>JAAALK010000283.1:38146305-39346305 GCA_019279435.1 Zizania palustris | reverse complement strand
CTGTGGCGTCGCGAAACGGAGGCGGCGTGTTTGGCTTTTGTAGCGCGTGTGCCTTGCCTGGGTTTGCTTGCCTTGCCTTGCCTTGCTTGGCTTGGCAAGATTCGGCCGCCCGTTTTAGGAAGGTGATAAGGCGGGGGGCGTCCAAGAATTGGCAATAACTGCTGGATTGCCGCTTCATTCCTCGGCAAGATTTGGATTTTCTCTCCGTTTCTTGATGATTCGGAGCCCTGCGCCGGGCGCCGGGATTCCATTTTTATAGCGGGCGGCCGGGGTGGCCTTCTACTTGCCCGTCCTGGGGTGAGAACTCGTGCCGAACGGCGTTGAGTGGTGGCGAGGCGATTCTCACGGAGTTCGTGGTGGATTTTGGCGTGCATGAGACGAGATGCTTCCTGGGATAGGCCTGTGAAATCGCCGGTCCATACTCGATGGGGTGGAAGGTGGCAATGGGTGTCAAGGTGGCCGGCGGCGGCGGCGCCGGCGCAGACAAGCTCAGGGTGGCCGCGGTGGCGCGGACGCGTATGAGGCCGTGGGTTCTGCGCGCCACCACGACGGTGCTGCTGTGGACCTGCGTCGTGCAGCTCACAGCCGTCGGCGACAGGTGGGGCCCGCGCGTCCTGAAGGGGTGGCCGTCGTGCCGCACGGCGCCGGAGGCGGCCGCCACGCTCGCCACCATGCCTCTCACAACGCCGGTTCCTGTCGTGGAGAAGGCCCCGTTGCCGCCGAAACGTGAGTACCACTACTCTGCTTCGGGATTCTTAGACTGCTTCCGGCATAATGCATTCAACTGGCTCAACCGTGAATACCACTCGCCTCATACCAGCTGATGTTTTTGCCATTTTATCTGCACCGGATTGGGAAATGCAGCATCGCAGCTGCTCATTTCAGATTGCAATTTACCGATGAACCATGCTCTACGTGTTCTGCTCGTTTCATGTTAAACAGAAACAACCCAGGTTTTCCAATGGAAGTTTTGTTTTAAAAATGACATTTTTGCCTGTTTTCAAAACCACATTTTCTGCCTAATTCCCCAAAGTTCTGCTGTCCTTCTAAGATTCTAGTAAATGGTTATTGGCTAATCATGTCTACACGGATGGAAAGGAACGTGTACCTACATTTGGTGGCTCAAGCACGATAGTTATGTGTTAACCTTTTTCTTTTCGGTACCAATTGACAATTGTAGCGCATTTAGGAACTCAGATGGGCGGCCACAACATTAGCTGCTCAATTAACAACTTGATCTAGCTTTTTTTTGTGACTCATGATGTGACCGTGTGACGATTTTCTGTGCTGTGTAGGACAGTGTTCCTCTGTTCACATGATATGCTTCGTTTCAATTTGATGTCAATTACATTTATGTATAGTCCATTAATCTTACTTTTACTTTCAACAAGAAGAGGAGCGTACATACATCGGTACATGTATGCACAGTCCATTAAGTAATTGAATGAACGCTATGGTTGTCGATTTGCCGGTTAACGAACCTGAACTGGAATTCAGTCTGCGCCTTTATGTCATTTGTTATTGCTTTGCCTAATGCCCTAATATTTCACCGTTTCCATTTTATGATTAGGAATTTATCGGAACAATGGCTATTTGATGGTTTCATGCAATGGTGGACTAAACCAAATGCGAGCAGCTGTAAGCAAATTGAAAATCCTCCATTTTTGTCATTTCCTTATTTTTACATCAGTCAATTATGTTTAGCATTTAACACATCACATGATTTTTCCATGTTCACTCAGATATGTGATATGGTTGTCATTGCAAGATATTTGAATGTGACTCTAATAGTTCCCGAGCTGGATAAGACATCATTTTGGAATGACCCAAGGTGCGTTTTCTGTTCGATATAATTTTACGCTTACCGGTATCTTTCTAGCTTGTTTGATGAGTTTTATACTTATCTGTAACCAAACACTTAATCAAACTTCATTTTTTTTCCTTTTAGTGAGTTTCAGGATATATTTGATGTCGAACATTTTATAGATTCTTTGAGAGATGAGGTTCGAATACTAAGAGAGTTGCCACCTAGGGTAAAACGAAGAGTGGAACTAGGAATGTTCCACTCAATGCCACCTGTTAGCTGGTCTGATATATCCTATTACCATAAACAGGTTAGATTCTCATTTCATTATTAGCCTTTGAAATGCTACTTTGAGTGAAATATGAAGAGGTTATGTTTAAAACACAATTTTGTGCAGATACTTCCTTTGATTCGGAAGCACAAAGTTCTTCATCTGAACAGAACTGATGCTAGGCTAGCAAATAACGGCCTAACTCTCGAGGTCCAGAAGCTGCGTTGCCGGGTTAATTACGCGTCGCTGAAATTCACTCCTGAAATTGAAGAGTTGGGCAGGCGAGTGATCAGATTGCTTCGCCAAAATGGCCCCTTCCTGGTGCTTCATTTACGATATGAAATGGATATGCTGGCTTTCTCTGGCTGTACTGAAGGTTGCACTCATGAAGAGGCAGATGAGCTCACAAGAATGAGGTAAACTTGCTCTCTTTCATACTGTCCATTCCAGTCATTTCAATCTTGCAGTTTGTTTTGGATGAGTTTTTAACAGAATTACACACATTTCATCACATACTAACTGCTACGTCACTAACTGACCTCAGATATGCTTACCCATGGTGGAAAGAGAAAGTAATTAACTCCTTTGCAAAAAGAAAAGATGGACTTTGTCCTTTGACACCAGAGGAGATTGCTCTTGTCCTCAGAGCTCTGGACATCGACAGAAATATGCAAATCTACATTGCAGCTGGAGAAATATATGGCGGGAAACGCAGGATGGCTTCCCTTACTTCAGCATATCCCAACGTGGTATGGACCAAATTGAATTGAGCACACGTATCATCATTCTGCAAGTCTGCATACCTCTTGTCCCATTTTTGCTAACGCGTGTTCTTGTAATAGGTGAGAAAAGAGACACTTTTGGAACCTTCCGATCTCAGGTTCTTTCAGAACCATTCGTCACAAATGGCAGCTCTTGATTACCTGGTATCACTGGAAAGTGACATATTTGTTCCAACTTATGATGGCAATATGGCTAAAGTTGTTGAGGGCCACCGCAGGTATAGTGTAATTCTAGTTGATCACCTCTGCATTCTGAATACAGCATCATATTCAGAAACAATTCCAGTCCTTCATGAACCTGAAACAATTCCAGTCCGTAATTTGTTTTCTTGCTGTGACAGATTCATGGGGTTCAAGAAGACAATCTTACTGGATCGAAAACTTATCGTCGAGCTAATCGACCAGTATAACAGCGGTTCTATGCGGCCGGATGAATTCTCTTCTCTAATCAAGTCTGTCCATGCAAACAGAATGGGGGCAGCTTCCAAAAGGACAGTGATCCCTGACAAACCAAAGGAAGAGGACTACTTTTACGCCAACCCTCAAGAATGCCTGCGTGATCCTAACCTGTTACGAACATCATAACATCTTTCTTGCTTGGCTGGTTCGTCAGACTGATGATGTAGGTGTGAGCCTGTGACTGCTACTTGACGTACATACATAGGCGTTACAACCTTACAGGGATGGAGAATTTGAGACGTAGGTTTGCAAATTACGCCGATGAAACGAGCTGATTTTTCTTGTATAGATGGGGTGGGTTAGTGGATAAGTTAGCTTCAACACAATGTTACTGATCATGAAGGGAAATTTTACAAAAAAAAAGGATTTTGTCATTCGCGCAGACTCTTGACATGAAAGTGACGTAGCCGTAGTATGCACGATTCTGAATTTTTTTATGGACGATTCTTGAGGACCACATCCACTTGTTAATTAACGTGCTAGTAACTACATCTCGTTTTCAGTTTAGTATTATAAAGATTCAGTTTTTATATTGAAGAAACGTAGAAACAAGTAGAAGTAAAAAAATTGTGGGTTGAGTTTGAAGTCTTTAGGAGAAAAGACTTCAAAGCATAACCCACGTAATTTATTTATGAAACAAAAAATGTATGTAACGATCTTATTATAATTACAATCTATAACCTAGATAGATTTTAAGTGGCCATCTTTTTAGCTTAGAATTCTACAAAAATAAAATATATATTGTAATTTGGTAAAAAAAATACCTAGTACCATCCCAAATCCAAATCACAAAATTTCTATCCAAACACGTACTTTATTTCGATCGCCATCTACGAGGTGAAGTATAAAAATCGTAAGCTGGGATTAGCATTGAGTCGAGCACGATCAAGGAGCTAATTAATCACTCCTGTCCTACTCGTCGGAGACTTGGACTGGCAACCACCGCGAGAGAAGCGGGTAGGGATCGCTGCGACGGCGAGCGGATCTGGCATGGAACGCGCGGCCGCAGCTGAACCGAGAGGCGAGACTCGAGAGCCCCTCAGCCCGTCCGCCATGGCCGGGGTTGAAATGCTGAATGCCTCGTCGCTCGTTCCCAATACTCCTCTGGCGATGCGTAACGCAAGCACTGCACGAGTAGCCGTCAACGACGGAGTCGGCCTGCATCCGAATATCCTATTCGATCCCTAGGTTAGGTTTTCTGTGATGGATCGAGGATTAACCTTGACGTAAGAGCAGCCTTGGGATCCACTGCCTCTGTCTTGGTCTTGTTTAATTACAGATTTACAGCTAGCAAACCTAGCATCAGTCCATTCGACGGGAGTCGTCTCCTTTCATAATAAATTTTATTTTTAATATTTTCTCTGTTCTATAATAATGTGACATTCCAGAATCTACATAATGTTTTTGTACAGTTCCGTTATATTATAAAATATTAAATATAGTGGTAGATTACAATATTATAGGACAAAGGGATTAATTTTTATAGATATATTAATAGTGTGATAAATAATTTAGTGTGGCGGATGACACACGAGCGACCCTTGGCTCCGCTCCTAGCTGGGCTGGGTCATCGATCCCTTAGACCAGCGTACATCAACACCTCAAGGCTAGCATTGCCTAATCGCTGTAGTTAGGCTTCGTCAGGCCCAGTTAAGGATATGCAGAGAGGAACTTCTCATGTTAAGGATCTTCGAAACAAATATTTGAAAAAGTTTATTCCTTTTTTCGGAATATCAATGTATTCAAAGCGACAAATGTGCTTCTGTTCAACCAAAGAAAAAAATCGTTTGCCACCGGTTGCTGCACCGGGCCGCCCATCCGGTAGTAAATGGAAAGAGAATGACACCGCGGAGGGATAATAGACAAAATATAGCTTGCGATAAAAAAAAAACAAAAGTAGATGCAGCACAACCAGGGCACACCTGGGCGAAGCCACACATAAACACTGATCTAATAGGCAACACAGGCAAACACGATGAACGTCAATTCGATAGCTCGCGCAACCAAGAGTTAGCTGCCTTAGTGGTCATGACAAATTCCGGTATTGGTACATTAAAACAAGATGACAATAAAAAAATGGGGAAATTACGCATCACTTCTCTAGAAGTGGTTTTTTCCTTGCCACGCTTTTAACCAAGGCCAAAATTGTGTACATATGAGTATGACATCAAATTTCACTGCGATTTGTCTAAGGCAACAGTTCCTTCATCCTTGCATTTCATACCTTTTTATTTTTCAACTTCTTTTTAGCTTCCCTGTTAGAAGATGACATACCATATTAGAATAACAAAGATAACAAATCTAGGCAAGAAGACAAAAAAGGAGTGCTAGCTCACCAGTCTCGCCTCAGCTTGAATGTCCACTTCCTTTTCTTCTTCTTCCCTCCTTGGTCAGTATCCACCTGCTTCCTCTTCTTCCCTCCTTGGTCTGTATCCAACTTATTTTCTTTGGTAACTGATATTCTCTTGGGGGCAGAACTTTTAATTTTAGATGACACAGGTTGCTTCTGTTCACTTGTCAGCTCTTCCTTTTCATTGTGAGTTTCTTTCTGATCTCCACTTATTTTAGTACTGTCAGGGCCATTACGTTTCTTCCCACCCTTATTGTTCTTGACGGGCTTCTCAGGCTTATCAGGGATCTGTTTTTTGTCCTCAGACACCCCATAAAGGATGCTTGCTGTCTCTTTATTCATTTTCTTCTCATATTTATGTTTTTTTGGCTGACTGGGCTGCTTTTGAGGATCTTTGTTACTAGGATCAGTATTCTCAATTGCTTCTTCAGGCACATTAGATGATTCAGATGGCATTGGGATCACATTGCTCAACTTTTTCAGCTGTGAAATGAAGTACCATAATCAGATATTATGTCAAAATCAATCAAAGAAAATAAAATGTTCATGATACAGTTGACAATAATAGTTGTAGGCTATTTCAACATGAAGGATAGCATTAGATTGTTACCTTCGCAACAAAAAATCCATCCATGTTGTTGACATGGGGATAAAATCTCCTTGTTTTATCTAAAGAAGTATGAAACCGATGCTCTCTGAACCGGATGTATCTGTAAGATAAACAGAATTAGTAAAGACAAAAATGTAACACATTCTTCACGAGGGGAAAGACAGATTTACAATACCCTGGACGCCCAAAGTCTAATCCACAAGGCACAAGCTTTACATTTCTCTTTTTAAGGGCATAATCGATAACTGCCTCATTCTGAAAGAATGGAGAGAGGTTCAACAAATCAAGCTGAATATCATTGAGCTATGAAAAAAATCATTGAGCTACACCAAGACCAAACAACTTACCTCTGGAATCATTAATGAACACGTTGAGTAAACAATGTAACCACCAGTTTTGGAGTTGGCATCAACCAAATCAATAGCGGCTAGCAGCAATTGCTGCCCAAAAAATCGTCAGCTAAGCAGTTACTAAGTGGTATACCAATTTGCAAGGTGAAGGTTATTAATCAGTATAGAATAAAAGGTTTTAAAAAAAATAATCGAAGGGGAAAAGGCATAAAGTTCAAAGGACCGTAATATTATTGGACATTATCACAGAGCCATTCTAAGGTTCATATATAATATATGTCATTTCCATGTACAAGTCAGCACAACTGACAATATAAATTGTTGCAAATTCACCCTTGAAAACAAAGTGAAGAAAGCCTTATTTTCCCTTTTGAGCAAATTAGAGGGTTAAGAATAGAACTGAAATAATGTGAGCAGAATGCAATTATTTTCCTCAATTGCATTTGGAAATGACAGGTAGGAATTTGCCAAACTGTAAGGAAGTTCATTTTAACCAAGACATGGTGAATGTAAGAAAAATGCACCTTTTGTACAAAAGCACAGTCCCGGATGTCCTCAATGCCCTTTGACGTTTTAATTTGTGGATCCTTCCAAATGGTCTGCAGAAAAACAAAGCATCTATTTAAATAACTGAGAATATATTTAATCCAGGAGCTTAAATGAATAGTTCATACACACCCCTGTGCCTGTGCAGGGTGCATCCAAAAGAACTCTGTCAACCGAATTCATCCCAAGAACTTTGGGCAGCTGAAATAAACAGTATGTTATAAAAAAAAACAGATTTTCACAGAGAAACAATATACTCAATTTATGCAACTAAAAATATCAGACCCAAGAACTTATATTATGCATCATTAAAATGGACCGAAAACTATTAGCCACGGCAATCCCATATAAACAGTCTCTTTAAACGTGGTTTTATTTCCATTATCATTTCAAACAGATCATTATAAGGTCATACATCATACCAGACAAATACCGCACATCAAAACTCTATCTTAAAGCATAAATTAGTTGATTATGTTTTGGCCATCAGAGAGTTCATAAAAGGCAACCTATCAGCACCCTGTTGACAGTATCTGCACGGTTTGCTCACCTCTTTACCATCATAATTACAAACAATGGTATTGGTAACACCCATGCGATGTATGTTGCCCAGAAGTCCATGCAACCTTTTTTCATTGAACTCATTTGCATAGATTATTCCTGCACATGACAAATGAAACATTTCAATTGCCAGGCTACTGCACAAAACAAAATTACTCCAACAAGTTGCAAATTGCACTTCACAACAGGCACAGTATACCAACCAGTATTCTTCATAAGAGCTCCAATATATGTAGTCTTGCCACCTGGTGCAGCCCTGGAACCAAGAAAAACAGTTTCTGATGAGAAGAAAAACAGTTAAGAAAATAATAATTCAAACAATTATTATCATAAAAAGGAAGCAAAGGCATGGCATGACTAGGTTACATAAATGGGATATAAGGATCACATGTTGGTCGCAAAAAAGGTCATGAAATAAACAAAACATTGGAAAGTGCATATGGGAGTAAAAGGAAAACATCTTACGCCATATCAACAATTCGCTCCTTCTCCTGTGGAGCAAGGGCCATCACAGGCAAGAAAGAACTTGCACCTTGTTTCTGTACACATTTTTTAATGCCAATATTAAAGGAAGGAGTGTAAATGAAATAATTTTCACACAATGATAGGGGAAAAGAAGGTACCATGTAATGCCCAGCCATATATTCAACAGTGGCGCCAGATGAAATGGTGGAGTCATATACAACGAGACCTACCTGCCATTTTTAACACCAAGAGAGTAGCACTAAGATTGAGTACTTATTACTTGAGTAGAGGAGATAGATTGAAACAAAGAATACCTTTGACCACTTCCCTATGGGATCCAGATTAAACCCTCTTGGTATCAGAGCAGCAGCAAGATCCCTTCTCCTGGTCTGCCAACATTACAAACAAAACAGCAATATTGGTGAACTATCAAGCAAAAAAAAAAACTGAAGCAACAGATACAAAGAACAATGTATTCAAAGGCACCACACACATACATATCAGGTTCAATTTGAAATAGTTACCTTCAATGTATTTGTCCGCAAGCATTCAGGTGGTCTTTTCTCAAACGACTCCAGCAGCTCAACAAGCTCAACAACTGGGAACATCTGTACAATTATAACATGATCAGTTTTAACTAGGATAGCAGGTAAACCATCATAATATTTTTTAGTAAGTAGGTCAGACAATCATTTCTAATTACAACCCAATGCAGTTGGAGAAAGTGAGAAACACACAACTGAACTAAGAAACCATAGCACCAAACTCACCTCAATAAATGTTTCAACAAGAAAATCATTGTATGCATAGTATGACATTATGTCGGTCTTGAGCTGATTGACATAATCCTTTCGGGGGACATCTTTTTCCCTCAGCTTACTAAAGTTTGAGAGTACCCGGACAACTATAGAGGAAGAGTGATGGCAGAGAAAAATGTCAGAAAAGGTGATATTCAATAGAAAATTATATATGTAATGTCTATGTGCTGGTTCTACCACAATGCAAATGGCCACAGTTACAAAAAAAATCTCCTCAGTTTATACAAGCAAATGGCTACACATCTTGTTAGATTGGAATTATTGTGTCAAATCCCAAACCAGTTTTCTGTTTTTTATGAGGAATCCATGAACTTAGGTAGTTCAAAACATCTAGATGAACGCACTTTCTGATATCCTCCTTTTAAGATTTGGCAGATTAGGTGGTCCAAGTGCCTCTTCTTCTAACTCCTGCAGAGTATACAGACTGTGGTATAAGTACACATCACTTACGAAACCTACAGAGGCAGATAAAACTTTACACAGAAACGACTAGAGCAGATGAAGAGAAATCAACCTCCTTTGTGGGCAATCGGAACTCATCAGATTCTGATCTAACATTGAGTTGGATTTCCTCAAAAGCCTCTTCTTCTGCCTTCCTTTGCTCCTCATCAATTGCTCTTGACTTCGCCTCAAGGTCGTCAGACTCATCTGACTCCACTCCAGAGCTTTCTCCTGCGTCTATGAAACACAATTAACTGAATCAATAGAGATTCTCGACATATAAAATCAAGAATTGCATTCCTGTTCTCGATCATTACACTAGCTCGCGTGAATTCTACAATAGAGTGACATGATAGGAAAAGCACAAACTGTTGAGGCTAATTCAATTCAATGGTAATCGATGTGTTACCACTTTCGTCGTCACTGCCGGCTAGGAAGTCATCGGCGAGGGGGTCGTCGTCGCCATCCTCATCGTCTTCCTCCTCTTCCTCATCATCATCACCGTCCTCCTCCTCGTCGTCGCCGCTGTCTCCTGCCTCCAAGGATGCCTCATCCAGATCCAGGCAGTGGCGGCCAGATCTGGGATCCAGTGCGGAGCGACGCAGCACGGCCATGTGCGGTCGGCACAGCGCAGCTGGGCGCGCGAGCAGCGCACGGCAAGGCCGGGCACAGCGCGGCGCACGGCGAGGCCAGGCACGACGACTCGCGGTGAGGCTGGGTGTGCCGGTGCAGAGATGGGGGATAGAAGAGGAGGGGAGGGAGAGGAGGGGAGGGGAAGAAGGGTCTGGCGGCTGGAGAGGATGAGGGAGTTGAGAGGCGGGGGGGAAGGTTAGGGTTTAGAAATGGGTTAGAATTTAAATGGATTTTGGCTAAATTTATATACATA
The DNA here is from genome assembly GCA_019279435.1 of Zizania palustris. Taxonomy (NCBI): domain Eukaryota; kingdom Viridiplantae; phylum Streptophyta; class Magnoliopsida; order Poales; family Poaceae; genus Zizania; species Zizania palustris. The sequence goes on along the minus strand of JAAALK010000283.1, from coordinate 39,335,962 downwards.
AATTATTTACTGAATTTTAAATATTTTATCAGACATAATTTAAAATATCTTTTACAATTTTAATTATATATTCCTTATCTAATAATTTATCTAAATAACAATATTATAACTTGATATTGTATTATCATGCTATATTGCTATTGTTATTTGCAATTTAGTATTTTAGTACTTATATATTAATATAAATTTCTAAATTCTATAAGCTATTTTTCTATGTTGATCGCCTCGCCACGCCGATGTGTCTATGGCAACGCCGCACCGCACGCCATAAGTGTTATAAAGTTGTGAAGGTGGTAGGTCGCCACGCTTTCGCCGTGTCGTCGTAACAACTATGATCATCATCCTCCGAATGGGCGTTCAGTTCTGAACCAGAATCCTCCTGGAGCTGCTGCTGTTCCAGCTCGGAGTCGTCGGACGACGACTCGAGGAGCTTCTGCTTCTTCGGCGCCTTCTTCCCAGCCATCGGGGAGGCCTTCCCCTTCTTCGCCGCTGGTGGTTGCCTAGTCGGCGGCGACCTGCGTACCACGCACTTCTTCGCCATGGGAGACCGTCGACGCTCGGGAAGCGGGCCGGCGAGGGGGCAGAGATGAACGCCATAATGAGAGAAGCAAGAACCCTAAAACCCTAGCCGCGAGAAGCGAGGAGGATCCCCTCGTTTTATTACCAGGCCTCGGCGAGAAAATGACCTCTACTTGGGCAGTTCTGGGCCGGGCCGAGACAAGCCCACAAGCAGACGTATTATCCACAGCGAAAATAGGTCGTCCGCTGTTGAGTGCTGATAGCTGCTTTTTTTCTTCCAATTTTGTTATTTTGATTTTAATAAAAAAACATTTTTTAAAATAAGGGTGTGTTTTATAATACCCAATATGGATGTCTTGCAATGATTTTTGCTACCGTGCCAATTTTTGAAATTGAGAAAATTTATCATTTGTCGCTTTATTTAAATTATGTGGACTTCGATTAAATGTGATCTAAAACTTTGACTTTCTTATCGTTTGACGCTCGTTTCTCAATTTAATTCATTTAATCTTGTTCTTTTGAAAAGATATATACACCCTTCCTATCATCCTGACCCTTCCTCCGTAGTATCCTCGTGTCCCCGCTCTACCCTGGTTGGCTTATTCCTAATTATTTGGACTTTCCGGTAGTTTTTCATCTTGAAAAGTCGAAAGCTCAAACAAATGACCAACTTATAGGTTGATTTTTTCGAAAGCCAAAAACACACGGAAGCTATGATTATATGAAAATCCTAGAAATAGTAAAATGTGAGCTTTCTGTAGCTTTCCATCTCTATATGTGTTGTCTTCCTCTCCTTCGGTCTTGTGGCGCCGCTGCAAGCCCCCCCCCCCCCCCGTCGCCCCGCCCCGTCCGGCGTCACCCCGCCCTTCCTCACTGCCCTACCCCGTGTCACCGTTGCTCAGCCATGCACCCTTTCCGCATCACCACCGCCCTGTCCGGCGTCGCCCTGCCATTCCCGCTGCCACGGCCGACGTCACCATCGATCAGCCTCACCACCCCTTCCAGCATCGCCACCGCCCAGCCTTCCTACCCCGCCTGACATAGCCGTCCCGTCACGTCTGGCTTTCATAAAGCTGGGTTGTTAAATGGTATTAGCTTTCCAAAAATTAGATTTTGGAAAGCCACACTTGCAAGTTGCAAAAGCTGGTTTTCTAAAAAGTTTAGAAAGCTAAAGCTCAAACAAATAAAGTCTTATTATCTACTAAGATGGCGGAGAGGATACGAAGTATATATGTTTTTTTAATAAAGTAAAAAGATTAAAATGAATTAAATTGGTAGAAGTGGTAAATGATAAGTGTGTCAAAATTTTTGTTGCCATTTAACCGAAGCAAATTTTTGGGATGCCAAATGATCCAACCCTGTAATTTAGAGTGGCAAATGATCATTTATCCTTTCAATAACTGTAAACCCATACAGCGTCTCTATGTGCAGTGGCAAATTACAAGGGATGAAAAATACCTAAGCATACTACAATATATCACCCTAATCAAGAAGCAAACGAGCGAGTAAGGGATGCAGGATGTGACTTGTTCTTCAGATTACACAGAATCCTCATGCTCTGATCCTGGCTTCTCACTATCCCCAGCTGCTTTGGGCTTCCCCAGGAAGGAGTTTTGTCTCGAGAGCGGTTTCTTCCCGCTTGTCGCCGACTGTTTCAGCCCCAGATACGTGTACACAGACATGCCACCGAGAGCGACCACAGCTCCGCAAATGCTGGTGATTCCAGGATCCGAGCTGAAGATCAGATAGCCGGAGAGCATTATGACTATGGTCTTGAATTGGCCAAGCACGACGTGGGACAGAGCCGAGGTCGCACTGAAACGATCAAAAAGCAGATCAGAGTCAATTTTTCAGCTTCGTTTAAAGAATGGATCTTTGTTGCAGTCATGATGGACAAACTGTTTCCAGGAAGCTGCAAATATGTCCATGATGGACACAAGTTCTTGATATTTTGATGCAATGTGATGCAGTGTTTCTGTTTTGAAATCGAATGAGTGAATGAGAACAGTGTATTTCAGCACAACTGCCTGAGAGGATCCTCAATGTGAAATTTAAGTGATTTAGACTTCGGAGAATATGCATAACACAAAAACTTGTTCATGTCCATTTCTTGAGCTTCTCCTCAACAAGATGCCAGGCTACATCAATTGTAATCCTCCTATGCAGTGTGACACACGTCTACATTTATTGGTATATGCTTTGAATGATGGCAACTATGAATACCGCATGGTCCATGGTAAATTGTTTTTGCAAGATAAAAGGAAGAAAAGGGTAAGAAAGTATGGTTGGCCACAGATCTTGGAACAAATTGATGCAAGCAGCAGCTAAGCACATTTACGTAAAGTGGTGTACTAAATCTCACCCAAGTGCCAAAGCGCCAGACCACTGGAGGAGGAAACCAAATAAAGCAGAAATGATAATAGCAAAGCTGTTTCTCAAGTTCCAGTCGAACAGCAGCAACCCCGGGGGATCCAACAAAGGCATCAGTGCCAGCAGGAAAAATATCGTAATCGGGGTTGTCTTCCACATCAGCCTAGTTGACCATAAGCTTTTGTTAGGGGGTGGTAAAACATCAGACATGGATTTTGTGGAAGGAAAAAAATCACAACTTACGCAAGTGCAGTCCAATTCCCACTCTGTTGCAAATTTGACCACAGGATTTTGTTTACGGCGCTAGGAACAATCCAGGCCAATGCCACGATAGCACCAAATAAATTGAACTCTAGATCAGTGACAGTAGCCACAGCCACTCCAAACGACACAATTGCCAGTGTGGTAACCTGTAATGTTGAAGATAGATTGGATTTCAACAAGAAAGAAAACAAGTTAGCAGTCCCAAAAGCAAAAAACATGCAGATATCACACGGATACCGTGGGTGTGGTCTGGTAGAGGGAGAAGAAAGCATGCACGCTAAAGATCTATCAGATTTACATATTCTGTGCTTAATGAGTGAAGAATCGAAATAGCTCTGATGTCATGTTTTAACATATACCTCGATTTCAGAATATAAGTCATTCTAGCATTATCTACATCAATGAATCTAAACACGGATGAATCTAAGCAATGCAAAATTAACTTACATTTTGCTTAGATTCATTGATATATAGATAAATTAGATAATGTCAGAATAACTTACATTCTGAAATGGATTGCATAGCTCAAAACAGCACAGGAAGTATAGTTTGTCAGTGTAAGCCTACCTTTTGGGAGGAAACCCTTCTCTGGAAAAGCATAAATTCCGCCACAACTATTGTTGGAGTTACAGCAATCTTAGCCATTTGATAAAAACCTACGCTGAACAACGAAAATTCTGAGGATACATGAAACTCGGCAAGAACACATATGCAAGCAAAGTGCACAGTAGCTGTCAAGGAGAGCCTGGCTTACCTGTTGTGCTTTAAGCTCACATTAGCAAGCCCTGTGGAGAGAGACATTACAGCGCCCAGAGCAAACAAAGAAGAGAAAGGAGTGGATTTGGAAGGAGGGGCAACTGGCAGCAAGGACAACGTCTTAAGGATAGCCATTAGAACAAATGCAACCGCGTAGTGTATTAATGACAGTGCGATTGGGAACTTAAATCCAACACTCCCCATCACCTACAACACAGCAGTTCCATCATGTGAACAAACTTGCTCCCTTCTATACACTAAACAAGGTGACAAAAGTGTAATAAAACTGTAAAATATCTTGAAAGAAAAAAATCCTCACCATTTTGTTTGCCATGATGATCCCAACAGCAACAGCAAAATTGAATGTCAGTGCAACACTTGGTCCACAGAACCGCTGCTGCTGTCGCTTGGCCCCTTCTGAACTATGCATTTCGTTGTACAGTGAGCTCCGCAGCTCCTCCAATGCCCGACCTGGTATGTCCAAAAGTAAAGTCAGTGAGGAAAAAAGGTCAGCTTTTCTTGATTAACCGTTGCAGGACACTGGAGCACCTAATGGTTACGATAAACCACTTTACATTACATTCGCTCGTAATTAGCATAAATGGTTACGATATATATGTGTTCAAAGTTAGCTCAGCTCATGTCCCATCTTGAATGGTCAAGTTCCAACGGGAACAAACAAAAACCAACTGTTCCTGAATCCTTACACCTCTGGAGGGATCATGTTTCCATTCGCTGCGTCACTACGTGTGCCAACCAACGTTCAGAGACTCACATGCCAACACTGCCACCGCATGTCCTTCCTCTCGCACGGAACCATTCAACATGTTGGCGACACTGATTCAGGGGGCACGGGCGCAGCAGCAAAACCGAGAAGCAACACAAGGCCAAAGCAGGAGATGCAAATGGGCTCTAGCACGCGCGAAGATGGAAATGGAGAAATTGCTGAGGTACTAGTGGTTCCTTTCCTAATTTTGATCTCAGAATATGGCCATGCAGGAGATGATTTTTTTTCCAGGAAAAAGAGGATCTGAAACAAGAAAACGTCACGAAAGACGCCGCAAGAAAAGAGCCGATTTTGATGCATGAACATGTCGAGCAACAACTTTGGCGTTAGCAAGGAATGGTAATTTGGCAACCAACCACGAAAGGGGGCATCTTTCGTGCCATTTCCAGCACAACTAACCAGGAGCAGAGTAAAAGAAAGCGCAACAAAAAAGTGGAGGAATTTGTAAACCGAATTTGACCAAAATGCACCAAAGTGACCTAAAAAGATCTCTTGAAATGGGATAAAAAGACAGAGGAACAAAACTAACACGAACGCCGTTACGCCAACCGCGCAAAAGGAGGGAGTTTTCAATCTAACAACCCCACGAACCCAACAAACGCAAGAGAAATTGGCGAGAAAGGAATTCGATCGTGCATGAGGACGAGATGGAGGCACCAACCAGTCTCGCCGGCGTCGCTGTCCTTCCTCTTGAGAAACCTCCTGCCACCGCCGGCGAGGACGGCCTCCCACACGCCCATTGCCGTCACCGCCGCCACCTCCGACGCGTCGACCCGCCACCACCGCAGCTTCATCATCTCGACCTCTCCAGCTCCAGCTCTCCCGGCCGCCACCTCCGAAGCGACCGCCCAGGAGAGAATGAAAACGAACCAGGAGGCAGGCAAGCAAGCAAGAACAGCGGCCGCGGCGGCAGCAAGGGCCTGCGCGCGTAGGCGAGCGGACGGGTGGTGCGTGCTGTGCCGGGCTATTTCAGGCTCGAGCCCGTTTTAGCAGCGACAACCGTGGGGGCGCAGCCGTGGACTAGCAGCAGGCCCAGCCTACGCGCCCGCGGCTAGCCGGCTACGACGTGGTGCGAGTGGTGGCTGGCGGAGGTGGTGGCGCCCGGGAGGGGAACGGATCGAGTTCGTGGCCGCGTTACCGTGGCACCGGGGACACACGTGGTGGTTAGTTTTCCTGCCGGATTTTAAGCGCCGATTTGATGACTTGTTTCTGGAACCAAGAATAATTGCAGCCGGTGGTGATCGCTCAGTCGCTCTGCTTTAGACGTATCCCGATACGAGGTCGGAATTTTCAACCAATTTAGTAACTATAAAAGTCCCTAACTTAATCGTCATCTCACCTGCAGCTAGCTACTCCGAAACCGCAGATGCCGTGGAAATCACAACATGGTGGAGTAGCAAAAGCGGAGCGGCGAGGCCCGAACCGACGACGGCCTCGGCCCAAAACTAACTTCACATTTACGGCCCAATAACAGGTGGCGCCGGCGAGACGACGACGACGAGCTCGCGCGCCGACCGCTGGAGGAATATCGGTCGCACCACGCGCATCATGCATGAAGCACCGCTGGTCGCTGGATCGAGCTCCACCGCAGCGGCTTCCTCGCCAAGAAAGACGCCGCATTTCGCCCGCCCTGGCCGGCCGCCGACTCTCGGAGGTCGAGGCGGAGTTAGAGCAGCCGCTGCGGCGGCTGCATCACCTCCTCTCGCAGACGTCCTTAGAGCATCTCAACAATCCCTAAATTACGGAATTTATCTTGAAATTCGTCCTCCAGCTTTTCTATTCCATTCCTTATTCTATCTCATCTCCTACTCCTCTCTTGTCATCCCCAAATCAAATCTGGGGTATCCATGGAGAAAGAAAGAAAAAGAATGGAAAAAAGAAAAAATAAAATAAAAAAGAAATGAGAAAAAATAAAAATATAAAATATAAAAATAAAACGAAAATTTATTTTCTTTATAATTTTTAAGATGTTTTTGAGATCAACTATTTAGACTAATTATAGGATATTTATTTATTCATGAAAAAATAAAAATTCACAACGAAAATATAACTGTTGAAAATATAACCGTTGTAATTTTTACCGTTGAATGATAATAAAAAATCTATTAATCGTCAACAACAATAATGATCATACATAATAGTATATGTGTTAGAGATATAGCCGTTGAAAATATAGTCATTAGAATTTTTATCGATATATAATAATAAAATAGCGGATTCAAAAATATAGGGAATAAATTTTAGGGAAGCTGCTAGAAACCGAAGTTGTATAGGGTAGAATCTTTTAGAATCATCCTCTATATGTGAAGTATAAGAGATGAGTTTTGGGGAGAGATGCTCTTACCCCCGAGCTTCGGTTCGTTCAGCTCGCCTAACCGGCGACGCGGAGAGGGATCCCCGGGACGACGGCAGCCTCGCGCGCAGTTTGGTAAAGTCGGTTAATTTTGTACATTGTTAACGTAATGAACCCTTGTCTAACCTAGCATGAATGTAATCGATGATGGCCATCTGCTCTGGTATAATGTCCATGCTCCTATAGCTCCCAAGAGATCAACCCATAATTTAACTTGTGACTTTAAAAGAGCAAACTTTATAATCATCACAGTATTTCCTTAATAGCCATCCATCCATCCATGATCCATCCATCTTATACATACATGACGGAAGAACAATCCCCTTGTGACGGCAGATTGTTCTCCGTAAATAATATTACAGGTGGAAATTTCAGAGGTATAATAATAATCATCATCAATATCTAAAGGTCCAACGTAACCTGACGTCGCATTGGCAAACACCAAAGCAGAAGCTGTTGCGATCGCCATACCGTGCGTAGAACTAGAGGACAAGCCCATGTATGTGTATTGGATTAATGCACAGATGGTACAGAGCAAACAACTCAACCAGAAGCAGCTGAAGATGCATGTTCAATCAACTGTACAAGAGAAAATGGATCATTAGCATCCATGAACATCTCGCATGTTTGCATCTTTTTGTCTTTTTTTTTCATTTTCATCTTAGCGCCTGGTTTCCTTCCCCGTTTTCAATTGCAGGATCTGCCGCAATTGCTTGTGTTCTCCAGTGATCTTGCATGCAGTGCAACCAACATCAAACCAGCTGCTGAAAATTGCTAACACTGGACGACAACCAATTGAGGCTAGGATTCAGTAGCTTCTTGTTTGGCTCAGCGGATCATAGTCATATGCTTCCCCAGCCTTTACAAACCGCCCTTTGACCCTTTTTCTCACATCTGCCCTAGCCTTGCGAGAAGCATACCTTATCTTCTTGTCAAATCTGTCAATAAAAAATTATGTGAAGAAAGTCCACTTCATAAAAAATTATGCGAATGCGTCAGACTGAGACATGACAGTGACAGTTAGGCTGGTAGCAGGTCAAAAGGATTCACCGATTCAGCTATAAAGAAAGCTGAATTAACAGTGTATCTGTGATTTTGCAGTCTTCAGTCTTCACTAGGAGTAAGCATTCACATGTATACAATGATCATGTGTATATGGAAATATGATTTGGCACCCAGTAAGCTTTTAAAATTCTCCAGTTGAAAATTGAGATGATATTGCAGACACATTCCTAATACATTTAATCATGAGATATCAAGTACTATTATGACTGAGCACAAAATTTCCAAGAAAACCCATGGTAAGATGCACTTACTTTCTCATCTTCTTCTTTTCCTTGTACCGTGTAAGAGCGCTACCTCTGCTGCCTCCAGCAGATGAGCTTTCAGGACCAGGAGGATGCCATGGTGGCTCCCCCATAAGGATCAATGATGATACACCACAATCTTGAAAATCTCCAGCACTGTTTTCACCAGTCAAACCAGAGAAGGGAAGGGATATGTTGGATATGGCCTGCCTAACAGGAATACAATGACTGGAATCAGCAGCTGCTGCTGCTGGGTTTGACATCCCAGAATCAACAGATACCACATTGCTGCATTCTGGCCGCATAGATTTGGGCTGCTGAAATAACAGTCATACCAAAATTTTAGTGAAATAATTAATAACCAAAATATGGAACTTAATATGCATAAGCATTCAATTCTCCTAGTTTTTATAATCAATCATCCAATGATACTCAGTATGGTCACAGGGTCAACTAGATATTACTACCAAGGGAGGAAAATGAGACTGTCCGTGACACATACATAAAAGCAGAAAAGAGTGCAAACCTCAATAGATTTATCAGCTGGCACGTCCTTCATTTCAAAATAACTGTCAATTCCAGCATCATCAAAGAGTTGCTCTGTTTGAATGTGAGAGGTACCAAATAGTTCTTCATAGTTCTCAAATGTCAGATCAGCATCATCCATGCAGATGCCTTCATATACACTTCCATCATTGAACATATTTTTGTCTGTGACACAGGGTGCCTGAATTATGGAACCAAGTTTTGGTAAGCACGCGATGAACCCATAATGACAGACATCCGAGATGGCATTTTCACGAATCATGATATTGGAAATTCACAGATTACAACTTTTGCAATTGTTCAATCATCATCATTAGGAAATTGTAAGATCTAGTACACAATTCCATAAATGAATTTCTCATTCTAAGGTGAAATTATTAACACTACTTGCCCAGCAAGAAAAAAAATCAGGAGAGTCTTGCTGGTGTGGTGTGGAACTCATAAGAAAGTAGCAAACAGTAACAAATAATGACCAAAAGATTATCACTGTAGAAATAGAATATGTTCAAACACTCAAACTACAGAAAGTTTTCCCTTGCAACTTTCACTTCGAGAAGAAAAGCACTATATGATTTACGTGATTGAAATTTGAAACTGCAACCATACAATGTGAATATATTATTGTATTAATGTGTTCATACGATAAGCTGACTTATGCAGAAACGTAGCAGAATGATTGATAGGTTTTGGAGGGGAATATGAAACACATCCACCTTAGCCGTTGTTGAAACTGGCCCAGCTGGCTGGTCTGTTGTAAGTGGCAGAAGGTTCATCCTGTCTCCCGAAGAAGAAGCTGCTATTAAAGGTTTAAACTTGTCTTCTGTGGGTAGATCACTCATGAGTGCTGAGCTAGCTATGTTCAATAAGCTGCTATCTTCTGGAGCACCACAGTGATTACTGGTGCCACTGTCATTAATGCTCATCATGCTTATTGCTTCCTCACAGTTTGGCTCAGCAGCTACAGCAGGGATATCCATAATAAAGCACCAAATTCTCGAAAGCTCTGCCGACGACGGGCACCCTGAATAGCAATTTATGGTCTGCCTTTTATGCCCAGCAGCTGAGGATGCTGCACCATGCCCGTCCCAATCACAGTTTTGGCAAAGTGAGGTGTTCTCTTCAATACAACGGACTGATGCAGGCTGTGAAGCACAATGGTCACAAAGAAGGGTTCTTGTATGGCGTCGAGAAAGGGCATTGGCTGAATGCACATTGCGATCGCATGACAAGCACAAGGATGCCGCATCTGATCGGCAATATACCATTGACCTTTGCTCCCCGCAGAAATCACAAAGAGCGCCCATGATCCTGTACAGTACTGGTGTACTTCCACTAGCGCTCGGTACCACTAGAACATGCACCTTCCTGGCTTCTGTTCAACAGTTGAATTCAGTGGGATCCCACGCGGATACTGGAATGCAATATAAAATATCAGTAACAACACAAGCACAACAAACTTATACCTGGACATTCTGGACAGATATGAATATGTTTTAAAAATGGAAGATCTGTTAACCAGGGCATAAAGAACAGAAAATTTTTGAAATAGAAGTGCTATATATGTCACGGGAAGTTCCTCTTGGGAAATGTTTAGTTTTAGCTTATATGCTCTATGTATTGTAACCACTAACCTTTAAGCATAAAGAAAAAAAAGTTCCAGATTCGAATTAATCACAATAGTTCACCAGACAAATCAAGAAGAGAGCAGTACAAATGTACAATGCATTTGATAACAGCAAAAAAGGACAGTAGATAGTCAAAATTGAGCTATGCAGCAAACAGATGCTATCTGCAGTGAATAACAATATAACATTGCTTTCAGATAATAAAACTATAAAAGCCTCTTTTCATACCTGCAACTCTGCAAGGGACGGTTCATTAGAATGCATGGGCAAAAGAGCTAGAGGCGGCAATACAAATGGGACTTTTAATCCGTGCAAGCAACAAAGAACCTGATAGCTCATTTTATTGTGCAGGTCCTACTTTGCGCATCAAAAAAGGCAACTTTCTGAGCACTAATAATGAAATCAGTAAGCATGCATCTCCACATGACAAACAATTTCATCAGGACTAATCTTGAGTTTTAAATATCATTATCTAAAAAGCATGCCATGCGTGGATAAAAGCCAACCAACTTTCTAAGCCACGTGCCTTTTAAGATTATCCAAATTTAAGCTGCAAAAGGTTTTTTTTTCCTCATCTAAGAATAGAGGGGGAAGCTTCAGCTTCATCACTGTGACAGTAGATAAAAGGTGGAGCTGATGAAATTGTTATTTTTTTCCGTTGACATGGATACAGAAACATGCAAAGCCGTCGTACTTGTACGTTATGAGAAAGAATAATCAAATTTTGAGCAGCAAAATCCAACTCAGAGCTAAAACCGGACCAAAATCACTCACGTAAGCTCCACGCAACACAAGACAAAGCGTGAAGAGTCAGCAAAAGGAAAAGAAAAACAAAGTCAGTTCAGACATCCCAACCCAAACACACTAGAACACCAGAGAAGTGATCAAGCGGACTCGAAATCGAATACTCAAATCCAAGCACCCAATCCACTGACACCCCGCTCCGATCTGAATTCGAGCCAAAGCAACCGGAGCGCGGCCCAGCTCACGAAATCCGCTACAGGAGCGCGCTGCTGCGGCTAGCCTGCACAACGCAAATCCAATCCGATCCAATCCCAACAGTACAGCAAACAGCTCGAGCTCGCCAGAGCGGCGGACTCACCGAATCGCCGCCGCCGCCGCCGCCGCCGCCGCCTCGGATCCACCACCTGCGCGCCTCGGCGGAGCAGGAGGAGAGAGAGAGGCGTCGAGAATCTTCCACGGAAACTCGAGATAAAAAAAATACAACTTTTCTGGTGAGAGAGGAGGAGGAGATAAGCCAAGCGTCAAGCGAGGCCGCGAGGGGAAGGCAATAAATGGGAAATGGAAACGGCAACACGGCGAGGAGTCGACGAGAAGAGTGGGAGGTGGAGGTGGAGGTGGATGAGGGTGGTGGGCCCCACCGGGGTGCCTTTTCTGCGCTTTTCAGGGGCAGCGCCGTAATTTGCTTCCCGGATAAGGGGTGTTTCGGCCGGGCTTTTTCGCCAAGTGGCGGGCCGGGGCGGCTGCCTTTTGCCCTTTTTAGGATATTTTTAACTTTTAATACTCCAATTATTTATTAGAAAAAATTGACAATATATTAAATAAGAAAAAATTAAATAGAACTTATATAAGACCTTAGATTTTGGGTTGATCAATACTGGGACCGGACCCATTTAAACTTGACATGGTCTAAGGGTTAAAGCATCAACCCATACTCGCATCCATAAAAGTGAGATCCTCGTAAACCCGACAAAAAGAAGCAGCCTTTTAGCTTCTTGAGTTGGTTAGAGTTATCCGGAAATGGACGAGGTTGATTAGGGCCAGCAAGGTGGTGGATGAGGCGGTGAGAGGCCTTAATATCATACTAAGAATAGTTAGGATTTCTAAAAAATGCCATATGTTTAATGAGAAATAAAAAGAAATATCGAGAATTCACGTGAATGAAACTGAAGCAATAACTTTTGAAATAACGTAAAGAAAAACCAAAAAAAGTTTAGATACTATTTTGGAGTATTAAATATAGACTATTTATAAAACTCATTAATAATCGGTAGATTATTCGCGAGACAAATCTAGTAAACCTAATTACGCCATGATTTGACAATGTGATGATACAATAAGAATTTATTAATTATTGATTAATTAGGCTTAATAAATTCGTCTTGTAAACTATCCTCCGATTTTATAATTATTTTTATAATTAGTTCACGTTTGGTTCTTCAAATTAGTGTGTCCAAATATCCGATATGACACATACTAAATTTTAATCCACGATCAAACCCCCCTAACTAAAAATATAAACATGTACATAGTTCCGTTTTTATATGGCATCTGACCGGTAAGCATATATATACCTGTTAAAAACTTTCAACTGTCAGAGAAATACTTGTCCTGCAAAGTCTGAGCAAGCTAGCCTAGCAGGTTTCTGCTAGCTTCAGAAATTATGGGTAGGAATGCAGAATTGGCGTCGCAAAAAGTCTACGATTGGAATGGCCATTGCATCATTTCAGGCTTTCAGCTGTCGTGGGAAGATTCGGAAAACGAAGTCCGAGTACGGAGCGGTATGAACAGGCTAGGGATTGCCTGCTAAAAAAATCAGCTTTCAGAATTCAGAGCGGCGTCCGCAACGCAACTTACCTGTTGACAAATCTACCCCTGAGCCGTAGTAGCATATCCATATGCCATATCCAGGAGGAATCAACACAAGGGGAAGGGGGCCATCGGCCTTTTTTGTGGGCTCCACCGGAGACGGGACTAGCGAATCGGCGACTAATCTACCGTCCGTTTCACGGTCCAGCAATCCAAGCCTCCGAACGGGTTGTTTGGTTTCACCTCGCTAAAAGTCTATTTTAGTCTTTAAATTGTCAAACATGATGGACTAAAATTTAGTCATGTAGTCTTTATTAAAAGGGACTAAAAAAGACTATTGACATGGTTTACCCCTTATTAATGTTTCTCGGGGTGAGAAAAAGACTATCTGCAGACATTTATTAAGGGTAGTTTAGTAATTTTTCACCCACTTTGATAATCTTTAGTCCCTATAATAAAATATGTTGGGACTAAAGTTTAGTTTAGTTCTTAAAGATCTAAACAGTCTAAATTCAGACACCGTTGCCAAGATTGCTGCGATCTCGTTTTGTACCCAACCGAACAGAACGAAAATTCGGTACAAAATACCAGTATATGCAGTTTGATTTCTCATGATCGCAGGTAAACATACTCGGTTAGAGCAACTCTAACTGGCCCCGGGCCTGTTACGATAGATGATCATGTTGCTATGTTTAAATTTGAATATTTGTATTTGAATTTAAAATTTTGAATATTCAAATTTGAATATTCAAATATGATAGATGATTATGTTCCTATTGTTTAATATGATAGATGATTATGTTTTATTATTTAATATGATAGATGATTATGTTGCTATATTTAAATATGATAGATGGTTTTGTTCCTATTGTTTATTGTTTAATACGATATATAATTATGTTCCTATATTTAAATTTGAATATTTGTATTTTCATTTAAAATTTTGAATATTTAAATATAGTCATTCATTATTAAATAATAAACAATTTATTATGTATTAGGATTTATCAAATACATGTGTATAGTGTGTGAAGAAATGATGATAAATAAAAATAGAAGCTCTGTTTTGAAAGTCACTGCTGGAATGGAATGCAGAAAACTGCTGGAGTGAAATGCAGAAAACTGCTGGAGTGGAATGCGAAAAACAAACTTTTTAAAAATAAGGAAATTCCTTAAATTAAAAGTAGAAATCCTAATTTAAAGACAATTATTTGAGTTGCTCTTAGGAACTCAACAAAAGTTTCTAGAGACACTCGTGTGATACCCAAACTCATTCTCGGCGACGACTATTCCGGTGGACGGCCGTCTAACTCGGCAATTACCTTTTCTTCCCTAGTTTCCCCTGGGCAGCATGTATGTTCAAACCTCGCCATAAAACGCAAAAGGACCAAACAAACACACGTGTTTTTTTACTCGTCCGGCGCAAACGGAGTAGGGACGCGTACGTACGTAACGTACGTACGTACGCACACACGTGTATGAATACGTACCTAGTGCTTGTACAATCTAGCTAAGGCTGGGATCGAGGTCGGTACGTGTGACTGTTTGAGCCATCAGGCCTCCAATTTTCCGAGGCCGAAAATGACGTGACGGGCGAACTGACAGGTATCCGAAAAAAAAAGTACCATCCTATAGCTTGTGCGTTATCCGGTCCGGCCAGGCTGCACTGGAGTGTGGTCGACTTCACCTCTCTCCAGTATCATACTTTACTATCATGTCGACGTTGCCGTGCGAGCTAGATCAGAGGGAGTGTTCGGTTCGGGTCGCTGTGTTCGGTTCGGCCATGTGAAGGGACGCCTCGGCCATGGACAGGCTGTTAGTCTCGTAATTTATCGATTATTAATAAGTTTTATAAATAGTTTATATTTAATACATCAAAATAATATTTAAATATTCGATGTGACGAGATTAAAAATTTAGCCCACATTTCAAATATGAAACTTTCGATGTCGAATAGAGCTGAGAGATGGGCCGTGCTGGGCCGGCTCGGCTCAGGCCCTTCGGGCCAGGACCTAAAATGGGACGGGCCATTTCGGCCTAATAAATTTAAGGGCCGGGCTGGCCCGAAATCGTGTTAGACAAGCCCAGACACGACCCAAAGCACATCGGGTCTAGATGGGCCGGCCCGGCCCAAAAATGGTCCTAACTTTGTAACATTGTTAGACGGTCTCTTACCAGGGTTATGAAAATATTTATTTAATTTATCTTTGAATAATAAAAATTCTAGTTCACATAAAATAATAGAACAACCAAAAAATAGGGGAAAACGAACTTCATTAATAATTTACACATGATACTAGTTCATTAATACTACTTTCTTTGCTCTTTAGCATATATATTTATATTTTGATTTGTCCTATATATGAATGACTCCAATTTTGATTTGTCTTACACATGATATAGAGTAAGGTATATTCAAATAGTAATTTGCAGATTTTTTTAATTTTTAATAACATGTCTTCTCCTTGTGTGTTGTGGACGCATATGAATTATTTACCCATGGGCTTTTTTGGGCCAGGCCGGCCCAGGCACAGCCCACTTTAAGGGTTGTACCCGAGCCGCCCACTGGGCCTAATCTCTAGGCCCAAGTCCGGCCCTTGTACGGGTCGTGCAGGCCCGACCCATCCGTGGGCCGTACTGAGCCGTGCTTTGCATGTGTCATACCTACGCGTTTTGGGCCGGCCCAAAAAAATTCGGTCCAAGTCCCAGCTCTAGTTTCGAATATGAAACAGTTGGGTGCCACTCGGATTGGCACGTTGGCAACTGCCTTTTTCGGCAGGAGATACAACTTTAACCTTATATGCAAAGCAGCGATAACATCACACAAAGTTAACAATATCATTACTGGACCGGTTACCGGTGGTATCCAACGGTTTATCAATTCGTTTTGTTGATTACTGGACCATCCTATAGCTTGTGCGTTATCCGGTCCGGCCAGGCTGCACTGGAGTGTGGTCGACTTCACCTCTCCAGTATCATACTTTACTATCATGTCGTCGTTGCCGTGCGAGCTAGAGCAGAGGGAGTGTTCGGTTCGGCCATGTGAAGGGACGCCTCGGCCATGGACAGGCTGTTAGTCTCATAATTTATCGATTATCAATAAGTTTTATAAATAGTTTATATTTAATACATCAAAATAATATTTAAATGTTCGATGTGACGAGATTAAAAATTTAGCCCACATTTTAAATATGAAACTTTCGGTGTCGAATAGAGATGGGACGGGCCAGGACCTAAAATGGAACGGGCCATTTCGGCCCAATAAATTTAAGGGCCGGGCTGGGCCGAAGTCGTGTTAGACAAGCCCAGACACGACCCAAAGCACATCGGGTCTAGATGGGCCGGCCCGGCCCAAAAATGGTCCTAACTTTGTAACATTGTTAGACGGTCTCTTACCAGAATTATGAAAATATTTATTTAATTTATCTTTGAATAATAAAAATTCTAGTTCACATAAAATAATAGAACAACCAAAAAATAGGGGAAAACGAACTTCATTAATAATTTACACATGATACTAGTTCATTAATACTACTTTCTTTGCTCTCGAGCATATATATTTATATTTTGATTTGTCCTATATATGAATGACTCCAATTTTAATTTGTCTTACACATGATATAGAGCATTCAAATAGTAATTTGCAGACTTTTTTAATTTTTAATAATATGTCTTCTCATTGTGTGTTGTGGACGCATATGAATTATTTACCCATGGGCTTTTTTGGGCCAGGCCGGCCCAGGCACAGCCCACTTTAAGGGTTGTACCCGAGCCGCCCACTGGGCCTAATCTCTAGGCCCAAGTCCGGCTCTTGTACGGGTCGTGCTGGCCCGACCCATCCGTGGGCCGTACTGAGCCGTGCTTTGCATGGACCATACCTACGTGCTTTGGGCCGGCCCAAAAAAGTTCTGTACAAATCCCAGCTCTAGTTTCGAATATGAAACAGTTGGGTGCCACTCGGATTGGCAAGTTGGCAACTGCCTTTTTCGGCAGGAGATACAACTTTAACCTTATATGCAAAGCAGCGATAACATCACACAAAGTTAACAATATCATTACTGGACCGGTTACCGGTGGTATCCAACGGTTTATCAATTCGTTTTGTTGATTACTGGACCGATATCTTGAAAATCACCCCATCTTCTCTCATCAGAAGACGTGTAGCATTAGCGTATCATAAAACATGAAGCTTTCTAAATGGTCTAAATTTTTTATACACATTGTAAAATCTAATAGTTATAAAATATAAAAATAAACTGGAATATAAAAAATATAAAATATAAAATTTTCAATTATCATGATCCCTACATAATTTAGGTAGGCTGTTTTGGATGATACACCGTTACCGTTACACACGAGATACCGGGCCCGGAAAGCCTGTACTGCCAACGGCCCAGATTAATTGGCCTTCGCCTCCACCCTACTCGATCACCCCCTTCAACTTTCGTCTCGCGAGTTCGACGGCGCCTGCGCGGCTGCGCCGAGCAGCGGCGATCTCCATTCCGCGAGCATATGCGCCGGCGTCCCTCTGCTTCAGCGGCATCCTCTCAGGTGGCTACCCGTGCGGATATCCTCTTTCTTGTAATCTCGTTTCTCCTGGGGGGGAATACCTCTTTTTTTTTTCTTTTTTTTACGGAGGGAAAATGCAGTGCTTTCATCAAACAGAGTGACAGAAAGTTGTGAATGTTAAATGCTAGGCATATAAAATATTGGATTGTTTAGCTAAAGTGCATTTACAAGTGTGTCCGGTTTATGGTGTTAGACTTGTTAAACTCGCTGATATATTTGTGATTGTGATCCATCGTCTCAATGAAATGTAGGTAATTACTATCTGCATTGATCGCACCACAGCGTTTTTAAGTTGTTCAGGACTTTAGGTAATTGATCAAACGGAGTTGTGTACTCTAGAACAACTTTACAGAGTAGCAATGCTGAAACAGATCCTTAGTGTTACGGGCAACTAACAGTTACTAACTGTATGCCAGGTTTTAGTGCTTAGCTTTCAGTGGATGAAGAATGCCTGTTGCGCTATTATTATAAACTGATATCCCCATCAAAATGAGATCCTCTGCAGTCGGCAATCCAGATCTAATGGGTGCCAGAGGGGGGTTTCGCACATGGTGACGACCACCTCGCAGCAGGCTCCACACCGTTGTATCCGTGTTGGACGGTACGGATCGAGACTGCATAGGACAGTCGGCATCTGCAACATTAGAGGAGCCAGATCCATCCCCATCATGCTGTAAAAACCTTTCAGATTTCTATAAAAAGCTGGGCCTTCTAGCCTCTGGTCTAAAACAATGTTATTTGGGCACACCACAATTTACTTGAAATATTAGTTTTCTTGGACCTGATCCTTGTTATCATGGCTTATCCTTCTGGATGTGGTGTAAAGTCATATTGTATATCAGAAGTATCATTTGTGTATGCTCATGGTGATTGAAGGAAGCCAGATAGATACTTTTGTCTGCTGCGAAGGATTATTGCAACTAAGGTTGTTATGTGATAAGGAATATGCTGCATCATGAATTATGTAATCATGTAATCCTGTTATGTGATTATTCAACAATTTCGTCAAAGTAGAACTTGTGATTTTGAATTTATGATCCGCCAGATCTCTCAATGAATGTTTTTACAGGTTCAATGAATGGAATGAAGAAGAGTACTGCCAATAGCTCACATGTTACTATTGATTCAGATTCAGTTTCAGATTTTGAAGGTAACAATACTTTCTCTTCTTGTCACAGACTCTTCGTTCTATGAAATGTTGAAAACCAGTAAATGAAAATTTTAGCACATGTTATTCTGTGCATGCTGATAAGTCATGGCTATGTGTGGGCATGGCCATGTCAGAAGTATGAACAGTGACACTCTGACATGTTGATGCACATGACATGCAACTTGAATGATCAGCAGACGACAACCAAGAACTCAACACAGGTAGAAGAACTGGCACCACATCATGCTTCTCACAGCCACGATGACAAATTCTATGGGGAAAAATGCCAAATAGTTTTGTAGTAGGAAAACGAGCAAATATTTGGCTTTTTCTATGCTAAATAGTTTAGTAGTAGAAAATGCCAATTTTGGTGTAGTAGTAACTAGTAAACTGTTCATTTGAAAGGTTTTTATGTAATGAAATCTGGGAAATGTTACTCCGCATATATATGGGTTTCCACACATTATCCTATCCGATCAATCCATACTATGTGGGAAAATCATTGTCAACAAAAGGTTTTTATATATTGACATCATTATAATAAACACATATATTATCTCCAAGAGCCTTACGCTCTACAGAAAAAAAGGTGCAAGCCGGTCGCTGCTTCCTTTTCCATGCGACTGCAAATGTCTAAAATCTTCTTTAATGATATTTGGTTGTAGATATACCTCCAAATTCTTGAATTTTAATGAATTGTGAAGTAGCTGAACTATTGCAAGAAGTTCATAAGCATATGGCTATCTTATCAGAGGATCCAAAGATCAAAATACCAGAGTAAGAATCGTTATGGTTTTGTGTTGTAGTTTTATGCCACTAATCATTATGTGTATTGTGTGTGAGTCTTTAGCTGTCTGCCTAACTCATTTCTCTTTCTTTTTTCTTCTTCTGCAGTTCATTCGACAAAGGCTTTCCAACCCGAAATCCGAGTACCCGATGGGTTTTACCCGATAAAAAGACGGGTGTGGAACAATATCTTCACCCGCGGGTGTTTTATTGGGCAAAACCTCTACCCAACGGGTAGAGCGGGTGCGGGTACGGTTGCATAGTACTCGTACCCGCTTACCCGTGGGTAAAATACACCCGAAAGCCTATGTGCATTTTCCTACAAATTTAGCCCATTCGTAATGTGCCGGTGGTGACTTGATATTAGTGTGGAAGTAATATGCTCCAATGATTTATTAGACTATATTTGTTAGTATAAATTGTTGTTACTTGTAGATGCATATGCCATTTTCTAGTGATATATTTATGATTCATGGTGGGTCTGAAATCGGGGGTGGGTTACCCGTCGGGTACAAATACCCGCGTGGGTACGGGTGTGGGTAAGTTTTTGTACCCGCGAGCGGATACGGGTTTTGTAGCGGGTAAATTTTTATCTGACGGGTGCGGGTATGGGTGGGTAATACCCAGCGGGTGTGTACACGTTGCCGTCTCTACTTTCCAACATGCAAAAGAAGGAAATCGTTTTTGCACTGCACGGTCTGTAAAACAAGTCTTGGAGTATCCTTTGATTTGATTATGTAACTCAACGAAGCTCTTGATCATAGAGGCTCACTCACCAACACAAAAGTCCCCAGGTGAATCTCCGGTGGGGCTATATATGCGGGTAATCCCTGTGCAGACATTTCTAACCACGCATCTATCCTGAGTATTCACCTTAATTACTGATCTCAGTTGCCTCCTGAATTTAAAACCGACATGTTGTGGATGAAGCACTGCGGGATCTGCAACTTGTGGCCTGTGATGTGTTTGGATGCTCTGCTCGACCAGGTTGCACTGTGTAAAAACTAACTTTGGGCCATGTGCACTTGTCTAGGACTCTAGGTCCGACTGGTAGAACTTGACTTGAGAAAACTACCTTTCCTAACTGCAGAATTAGCTATATGATCAAAGTGGCCTACTGTGAATTGCTTCTTGTTATCCCTGGGGGTAAATAGATTAAAAGTGCAGCTGTGGTTGGTTTGGTTGTCTGTTTTTGCCACTACATGTTTGTTTACTTCCTTATTGCGTAGTTTCTCGGGCGAGTTGTTTACCAGTAGCTCTGAAAGCTGATGTTTCCCTAGCGACGAATATGGAGCAACTGCAGAAGGAAAATCCTTTATAAAACCGTGTAAGGTAGCATCCACTGTCACTACAATGGCTGGTTCTAAACTGTAGTCCCTTGTGATGTTTTTAACACAAGGAACAGTTTCTGCATGAAAGTCTTGGGCTTTGAAATGGATGTGAGTTAGTTGATACTCAAACTCGTTTGAATTTTAATGTTAAACGTGCTCAAGTGGAAGTAGTACTAAAATAAATGACCTTCTGAAAATCCTTGTATCACATTTCGACATACTCATGGTATAGTCTTTAAACAAGGTCAGACCGTGTATAATGGAAGCTGTGATGGATTGGTGTGCGGTTGTGAACAGAAAAAATGATATTTGTCAATTTTAACACAACTCTTTGATTATGGTAAGATCTTATAATAATGACATATAAGACCATCTAATTCAGTAACATATATGTTGAAACCATTTGTCGACAGTGACGAGGATATCAAAACTCTGGCTCGCAACTGTGTGAATGCTCTGGGGAAAAAATCCATTATTATGTAAACCTGTATGGACACAAAAGCAAACAAATTAACAGCGCCCCTGTAGTGATCAACCTCGAAAAACACCACACAATCCATCAAGCGACGTCTGCTGTTTGCACTTTGCAGCATGCGCAACAGCACAAAGTTGTGGCTTTGACGTTTTTTTTTTTGTTTGTTCGTCAATGATCCGCCACGACGCGTTGCGCGGGGTAGTCGAACGGCAGCGGCCGCACGTCGTCGCTGAGCAGGCCGGCGTGCCGGAACCCGTACGGCCTGAGCACCTGGTCGTCCGCGAAGTTGAGCGCGCGGCGCATGCCGTCGTCGCAGCTCTCCCTGGAGTAGTGCTCGTTCCGGTGCCCGCTGCACGGCTGACACCCCGTGAAGTGCGTCACGAACGGCCGGCGCCACCCTTGTACTCCGGCCTCCGCCAGACCGGCGCCCGCCAGTGCCGCGCCCCTCGCCGCCGCGTACGCCGCGTGCTCCCTCTCCGCGTGCCGCCTCCGCAGCTGCGGCACCTCCCGCCGCTCCATCGCCTCGTACCGCTCCGTCATGTTGTCGAGCCGCCCGGAGATCTCCATCCAGTAGCCCTCGAAGTAGTAGTCGCTCTCCAGAAACACCTTCTCCCGCCACCGGCTGCCGTCCTGCAGCAGCATGTACACGAGCGCTGACTGGTCGTCGGACTCGTTGAACACCTTGTCCTTGAACGTGGAGGTGAGCACGGCGCCCCACCGCTCGTAGTCCGGCGAGTCCGGGCCCATGGCGGCCCATGCGGCCATGAAGTCGAGCGACCACTGGCAATTGCGGATGAGGAACACGCCGGCGTTGAGGCTGGTCCACGACCTGGCCTCGTACACGAGGTGTGGCCAGCCGTGGACGACCAAGTTGTGCGCGCGGTACCGGCGCAGCGGGAGGCTGAAGTCCATGTCGGTCAGCACAGCGTCGGAGTCCACCCACCACACCCACTCCGCCTCTGGGTGGGCGACCATGGCCGCCCGGACCACCGGAATCTTTGCCCAGTACCGATCCATCGACGGCCGGAGCAGCGCCGTGTTATACAGCAGCTGCACGCCGTTGAGCCGGCAGTAATCCACCTTGTTCTTCAGCAGCCGCGTCAGCAAATTGTCACCCACCGGGGACCCGCACGGCGCCGGCTGCGAGCCCGACAACATCAAGACGCGCTCGCCGCCGCCCGCCAGCTCCGGATGCGCGCGGAGCCACTCTGCGCGATTCTCGTCCCACCCGGCGATTGGCTCCATGGTGTACGCCACCTCCGGATCGTCGTAGAAAGTACTCCCACCGCCGGCGGACGACATCCGAACGACCTTACCGTGCCCCGCCCCCGCGGCAGCCAGTGCCGGGGAGGAGAGAGAGATGGGCGACGCGAGCGTGAGCAACAGCACGGCGCCCACCGCGGCGCCAGCGGCGAAGAGGGCCGCGTCCCTAAGCCACGACGGTGTCCTGCTCCGGCGCGTCGGCATCGTTGGCTTTCGCCGTCTCTGGATGCAGATGCCGCGCACCCGTCGCATCATGACACACGACGACGCCACGGAGGCACGGATCCGGGGGAGGAAGCGCATCTGAAGCCAGCCGATCAGTGCCGTGCGCGCCGGGGCGGGAACCGAGAAAAAGCCAAAGGAGATGGGTGGCTCTAGGCTTCTAGCGGGCGGATGTTGGTCGGCGACGCGCCCGGAAGCGCAGGCCGCGCGGCGGCGATGAGAAGAGACAAGAGCGCGAGACACGGCGGCTAGCCGCTGGGTTTGGATGGTTGGTGGCTTGGTGCGGTTCGGCCGACACGGCAACTGGCCCTGCAGCGAGGCGGCCGCGCTGTGCAGAAAACGGTGTGCTTTCGGCGCGCGATGCAAGCATTCATGGATTCCTGTCGCTTCTTCCAGGTCTAGAAGGGCCATCACGTCACGGGGCAGGGCAAGAACCCCAAGACAACTCGTCGGTGGGATAAACGACATTACATTTGACCTTTTGTCTTTTGCGATTCATTTCCTCTTTTTTTTCCTTAGAATTACAAAGCAGGGAAATTAATTACAAACAGTCTTGCGTAAAGAGAATGTTGCAGATCCAAGAGGAGAAGAGAATGACGCGGGCGTAGGGGCTCACATCTCTACTTCTGTAGCAGCAGAGGAGCCAAGGAGCAGGCCGGACATTGCCAGAGCACGACGAGTTGTAGTGCTTGTGGATGTTTCACATGAATTCCATTGTAAAATTAGAATAGAATGGAATGAAATGATTTCGTTCTTTTCATCACATTTCTTGTTTGGTCTTTTTCATTGCATTTCTTGTTTGGTGGATGGAATATGTTTAATCCATATTTTTTATTTTTTATTTGTTAGAGGTAACGGAAGAATAGGATGTGATTATGTTATGCGGCTCACTGTTATCTTCAATTCCCTTATCCTTTCTAGCACTAGTCTCTCACTAGTGAGATTTGGTGGGCTCTCGACCTCTCGTGTTTTCTTGCTTGATTAGAAGGGTTTAAGGATTTTTGCTCTCGGCTCCGTGATTTCAAGCGTGTCGGAGATAAAATATAGGCACAAGTCGCTATCGACATTGGTATCGTTGTGCTTCCTTAACCTCAACGAGGACCAAACCATGGGCATGACCGTGGCTAATGGACACCTTGACCCGACACTCAACTCCATAGTCTCCTCCATCGAACTCGATAGACTCACTAGTCACTCTCCACAAGATCTCACCGTAGCTGCACTACAACGACATTTCACAGGATATTCATATATATGGACTAGTTCCTTGCTCACCCTAACTTCATTGGGCGCGCTACAAAGCTCTCTAGCTTCGACGGTTGTGCCATGCCGTTCTTTGTGCCGGTCTCTAGTCACTGCGCCACCCGTCGCTCACGTTAATAAAGTAGAACAAGCTTATCTGTTTGATTTGGAGGGACAGTCTTGTCTCACATCTACGCAACATATTTTTCCTTTAAGTTGTCTTTATCTCACTTTACTTTCAAATGTAACACACAACAATAAATCTATACGCTTCCTCCCACCATCCAAACACATGTCTACCAGCTAACCTGCCACGCAAGAGTGATGGACGTAACGCACCCATGTAATCGGACAATCAGAGTGGATGGATCTTGAGCAAAATTTTCGGTTTTCGCTCTTGTGTCAGTCTACAAAACACGAATCCAAACATCACCGAACCTTCAAGGCTTCAAAGTTCAAACCCAACTTTCGGGTCAATGCTGCTGCATTCTGTTTCTGTCATCTCCTCAGAGCGCGTGAGCTGCAGCCTGCAGGCCTGCAAGAAGCTCAGGAAAGATCGTGGTGGAGCTCGTTAGCTTTGTACAGGGGTTAATAGCGGGTTAATAGTTTCTGTGCCACCGTTATTTTTCACAACGCCAAAAATACCACTATAATTTCGCTAATAGTCAATATGCCATTATTATTTGCTTAATGTTGCCCTCATGCCATTTTATACGCCAACTGTCAATATGGACCCACATGCAGGTCACACATTTTTCATATTTCCCATCTTACCCCTCTTCTTCTCTTCTCTCTCCTGCCTTCTTCCTCGCCCAGGGCGCCGGCAGCCAGAGGCAAGCGAGCAGAGCAATCTCTAATGGCTATTACCGATTGCCACAGGGATGGGTGGATTGCTGGTGAGCTCAATCCTAGGTGGCCTTAGAAGCCGTTCATCTCTAGCAGGTAGGTGCGGCGCTTGCTGAGCGCGCACACGGCCTCCCGGAACGGGCCGTCGAACGTGTCGGCGACGAATTCGTCGAGCTCTTTCATGCCGCCGGTCTCGCCGACGGGATTGATGACTACGAGCGTGGCGCCCTGGATCCGCGTCCCGTCCGAGAGATCAAGCAGCGGCGCATACCGGAGCTTCATGTTGCAGGCGGGCACCTGCGTGCGGTTGGCGTCTGCTGCGGCGGCGAGCGGCTTGTCGCGGAACTCTTTGATCTGGTCGCGCTAGTGCGGGTGGCGCTGCAGGGCGGTGGCACCCTCGGCGAGGAAGAAGACAGGGGAGAGAGAAGAGAAGAAGAGGGGTAAGATGGGAAATACGGAAAATATGTGACATGCATGTGGACCCGTATTGACAGCTAACGTATAAAATGGCATGAGGGCAACAACAAGCAAATAATAATGGCATATCGGCTATTAGCGAAATTATAGTGGTATTTTTGGCGTTGCGGAGAATAACGGTGGCACAGAAGCTATTAACCCTTTGTACAGCGGCGTCGATCTGGTCTTCGTTGCTGCCTCAGTAGTCAGTAGCTATACCACAAAATTTCTATATGTAATTTATTAATCACCCAAATTAAGTTTATTTTCAACTATGCACATGTTTGGTTAACAATATGGCCAACCTGCCAAGATTGCAGAAGTTCCAATGATATGTTTAAATATGTTTGGTTAACAATGCCCAACAGGCCAAGATCGCAGAAGTACTAATGATATATGTTTAAATTATCCCTATCACGTCGCCTCCGCGCACGTCCTTACCGACCTGTTTTCATCTCGCATCTTCCTCGCGCCATTCACCCACACCGACGACTTGCGATCCGTGCCTCGTCGGCGCCTCGCCGCCGCCGGGATGCGGCGTCGGCCAGCCCCTCTAGCTCGGCGGCAGCCGTGGCCCATCGTCCGTGGTGGCGAGTAGCGATGGAAACACGAGGTTGCTCGCCGGAGGAATGGCGCGGCAAAATTAAAGCTCGCCCCTTTTTTTGCCTTCGTAGTTTATCATGAGGTGGTTTGGCTGTCATGTCTACTGCAAGTAGTCCTCACTGTTAGCTTTCGGTCACCGATGCTCGGATACATCCAGGATCAGCCCACATGCATATCTAGTTTAATTGGTGCTTCTGTTCTGGCTTGCAGTGAACCATCAATAAGATGGCAGGGAAGTGACCTCCTACCTTATCTAGTTATCTTATCCCTTTTCAATTCACATTTCAAGGAACAACATCCATACTGTGCTTACTTGATTCTAGTCCATTTCAATCTACTGCGGTTTCTAAAAGCTGAAATAATCCTCTCCTAAACCTAGTCTACAACTATTGCTGAATCATTTTCCTGGCAATAAGGTTAGCCAATCTTGTATGTTACTCACTGTCCTTCTCACATATTTCCTGCTACCGTTGTGTTCAGAACTCTGCATAAAAAGCTGTATCATTCATTAAATGTGGCTGCATGAATGTGTGGTATAATGAAGTTGACGGAGTTCACCGTGTAGGCTCCAGTTGAGTGCATTACTGACGATGAACTGTCTGTTCTCTCACTGCAGGCGAATTTGAAGTCCTTCTCGTTCCTCTTCTGATGAGACAACTCATGGTGGTCCGCTGCCTTTTTCTTTGTGCTCATCTTCCATTTCCTTGTGATTCCGATAACATTTACAGGTGTTTATTGCTTAATGAACCATCAACTTTTACCAAATAAACATGCTTTTCGATTGCGTTTTATACTATTTGGCGGGCAAAACACAATCACCTATTTTGCGCACTATGATGGAGTCATGATTTGTTCTAAGTATAATGTAATAAATATAATATAGTGATTTAGACAAGATGGTGACGGGAAGGGAAACACGTTCATGAAAATATGTTTTTACGATGATATTCTATTTATTTGAGCTACCCAAAGTTCTTTGGATGAACAGGTTGATAGAGTTCTTTGGACAGGTCTGCACAATCAGTAGTTACGAGAAATTAGAAAAAAAATGATAATTTGTCATTCTCAATAACCCATTTAATTATGATGTTACATAAGATAATGACATGAGATTATTTATTTCTTCGTTTCTTCCTTCCTATACCATTTGAATCTTAAAAACCTAAAACCTGGAAGGGTAGGTAGAAAACAGCAAAAGGGATCCTCTACTCTACAGTCAGTAGATCCGACTACAGAGGACAATCATACTATCGAAATCGTCCGATTTAGATTGGACAGTGCCGAAAGGAGACAGGATGGTGGACCCCATTTCAAAATAAGGCTTCGGCACAATGAGAGAGACTCCGCACCGTCGCATTTGTGAGAGAAGCTAGTTGTAACAACCCCAGAATTTAAAATAAAATAAAAATAAGGGAAATAAATTTTTTGGAATAAATGATTTATTAAATTAAAGAAAAAGGCTAAAAGAACTCAATTAAAGAAAATCATGAAGAAATATTTCAAATCTGTAGCTAAAATATTTATGGTAAAGTCTATAGGCCAAGAAATATTTTTGAGAATTTTTACAAAATTTTAACAACAGTCCTTCAAGCCTAAATCAAATAATTCATTTTCTGGAATTATTTTAATCAGAAAACAAATTTTAAATCTTATTGGGCCGAAACCCTGAATTCCGCTCCAAGAGCCTTTCGGCCCAGCCTAGTCCGGCCTCTCTCGCTGGCGGGTGGGACCCGCCTATCGGCGTCGTCTTCCCCCTCTAAGGCCTTTCGGCCCAGCCTAGTCCAGCCGCGCCCACCGACAGGCGGGACCCACCTGTCGGCGCGCCCTTCCTCGCTCCCCGCCAGCCTCTCATGCGCCCCCTCTCGGCCCCTGCCATCCCGGGCCCGCCCTGTCAGCACTCCCCCTTCCTCTCTCCAGCCCGCGCCCCGACCGGCCCCACTTGTCAGCCATACACGCTCGCCCTCAGTCTCTAGCAACCTTGGCTCGCCTGTCGGCGCGCTCTGTTTCGCCAGCAGCCACTGACAGGTGGCCCCCACATGTCAGATTCATCTTCAACAACGGAAGGGGATCTCCCCTTCCATTCCCGTTGGCCCCCTTGCCCAATTCCTTCGCCGGCCACCCGGATTCACAAATTTGAGCCCCGGATCCCCTTCCCCGAATACCGGTGATCCATTTCCCCCCTTAGCCACGCGATTTCGTCCTTTTGGAAGCCAATCCGAGAGCATGGAATAGTTCGCCGGAGTAGATTTGGAAGCCCTCGGGTTTCCCTCAATTGACCTACCTAATCGACGCCGGAGAGACCCTATAAGAACCCCTGTACCCGCCGCATCTCGCCCACACCAGAATTGTCTTAGTCATCGCAATCCCGAGTCGTCGCCCTCTTTAATTCGAGATTTCCCCTGCTTCGGCTCCGGCAAGACCTCATCGGCGCTCCGGACCACCACCGCCCTCGCCCTCACCATCGCCACCGACAGGACCGCCATCGCCCTCCCGTCATCGGCCTCAACTTGGTTGGGCCGGATCGCCACTAGAGCGCATCATCGCCGTTGATCCCGAAGAGAACCGATGCCCTCTCCTCGACGTCGACCACCGCCACTACTCCGTCGTCGTTGTCGCCGGTATGCCGAGAACCCCCTGGTGCCCCTATGTCCATTTTTGGCCTTAGTCGTACCCTTAGGCCTCGCCGTCGCCGGGAATTCCTCGCCGGAGCTCTACCGGAGTCGAGGAAGAAGGGGGGTAGTTACCCTTCACTGCGTGCCATGCCGGATGGGGCGGTAGCCGTCCGATCAGGAATGTGCGGTGCAGATTAAAAGCGAAACCGAGCACCCAAATTCACGGTTGACTTCTGTTGACCGGTATGGCCCAATCTAGACGCTCGGATCTTCATTAAATCGTGGCCATCGGATCTGGATCCGACCGCGACCACGTGCCCGGCTCACGCGCGCAATCGTCGGTTCACGGTGAACCCAGTTCACTATGGACCAGAGATTGTTTACTGATTTAAAATAAAATCCAGAAAATTAGTTTAAACTTTAAAAATTCATATCTTGCTCAAATTAACTCCAAATGTCACCATTTTAATTCTGAAAAATCTGTCTTTTTATTCTCTACACATTTATGCAATAAAAACAATATATTTATTTGGCACAAAATGATCTTATTAAATAATAAAGAAAAGATCCCTTTAGGATTTAATTAATATTGCAATTAAATAATTCAGAAAAAACCCTTAAAAATTTATAAATTAATTTCAGAAGATATAATGGCTCTATTTCACTGTTATTAATACAATAAAAATAGAATGACCATTTTGTCCATGACATTTTATTAAATAACATTCCTAAGACCCTTTAGAATGAGTAATTAATTCATATAATGGAAATACAACACTTTACAAAAATATCATGAAAACTTATATAATAAGTTCAGAAGACCTAATAACTTAAGTTCACTAATTTTTACTACAATTAAAATAATAATGTTATTCTATATCTTTTTACTTCATCTCTAAAAAGGGAAAATAAAAACCCCCTAGGAAAAATAATTACATCAAGTTATAGAATTCAAAAATCTCATTATAAATCAATCTTAAATATTTAAATAACAATTCCCTAAACTTTAAGACTCTATCTCCTTTACTTAATCTAACAAAAACATGTATGTTAGTATGGTTGATTTGTTTTGGATTGTTTATTGAATGTTTTATTTACTTTTTCGTATCGAGAAGACTACGACGTCGTCGAAGATCCGGAGTTCTATCCCGAGGTTCCACCTTCACCCTTTGCTGAGCAAGGCAAGTCATCGACCCCTCTTGTGGAAATAGTTGATCATCATTAAGCCCAGTTTTTCATAACTATCGCTATAACTCATAGGATAATATTGCATTAGTCAAACATCAAGCCCTACACTTATATTTATTAGATCCCCGTCCTTGTGTGCAAACCCAAGCCATGCTTATTGAGCCTTAACTCCTTGTCACTCTACAAATATTATATTAGCTAGTGCCCAATGTACCAGCACAACTGCTATAGGATATAAAGAATGAGTCGTAGATAGATGGATTCTGTTATATGAATTTCCCCGTTATTCTTGTCTCTGGACTCTATTGGAGTTGGCTATGTTAAGTATGGTGGGTTCCGGGTGCAAGCTCGAGAATTGGTTGGTCGCACCCGGGGCACTATAAGGACCAGTCTGCGGGATCTATTGCAAAGCACTTCCGTACCAACCACAAGTCTAATGGGTAAGTCCTAACTGAAAGTATGGAATACTCCGACTCTCTGCACCATAGTGGAGGGGGCAAGGGGCTAGCCCTCAGGTCGCCTTGTACCGACGAGGCTCAAGGGGGGGGGTATGGTGGAAACTCGACGCGTCGAGACACGATACGAAACCTATAAGAGTGTGCTGTTGAGTCGAGGTGAACCATACTGAAGGTTTTGGCACGAGTTCCCATAGAATGGGTCATCTCGTTACACTTTGGTGTGAGTGATGAGTGCGTGCCTTGTGGGTACAGTGGTACATCTCTGATCAGAGTAATTTAATATTTTCGAAAAGCCGAGCCCACGGTCAAGGGCGGGTTGTGTGACTACTCGCAGTTAGTTTACTAATGTTTGAATGGTTGAGTTATTCATGGCATGTAAGGACTGTTGTGCGAGGAGGTAAAACGTACTCCTCGAGTTAGAAGATGATGATGCATACACATGTTTACATTTCCGTACTAATAAATTGGTCACATTTAATGCTTTACAATTATGCTTCTTCCGCAAAATTAGCCACTATCTCCCTTGCTATTATCTTGCATTATATTTGCATTCGGTGGCTTGCTGAGTATGTTTGTACTCACCCCCGTTGACTTACACCACCAGAGCCCGTCTACTACGAGGAGGATGAAGGTCTGGAGTAGCGACCCAGTCAAGGCGAGACTGGAAGGAGGCGTTCATCTAGGACCCTTTGTCTTATTAGTTTCTCTTCACCTTTATTCACTTTTGTACTAATATGGACTACAAACCGTGAATGATTGCTCGTATTGTACGTGGTCGCATGATGAACATCTTGTTTTATTGATTTTTTATGAAATTTCAATAAAAGTCCTGATTTATTAAATCAGGGCGTGACACTAGTGTCCCGGAAAACAGATCGTGCTTTTGCATAAAAGGTATAATTTTTATATTCAGGAGTCAAACAATTGTGGGCTTGAGTCTTGACTTCATTTTCAAGGTGATTTTGAAGGGGGGAGAAGGATTGGGGGAGGAGATCACGAGGAGATGGCGGGCCATGAACCCGCCGGCCGCCGGCCCGCACCGGCCACGGCGCAGCGTCGCGTCGTCCTCCTCGAGCTTACATCATTGCTCGTTCCAGAATCCTCCTTGTCCTCTCTGGCTACTCGTCACCCCGCGAGTCCGCCCCTGCCCCGCCTGCTTTCGTCTCCTACCATTCATCCCTTCTGGCGTCTTATCACCAGTGCAAAGTGGCTATGGCGACACAAGGTTGGTTCCGGGAGGAGCGGCGGCAAGCCGGCAAAAGCTCGGACTAGGCACCAAACAGATAAGTTTCATTCCCTTTGGATATCCCTAGCTCGGTTCATCACCATCACTCACTAGGTAGTTTGGCAGTCAAGTCTCCTGCAAGTAATCCTTTTTAACTCTCCGGAGTAGCTAATACACACACACATCATCATCCTTTTGCCAAGAACAAGTATTTGACAATCTTGTATGTTAGTATGTTACTTATATCCCTTCTTAATTATTGCCTACTGCTGTTGCATTTGCTTTTACCCGTGTTGACTGTTGAGCAATGAGTACCGTGTACAAGAAGCTATAGCATTGGCTATACAATTCTATATGCTAAATGTCATAAAGATGTTGATGGAATTCAGTGTCTATGCTCCAGTTGAGTGCGTTATTGACAATGAAGTATCTGTTCTTTCAAGGGTGACTATGTCTATACGAAATCCATCTCGTTCCAATTCTGAAGAGAACTCCAAGCGGGCAATTGCATTTCCATGATGCCGATAACTTTTGCACCAGTGAGGCAGTGACCAGTGTTGTTTATGAATAATGATCTCTCGTCTTGTGTTTGTCAATATCTATTTAATTGCACCTACGATGCGTCTTCAGTACACTGATCTTGTTTTTGTGATTATGCAGCTTAAAGCTTGCTATCAACAGTGGATTGGTGAGAATACATCAACATCAGCCGGAAAAATATTCAGGTTGTTGAGGGTGTTGCTAACATGGAAAGGGTGGACGAAGACCCGATAACTTGCTGTCGAGTCAATCTTTTGTATAATATTGGTCGTCCCTTTCATTTTCGTCAGTCAGTGCTACTTGGGTTCTCATACTTGCTATCTAGCGTGCTTGAAAAGATCTTGCTTCATGTCACACCTGATCAGGATGGTCGAGCTAGCTACAGTCACACAACCTGTTGTGATTGTTCTTTTAATGCAGAAGGTTATGGTTAGGATTAAACCGACGAAAAAGCTATATTAGTTTGATGTTTCCAATAGCTGTTGGTTAGAACTACGACTGCTACCTCTCAAGATTTGGATGGAACATTTGACACCATTCTGGAATTTGTACATGTTATACCTACAAGTTCATGGTGCCCTGTCGTGTGCGTTGTATCTCTGTTCAAGTTTGCGACATCATTGGATCCAAAAAAGCCGTCTTTTCACAAACGATGTTCTGCCAGATTGCCGGAATGATTTACGTGACACTGGGTCAGCCACACATTAATGCATATGAATTTATTTTTTTTTGAGAATAGGCACAAAGCACAGCTTGCGCCCGGCTTTGATTGAAAGCCACGAACCAAAGTCACAGGTTTGAGCTGGGGAGACCAGCTTACACTCAAAAGCACACCCACAACGCGAGGAACACCCCCAAGTTCCAGAAGCCCAACAAACCGAAGCACCTGATCAAAGTATCTAGCACCTGAACAAACAGGAAGGGAAAAACCAGCCGACAAAAGCAGGCGACAAAACAGCCAAGCACAACCCAGTATGACACCAACCGCGCAACCCCAAAAAAGCTGGACCAGCACCAGCACCGAGCTCCTCAAATCAATCGCTTGGCGCGCTTCTTTGCCTTGACGCCGACACCAGATGTCTTAATTTTGCATGGAGCAAGTCGAAGGTTTTGGAGACCTCGTCCTACAACCGCGCCGGAGCTAGCTTCTTCCACTGAAAGACAAAACAAGTCAGCTTAAAAGGCAAATCAAGAACATTATTCGACAAAGTGTTGTTAAAGACAAAATTATTTCGCATTAGCCATATCGTCCAGCACCCTGCAGCCACCACCCCAAGAGTCACTTTTTTCTTGGATATACTGATAGGACAATCAAAAAGGCACAGGACATTTTCATGACGGACTGGCGTTCGAGCCCACCCCAGCGCGTCTTTACAAAAACACCACAGAAATCTAGCTAAATCGCATCTGAACATGGCATGATCCACTGTTTCAAGCTCACCACAAAGCTTGCAGGAGGGGTCCCCTAACCACTTTTTACGCTTCAGAGCATCCCCCACTTGTATTCTTCCTTTCATCACCAACCACAAGAAACACTTGGATTTTAACGGCGCTGCGCATTTCCACACCAGATTGAGCGTATCATCTCTAACCCCTCTGAAGGTAAGCCAACTGTACAAGGATTTCGTCGTGAAACCTCCATGATCCAACCCCCAGGAAACCTGATCTGGGGCATCACTGATTATGGCGCACTCCACACAAGACCTTAAATCCAACCATTGTGCTAATTCTACCTCGTTCAGCGTCCTCTTACAGTTGATATACCAGTTATTGGACCAAACATCCCAAACCCAAGTATCCGGCTCGCTACAAACCTCAAAAATCTGAGCGAATCTGATCTTAAGAGGTAAGTCACCATTCCAGGTGTCCTTCTAGAAACTCACATTCCTGCCATCTCCAACCCTAAAGGTGCAAAGTTTGCGAAACAGGCAGTTTAAATTCAAGAGTTTGGACCAAAAATAAGAACTCCTGCCTCTATCGAGATGAAGAACACTTTTGTCAACCCCATATTTTTTCCTGAGAATGTCGAAACATAAACCCTCTTTCCCATTCGCTAGCCCATACAACCATTTGCACGGCAGGGACTGATTCATAATCCTAGTGTCCAAAAAACCCAACCCCCCATCAGCTTTGGGCAAGCACAAAGTCTTCCAGTCAACCATATGATATTTCTTCGTGAGCCCCAAACCTCCCCAAAAGAATCTACTCCGAATCCTATCTATCTGATCATGAACACCATCAGGAAGCTGGAAAGTCCCCATGGTATACATGGGGATGCTGCTGAGACAGGAGTTGATCATGACCATTCTCCCCCCAAAGGACAGATGACTGCATTTCCAGGTGGATAATTTTTTTCAATTTTGTGAACAACATACTCAAAATCTTTTTTAGAGGGTTTCGAATGCCCAATGGGCACCCCCAAATACGAGATAGGGAACGAGCCCAGCCGACAATTGAAAACGTCTGAAGCCCGACTAGCCTCCACGTCCGACACCCCGATGGGAAACACCTCACACTTTTGGTAATTAATCCTCATACCAGAGACCTCTTCAAAACAATAGAGAAGGAACTTCACCGTGATAAAGTTCCTCTCCGAGTATTCCATCAACAGAATCGTGTTATCCGCGTATTGAAGATGGGTCAAACCCCAGGGACAAGGTGAGGAGCTAACCCTGATAAAAAGCCTTTCTCTTTCGCTTTTATCAGCATCTCAGCGAGAGCATCCCCTACAAGGTTAAATAGGAGGGGAGAGAGAGGGTCTCCCTGCCTGACACCTTTGTAAGTTTTGAAAAAACTACCAACCTCCCCATTGATGTTAACGGCCACCCTACCCCCTGAGATCACTCTGCTGATCCAAGTCGTCCAAGTATTTGAAAAACCCTTGCGATCACACACCTCCAGAAGAAAACCCCAGTCCACTCTATCATAAGCCTTTTCAAAGTCCAGCTTCAAGACAATGCCCCTGTGCTTCCTTATTTTAGCTTCGTGGAGGATCTCATGTAGAGACACAATCCCTTCTAGAATGCTCCTACCGGGAATAAAGGCCGATTGACACGGATCGATGATCTTGTCGGCAACTTTGGACAACCTCAAAGTAAGCACTCTGGTGATGATTTTAAAACACACATTCAACAAGAAAATAGGACGAAATTGCTTAATTGAACAGGCATCATTAGTTTTTGGAATCAACACTATTTCCCCAAAATTAAGTCTCTCAATATCAAGCCTATTGGCAAAAAACTCATCGAGCATTTCTTTGAAAATAGGTCGGAAGTGAGCCCAAAAGCGTTTGTAAAACTGTACAGAGAACCCATCAGTCCCCGGGGCAGAATTAACCCTCATCCCTCTGAAGGCCGTGTCGAGCTCATCCCAAGAGAAAGGCTCCGTTAGCACCTGATTATCTTCATCACTTACCCTCTTGCTGCCACCCCAAAAATCTTCAGCCAAGTGAAAATTGTTAATCACCTCAGACCCAAAAAGTTTTTTGTAAAACCCATAAATGTGATCCTTAAGATCCCCCTGACCCTGGATAACGGTCCCCTCATCATCTAGAGACAGGATAGAGGCTTTCTTTTTCCTATAAGTGGCAACCTTATGGAAATAACTGGTATTGGCATCCCCGGAGAGCAACCACTGTTGTCCACTTCTCCTCCGCCAGAATTCAGCTTCTCTGTGCAACAACTCATTAATTATGTGATCTAACAAATGTCTCTCCTCCCACTCAATTCTCGTAAGATCCCCACTATCAGCTTTAACATCCAACTCCTTGATCCTTTCCATCAGAGTGTCTCTCTCAAAATTATGAGCTCTGTTCGCGTTTAAACCCCACCCCTTAATTTTCCTTCGCAAAAGTTGGCCCTGAGCTTTCCAAAAGTCCAAAATTGGCGCATGTCTCCTGGGAGGTCAGATGGTCTGCACCCAATCGGTGAACCCAACACTATGCAACCAGGAATTGTCAAATCTGAACCTTTTGTGGGTCATCATAATTTTCCTATCTAGATCAATCAGGAGAGGACAATGATCAACACTATGCATATGAATTTATCAGTAACTGAATCCATGAACACCTGTTATGTTCTCTTATCCTTTTAGTGAGGAACACCATGAGATAGGAATTATCACTTGTTTACAACGTACTCCGGATTGAATTGCTGTTCTATTCGATTTATTTCCACAGTCAAGACCAGAGCTTGCAGATCGGCTAAAATCCTTACTTCCTTTGTTCCTTGTTGCATATAATAAACAAATATTATAAAACAATACGTAAGATATAGTTAAAGAATATTTTATAAAACTTATTAATTTGTGAACCAATATTTTCTAGTAGAACGGATCTGAAGAACAATTGTATTATAAAATATCAAATTTAATCTTACATTGAATTAAGTTTAAACAAATTGAAACAGAAGTAATTTGACGAACTAGTTTAGACGCGGGGAGTAGACTTGCCGTGAAAAAACTAATGCGAGCTTGTGCAGTTTGGTTGGCGCAAGTCTCACCTGAAGTGTGAAAGTCCGGCCCGAAATCCGAGGCCGCCTCATGTGTGCGTACTGCTGTACCACCGGTGCCCGGGAAGCAGCAACAGCAAGCGTGGCACTTTGCAGGCGCATGTGCGGCCGTACGTCTCCTCCTCGCCGCGCGCTGCGCTGCCTGCTTGCTGCGCCAGCGGCCAGGCCGTGCCGTTGCCGGCGACGGTGCATGCTCGTGCCTCCGCCGTCAGAGATGTGATCCGTTCTCGAAACTGTTAAAAGGGCGTCAGGCATCAGCATCCGCTTGACCTCTCGAAGCGGATCTACGCGACAAAAAATGTTTCTTTTCTCCATCGAGATCAGAAAACAACGTATATTTGGAAGGGAAACTGGTTTTGCATCTCGATCGCACCTCGAAGAAGCTTCTTCTTCTTCCCAAGCGTAGCTCGTATGATGAGAAGAGCTACAAGGAGTGTATTTAACTCTCGTATTTGCCTATTATTTCTTTCAAGGAGATTTTTCTAATACCATTTCTTTGAACGATATGTTTTCTAATGTATTTAGTAGATATTACGACATACCACACTTGTTAGCAATAATTTGTGGTAAGGAGGCACGAGGCCGTACTTAAAATGCTATCCAAATAAACCCTACCATACACATTAGGTTATTTATAATGGTTGATTTCATAACACTGTTTCCTAAAAAGCCACATCAGCTTTGCAACTGAATAAAATACTCTTTCTTAGTGGACAATTTTATTTCACTATTTCCTAGGCTAACCAGTGTAATTAAATGCTTTGCAGCTGAATTAAATACCCTTTATCCGATGAAACGATTTGGCTCACTGTGGACGTTTTATTTCGTTTCATCCGTATTAGAAACGAGTTAACACCATATCATAAAGATGACACTACTTTCTTCTCTTCCCTTATTAATTTAATGTCATGTCAGCAAAAAAATCTGATGCATCATGATAATTAATATCATGAAACCCCATAAAAACCCCACTATGAATAGCCTTAGAAATAATTTCATATCATTTATTGAATAATCAATGCTCTTAGAAAATCTGGCTTATGAAAATATTAATAGCACTTTGCAAGTTTTTTTTGAAAACAACACTTTGCAAGTTTGAAATCTTGTATTCAGGAGTTTAGAAATTTAGGTTAGTTTGGTTTGGGATGCGAGAATGGATAAGATAACTACATCTATAGATTTAGAGATGTGATAATATATGTGAGGTGCTTGAATGAATTTATGAAATAATAATTTTTTTGTTTGATTAGATGTATTTTACTTGGATGAGATAAGGTGAAATTTAGTAAGATCTACTTATTAAATATATTTTTTAACAAAAATATAACCACAGAAGACCTTATTTTATAGATTAAATTGTAATCAATACAATAATACAATTAGATCATAAAAATTGAATAAATGATTTGAGATGTCCCATTCCAATCAGCATATCCATTAATTTCCGCGTAGCCTGAAAATTAGCCGAAACAAACTGACCAACTCTCAAAGCCTCTCGTCAAAGTAAAAAGGTAATCGCGTGGCCGCTAAAGCGAAAAAAAAAATAACGCGAACTCCACTTCCACTTCGTCTCGCCTCCACCCCTCTTCCTCCTCCATCAGATCTGCTACTCCACTCCCCCTCCTTCTCCACCCTTCCCATCCCAAGCCGCCTCTCATGGCGACACCGAGCGGAAACCCTAATCCTAACCCCAATCCCGGCACTCCCTTCGAGATTAGCATGCTCTTCAAGCCGCTTCCCAATCCCGTGCCCGGAGCCGCCCCCATCTTCCCCGGCGCCGCCGCTGGTCCGCCGCCGCCGTCCGGGACTTACTCCTACCCTCCGGCCACTCCTCCCTTCCACCGCCCCCCGTTTCTCCACTACCCACAGGACGCCCTTCCGCCCATGCCCCGCCCCGTCATCTCCTTCCCGATGCCAAGCCCGAGCGCAAACCCGGCGGCTAACCCCAACGCTGCCCCTGGACCCAACCACGGCGCACGCCTCATGCAGCTTCTCGGCAACTCCGGGCCGACCCAACTCGAGTCCGCTGTCTCCACCCCCCTGCCGTCATCGGACTTCTCCGCGGCCCCTCTGCAGCCCCTCCCGGCGATGCCGTCCGCTCCGCCGGCGAGGATGCTGAGCAGCGCCAGCAGCAAGGTGCCGCGGGGGCGCCTTCTGGGCGGCGGGGACAGAGCGGTGCACGACGTCGACTCGAGGCTGCCCGGGGAGGCGCACCCGCCGCAGCTTGAGGTAACGCCGATCACGAAGTATACGTCGGACCCCGGGCTCGTGCTGGGCAGGCAGATCGCTGTGAATAAGACGTACATCGTGTATGGGCTGAAGCTCGGGAACATCCGTGTGCTAAACATCAACACCGCACTCCGTTCGCTCCTCCGTGGCCATACACAGGTATTCACTTCATATTAGGGTGACAAATCATCCGTCGGTCTATGATAGAATTGATGGATCACTAGGTGGTGGGCACCAATGATGTGTATAGTCCAGCTATTGTGAAGGGAGAATTGCTCGTTTGCCACGAAATTTGTTGTAATGTTCTCGAATGCTACAAAGTTGATGTCGTTTACAATTCTACGACAAAGTTTGTTGATTTATTTGCTATTTTGTCATTTTCTCATTTATACTTATTTTTTTCCTTTTCTATTTTATAAAATTGAATCGTTCCGCAAAACAGTATGTCGCTGTCGCGCGCAAAGATCGTTGCCAAGATATTGCACCGCTATGCTGCGGGGAGCCCAGCCGTGCTACCGCCGCACCATGGCAGCGGCAACAATTCAATTTTGTAAAATAGAAAAGAAAAAGAAAAAAGATGTATAAATGAGAAAATGACAAAAAAACAAATAAATCAGCAAACTTTGTGACAAAATTACAAATGACATCAACTTTATGGCATTCGAAAACATGACAACAAATTTCGTGGCAAATGAGCAACTATTGTGAAAGGGTCAGGACGGTAAAAATTCAAAATGATTGCTTTCCTTATGTGGCATAATCTGGTTCTGCATTTATACATTACATTTTGAATGTATCATGCTCACCTAGTTTTGTTATATGCTACTTCAAAATAACTTGAATTTGCCTTCATACATTATTATTTGCTTTTGATGACAAATGACATGATGTTGGTGAATCAGATAGACGAAAAGAAAAGTGAATAGTTTTTTGTTGGATTGTTAAATGTGTGTGAAATGGCTTAGTTTAGTGAAAACACATTCTTTCCAATGCGAATCGCAGAATTTGTGAAGCAATGATCAAAGAATATTTGTTTTTACCATTGTTCATTTTTTGTCTAGCTGATGTAAAACGTGTCTTGAATTAAGTGTTTAAGGAACTTAATTAGGATTTCTAGATGGTCGTGTACTCATTCCCATGTGGATTTGTGACTCTTGGTAAGTATAAAAGTATTTATTTTGATGTTTTGTGTTGGTCATTTTTTATTTCTGCAGAGGGTGACAGATATGGCTTTCTTTGCTGAGGACGTCCATCATTTAGCAAGGTACTAAACTACTAATTATGGAGTGATAAGAAATTACCTTGTTGATGAGGACCTCCAGTTAGTATTGCAAACAATCTATATGCATTCCTTCCTTGAAGAACTTGTCACATATTCAGATTTTCTCGGAGTTTACGGCCTCCTTTAAAAATATTAGATTCTTTATTTGATTATTAATATTTTGTTGGGACTTATTACTTACCGCTGACTTGATTTCTTCTTCTCCAGTGCAAGTGTAGATGGTCGGATATATGTTTGGAGGATTGATGAGGGTCCTGATGAGGATAGCAAACCACAAATTACAGGGAAGGTTGAAATTGCCATCCAGATCATAGGTGATGCTGAATCCTACCATCCAAGAATCTGTTGGCACTCTCATAAGCAGGTAATGCCTTGTTTTCATCACGACTTTAAGCTCCATATTTCACCTCAACTTACTAATGAAATTTATCCTTTATCCTACAGGAAATTCTATTTGTTGGCATTGGAAACTGTGTCTTAAGAATAGACACAACTAAAGTGCGACGGGGGAGGGACTTAAGTGCAGAAGAACCTATCAAGTGTCATCTTGACAAACTGATCGATGGTGTGCGCTTAGTTGGCAAGCATGATGATGACGTGACAGATTTGTCCTTATCCCAATGGATGACTACTCGACTGGCGTCAGGATCAAAAGATGGCACGGTTTGTATCTGATACCCTCCTGATCATTTTGTACTTGCCATTGCTGGCAACATTAGCCAGAATGTGATTTTCAAAACTGTGTTTAGAATGATCTGCTTAAATTTTTCGTTAAGCCTTTTTTCTCTTTCATTGAATAAACAATGTGATCCATCATTGATTTGTAAGGCACAGTAAAACGTAACATAAAATGCTAAGTAATAGGATTGAGGAAATATATTTATATTTATTATTTACATGCTTGGGTCTGTTGGGTTGTCACTCCTTGACAAAGGTATTCAAAGTATGTCTTTTGGTGTTGGCAGGGATTGGCTGTTTGAGCCTAGCATGAGGTTTGCTGTGTAAATGGATATAGCTTATCAATTATAATCTATGATACTGATTTTGTCTATGGTTCTGATTCAATCTATATAATTTCCTCATTTCCTGTACAGTACTGCAATATTTACTATGTAAGACTACTACCCGCCAAACAAGAATGAAACTAGCCTTTGTCAAAATACAAAGAGCCAAAGAGAGAAACTGTCATGTGGGGGAGATCCTATCAGCGCAGGGCTAAGCTTCCAGCAGAAGCAGCCCGCGTGATAGCTTGAGAGGGAAGGAGAGAAAGTTTGTTAGAGTTTGTTAGAATTCTGTTAGGAGCTGATTAGCTGGCTGAGGGCTATAAAGAGAGTTGTAATTGGCTCTATGGAATTAACAAAGAACTAATTCCCTCATATCTTTCCCAAACTCTCCTCTTCCTCCTTGTTCTACTCTCTCTGGATACAATAGGGCTGCCGGAGGCCAAGTCCGGCGCCCCACTTCGCCGGAGCTACAACCTGCGTAGCAGCGGCGGCGCTGTCTTGGACCATAAGGTCCTTGACAGAAACTGCAAAGTACATCTTGGCCATGTGAAACCTAACTATATATTGAGTTCTTGGCCAGTGTTTTCTGCCTGGGAATCTCCCATGCTGAAAACAACCTGGTACTGTCTGGTTACTGCTATACCAGCTTAACCACTAATTAGGCTAAATGGCTAATCTAGTTGTGCTCTCTTTTTCTTTATATTAGGATTGGGGACTGGGGAGCGTTTGGATTTAGAGGGGTCTGTTTGGGACAGACATATGTAGTGTGATAGTCCTAACCCTTAATATGAAAAGATGCAGGGTTGGGATTAGCCCACCCATCCCAGTCCCTATCCCTCCCCCAGCATCCCAAAATCTCACATCCTTCAGTCTGATCTTGAGAATTGATATTCATTCTTTATTAGCCCATTTTTAATGTATGTTTTGCAGGTAAAAATCTGGGATGATCGCAAGCCAGTTCCTCTATCAATTCTGAAGCCACATGATGGTCAAGCTGTTTACTCAGTTGCTTTTCTTAGGGCACCTGAGCACCCAGACCATATAAACCTCATTACAGCAGTATGTATTCTTATGCAAATTACTTGATTTGTGCTAATATTTTCTCTACTTTTCATATCTTTTTGATGCATACGTTTTTGTTTGGAGATATCTGGTTCTGTAAAGTGTAAACTCTTGTAGACATGCTATGCTGAGCCAACATATTTTTCCAGCAGCATGAACCCATTACACAAGAATGATGAAATACTAAATGCACATTTGTTGATTTGTTGTTGCATCCAATCCATATATGATTTCAACCTACTGAAACCACTTGCTGACTTGCATGTAATTTTTTTTGCTACTTGCATGTAAACCAGGAATCATCATGACTGGGTTGAGGAACAGGGTCATGGGTCACTGTAAACATGCATTGAAGAGGAGGGGTGTTCGGAAGTTTATTTTTGGTTACAGAACATGATTCCAATGTATTTGTGTAGATGACTCAGATTAAATGCTATGTTTCCCTTAAAGCCTGACATCACTATTAGCCTAATCTAAGCTAGTTTTTTTAGAGGAATCCAATGTAATATAAACATTGCTGCAAAATGAAAAATAGGAAGGAGAAGGGAATAGCTGACCCAGCTCACCAAGCCCTATGCCCCTATCTTGTGTCTTCATCTAGGCTCTAGTTGTCTCTCTTGCTTCCCCTCCCTCTCTATCCTTCTCTCGTATCAGTGACGGACTGCCAATTAGGCTGTGAAAGCCTGTGAGCCAGAATTATAGCCTATGGTTGCTAATAGCCAAAGGCTGTCCAGGATAGGATAAACTGTGAGATGATGTATATACATATGTGATATATATGCATCAATGTGACTGCTCTCCAAATCCTCCGAGAAATTAAGCAATTTATTTTGCATTTTTAGTAGCTATGTTTAGAGTTTAGACACATAACATTATTCTGTTGTTGATGCTGCAGGGTCCTCTAAACCGAGAAATTAAAATCTGGGCTTCTGCTAATGAAGGAGGTTATTTGTTGCCAAGCGATTCTGAGTCTTGGAATTGCACACAGACCTTGGAACTTGTTAGTTCATTGGAACCTAGGGTAGATGAGGCATTTTTCAACCAGGTTACAGTGCTGCCTCAAGCAAGCATTATTTTACTTGCAAATGCTAAGAAAAATGCTATTTATGCTGTGCATGTTGAGTATGGTATGGATCCTGCTTCTACTCGCTTGGACTATATAGCAGATTTTACAGTTGCAATGCCTATTTTAAGTCTCACTGGCACACATGAAAGCCAACCTGGTAGTGAACAGGTTGTTCAAGTCTATTGTGTCCAAACAATGGCCATCCAGCAGTATGGACTGGACTTATCACTCTGTTCACCTCCTACAATTGACACTTCTGGACTTGGAAGGGAGCCATCTATTTCTCGTGTTTATGAGACACCTTTGGAAGTTGTAGGAGCAGAGTCACCCATGGGAACTAGCTTCACTCCAAGTAAACCAACAACTGTTGATCAGTCTACAGGTAATGCATTTATACCTTCTCACATGTTTCAGTTAATTCAGAAATGGTCATTTTTCATGATTTATCTGCAGAACTTGATCCTAAACCATCAGCTCCACCATTTACATGCACAGAAGGCGATGGTTCTGCTCATCTTCCATCTGCTTCTCTTGCATCAAGCACAGACCATTCTGGATCAGGAGTATCACAAGGCAACCGTGAAATAGACCAGTCAGCTTTTGATTATTCAATGAGCAGAAGTATGGAGCCTGATGTTTTGAGTAGGCAAGATACACCCATCAGAAAGGACAGTTTTGGAAAGGATGGTCCAAGAGATGGGCACGGTGATGTTACAATGCTTCCAAATCCCCATTTGATGTTTAAGACAGGAGGGAATGCTACACACTTGGTAACTCCATCTGAAATTATATCTGGCACTCTATCTTCAGCTGAGAGCAACACTGTCTCCAGATCTGATGGAGTGAAAATCCAAGACGCTGCTTGTAGTGGTCCTCAGATGGCAGAAGTAGAACAAAAACACGTAAGTGAGCACAAATTTGATCAGAATTTGGACCTTGAAGTAGGTCAGGTTGTTTGTGATAATACAGAGAAAGCTCAAAGTTCATTGGAGCAAACTGTTAAAATGATCAGTGAACGCTCGGTAACAACTGATAAATATGGTGTGGAAGAATCACATCCACCATGTGACCGAGCCGTTTCTGAGCATACTGGTGCTGCTGATGAAAGTGTTATGAAAAAACTTGTTGAGGTGCCTCAGACAAGTGATTATTTCCCTGCTTCTGTGGAGCAATTATCTTCATATATCAAGGAGAAGGAGAAAATTATGCATCCCCAAGCATCTGGGCAGTCATCTACTTCTATGAGTGCATTCAACTCAACTGAGTCTTCACATGAGCCTTTGAGTAGTGCATACCCTCCTATTGATTCCTTTCCAGAAGTTGCTACGCAAGGGATGCTGCAACAGGTGATTATATTAAACTAAATT
The DNA here is from genome assembly GCA_019279435.1 of Zizania palustris. Taxonomy (NCBI): domain Eukaryota; kingdom Viridiplantae; phylum Streptophyta; class Magnoliopsida; order Poales; family Poaceae; genus Zizania; species Zizania palustris. The sequence continues at coordinate 39,291,401 of JAAALK010000283.1, read as the reverse complement.
ATATTGTGCACACCATGACACACAACTATTTAAATAAATACTTCCAGCATTTACAGTTACACTCATTTTCTGTTGCATACATTCAAGCCATTTAGTGCAGCATTATCCCTTATATACTAAGTTATTCTCTTTTTGCTTGTTTTGATGTTGTGATGATTGCCAGATCGTGTATGGTACTTCCAAATTCGAATATCAGTTAAATGTTGATTAGCTGCTTTCTTGTGAAACGATAGCCTTTAAAAGTCGTCGGCTGTCATAGTGGCATGCTGTCTTTTCTTTGTTAGTGCCTGAATTGTTATGGTTCATGATTGAAGCCTGTTTGCTCTAGCATATAAAGCCAATAAGCTAGCCCAAAATATGTTTGCTTAATTTCAACTTATGTGCCTGTTATTAACCCTATGCCCTATTGGTCTGGTACTCTAGTATATATCTAGGGTGTATGGAGTATATAATCTATGATATATGGGGTATGGTGGATCAAACCCTAGGTCCCTAGCTATCTAGATAGTTCACTAAGCTAAAGTTTCTCTCGGTGTTTCCTTGACGAGGGCTGGTCATCGAAATCCCTGGTTGCTCTGCTAGGGCTTGTTTGATATGGAATGGCACTTGTGTAATTATTGGGCAACCCTTTTCAGTTCCCGACTTACCAGATCTTGAAGTCTGAGTTGGACCTGACATTAGTTGTGACTGTTCATGTAAATTTTGTCTGTTTGGTACATTCAACAAAATCTGCTTTTTTGAGAAAAGTGAAAAACTGTTATTTTACATGGTTAATGCTATCGCAGGACATTATAATTGTAGGTTAACCTTGTGCTTTCAGCTCAATGTTAGAACACATATTGTGAGCTTTCAGATTATTTACTGTACATGTTTGTCTTTTGCAGCTCATAGCCATGCATAAGGACTTGAAAAAGCAGCTGGGTACTATTGTCACGGCACCTCTTGCAAAGGAAGGCAAAAGAATCGAGGCATCTTTAGGGCGCACCATGGAGAAATCTCTCAAGGCTAACCTTGAAACATTATGGGTTCGTATCCAGGAGGAGAATGCAAAGCGAGAAAAGGCTGAAAGAGAGCGAATGCAGCAAATGATTAGTCTTATCACTAATTCAATAAGCAAGGACCTTCCTGGTACTTTGGAGAAGTCACTAAAGAAAGAAATTTCTTCACTTGGACCTGTTGTTGCACGGGCAATAACACCTATTATTGAGAAGTGTTCAGCCTCAGCAGTTGCTGATTCAATTCAGGTTCTGGCTATTTTTTTGCTGCATTTGTTGTTCTGATTTTGTCATCCTCATTGATATTTTGCTTTCAGAAAGCGGTGGGTGACAGGGTGGTGAATCAGCTGGACAAGTCTGTCAGTGCAAAACTTGAAGCTACAGTTACCAGGCAAATCCAAGTGCAGTTTCATACATCTGTGAAACAGGCTCTTCAGGTACGTACTCTTGTTTGATTGTTTCTATAGATTGTCTAGTAGAAGTTGGATGGAATACACCTTTGCTACTTGCCGCTTTTCTGTGTCATGGTAGATTGCTTCAGCTATTGAGGAGATATATGATTGCTGTTAAAGTGTTAAGTCTTGTTTTTTGGATCTTCTCATAGACAATGTTTGCTACCTTCTGAATCCAGCACCTGGCTTCTGTTTTAATATTGGATTGACAAAGTGCTTCAATTGTTAGCTTCGTTGCATATACTGATTACTCTTAAATGAACGCCTGCAGGATGCTTTACGCACTAGCTTGGAATCTTCCCTTGTTCCAGCATTTGAACAATCTTGCAAGACAATGTTTGAGCAAGTCGACAGTGCATTCCAGAAAGGAATGTCTGAGCACGCTGTTGCTATTCAGCAGCAAGTTGAGGCAGCACATACCCCATTGGCGCATACTTTAAAGGTAAGCTTGCCAACTATTAGTCTTACACTTGTATGTATATGTAAGATGGCAGGGCAGTAGGTTGAAGATGCTAATATTTTTCCAGTTGTAATGATTAATACTTGTTTACTTGGGTTATTTTTCAGGATACCATCTCTTCTGCCTCTTCAATCACCCAGAGTCTTACAGCAGAGTTGCTTGATGGCCATCGAAAACTATTGGCACTGCTTGCATCTGGGAATGCAAAGGCACATAATACAAATGTTTTGCAGCCCAACAATGGTCCAATGGCTGGTCCACCAGAGGTGCGAATACTGAAAGTCTGAAACATTTCCAGCTTCCGTAATGTCTTGGATCATTCTTTTTTAAAAAATTCTGGTGCCTCTCTAATTTGTAGTGTTTTTTCATTTCTTTCGACATACCATTAGGTATTAGGTATGAGAATGATAGTCTTACTTTCCTGACTCTGGTATAACATGATGAATTAAACAAGCTTATTTATACATTTTTCCCTTGTCTTGCACAAAAACTCAGGTCGAGGCTCCATTGGACCCGATGAAGGAGTTAGGCAGACTGATATCCGAACGCAAATTTGATGAGGCTTTTACAATGGCTCTCCAAAGAAGTGACGTGTCCATAGTGTCTTGGTTGTGCTCCCAGGTATGTTCGTCCTGAATTGTTTAGCTAACACGGGTAACAAACATGGTTGGTTTGTGATAAATGTACTATTCTACAGGTTGATCTGCGTGCATTGTGCTCAATGGCCCCTGTGCCCCTTAACCAGGGGGTCCTCCTAGCCTTATTGCAGCAGCTAGCAGTTGACATTGCGACTGAGACGACCCGGAAGGTTCAGTGGATGACAGATGTTGCCATGGCAATAAACCCAACTGATCCGGTGATTGCCATGCACGTGAGGCCCATCTTTGAGCAAGTCTATAATGCATTGGTCCACCAACGCTCGCTCCCCAGCACCAGCCCATCAGACAGCACCAGCATCCGCTTGTTCATGCATGTAATTAACTCAGTTCTGCTTAGCTACAAGTGATTCCAAAGTACCCACCCATTGGAGGTTCTGAAGCTGTGGGAGGCATGGTCTACACTATCTTTGTATAGAGAAATTTTGATAAGCAATGGAAACCTTGTAGGGCGTTCCATTGCCTGTGAGGCTGTGACCGAGAACACTAGCAGGAGGGTGGAAGCTGCCCTCTGGTGTAAACTAGGCTTGTAACCGTCTTAACTGAGTATTTATATGTCCAGTCAAGTGTCGACTAATCAGTCCATCGTCTTGGCAGTTGTAGCGGCCGCTTTTCCTGCAGTAACAATCTCCACTCAATTTTTGCTTGCTATTTTGATGCTGAAAGAACTATCATATTTTTGATATTTGGATCTATTTTTATTAACTCAGGTAATTTACATATTAGTATTAGGAGTGTTATCATAAATAAAGTATACATCTTTGAGTGTTAAAATAGTAATTTTTTCAGCGAGAAGTTTGTTTCATTTGTATTATGGGTACGAATGATGGATTTTTGTTCCAATTCCTGCTAGTTTGGACTTGGGGCTGGGAATGTATCCTCCTATCGAATTGCTACAAAGTCGGTGAAGTCTGTATTGTTTTTAAAATAACCAGTTTTTAATTAAAATTATAATTTTGGGTTGTTTTTTTTTGAAAAAAATACATAGTTGATGATCTTTGGTTTATCAATTTGGCTCTAGTTGATAGGGCTTAAATCTGACCATTGGTTTTATTTCGACCTGTTTAATGATCGATTTATTTCAAATTAAAGGACGTACCTCCTTGTTGAGAAATAACAGTTGATAGAAGGTTATATCCTTGCTGCATGACAATGGAAAGCCAGCCTAAACACTTGTGCTTATCGATCAGTGTATGCGATACCATAAAAATGTTACATCGTCGCTTCAATCCAGTTTCTTTTTCTACCAGGTTTATTTCCTCAAACAGCAGCCTTAGATCAAGGTCTTCAAAAGTAGAGAAAAATACAAGCTCAGAGCCTTATAACAAAGCTCCAGACATCAGTTCATAGCAAATTCACAAACCACATGGCTACCGAACCCAATATATAGAGCCCCACCCAGACCTCGGTTAGACGGTAGCACCAAACACAACTCCAGATATATTATGTATTATATCAAGTACGGGCAGCTCGGATGCTGGCGGTGCGAGACCGATTTTGGGCATGTTAGCCAGCAAGGCAACCCCATAGCATACTCGGGTATCGGTCTCAGAACAGATGGTTGGTCCTCCATGAAAATCTGCTCATTATTACCCCCTTGTCTTAGCTCTCTTCATTCCAAGGCTGTTGTGGAAAGGGGAAGCCGAACCAGATCTCTGCATCCCCTCGTCGCGGAGGGTCCCGTTGAGCATCGCGAGTTCACGGAGCTGCTGCTTCTTGAATACATCCTGAGATTCGTCCTGCAAAGGAGTCAATAATTACTTTCAAGGTGTTGGTTCTGCAAGTTGAATTCTACATTGAATTAAAGCAAATCAGTTTAATAGTTTTAAAAAAGAAATTGTCAAAGCTCAATACCATAGGCTTCAGCAGATCTTCGAGAATCTCACGTGCTTGCAACATTCGAGTATCAATAATTTCAACAGGTAGTTCTGCCTCAACCAATATGTGCAGGGGTTCATTCAGATGTTCATAGCCTGGTTTCCCTCGCATCATTTCCTCCTATAAAACATTAGGATTCGTTACCATAGGCCGGCATATTCTAATGAAAAACAAAACATACAAAAATTTGAAGTATACACAGGCAGAGAGGCAAATAAGACAACCAAAAGGAATGGATGGTTCCTGTCAGAAACAGGCAGGTTTTGGAGAAGTTGGTATAGGTTTTCTGTGCCTGTAGATCAAGGAACTATTTTGCTATGCTTCAAGAGAATGTGTATTGGTGATGTTTCAATCTCAGAGAAATATACAACATGAAAAACACAAGCAAAAATAAAAGGAAGAATAAAATGAGATCTCCCATGAGCAAAAAAAAGGATATGCTAGCTACCCAGAGGGTAAGAGTCAGCACAGGCAGCAAGAGCAGAGGTCCTGGTTTCTAGTGCTACGTACAACAAAAATCTTGCTTGAAATGCATAATCAATATATCATTCCAGATTTTCCAGTCTAACTAACAAGATTATATTATCAGGAGTTTTACCCGAGTTGGCTCTTTAATGCTGCCCCGACCTCTTATTAGCACACGACAGCCAGTAGTTGCCTCCACACGCTTCAAAGAATTCCCTCTAGGACCAAGGATGCGACCAACAAAATTGAACTGATAAAACAAACAAGAACACATGATGATAAATCCATGAAGGATATTACCTGTACAAGAGTATAACTAGAGAACTAGCACACTTACTGTTGGATATCTGTCTACTGGAATATCAACCTTCATTGTTTTCTTGACAATTAGTCCAGAAGAACTGCCTTGAGAACCTCCAAGCCAGCTATAAGCTGGTGAACTCTGCAATGATCACAAGTTGACAATTTATAACTTCTTTTCCAATAGGAGCATTGAATATGGAACAAGGGGAGTAACTTTTGCATTGAGCAATAAAAATGGCAGAAATTTAAAGCCAAGTATAAAAACATATTGAACCGCAGATGATTTAGAAGCAATCAGAAGTGTTACAGGACTAAGCTTAAAAGAGCAATATTGTGCCCAGCTACTTTTGCACATATTGTTCTATTGACAATATATTTATGATCAATAAGACAATAAGGATATATTCACAACAACTCATATTTTATTGACATCATAAAGTTGATAAGGGCATCACTATTTTGTCAAATCATATACTTACAAGTCTCATGAATAATTATCTGAAACTCATTTGAAGTGCAGCAGAAAAAAATATAAAGTAGCAAATAACATGGTTAGTAGCAGACTCTGATGTTAGCATGGCAACTAACTTATTGGTTAGAATTTTGTTCTATGGCGTAAAATTAGTGAATTAGTGTTAGCATGTTATCCAAACTCCACTAGTTGCAATAAAGAGGAACTAATGCCATCTTTTGAACCCACTGCCTGGAAGGGATAACAAAGTTAGCAAATTAGCATAAGGAATATGCAGTACCAAGCATGTAATAAGCTTCAGTGGTGTCAAAATCAGTTAGGAAAAAATCCTGATCTATGCTTTAAAAATGGTAAATTAGACATGAAGAGTAAGTTATGTTAAATGGTCAGTATCCATACTTCTGATTGAAATGCTGATGTCCACCCATTCATATCAGTTGCTGCTCCATTTGAATATAATCCTCCCATTGTTAGTGGACTACCATGTTCAAGGCCACTTTGATTTAAAAGGGACACGTTCTCCAATAGTGTGGAAACACGTAAAATTTCTGCTCCAACATTGCAATTTCAAGCACAAGATATAGAAAGTTAGCAGTTAGAATTAGTGATTAGCAAATGCATACATGTACCTGATGGGTTAGTATAAAATCATTTAAACCTTCGCCCCTTTACAATAGAAAACTAATAGTAGTGTCGACTGCAAATCCATATGTAGTTAGTTGTGTACCTCTAAAAAGTTTATGCTGACAAGATATGCAAACAATCGATTTTTTTGCATCATGTAAAAAATTTGAGTAGCAAAATAAATACTTGGAACGGAGAAAATTCATTGAAAACAAAACAAAATACATGCAATAAAACATACAAATGGAAACAATACCAAAAAAATGTTCATGGATTATGGAGATTTGAGGGCAATACATGACATGGCAGAGAGGATGGTTGATGTAAGAGCCAAAATCATAATAAAAAGGTAGAGAGCAAAAACCAATCGTTGATTACCAAGTAGGGGTTGCCTGGTAGACTTGAAAAAAAAAAGATAGCTACTCGTTAAAACATTATGAATGTGCAGTTAATCTACCACAGTTGCAGTACATGAGCAACCAAGTATTATGAAATCGGCCAATCACGTATGGTTGGTCTGGCAGAGAAAAAAATGTTAAGATGAATTACAGCATGAAGCAAACACAGATGTGCGCAAGACACACAAACAGCAAAGGTCAAAGATTCTCACATCACAGCAGAATATCCCGAATATATGGAAGAAATAGTAAATTCGATCAGTATTTTGTCTCACGCATGAGTTTAGATGTATCACGGTGCAGATGTCATGGGTGGGTACATGAGAGCTTACCTTGATTCAGCAGCCGTATGCTATGAGGGAGCACTGGGACGAACGGGTGCAGCTTATGCCGTTCCGCGAGCAGTTCCGCAAGGTACCTACAAATGACCGTCACATGCTCATCATTCATCACCCTTGTGATACAAGTATACAACCGCCGTATTACCAACTCTAGCTTTGATCTCCTCTGTAAAACATAGCAAAAACCAGGAGACTTCCAACCCAAATCCAACGAGATGATCAGTAGAATTGAGCACCCAACTCTTTTCCCCAGTTCAACACAGTCAAAACGAGACGAAACTAGCAAAAACTGGAGATCTCGTCACGGGGAATCAGATCCGATGCCCCCCAAAATCCATAAACCCGACATCAGGTTCAAGCCACGTAAACCTGCGTGGCGTCCCGGAACACAGAGAATCCGCACTGGAACGGGCCGAATCTACCCTCCCGGCACGATCGGATCCCAAAGGCAGCGGCGGCGGCTCCTTCCCCATCCCCGCGAGACACACACAAATAAGCGCGACACGAAGCAGCAGAGGAGTGCTTTGCCCGCTTACTTCTCCTGGTCAGCGACGGCGGAGGAGGAAGCGCGGAGCCCGGAGAAGCGCGGGGAGTGCGGGGTGGTGGAGGGCGAGGGCGAGTACGCCATGTACCGTCCCGACGCCATGCCTTCTCCCTTCCGCCGGTGCTCCACTGCTCCTCTCCGTCAACGCCGGGATCTCGGCGGCGAGCGGTGCAGCTCGACCGACCCCTAGGCTCTAGCTGACAGTGGTGGCGTCGGCGGCGGCGGAGGCGGCTGGGGAAGAGGAGGAGAGGGGTGAGGAGCTGGAGGATGAGGGCTTATATGGGGGCGCCCCGGCTAGCTGGCTCCCCGCGCGTGATGTGCGTGTGTGCGGGCGGCGCGGCAGTAAAGCCGTGAAGGCCCGCGCGAGCGCGGTAACAAACAAACCGGCCAAGTGAACAGTTGCGAGAGGGGAGGCGACTGTAGATAGAACAAGCGCAGTAGGGTAGACCGTAGACGGTAGTCAGTGGAGCGGAAGGCGGCGGCGGGCGGCGGCGCGCGGTCTCCTCCTGCTGGTTCGCTCGTCGGTAAAACATTATCACGTCAGTATGTTGGGTAGTTGAGAATTTCAGCGGGGAAGATTGGGTTAATTATATTTAACGAAGAAAGTTTTTAAAAACAATTTCTATGTAAAAGGTTATTTAAAAACTAAGAAAAAATAATGATGTGCTGGTTTTTCGTGTATTGACTAAGACAATGAGACGATCGAACACAGTGTAAATGTGAGCTGGTATAGTTAGGTTTTGCAAATTGTCGCCAGTTTGAAATATGTTGCCAAGTCAAGCTCTATATGAGTAACTTACGAGTCTACTTACTTGTCTGCTAAAAATAGTGCGAATTAGTTGTTTACCACAGAACTGGATTCCAGGCATGCACGCCGTACGTGTATTATGTAGTACGATAAAAACATTTTCTCATATATATATATATATATAAATATCATTAAATTTAGACTATTTATAAAATCCATTCATAATCAACGAATTATTCGTGAGACGAATCTAATAAACCTAATTACGATGTGATTTAAACATTTGTTAATCGTGGATTAATTAGACTTAAGGCATCAACAATGTATATGGACTATATGATGCATAAGGTGGGTCCCACATTAAATAGCAATAACTATAGCAAATTGTTACAATGGTGAGTCATATAGGTACTAGAAACTACAATACATAGCTACACTAAAAAAATTGGTAGGCAACCGTCGTGGAGCCGGATGGAATACTAGTTACCAATGACTGAGTTATTTTATGCTTTGTTAGTAGTGTGATAAAAAGTATTATATTTTATTGCTTATGAGGAGTCCATAGCTATATGGACTACTTTTACTAAAAATCACTATAAAGACTATTTCCACGATGATTCATCTAACTTAAAAAATATTTTAATATTTATGTACTACTTTTTCATACATTGTGATGCCCTTAATATTGTGGATGCCTTTAATAGATATGTGTCATGAGTAATTATCTGATTCAAAAATATCAATTGTGGCGCAAACTAAATTTAACGAAAGCTCTTTTGCATTTTGCAACTCCTAGTTCTGACCAGTAAATAACAAGGCGAACGATTACGAGGTACTTACGCGCGCATAATCTGCGCAACTTTCTCAATATCTGCATCTGCCTACAAACATACGCAGGATTACGATGAAGCAGCTTTGTCTCCATCGCTACATTATTACAAGGTTTGATTATTCTTCAACCAAAATAAATCTCATCCGGTAATTAATTAAGGAGACAACGGAGAAATCGAAATCACATCAGCACCAGTATCATATTACCATCGCAAAATATGACATTGGGCGACGCACTATATTGAAGATTAGGTGCCTGCAAATTGTCTTTGCATTTGATTAGGTGTTTTCCTAATCACGAGAAGAAATCTGTTTCTTTTTTTTACAACAGCCGTGGTACACACAGTACGCACGTTTCCAACTGTTCATGACATTATGGAAACACGCAAAGGAACAAGCAACTGATTTATCTAATGTTTCCGTATAGAGCAATATAAAATGTAACATCCACGACCACGAGATACTTCAACGGATTACCGTAGAACAAAATGTAATACAGGGACGGGTACGACTTCGATGCCTCATTGAACCGTTCATGATTTCCTGTGAATTAAGCAATTGCGAGATAATTGTAAAAAAACACTAATATATATCACCGAGAACACAATCACACGGATAAAAATGTAAACTTATCTCCTCTGAGCAAAGAAAAAAAATGCTATTTTGATCATCTAAAAATGTATACTTTGTTTAGGATGACATTTCTAAAGTGAAAGAGGATTTAAATGTCAAAAATGCAAAAACTGTTTTTTAAAGTGTCAAAATAATAAATCTCTTCTAGGAAAAATAGTAAACTAATCCCAAATCACAGGCCACCTGTTACCTGTAGATGTCTGCCATTTGCCAAGAAATGTACTGCACAAGCGTATACCTTATGTGTTTCGAGTGACATCGATGATTGGCGGAGAGGGATTCCGATGGATTACTCGACAAGGCGAGATGATTGGCGATAAAAAACCATCGCTCCGTCCCAATCAACCAGGCTATTCTTGGGAAAGGAAAAGTAGGGGGGAAAGAGAAAAGATCGATGAGAAAACGAAAGCGCTGTGTGTTGATTGCTTCGCGATAAAAGCTGGCAGAATCCGTCTGCCAACATCTTCAGATGGAATTATGGAAACCACCGGTGCCTGTTGGTCCAGGTCTCAGGATCTGAATTCTGAAGTTCATCGACCGTCGAACCCTAAGAGCATTAAAAATCGGCTTAAAATCTAAACTAGAACATTGATTATAGAGAAGGGGAATCCAATACGTGTAATCCAAAGGATAAATCTCTCAAGGGTCATTTTAGCGAAGTCGATATTTGGAGTCCTATAATTATGAAGCACATTATTTAGTGTCCTATAATTGTAATTTTCTCTGTAGAATCATAGGGACGAAAGATTAAATTATTGTATTGCAACCCAACCTTTAAGCTAGCAGAAAGTGGAGTTATGTTTACCTTGACCTACCTGCACTCTGGATGGCATGAAATGAACCATATATGATAAGATGAAATCTCTCACATTACGACATTGCACCTTTCACTTCAGAGAAGTTCATGCATCATGGATTGACCGAAGCTGCATCAGTAAATCTTTGGTTACAGTTCAGGAGTTTCTACACAAAAGGGAAGCAGCAATGGTAAAATTCAGCCTCAGAATCTTAACAGGACATATGAACAGATGAGATCGATAGCTGCACATGCAACCACGGTCCAGAAAGACCGAACGATCAGAAATAATCATTCGTAAAGGCGTCCAGAAAAGTGCCAACTCAAAACAAAATGTTAGTTGGAACATTGGAACGCAGTGCAGGTATCCAATGCTACCAATTCTGGTTGGTAGTTATTATAGATTTCAGACAAGGGCCCCTCCACATTCTAGGCTGTCACTTGCCTACCTGTACTGAGTTTAGCGATTTATTAACAAACCCAGCAAAAGCGATGATACGGCGCAGATGCTGGAGCAATATAATATCGGTAGGGGTGCTCTTGAAGAAAAAATGTACAGATAATGGAGTCAGCCGAAGGATATGAATCATGTACGCAGTAAATGTACATTTCACAGGATGATCCTGGAAATTAGTCTTTGCCATGACAACTCTACCGGCGGCCTAACCTTAAACCTGTGAATTACTAGGGGAATAATTGGAGCTCTGCATGTGGGGCAACTGGCAAGTGCTTTGTCCATCCAGCAGTCCAGCCATGACATCAAACAATGCATATGGGACAAATGTCCACAAGGCAACCTATTTGCTCTGCTTACTTCCTCACAACAGATAATACAACTTGCATCAACTATGCTAAAGAGGTTAGCAAAACAAAACCATGGACAATTTTATCATCGAATAAAAAAAAGTAGTGCAGTTTTGATACAACACTCTCGCATAGTATTAATTTGATGTGGCATCTGGGAAGTGTCCATTCATTTGTGGAAGGTTAACCTAGTGATGGTGTACCAAGTGTCGTGGTATTCATGGATCTTGATTTTAGCAAAAAAAAAAGAAGATCATCCACCAAATTCAAACAGTGTGAATCACACTGTATAACGTGTATTAACATGAAAAATGTGAATATAAGCATGTACAGAGTCAAAAGCAGAAGTCCCTGATGATCTCTAGGGAAAAATATTATCCTACCTTTTCTCCCATAAACCTTCCATGAGCTTATCATTCACGTTAAATGGATATTTCATGAAAGTTGGTAATGAAGATTTTGCTAATATTGTCAGAGACAGGTATTACCGTATTATTCAAAATTAATCCAAGTAAAACGCTCTAAACAGAATTTGCATAACTTCTTATAATTTCTATCAACATTCAAGACACTTAAAAGCACAAATCAAAGCAATTAGCTGGAAGTAGGTCAGCACAACCAGGAAAACTAGAACTCATATGCCACAATGGAATTCAATGGTTGAATGTGTCTTAACACAACTTGGAAAATTTTATCTTGATAGATTCCATTGTATGACATAAAATTTCAGTCATATTGATGCCTGCTTTTATAAATTGGGGGCTACATGAGCCTTTAGCTCAGCAGCACTTAATCAGAAAATGGGCCAAGAAAAAATGTCATGGGAAGCTTAAGCTGGCATATGATGCTGCAAGGATATTTAATATGGACAAGAAAATATCAACTGCAGAAATTAAAATTTAGAAGTTACGGCCAGATTTTCTAGTAGGATATGGATGTAAACTGCAAAGATGTAGGAGAATGAGAGCTAAACAAATCCTACCAATCATGCTTCCCCAAAAACATCAGAAAGAGGTGACAAAGCACAGAATATCACATTTCTGTAGAAGGAACCTCATTTTTTCTACAGCATGATGCAATCCATGGCGAACATGAAGACTATATCAATGGCACAAGTGCACAACACAGTGGCATCTCAATATATTTGGCCATCTTCTGCAACAACGAATGCAATTCCTTGATCAGAACCCACTCAGTCCTGACGAGTGACGAAACCAAACGACCAGAATTTAATTCCAATGTTCTGACAATCCAAGGCTCAAAACTGAAGAAAATGTTAATCAAAATAGATCATAGCAAGTTTATTGAGCCAAAATCTCGGATATACTTTAAGGACGCACCTTGCAGGTCGGAGAATAGAACCATCCATCGATACAGCAAACCCTAGCTGCAAAATTCATCCCCCTTCCTCCATTCCATATTCCAGAACACGAACGGACCGACGTGCCCAGCTGAGCCACCTACATATGACATCCTCGGACAACAATCAGAAACAGGAACAAACGTACGGTTCGATCAACGCGAATACCAATTTGGTGGGTGAATACCGTATCCCGTCGACGTGTAGCCGGAGACGATTGGTTTCGCCCTTTAGCAGTACCCACCGGCCGACCGCCGCCGACGGCCTGGCGCCAACCGAGCGCCCGCCCGCCATTGCCGACCAGCGCCGTCGTCTGGGGCTAGGGAAGGCATGTACACTACGGATTTTTTTAAATAATATTTTTTTTTGAAAAAATTTCAAATCTAGTATAAAATCAAAAAAATTGCAAAACTAGCATACCGTCGGTCGTGACGGTGGCCTTGTTCGGCCAATGGAACGCATAACCAAAGTTATGTTAGCATGATTCGGCCGACCAACGGCCAAATCGTTGTCGCTCCACGCACGCTCGAGTCGAGCGCGGGGTGACAGTAGGGGTGGGCGGGGGCACGCGGCGCGGCAAGTCTTGTTCGGCCGACCAATGACCGAACTAAGTTGACGTGATTTTGGTTCGGCGTTTCATCGGACGAACGAGTGCCACGTCAAGCTGATGCGTTCGATTTTGTAAATTTTTTATTTCAAGTATCAGATTTGAAATTTTTCCAAAAAAATATTATTTTAAAAAAATTCTCCACTACGCGTACGCCAGGTAGAAACCGGAAAGAAAGAATCACACGGATTTAAAGATAAGGGCAAAACTACCATCGATAAATGTGTAATATTTCACTAATTATTGGATGTTTGGTAAAAATTACTCATTAATAGGTGAAACATAAAATATTTATATTCAACGTGTTAAACATTTGGAATAAAAAATGTAAGAATACTTGAAATAAAAAGGATGAAATATTTAAAATAAAATGGTGAAATATTTTATTCCCATGTACTCCATATTAAATATCGAATTCTAACTATTGTAAGTATAAATTCATTGAGTTCCGTGGATGTCTGAATTACTTAAAGTAGACTGATTTTTGTTAAAATGTGTAGAATGGTATGGTTTGGGTCGTCCGACAAAAAACAATTTCGTTAAGATAATATGAGAAATTATATTTTAATCTAACAGATTATTATCATTTTTGAATCTATTCATATATGATATATCGTCTTAAGAAAAAAGCAAATAATATCTTAACTAATATAAAGCGGACAGTGGTCGTCCGTCCGCAACCTCCCGCCATGCCTCTCACTTCCCATAAAAAACCAATCAAAACTTATACCCTAAAAAAACCGGTGCAACGCTCAACTGCCCCACCCCTGTGCAACCGCCCGCCCCCTGTGCATGCATGCGCTCATTGCGTGAGAAAGAAAGAAGAAAAGAGGAAAAGAAAAAAAAAGAAAAAAGGAAAAAGAATAAAAAAGAAAATTGTATTTATATTTCAGTCTTTTAATTTATGTATTTTGCGTGAAAATAAAAAACCTATTATAAAATAAGATTCTGTTGCAAAGCAGAGCCTCTGACTAATAACTTACTATGAATCGTGTACTCTGAGCAAATAACAGTTATAGCAAACGAAGCCAGCCATGGGACACGGCCACGAGGTTGCAGAAATAGGAGGATTCCGAACACACAGAATATCCAACCACCGGTCCGCCCCCCTTCCGGTTCCGCCCCGAGCTGGTCTCCCCCACGTCGTCGGCGGTACTCGCCCCTGCCGCCGCCCGTCGACGCCGCGAGCGATCCATCCGGTTGGCCTTCTCCTCACCCCCGCCGCGAGCGGTGGTTCGTGATTTCGTGGCTTTGGGATCTGGATGCGGGTAGCCGCCGGTAGCCTCCTCTAGATCCGCGCGGGAAGAGAATATGACGCGGCGCTCCATACAGTTGGGTGTCGTAGGTCTATTTGATCCGGTTTGATTCGCGGGGTCTGGTTTGATGGCTTGACCGTGATTGCTTAAGCGGTGCCTGGGGGCTTCACGTGTGCTTCCTCCATTAATTCATCGACCATTTCGTTCAATTTCGGAGCTGGAATGCAACCATGATATCATTGCCTCACAGAGTGGGATACAGTCGATTAAGATCTTAGCATTACATGCGTCGAATCTGGAGAATTTTTGCGTTGCGCGTGCTACCTGTCGTAATGCCCATTTAAAGACTGAGTACAATTTAGAGATATTAACCCCTCACCCCTCAGGCCCTCACCCCCACCCCCACCCCCCGGGCTGTCCCCATGCTGTGTATTTTGTCACTGTGTCTGGTCTAGGCCGATGTCTACATGCTGGCCTGAGCCCTGAGCTCAGACAACATCTGGTTCCGCATGTGGCATTGGTCAGTGCTATTGGCGTGGCCAAGTGGTGACCGCTGCAGCAGTGATTCTTGTTTTCCTCTTGTTGAACACGTCCATGCTGCTCTGACGATGATGTAGCATTGAAGAAACAGGATCACAACCAACAATTGGTGATCTTGTCTATATCGACGAGTGTCATATATCCTTTGGTTTGCAAGCTAGTCAAAATATCCCAGCCATATATTCTGGACTCTGGAGTATTTCCTTTTGAATTACATAAATGTGTAGATTCTGACTAACTTGTGGTTCTTAAATGAGAGTTATACAGACAAACAGATAGACTGACTCTTTTTTGGTATCCAAGATTTAAGCATGTTATTTGTTCATGTATTTGATCGTACGTCCATACCTCCTAAATTTGTCAGCAATTGGTTTGACCAATGGCACATTTGTGGTGAGGGCATGACAGCTGAACACTTGTTCTTGTGCATAGTTGATTTTTTCTGTTATGAGATAACATCTGGATTTTTTAAGTTGGAAATCCTTGGAAAATTGCACATTAGCCTTCTTCTTTTGTAAAGAATTAAGAATCTGGGCCTTGACTCTTGTTTTTATATTTCTGCAGGTGCAAAGAGTTTATTGAGCTCTCAAAGGTTGCAACTCCAAAATGAGTACAGCTAATCGTTATCAACACATCAAGTCGACCAAGCCCGTTCTAGGTGCAGATCATATCTTACTAGAGTATATACCACATATTGTTTTTCATGGACCATAGAATCCATGTATTTGTAGTGATATGCATCATATGGATAGTGATGATAAACCCAAGCAAAATAGTAGAACTTGTGTGCATGACGTTGTGAATTTCACTTTATTCATGACTAGAATAGAAGATGATGTATTTGCTATGGCACAGTGCACCAAATTTAGTTTATTCAGCTCCCTAAATGGTGCCAACCTGCCAATGCTGTCCATGTTCTTTTCTTTTCCCTAATGTTTGCAAGTTTATAGCAATATGTTTTTACTGCGTGGCAGGCAAAGCAAGAAAATTGAAGGACCTAATGTTAAAAAGCGACAATCGGGTATGTGCTGATTGTGGTGCACCTGATCCCAAATGGGCGTAAGTGCCTCTGTTAAACTGATTAAGGTGTCATTTTTTGTATAAATACCAATTGTGTTTTGATGCCTCTACAGTAATGGAAATACATTTGCATGGCATTTCTCTGTCATAGCCAAGCTGTATAGTTAAAAAAGTATGCTGAAGACCTTTGTTTTTGGACTTTCCATGCCTTATATATTAAGTTTATATAAGAAAATATTACTCTGCATTTCAGGTCTGCTAATATTGGAGTATTTCTTTGCTTAAAGTGTGGAGATGTTCATAGAGCCCTTGGGCCAGACATTTCAAAGGTTACTTGGAGCACATGAATTTTCTTTTTCAGTTTTAGTTCTTCCAAAAGAAAGTCCTATTGTGCAATTGTATCTTGTTTTTTTCTCTCCCATTATTTATTCTTAGAATTGCTATCATTATTCAGGTTTACTGCCTTCACTACTGATTTCATTCTTCTGCTTGTTCTTTATCAGGTTTTGTCTGTAACTTTGGATGATTGGTCTGATAGCGATATTGACTCCATGGTTGAGGTTGGTGGAAACTCGTATGCAAATTCAATTTATGAGGCTTTTCTTCCAAAAGATCACCCAAAGCCCAAGATGGATTCAACTATGGAATACAGGACTAAATATATAAGGTTTGGTAATTACTCTATTCAATTCTCTGTAATTTCATCAGAGTTATTTGTAGTACTAATATCTTATCTTGTGTTACACAGAGCCAAGTATGAGACACAAGATTTTTTGAAGCCGAGTTTGCGCATATCCTCAAAGACATCTTTTGATTCAACCAATTCCGTGAAGAGCGTAAACAGCAATTTTTCTAGCACTTCAAGGAAGCATGTCATTGTAAGATGTTATACTGAAACATAGATGATACAACTGTGGATATTTATCTAAACATTGTATTTTATGGGTTGAAACTTAGCAATTTAAATGGAGCATATTTAATGAAAATTGCATTATTTTAGTGGTCCAGACAATCAGCCTGACCCTTGCAAATGGTCACAGGAAGATACAAGAGAATTTGTTGGAGAGCTGAACATTACAGTAGTAAGAGGTACTCAGTTGGCCATCAGAGATATGCTAACGAGTGATCCATATGTTATTCTAACACTTGGAGAGCAGGTATGTTTTTTTTCTTTTGACATACATAAACCATTTTGATTGTTATGCTAATCTGTTCTGAAAACACTCAATTGCTGGCCTAATTGCAGAAAGTTCAAACAACGGTTAAAAAGAGTGACTTGAACCCTGTATGGAATGAGGTGCTTAAGCTATCAGTTCCTCGAAATTATGGACCCATAAAACTTGTAAGTCTGATCAAAATTATTTCTCATTTTAATGAGCTGCTAATGAAAGTATGAGAGAAAGTAGCGAGATCATCTTGCATCTTGTGTTCTCTGAATTACAATACAAAGTCACTTACATATCACAAAACACTTAATGCCAGAATCTAAAATAACGGCATACATAGTTGGCTAGATTACACTCATTATTTCTCAGTTTGCAAGTGATCAACCTACTACTAGAAAAAAGTGTTGTTGATATTTCAATGAATGTCACTATTTTAGTATTTTATTTCAATGTAGTGGAAGTGCCAAGCAATAATATAAATCTTACTGTATCAATCCTTCTTCAATGTTCCTTCAAAGAATGAACAACTATCAAGACCATGTTCCATATTGTTGGTTCTTTGCTTCCTTACTGTTTTAAAATGTATGATTAAATATAGCTCACCAGTTACAGAGGGAAATACTTTGAACTAATGGGGCTGTTATGGCAATATACATAAATTGTTCAGCATGAAAATACAACAATGATATAATAAATAAAGGTGATACCATAAATTGAGTTTTGATATTTCCTATATATTATACATCTCATTCTATCTTAGAATCACATTAACCAGTACAGATTGCATGAAAAATCTGCCAAAATTTGTTGCTGGAAAGTTATAGAAGAGAACTTACTGAAACATAGTTACATAAGGCATCCATATCTGTTTTTTAATCATAGTTGTATAAAATATACCAGGGTGTTCCGTGATTCCTTTATTTATAGTGAGATGATGTTGTGATAGCATACTTGGCATTCTCTTTTAAAAAGAGTGACCATGAAGAGAAGCCATTATAGATCCTTTGTATATATTATTATAAAGCAACAAATATCTTGCTTGTGGGCAGCATCTAATAATTCATAATCTCTCCATTTCCAGCAAGTATATGACCATGATTTGTTCTCTGCTGATGATATCATGGGGGAAGCAGAGATAGATCTTCAACCAATGATCACAGCTGCCATGGCCTTTGGAGATCCTTCACGTCTTGGTGACATGCAGATTGGAAGATGGTTCATGACCAAAGACAATGCCCTGATGAAAGATAGCACTGTCAATGTTGTGGGGGGCAAGGTAAAACAGGAAGTTCTCCTAAAGCTGCAGAACGTAGAATCAGGTGAGATGGAGCTGGAAGTGGAATGGGTTCCTCTACTCTAGATTAATAAAATTTGACTGGTTCTCTGCCTAAAATTTGCTCAAGGAGCTTCACTTTTGTAATTTATGACGAATGGCTCCGAATCCTGTGTTCTTACTGAAGCTCTCAACACTTTCATCATCCGGCTGAAATTTGTCAAAATGTCATTGTAAAATATCATGGTGTAATTCGCCTGTACTCACGAGAGATTTTTTATTGTTCTTTAGTGATGTGTACTTTCAACATGTTGTCTGTCATGATGCATTGTGGTGAAATAACATTCACAATTCTGTGGAAAAATTGATGATTTGCACTCACTACGCTGCATTGCTACTGTAACTGAAAGAACAGGTGCACGGGTATGTGTACCCAGACCATTGAATTGCCATTTTGCACATTTACTTTTAGCGATCTATACATAATGGTACTGGGTAGAACTTGTGATGCCCCAACACAAGAACAAATTGGCAATTTCCTGGGTAATTACCTACCATGTTGTCACAATTCCCTCAAGAAAAAGAAAACGATGGCCTTCTGAATATATACTTGATGCATTTAGCTGGTCTTCGAGGGTTAATTTTTGTCCGTCACTATAATTTTCATGAAGAGAGGGGCTCGATGGGCTGCGGCGGAAAAACAAGTCCACCGTTGTCTCCAATCCTTGGGCTGGATGCACAGGGTTTGGGCTTTGTTCCGAGTGATGGCCATGGGGGTGGATCAACTTTTGGGCCGATTGGCGACGATTCAGATGGTCTCCTTCCTTTGACCTGCGACGGTTTGGTTTCTTTAAACCCTAGCGTCCATTCGTTTAGGGTTCCGGTGACGAATCCTAGGGGAGGTCCGCTTGTCTTTGGTGCCTGTGTTTCCTCGCTTCACCACATTTCCTCCAAGTTTCTGCATCTCCGATCCTCGCTCACGTCGGTTGTAGAAGAGGAGTGGCCCCGTATTGGGGTAGGAGGGGTGGGGGATTGGGTTTTTGGTGGAGATCGGAGGAGTTTTGCGCAAGTTGTTTCTTCGGGTCTGATGGCGGATTGGGGAAACCGTACGTGGCGTCCTCGTCCTCCTCATCGTCCCTCAAACATTTGGAGGGCGAGTGGAGGGGGGTCGGGATCTGGAGGTGGGGGGAACAGGGAGAATGTCCGCCCTGTTAAACCTCTTGAGGGGGTGGTTGGTCGTGATAAGGCTCCTGAGGTGGTGGTCTTTTCTGGGGGAGGCCAGACTTCATGCCATGAGGAAGGCGGCGATGGGAAATCGACTTGGGATGCGGCGGCGGCTCAAGCAGTTGATATGGCGTCGGCTGATACTGAGATCAACCAACAGGTATTCGCTGTTCCTCATGTTGCTCTTGTGGAGAAGAAGGATGTTGAGAATAAGCCTGTTAGGGTTGATAATCTCTTCTGCGTGCGATGTAAAGGGATGGGTCATTTGGTTAGAGATTGCAAAGTGTCTTTGTATTGTATGATTTGTGGCAAGCAATCACATCGCACTGCTGATTGTTTCTTGGAGAAACAACTGAAACCGGTCTCTAAGTTTGTTGGGAGTGGGGCTGATGGTTTGGCTTGTATCTTAATCCAGAATGCTAAAGAGGTTACAAACAAAGAACATGTTAATCCTCTAGCTCTTGTTTCTGTTGAGGAAGGGAAGAAGCTCACTGAACAACAAATGGCAGATGGTTTCACAAATCAATTTAAGTGGAATTGGTTATGGAGGGCAAAGGATATGGGTAATGGTACCTTCCAACTCAGATTTCCTAACAAGAATAGGTTGGAGGAGATTTCAAATTTTGAGGAGTTTACTTTGAAAGGGACCAATGTGAGGATCAAAGTGAGAGCATGGACCCAGGAGGCCATGGCTGCTGGTAGAATGCATGAGGTGTGGGTGGTTGTGAGTGGCCTTCCTGATTCCATGAAGGGCTATCTTGCTTTATGTGAGGTGGGATCTAATCTGGGGGTTGTGCTGGAAGTGGATATGGAATCAGTTAGAAGTAAAGATGTGATCCGGATCAAAGTTGGCATGATGAATACTTTTGTTCTGCCTTTGTCTTTGGTTTTATCCACCCCCAAACTTTTGTTGTATGAAGTGTCTTTCTCCTTAGAGGAGGTGGTGAAAGTAGGCTGGGTGCAAAATGCTGATAGGGGAAAAAGACCTTTGGAGTATGATGAGAATAAGAAAGATGACTCAACTGATAAGAACAATACTAAAAGAAGGAATGTTGGGATGGTGGTTAATTTGAAAGATTCACATGTCAAGAATGCTAAACCCCTTCCAGTGATCTCTGAGGGGGGGGATAGTGCTGAGAAAACTTCTGAGTTTGATAATGATAAAAAAGGGTTGACAGATGAAGAATTAGCTGATAAAATACAGTTGGAGGAAGTTGCTAAACACCAGTTGAAATCCTCGGTGAGTGCTGTAGATGAAAATATGGCAGATGTCGTGGCCAATGCTGATGTGGTACTTGGTGATGATGAGGGTCTGAATACTGATCAGATATCTGGGGATGATGGTGGACGCATTCATATCACGGACAGTGAGGAATATCTAGACTCGCAAGAATCTGTGGATTTTGCAACTCGTGTGGGCTTAGTGAATGTCGATGAGGTGAAGATGATGGAGGAAGAAGACAGGAGGAGATGTGACCGGCTCAAGATGAAGGATAAGTCAGTTCTGGAACTGGCTACTTCTCGCAAGGAAGCCAAAAATGAGTTTGTTGATAAAGGTATCTCTATTCCATCTTTTATGAATGATAGTAATACCTCTCTCTTCCAAATGGCTAGTGTATTAGGTGTCTCCCTAGGTTGTTCCATTGAACAGATTGATGAGAATCTGGATTTGCTTAAAGATTTGGAACATGCTAGAACTGCCCTTTTCTTAGCAGATAGAAACAAAGCTGAGATGGTGGACCCCTCTAGTGCTCATACTAATGTGGATGAGGAAAGTGGTTTGGACAATTTGCTTGATAATTGGGATGTGGAAGAAGACGATGGTATAATGAAGTTTGATAATACTGACATATTAAATGTCAGACCCCCTACTCTAAGTAAGGGTGGAATAAAATGTGGAAACCTTAGTATAACTAAGGTCAATCCAAGGAAAAACAAGGTGGGCAAAGCTAAAAAGAAAATTAAATGAAGGGTTTGATTTGGAATATCAGAGGGTTAGGTAATGATATTAAAATCAAACATCTTTTGGATGTTTGTAGAAAAAATAATCCTGTGTTTCTGGGGCTCCAGGAAACCATGAAATGTGATTTTACCACACATTTTCTGAATACCTTGAGTGGGGGGAGAAATTTCTGCTGGAGATGGTCTCCTGCTCAGGGTAGATCAGGTGGTATCCTTGTGGGTATTGATTTGGATTGTTTTGAGGTGGTTAATTTTGAAGTGGGTACTTATTTTGTCAAAATTAGAGTGATTACTAAGCTGGATGGTAGGGCCTGGAACCTGATAGTGATTTATGGTGCTGCTCAATATTCTCTAAAAGATACCTTCCTTACTGAGTTTGCATATGTTTGTAATACAAGTGTTGGTCCTACCCTTTTTGGGGGTGATTTTAACATCTTGAGAAGGGAGAAAGAGAAGAACAAAAGTGGGGGTTATAACAAGTGGAGCTTTCTGTTTAATGCTATCATTGAAAATCATAATTTGAGGGAGTTGGTTTTATGTGGTAGATCTTTTACCTGGAGTAATGATCATATTGATCCCACTTATGAAAAATTGGATAGATTCTTAATGAACATGGAGTGGGAGATGATGTTTCCTTTGGCTAAAGTGGTTCCTTTAGAAAGGGTCTTATCTGATCATTCTCCCCTGCTTATTGAATTTGGCAAGCAGACTGTCAAGAGTTCTTTGTTCAGGCTTGAAAACAGCTGGTTTCTTAGAGCAGATTTTAGAGATATGGTGGTTAATTACTGGTCTTTGCACTGTAAGGGTGTTTCTGCTGTTGATAGATGGCAGAATAAATTGGCTGGTCTTAGGAAAAAGCTGAGAGGTTGGAATGCTAACTGGGAGAGCTTTTATAAAAAATCAAAGGAAGAGGTGCTTAAGAAATTGGATGAGATTGATAAAAAAAGTGAAATAGGGGGTATGGATTGGAATTTGAGATGTAACAAAAATAATCTTGAACTTTATCTGAAGGAGTTGATGAGAGAGGATCATGTAAAATGGGTGCAAAGGGCTAAAGAGAAGAACACTCTTGAGGGTAATAGTAGTACAAAATATTTCCATGCCAAAGCTAATGGGAGGAAGAGGAAAAATCTTATACCTTTTCTGAAAAATGGTGATAAAACCATTGTTGATCAGAAAGAGATGCTGCTACATGTGACTGAGTTTTACAAAGCTTTATTTGGAATGGATGATAGAGTTAATATTAAATTTAGCAATACTGATTTTGTCACTGTTAAGGAAGAAGATAAATGTGAGCTTTTAAAACCTTTCACTGAGGAGGAAGTCAAAATTGTAGTTTTTAGTATGGATAATAATAAATCCCCTGGTCCTAATGGTTTTCCCATAGAATTCTACAAGACTTTTTGGGATGTTGTTAAAATTGATTTTATGGAAATTCTGGGTGATTTTTTCCAAGGGAAAGATGACATTGATAGATTGAATTGTGGGATGATTACTCTTGTGCCAAAATCTATGGGTGCCAATCAAGTAAAAGATTTTAGACCTATTTGTTTGTTAAATGTCAGTTTTAAAATTGTCACAAAAGTTCTTATGCATCGTCTGGAAAAAGTTGTTTGCTATTTAATTTCTAAGAATCAAACTGCCTTTTTAAAGAACAGATATATCCTAGATGGTGTGGTAGTCCTGCATGAGGTTTTGAATTCTATGCATAAGAAAAAGTTGTCTGGAATTTTATTCAAAGTAGATTTTGAGAAAGCATATGACAAAATCAAGTGGTCTTTCCTTTTTCAAATGATGGAAATTAGGAATTTTCCCCACAAATGGAATGACTGGATAATGAGGGTGGTGATGGGAGGGAAAGTGAATGTTAAGGTTAATGAACAAATTGGAGCTTATTTCAAAACTAGTAGGGGTTTGAGACAAGGGGACCCTCTCTCCCCCA
Source organism: Zizania palustris (assembly GCA_019279435.1). NCBI lineage: Eukaryota > Viridiplantae > Streptophyta > Magnoliopsida > Poales > Poaceae > Zizania > Zizania palustris. Next base: position 39,267,651 of record JAAALK010000283.1, on the reverse strand, counting down.
TCCTTTTTGATTTGGCAGCTGATGCTTTATCTTATTTGATTAGCACAGCTGTGCAAAACAAGATGATTGTTGGTTTAGGCTGTGATTTGCTGCCTAATGGTATCTCTATACTCCAATATGCAGATGATACCATCTTTTTACTGAATGATGATTTTACTAGTGCAAAAAATTTGAAATTTATTCTGTGCCTATTTGAGCAAATGGCTGGCTTAAAAATCAATTTTCATAAAAGTGAGGTTTATTGTTTGGGTATGGAAGAAAGTAGGAAGAAAGTGTTTTGTAATATTCTTACTTGTGTAATGGGTAATTTACCCATTAAATACTTGGGTATGACTATCAATAAAACAAAAATTTTGAACAAAGATTGGAATATTTGTGAAAATAAAATGGAAAGTAAATTGGGGTGTTGGAAAGGTAAACTTCTTGATATTGGAGGTAGGTTGATTTTGTTAAATTCCTGTCTTAGCAGTATTCCCCTTTATTTCCTATCCTTTTATGTCTTGCCTAAAGGGGTTAGGAAGAGGCTTGATTATTTTAGAGCCAGGTTACTGTGGCAAGAGGATCAAGGGATTAGGAAATATCATTTGGAAAAGTGGGATGTGATTTGCATGCCCAAAGAGGTGGGTGGTTTGGGAGTGTTGGACTTGGAAAATATGAATGTTGCTTTGTTGGGAAAATGGCTTTGGAAGTTGGACACTCAAGAAGGGGTTTGGCAGGATTTGTTAAAAGCAAAATATATGAGAGGAGGGATTTTGAACCAAGTGTCTCAGAGGTGTGGAGATTCCCAATTCTGGAAAGCTTTAATGAAAATTAAATCTGCTTATTTGCAATTCTGTCATAAAAAATTGGTGATGGGATGAATACACTTTTTTGGGAGGATAGGTGGGTGGGTGTTAAACCACTTGCTGAGCAGTACCCAGATCTCTTTGGTATTACTCTTACAAAGAATATCTCTGTGGCTAGAGTTTTTGCTAGTAATTGGGCTATTTTGAAATTTAGGAGAAATTTGGTTGGTGATAAATTTATATCATGGCAAAATATGAGGAAATTATGTGAGACAGTGGTTTTGAACGATAGGCCTGACAAAGTTATTTGGTCCTTGAATGAAAAATGTGTTTTTACAGTGAAATCTTTCTATAATGCTTTGAAAATGCTTAATCTACCAAAAAAGAAGGATGTTATTTGGACTTTGAAAATTCCTTTGAAAATCAGAGTTTTCTTGTGGCTTGCTCGGAAAAATAAGATTTTGACCAGGGATAATTTGATTAAAAGGGGCTGGAAAGGTGGTAATACTCGTTGTCTTTTTTGTGGCTTTGATGAATCAGTCAAACATCTTTTTTTTGAATGTGTAGTTGCTAGATTTGTTTGGAGAGTGGTTAAGGTGTGCTTTAATCTAGGGCCCTTTACAGACTTTGAACATGTCTGGCAAATTTGGTTTACCACTTTGAATAAAAGTACTAAGAATATGGTGGGTGTAGGGCTAGGAGCTGTTTTTTGGAGTATCTGGAAATGTAGAAATGATGCGATTTTCAGAGGAAATTTGATAAAGGATCCTTCAGTTCTAATAAGTATAATCTGTTATTGGATTTCTTCGTGGTCAATCTTACAGAATTCGGAGGAAAGGGAAAAAAAGCTGGAACTGGGAGTACTTCTACTCGGTCGTCTAACAAGTGATTTCTTCAGTCACCGACATGGTTGGACCTTGATGCGGAACAGGCTGGGGATCGGCTGATTATCTCTCATCAGTGGTGGTTGCTTTTCGAGCTTACAGTCTTGTCTTTTGCGAGAAAGGGTTGTATGGTGTGATTGTGTGATATGTTTTGTTGAACAGTCTCTGATCTGGAGATTTAAGCTTTTGGCTGTTGATGGTTGTAGTGCTATCCGTGAGACCGTAGTTTGTGGGGACGGTTTAAACTCTATGGTTACTTTGTAAGTTTCTGTTTGCATTTCTTTAATGGAAATGGGAGAGGCTTTGTGCCTTCTCTGACCTTCAAAAAAAAAATTTAGCTGGTCTTCGAGGTGAACACTCCGATCGCCGAGCCAACGGAGACGAAGGCGCTGATGACAAGGCAGGCGGCGCTGAACGCGCGGATGGCGAGCCACCGCATCGTCCACGGCGTCACCTTCTTCTGCGCGAGGACGCGAGGTACATCTCGGCGGGGAAGTGGATGGCAAGCGGCCAGAAGGTGAAGGCGCCGAGCAGCCCGACCACCTGGTTGAATTAGGGGAACCACACGGCCAGCGCCGTACTCGCCGCCACGTACGCCGTGCGGAAGCACAGCCGGTACAGGTTCACGCGGCGGCGGCGGCGGCGCGACGGCCAGGGCATCGCTACCTCCACCACTCCCGCCTCCGCGCCGCCCATCAGCCGCTCCACCAGCCCGAACACCGGCTGGGCGTACACCTGCAAGGCTCACCGGCCGCCCACGCAGTGTCAGCTGGTCGCGTACTCGCGTAGTCGCGTGCGGTGGTGGAAGCACGCACTCACGCACACCGAGCGCGGTATAGAGCGTGAGTATACTTGCCTGGTAGCCGCCGAGGAGGTGGAGGACGATGCAGAGGTTGGCGAAGTCGACGAGCCAGTAGGGCTCGTAGAAGCCGAAGCCGGTGAGGAGGTTCCCAGGCGTGGCGTCGCCGAACGCAGCGTAGCCGAAGCACCCGCAGCAGAGGTACAAGAAGGTGGTGACCACGATGCTCGCCCTCAACGCCGTCTTCATCGTCTCGCTCTCCGGCGGCGGCGACCTCAGCGTGTCCTTCACCACGCGCAACACCGGATAACCATGCATATTTGCATGCCACATTGCCATGGAATGGATACGTGCCGCGACGGCTCAGCAGCACCGCACGTACCTCGATTTCCAGCTGAACTGACGAGAAGGGGTAGGCGAACGCGATGTCGCCGAGCGCCTGCGAGACTCGCCACGCCTTCTGCGTCGCGGACACCAGCGCAATCCCCCCGATTCCCCCCTTGACCACTCCATTAGCTGAAGCAATCAAGAAACTAGCAGCTTGTCCTCCATTAGCTTGCCTTTGACGAAGCTGACGGCGATCGATCTCTAAATTCCAAAATGCAAAGTTTTTACCGATGACTTTGGCGACGCCGAGGCCGAAGCCGATGAGGGAGTAGGAGAAGGACATGGCCGCGGCCCAGACGGAGAGCCACGCCATGTCGTGGAAGCCCGGTATCTGGGAGAAGACCACCTGCGCCACCCCGAACGCGAGCATGTAGTACCCGTCTCCGCCGGCCGAGCACGGCGCGTCGTGGCCTTGCCGGTGGTAGCAGTTCGCCTTCTGAATCGCCCTGCAAGAAAGAAAATTGTCAACTCAACTAATTAACTAAAACGGCGAGACAAATCAAGCCCAAACTGATCAAGATGGAAAAATCTGGCACCGAGACGGTACGCGGAAGACGTTGTGAAGTAAAACGAATTGCTCCTTGCAAGTTTTACAAAACTGACAGCGGATGCAAGAGTATAAAAAGGGGCTGATCGTCTCTATGATGCTAGTGTCTGCATGCTTATTGGGGTTTCTTGTGTGCAACCTTTGGCTCTAGATTAAAGTGTGTGATAGACTTATGTTTGCTTTAGGGGGCGAAGTTGTTTTGTGTTTGCGAACAGTACTCTTTTGTAAAGCAGGGCTTTATGCCTGGTTTCAAAAAAAAATGGAATAATAAGGCTAAAATGAATGCGTCAAATTGAGCCCATTTGTTAATTTGGTTGTGTATGTCTGTATTTTTTTCATGGTATTCTGAAGAGAAAATTGCAAGAATGCAATATATGATGTGAATGTAAAGATAGTAATAGGTACCCGAAACCCGATGAGTTTTTACCTATTAGGGTAGATATACAGGTAAAATTGTTTACCCGCGGGTCTACTAACGAAAAAAATAGTATCCAACGGGTACGCGGGTATGAGTATGGTTTCCTAATATCCATACCCATTACTCGATGGGTACCCATCACCCAATATCCTATATTTTGGGGAATTTAAATCATTATTGCTATTGTTGGTTAAATTATTGATATATTATGTTTAAGAATTTATTTATATATGTAATTTTAATTTTATGACCGAATGAGTGGTCGGTCTAATTAGATGAATCACCGTTTTTGTGAGGATAGATACAAAGTTATTATTTTTTAGCATGTTTTGTGTGTGGTGCCTATTGATGGGTATGGGTACCTGATGGGTATGGGTTTGGAGGAAAAATTGTACCCGTATGTATATATGGGTTATCCGATGGGGAGATTTTTTTTTCTAATGGGTATGAGTTTGAGATAATCAAACCCGATGGGTATAGACTCATTACCATCTTTATGTGAATGCAACACGTAGTAGGGGAGAATATCCTGTGCAATCATTTATATTGGTGCAATCGTGCAATTAAACGATCTGGTGCATCCACCTGAAACCTAGTACTTTTTTACCCCTTTCATATGTAACCGTCGGATCTTGATTAGATGCACCAGATCGCTTGATTGCATGATTGCACCAAATAAACGATTGCACGGGATATTTCCCCACGTAGTAGAAGGGCATATGTTTCATTTCACATGGTTTTCTTGATTAAAAAAAAGAAAAATTGAGAGAGAAAACCCAAGGTATAATTACTAGCTGCACATGAAATAAATGGTGTTTTTACAATTGTGTTGTATCTGATGTCATTTTTACGAAGCTAACGATACTGAGTGGTATTTTTATAATTTTCTCTATTCTGAACTAGGGATGAACCGGATGATAGTAATAAGTACCCGAAACACAATAAATTTTTACCGTATTAAATCAAGACATGATCACGCACTTAAAATTCTCACCCATTTATATATTAATAGACATAAAACATATAGTATCTAAACCGTAAACCCATATGTATGTATATACATGTTATGTATAAGTAATTTAGCTTATTACATAATCCATATATAGCACAAGGCAACTATTTATCTTATATCGCTGCGTATATTTATAATATGTTAAAGATTTATATTAACTGGATATAGAAAATCCTATGAACACCGAAGTTATCTGTGTACATTAAACATTAATTTGATAAAAATATATCCAAAAAAAAGTATAGTCTACTGTCTACTGAGTCGTGCTTTCTCTACTTATTCTCCTCAACTAGCAAGGTTTCCACTTCGATTCAAATATCAGAAATGCAAACTCCGTTCAAAGATCTCAAATATCAAATGAAAAACACCTAAAATGTCATGCATTGAAACAGTTGCTTTGAACCCAAATTCGAAACCAAAGCTCAAAATACAAAATTCATTTCCAATCCTTTTCAAATCCCTGAAGATCTCAGCTAGTCCGGTGAAATTACGGCTGCTCGTGCATTCCAACTAATAAACCAGTGGTCAGCTGATTGCCACGCAACGCAATGCATAGAAAGCGAGACGCGATTAAATTTCACATGAAAATGAACTTGCCTCATGCTGGTGGCTGAGGCGAGAGTGTACACCACCCCACCCCCAAACAAGCTCAAGTTGAGGAAAAAGCCGCAGAACCACTGGCTCTTCTCACCTGCATCATCAGTGCACTGCCATTAGCGTAACAACACATTTTAAGTCATGTGAACGGTCAGCTAGCGTTGATTTTATAAACAATAATAGCAACTTCAGACGACGACTGCATTTCTTTTACTAGATGCAGCGTAACGACAGAAAAAGGTACGTGTGGGTGTCTCACTGTGTATTTACAGGGCAGCTTTGGTTTCCAAAAAGAAACCGTTTTTAACATGATTTTACATATTAATTTGTACGTATTTTTCTTGTTTACTCTTATTAAATATAATATATTAATAAAGATAGTATAGAAAACGATAATAAAGTAATACTACTTCAAGGTATAAACATCCAAAATGTATAATAAAATACAAAACGACTTGTTTTAGACAAGTCTTGATAAAGTCTAAAACAACTTCTTTTAAGATATCTATTTTCACAGTAATGTGTACAAACACAATAGCATCAACGTTATTAGAGGTTGTTTATTTACCTGCCATATTTTTCTACCATTTTTCTAATAAAACTTGTCATACTTGTCTAAATCAAGATTAACAAATTCTTTACCGCACTTTAGTAAGTTTAATGGAATTTTGTCACGCTTTTTCAATTCGTTGATGTGTGAAACCTAATTGATTGAAAGAAATTTTTATGTTTGTAACTAAATACTTGCCAAATTATTCGAACCCGTTTAACCTAACCTTAGTCTTAAAAAGCATTAATAAAATAATAATAACAAACTGGGGATGATCACCTAGGTAAAACCTCACTGCGTCCACGTAGGACCTGTTCCTGACGGCGCCGTGCTCCGGGTCATGGGAGATGTAGCAGTCGGCGAGCATGGAGGACTGGATCGAGGTCACCCCGGCGAAGACCACCATGGCCGCCGGCCCTCCGATCCAGCCAAGCTGTGCCACGCTCCACGCCAGCGACAGCACGCCGGAGCCTATCACCGCCGTTATGATGTGCGCCGTTGCTGTCCATGCCGTACCTGCACGCACACAGATCAAGTTATCTGATTTTAAATCCATATAAAATATACACTTCCTCAATTCTATTAAGTTATCTGCAGCAGGTTGGAAACCTAAAACCTTGTGATGGATGATCGATGCGCATACGCAGATAAAAAGGAAGAGCAATCTTGTGAAGGATCTAGCTGATGATTAGGGCTCACCTGTTCTCTTGACTATCTGCTCCTCCGACGAACTGTAGGACGACTCCGTGAGCTTCCCGAGGAGCGGCTCTGTTTGGCGGTCGTCTCCCATGGATGTACAGTGTACAGCTTCTCCGATCTCGCTTAATTCTCGATCTCTTCTTCTCCGGGCAGTGCAGTGTTGTTCGGAGGATCAACTAAGCTAGTGCTCTCTATAGCTTACATGCTTGTGCTTTAGCTTTATTAAAGAAAGCTTTGCAGCTTACTAAAATCTCTCCTGTTGATCTAGCATTCTCACTGTGTCACAAGAGTGCAATGTGACGATGTGATTTATGCTTATTGGATTGGTTGGTAGTACGGCGATAGGTACGCACGTAAGGGGGGTTGCTGCTGGTGTGGGGCCCGGCAGCAGTGGATGTCACCATCGGAGCTCGATCACATCAGCTCGTATACGAGTGTCTGTACGCCGGAGAGCTCATAGAGAACAAACACTGGCCGAGCTGCTCCGGCCATGCATGCATGGTGGTTAGGTAGCGGCGGCCGCTCTCGTCTCTCCCCACGATGCGCGGCGCGAGTCTCCGGCCTCCGGGTACGGAGCATATGCATCGGGCTTCTTCCTGTCGCCGGAGAGGAAGCTGAGGCTCGGAAATCCTGACCGTTGGATCAGATATTGGCGGTTTGGATTAAGACCTCCATTGTTTGTGGTTCCGATCCGCCATCCTAGTCCGTTGGATCGAACATAAACGGTCCGGATCACGGATCACGGAACGTAAAGAGTTTCGCGGGCGTATTGCTCGAATACAACCTTTGTAGATTAAAGTATTTAAAATAAACCCAAATTTGTATCGCGTCAAGATCCCAAATTCCCAATTGATCAAGGTCATTTGAAAGCCGTCCGATGAGATATGCGCGGCCCGGATTTAGACTCGAAGGCTCGATGCCACGGGGGTCGTGTAGATCGTCTAGATCGCCCCTACAAAATGGCATCGGTGTTTTGAACAAGTTTGAACATTCATGCACATGACACAATTTTATAAGCAGAAATCGTTCGCAATCACATCTGAAAAGAAGGGGAAAATAGAGAAAAATTATGGAGGAAAATATATCGGGCCACATCTTGCCGTGCCACGGGCCTGCTGCGGTGGTGGCTGAAGCACAGCCCGAAAAATATTTGGAGTTGGGAGATTTGGTGAGACCGCCAACAAAGATAACAATATTTGCGGCAAGCATACTGTTCAACAACGGTATGAAATCAGGAAAACAAGAAAAAGGACTGTAATTGAATAGATCTTTAACATTGAATATCTCTAAGTGTTCCAACAAAGGCTGCTCACAAATGCCCAGAGCAAACAAAACATTACAAGGTCAAGAAAAGATAGCTGAAACATTACAAACATGACTACAAGATATAAGCATGAATTTAACTGTGCTATGCTAAATGATAGAATTAATCAGTGCCAAAAGCCATGGGCATTGCCATGTTTATAATTTGTTTCGATCTGATATTATTGTGTAAGGGATAGCATAACTATCACTGTGCTGCTCAGGTGACTCTAGTCAATCTTAACAGATGAGAAGAGGTAATGAACGAAGTAGAAGGACAACAAGAAGCCAATAGCACCGGTAGACAGCATGATGGCAAGAGCCATGATCAGGGAATAGCCAAGATAGAGTGTTGCAGAGACTGGTCCGCTTAGGCTCCTAAGATCAAACACGAGGTAGTTGATTGAGTATAGGAAGACATAGAAGGCAACAGAGCCAGAAGCAAAGAAGGCTTTCCACCACCATTTCCAGTCCTCCACACAAAGATGCATGTAGGTTAGGACCAGAGAAACCTCACCACAAACTATGACCAGCAGGAAAAGGACAATGAACAGGAAGCCGAAGACATAGTAGAACCTCCCCAACCAAATGCTAGACAGGATGAAGAAAAGCTCAATGAAGAGGGTGCCAAAAGGCAATGTTCCAGCACCCAGAACAAGCAGCCACGATGGGAACTTGCGCTCAGGGATCTCTCGTGGAATTTGATTTGTACGGACAGGGTATTCTATGCTTGCAGCACGCGTACCTAACAAGCCCCCAATAAGTGTGAGTGGCACAGAGATGCAGAACCACAAGGCTAGGAGGGTGAAAAACAATGAGATAGGTAAAGCTCCAGTGCTCTTCTTGCCCCACAAGATGGAGTTCAGCACGGTCAGGATAACAAAAACAATACCAGGGAAGAAGCAGGAGGTCAGCCAAGCAACAGATTTCCACCCTTCTGATGTTCCTTTGATAGTCCTCCAAACACGGACACCACCATATCCAGCAATAATTCCAAGGAAGAGGTAGAGAATGATCATTCCGGTCAGGAGCATTCCCCTTGAAGCAGGTGAGAGGAAACCCAGAGCAGCAAACACAATTGTAACAACTGCCATGCCGGTGATCTGAATACCATCAGCGACCATAACACACAACAGCTTTGAGCAGCAAGGCTCTCTGAAGACATCACCAACCACAAGCTTCCATCCTGAGAGCTCCTCATTCATCTGAGCTTGAGCTTCCTTATCCATCTCCTCATACCGTGTAAGATCCCTACGGACAGTCCTCAAGAATATGACGAACACAATACCAGCTAAGAAGAAGACCACCATCATTGAGTTCATGATCGAGAACCAGTGCACCTTGGCACCATCCATTTTCAGGTAGGCATCCCACCTTGACGGCCACCTAATGTTGCTCTTCACATACTCGATCTCATAGGTAAATGTAATCCGTTCATTCTCACGGATAGCCTGAGATTTCTCAAGCTCCAATGGGCAGTTCACAGATTCAGCCTTGTCATACATCTTTAGCTTGGACATTGCTTCAGGATCACGCCTCACACTGCAAGGCACGACCTCAAAACCAACAATCTGATATCCACTCTTGCGGTCAGACTCAACCATGGCAACGCCATCCTCGCTCGTGATCACAACATCTCCATGTGCCTGATATTGATGGACCAAGACCTTGAACTTGAGATGGTTAATGATATAGTCCTCATTGCTCCCCATTGGATTGTACCCGACTGGGAATCCAGTCCACTGGATAGTCACCCCATTCTGCTCGGTGAATCTCATGACAGGCAGATTGTCAAGGACCATGTTAACCTGGTACAGATCTCGCGCCCGCTTCTTTAACAGCTCGGCCTGCTCCTTGGTGAGTGGATCTGTGGTGCAGAGGTACACGGACTCATTCATGTTGACACGGAAGCGGTATGGCGAGTTGTCGATCTGATCACCCATTAGGATCTCCCCGAGGTTCTCCGCACTCTTCTTGACACCCTCCGGGGGCTTGCAGTACGGCAGGCTGTAGTAGCTGAAGGGTAGCTCGGTTTCAATGGAGGTGAGCGAGTTGACCTTGGCTGAGATCGTCTCACCAGGGGTGTAGGTGTGCATAAAGGTGCCAGGGAGGTAGAAGGCATTGACACCAGCGTGCAGGCTCAGGAGCACGACGACCAGGGAAGCCGAGATCCATTGGGACGACGGCATCTTGGGAAGCATCGAGCAACAATTCCCTGCGACGATTAATCAAAAAAATTGACCTGGAAATTGTACCAGAGAAACTGAAATCAATTTGGTTCTAAAACCGCAAGTATTTTCACGAGAGAGTTGACAAAAAAATGTTTGATAACATTACAGTAGAAAGATCGAGTATTTATAGGCAAGTATGCAATAGGAAAAATACTAATATGTCTTCTAGTTACAACCGTCATAGTAGACTCTATTCATAAGACTTTATAGGAACAAAATAGTAATATCAAGTATGAACATAGCTAAAAAGAAAACGTCTTATCGTAAATGACAACGGGCCTTCGAACCGAGAGTCCACCAATGATGAGGTTTCGCTTCAAGGTCTTTAATGGAGGCTTCAGTACTCTTTCGAAAGAACTTCGAGACTTTGGAGACTAACTCCCCAGTAGATATGACTCTTCAAAATCCCTTCGGAACATTGTACTTAATTACACCGGATGAGATTATTTTTCCCTAACACAGCCCAACTCTATATCTCTCCTACGCACGCAATCAATTTAGCTGCCTTGGAGAATTTCCGAATAAAAGTTATTTGAATTGTTCATACTCATATCTTTATAAAAATATCTAAATCCAAATCCAAATCTAAAACTATTTAAAAATTATTCAGTCTAACAATAGTTTTATCTATATCTACATGAAACGCTATCAGCCGAAATACCGCGCACTTCCGCGCGTGAGCGTCGGTGCCTCCCTCCCAACTCCCGTGCTGCGTAACGCCGTCACGCAACGCGGACGAGAGCGCCCGCGCGCAAGGTCAATCTCGACCAGCGCACGCCGCGACGCCACTGACGCCTGGGCCCGCCTCAAAAGCCCCACGAAAAAGGAAGCCCAGTAAACCGAGCACTAGGATTTGCAGTAGTTGTTGTAGACTAGGGGGGAGTAGTAGGAGGAAAAGGAGGCCAATGGAAGCGTAAGTGCCGAGGAGAGAGAAGAAGAAGGGGGACAGGAGCAGCGGATCAGGGAAACGCACGCACAAGCTCGAATTCCTTCGCGTCGAGCGCCTCGTCGCCTCCTCGAATTCTCGCTCCCTCCCCGCCGTCGGTAGCTCCGTGGCCTTCCGATCCGAGCCCTGATCGGAGGAGTCCCGCGCTGCCGCGGCTGTCGCGCGCACGCGCGCGCGCGCGGCAAGCTCCAGATCTCCTCTCCCGGCGACGGACGAGGTCCGGATTGGGTCGGGGTCTCTCGCTGTTCGCGCGCGGATCGGGAGGGTTGTTGGATCTGCAGCACCACCTAATCGCGCATAAGCAATGAACAACCACTACTTCACAGACGAGGCAACCCAATCCCAGCGCCGCGGCGTGGAAGGGAGATCCAGATTTACAGAACGCGCGGCTGCAAGCTGCAACCAACTTCACAGCAGGGGCTACGCGAGGAACGGGTGCGGGAGGAGAGGGGACGGGAGAGGGGGAAGCTCACCTCAGATCTGGATCGCGGCCGCGGCGACCTAGCGAGGTCAAAGAATGGGAGAGTCCGAGCCCGAGGCGCGCACCTCCTCCTCCCTCGAGATCTTTATACCCGCACGCCGCTCCCTCCCTTCCCCTCCACTCTGCTGCTTTGAATCTTTTTCTTTCGTAAGCAATCGTGTTTGGTGGGGTGGAGAGTCCGCGACATGAACCGACGACCCGTTGAGCACAGAAAAATAAAATAAAAATTGAGCAAGTGTGAGGGTTTGTTTAGTTGAGGCGTCGAGCTGTCTAAAAAATCCGTTATAATCTTTGAGACGCGAAAAAATTACTATTTTTTAATTAGAGATTAGAGAAGATAAGATGTTTGTGTTTTAAAGCGAATAAAATAAAATTACATAGTATTATTTAAAATAAAATAAATATATTTTATAAGATATACATTATTGACTTTTTGTTAGGAGCGCTCATTTTAATTATATAAGTACTGAATGTTGGCTGTTATTTAATAATATTAAATAACATCGTAGAGTAAACTATAAACTATAAAAATTAAGTTGGGTGACAGATTCACTACCACCGATACTAATTATTTTTAAAGTAGTATAGATACTTATAAAGCACTTCTATAAGCTTAGTGATAAGAAACATTAATTCTATAATTTAATTAAGAATGAATATAACAAACTCACGTAGATTGCGAAGATTATCAGGTGAAGAAACATAAAGGTGTGTAATCTAGGATAAGCAACTTTTTATTTGTATTAGCAACAATTTAAGTTAGAAAAACTAGATTCATCCTATAATTATTTGCTTCTTCTACCAATTGATTAGAAAAGCTAAGCCAAAGCTAGACCTCAAATGCGTTGCATGAGCACGAAAAGGGGCACGCGTTTCTTGAAGGGAACACTAGCTGCTGCATGTGTGTTGCCTTCCAGTCTTGCACAACACATAGATAGATCGCAAATTCGCAATTGCCAAGGAGGCATCAAGCGGCTAAGAGCCATGAACAACCGCGGCACACATGCCAATTTGCCATACAGAAATTGCTGCGCCCGTAGATGTTACACCACGTACTCAAAGGCACGAGCAATTAATGACTAGAGTCTCCTGTGATGAATTCTGAAGCTGCAGTCTGCAGAGGATGAGTCTGTGTAGGTAGAGTAGAGCCGTAGAAGATGACATTATATTGACAGGCTGCAGGTAAAGCAACCCGCATCGACATCAGGATTCTGTCAGGATAGTGGTGAGCTCAACGCCAAGGGGAAGAATAATGAGAGAGAGAGAGAGAGAGAGAGAGAGAGAGAGAGAGAGAGAGAGAGAGAGAGAGAGAGAGAGAGAGAGAGAGGAGAGAGAGAGAGAGAGAGAGAGAGAGAGAGAGAGAGAGAGAGAGACTATAACAGCAAAGAATGGGACTCTGAATTCTTGCTACGTCATTAACTAAGAAGACAACTGCTCACTGAATAAAGCGCCCTCCGAACTGAAGTTCCAACAATAGATAGGACAAGTGGTCAAAAGCACCTAACTCCGAAAGGGCTCAAGTTGCCTAACGATGAATCTCAAGCATAGATACTGATACTGGCACTGGTTTAAGTATGGTTCAAGCCACCAAACCATATCATGAGAAACGACGTTTCACGTAGCAAGACCTCAGGCAGGCATATCATGCACACAATTGCCCCCCTATCATTTTCACAGGTAAGCAGAACACACATGTGCATGCCAAAAAATAAAATAACCACATCTTGCTTTTGGCCATAAATGAAATAGCCTACCCAATAATCAAGTTAAATTACAAGTACTGCTGTATGGAATCTTACCAAAATAGGCAAGTCATAAGGAAAACACCCCGGTTGGACATACATGTTATGCCTCAAGATAATAACTTGCCAATTGCAAACTCAATCTTACAGAACGAAACAACCATTCCGTAAGGAACCAATGATACGGTAAGAAAACCGCATGGTTTTTCCAGAAAAGCATTTGCACGATCAACAAAATACTAACAAATAAAAGAGTGACAACACAAGTGGAAACAGAAGAATCACGGGTCCATTGCCCCTGACATTTTCCATGTTGATATTTCATTCGTGGTATCGTCGACTCTCTCCGTTTCATATTTATATCGATGAATCTAAATATATTCATTGATATATAAATAAATCTGAATAAGACTAGAATAACATATAATCAGTGGCGAAGCTAAAGGAAAATTAGAAGGGGTGCACTTCTCTTATGTATGCATAAACATGTGTCAGAGGAGGTACATATATGATGAAAATTTGATCAAATTTTCTATTTTTTAATTTTTTTAGGGGTACATGTGCACCCCCTAAATTCAATGTAGCTTCACCCCTGCATATAATGTGCCGGGTTTCAGACTTCAGTCTTCGGGACCCAATCGGGGATCGTGTCGAATTCCTAAAGATTGTGGCTGCGACGACGGAGGTGTCCCTGAAGGGCTTCGCTCTGATGGCCGGCCGAGTGGCAGGTCAAGGGGTGCCGCAGATGCTTCATAACTCGGGGTGCAACCACCTCGAGGCAGCGACCTCGGTGACTCTGGTGGCCTTCGGAGGCCAGCACTTGGTGGCGCCTCCTTCGGGCGTTCGCAGAGCGTGGCGCCTCCTTCAAGAGCCTTGGAAGGGCCAAGGCTGCGAAGCAGTCCTCGGCCTCCAAAAGGCCCTCTGCCTTCGCCGAGCCAGGGCACAAGCCTCGCTAGCTCAGCCTTCGACGTCGACGCCTCCACCTCCGAAGGTGTAGATCTCCTTAGGCTCCTTGTAACTTTTAGCCGTAGGCTTTGTAAAAACTCATCAGTTTATTAATATAAATGCGGGGGTACTTTATACCTGCCCAGACTCGGCCTTCAAATGTTGATCTCAAAGTACTTGAGGACTTTGAGGAGTTTCGCCAGCTATGGGTGGTGCTCGAGATAGCTAGGTCCGAAGGCCCCCCTCGGTTCAAGCTTCCGAGGGGTCCTAAGGGCGAAGCCATTTCCGAAGTAGCCCAGGAGCTGCTGGCTACCGTGAAGACGGAGCCCCTTCGGAGTTCTTCCTCCTCGCCAGACTTAAGCTGTTTCGAAGTAGACTTAAGTGGCGAGGGGGTACAGTCTTCGGGTACGGCTTTAACAGGCGGCGAAGCCTTAGACTTTTCTGCCTTCGACACGGCACCGCCTGCCTCGCAGACTTGGACATACCTGCAAGGTGAAAGACGAGGTCTGCGGGCTTCGGGGCGTGGACGAACCGGTTGTGGGAGAGCAGGCTCCGACGAGGCTTCGTTCAGCCGAGGGGCCCTGGCCGAAAGAAGAGCAAGCGAGGGTCGGGGCCTCGAGCTCGCTTTTTCTTAGGCTTAGATACAAACTACTCATAATTTTGTTTTTCGAAGTGTATTTGTAACATACTTCTCAATTATTATTCAATGAATGAGATTTATTGTATTTACATACTTCGTCTGCATGCTTCACATGATTTGATTGTTTCGAACGTTTTAGCTTGTCACGCTCGTACTGCGCATTTCATTCGCACACTTCGCATACATACTTTGGTCCCCCTTGCGCATGGCAGCTAGGGACTTAGTCGTTGCTGGTGCGGGCAATTAAAGAATGCAAAGGGGTGCGCCTTTTTGGTGGTTCGGACGCTTATATCGCGTCGAGCGAAGGCCTCTTTTAGGCTTCGAACGCATTAATTTGGAGTGAAGCAAGGCTTCAGCGTAGCCAAATTAAGCGAAGCATGCTTCGGTATGTTTGGATTTGGATAACGTGCGTGAGCAAGGCTCCAAAACGCACTTAGATTTTAGGCGAAGCATGACTTCGAGGTGCTTAATTTTTAGATTAGATCACGTCACACGAAGCGAGGACTCGGTGCGCGTTCAGATAGCGAAGCAAGGCTTCTTGAGCTTGATCCTGTAATGAATGAAAAGGGTATTTGGTGTGGATTCACCGAACCTGCGATGAGTTGAGCCACCTACAACTCTGGGGCACCTACGACCCTGGGCCACCTTCGACCCTGGGATGCATTAGGCCGGAGCCTAGAATCCCGGACTTTCCAAGCCGTCGCTCGGAAGTCTCAAAGCCCACTGCTACGGGCCCGGAGGCGTTGTGTAGCCTTCGGAGGAGTGCTCGAGATTTTGTAAAGCGAAGCAAGGCTTCAAATTTTAAATAAGGCGAAGCAAGGCTTCAGGGTTTTGATAAAGTGAAGCGAGGCTTGGAATTTTAAATGAAAAAGGAAGCAAGACTTTGATCTCAAAACGCGAAGCAAGGCTTCGGCTTTAAAACGCGAAGCAAGGCTTCGACTTTTACTAAGATGGAGCAAAGTTTTGCTTTAAAGATGAAGCGAGGCTTCGCTTTTAAGGCGAAGCAAAGCTTCGATTTTAAGGCGAAGCAAGGCTTCGACTTTTTATTAAAGTAATCCCAAATTTGTATATTGAAGTGGTGCTTCGGACTGTGTACGTACCTCGGAAAGCGGGTGAAAAACTTGCCTCGTAGCCCCTAGGGCTTTGAAGGCCTTCGGCACGCGAAGCGGAGCTCCTTACTAGAGGGTGAACTCCGAAGCGTGAAGGATGGTGGAAGGCAGAGGCCTTCGAACTGCACCCGAAGCCCCTTGCCGGAGGGTGCGCGAAGCAAGAAAACTTCGAAGCTCCCTCCTCAAGCGCACTTCGAAATGCAGAGAGTGGCACATAACTTAGCTTTTAGGACTAAGATCCCCACGGACAGCGCCAACTGTTGTAGCCATTGTGTTAGCTACAACACAGGTTTCTTGTGTATATATGGTGTGTAAAATGAACTTCGAAGGGTTCTCTCAGAAGGAGAAAAGATTTATACTGGTTCGGACCTCCCCAAAGGGATAATAGCCCTACGTCCAGTTTGTGGTGAATTTGGCATAGTTTACCTCGGTTAAATCTAATGGATCCGGAGGGTCTCATGGCCCTAAAGGAACTCTCCTATTACAAGGGCTTTGGCCCTGCTTTTATAGGCACGCATGCCAAAGGAAAAGACCTAAATGTCCTCTATAAGTCATATGCTTTATAGGGGCAAGAAGGGAAAAAAGACTAGTCTACTACACAAAGTGCTTTACATCTTTATAGACGTGTCAGATAAACGTCACTTCTGAATAGCTAAACGACATACTAGGGGCAAAGGGGCCCCTGGTATGGATTCTACATTGTAGCGAAGTACAGATATTTTCTTGGTTCGAAGTAGCGGTCGGAGCTCTTTGGGCGGAGACTGCGATGAGGGCTTCGAAGGACACTCTGAAGTGGGCTTCGAAGCATGCTCCGAACTGAACTCTGAACTGAGCTCTCGGAGGCTTAGCTTTGAATTGGCTGAAGAGGGTCCGGAGACCGGCTCTGGAGAGCTCCGAAAGGAGCTCAGAGGTTAACTCCGAAGAAAGCCCGGAGGCTAGCTCCGAAGAGAACTTCGAAGAGAGCTTGGAGACTTCGCTCTAGAGGGCTCCAAAAGGAGTCCGGAGGCTTGGACTATATGACTTGGAAATAACTTCGGCGGGTGAGAAACTGCTTTGATAGTGTCAGGCTCCGGGCCGAAGGCCTACGGAGGCTGACGTCATTTGGCCCCCTATTTAAGGGAAAACTTATTCCCCCAACAGATGTGTTTGGTTGAGCTATACATTTTGAAAAAGCTGATGTGGGATGTGAGCTGCAGAAAAGTTGTTTGGTTGAAATAATTGTGGATTTATATTTTTATAATTCGTGATGTTTACTTATATTATTAATGTGTAATTTTACACGTAAATAATTTTAATCATGAAATTTTGTAATGTTTAAATTAAAATTATATGTTTTTAAATTACACTAAAATTATATATTTTATTAAAATTTTATTTTTTCAAATTTATATGAACTGATATGTTTTAATAGTATGATAGGTAATATTCATTCAAAGTTGAACTGAGAATCTGTGAAGGAGATAATACCAATAGAGGAGAAGTTGATGTTTTTAGAAATAATATCTTAATATTTCACTGATATGATAAAATAAGACTCCATCTAATAATAAGAATTTGGGATTTGGGGTGCTCTAATAGTCCTCGTCTGATTTTATCTAACACATTAAGGTCTAATTTGAAATGAAGTAATTTCGAAAGAATTTTAAAAGATTTGTATTAAATCCTATAAAAATCCTATTGAATTCTTATGTTCCAAAGCAATCCTAAAGTTATATATATATATGTTCCTGCAATATGCCACCCTGCCCCATCGTAGCCTTCCAACCAGGAGCCGGAGCTAGGAATAGAACATGAGGGACTAATTCATTAATATTGATAATAATAATTAATTATTCTTCTTATATATAATAATTATTGTAACATATGTTTTATAATAAAAAATCATTATCTTATATAGTAATTAGTTCTAACACACAGTCACAAGACAATATATTATATGGTTGATAATAGAAAAAATATTTTTATTAACTTGAATTTTATAATATTTAGTAATATTAGATGAGATGATTTCCACTGCTAATTTGTTTTAAATATAAACTATCATATAACTTCATAAAAAATCATCACATGTTTTATCCATAGATATGTCTTTACTAGTTTTATAGAAAAAACATTATTTCGATAGTCACAATTGATATTGAAAGACTTATGACTAACCTTAATAAACTAGAGAGTACAATATTTTCACTTCAAATAATTCATTTTTCTTGTTAGGGAGAGAGAGTTAAGAGCAAAAAATCATGTAAGGTTCTGATGTAAGATCTACTGCGAGGACTCAGGTCCATAAATGGATATTTTGATTTTTCATGGCAAAAGCATGTACACGCCACAACCAAAAAAGAGTAAAAGCTAACTTCTGATTTTCTGAAGACACCCATGCAATGACGAGGAGGGGTTCACTTTGGTGAAAATCAGTAGGGGGGCCATGCCCCTGTGCGCCCCCCTTGGCTCCGCCCCCTACTTCCAACCATGGTGCCTTCGGTGTTCTCTGGGTGTGTAGATTCTGAAAAAAGCTGCTATGAGCTGTGAAAAAGTTGTTGTGATTTGTGAGTTGCAGAAAAATTGTTTGATTGAAATAATTGCGGATTTATATTTTTATAGTTTGTGATGTTTAGTTATATTATTAATGCGTAATTTTACATATAAATCATTTTAATCATGAAATTTTGTAATTTTTAAATTAAAATTATATGTTTTTAAATTACACTAAATTATATATTTTACTATTTTTTTTTCAAATTTTACATGAGCTGATGTGTTTTAATAGCGTGGTAGATAATATTTATTCAAAATTGAACTAAGAATCTATGAAATATGCGGTATAGAATCAATAGATTTTAGAAAACTGAGTAAATAAAAAAATTATTTGATTTAGATTTCCGATCCACGAGCCAGCTAGCTGGTTAAAAGAACTCTTCTACTCGCCGAGACTAGGCCTTCTCGATTCTGCTGCCATTGTCTCCCCATTCTTCCTTTCTCGTGCTACTGATACCTGCCAGTCTGCCACCCATCCCCTTTCATATTTTTAATAAAAAATATGAATTAAAATTAAATTAAAAAGAAAGAGAAAATAAGAAATAGTTTTTCTTAATAAATTGTCATGGGAGATATTTTAAGTAATTTTTATATGCTTTTAATTACGTACCAAAAAATTCTTCAATTTTTTAAAAGAATTTTTAATGCAATACAAATATTTTAATATTTATTTAAATTCTAAATTCTTTTTTCTTTGTGTTGAAAGTCAATCTATTGGCGTAAAAGATTACACCTACATGTTCAAATAGCTTTGAAGGGCTAGCTCAAAGATAAAGCTTAAATTCACATTAGTTTAGGTATTCAAAAAGATAATAACCTTACGTCCAGTTCAAAGTATATTTTTAGACTGGGTTCTTGATCCCTGTTACAATAGGAATATCTAGTATTTTATAGGCAAGTATGCAATAGGAAAAATACTAATTTGCCTTCTAGTTACAACCGTTATAGTAACTCTATTCATAAAATTTCATATAAATAAAATAGTAATATTAAGTATGAACATAGCTGGAAAAAAACGACTTGTCATAAATGACAACGGGCCTTTGTAACGAGAGTCCACCAATAATGAGGCTTCACTTCAAGGCCCTTCGATTGTAACGGAGGCTTTATTACTCTTTCGAAAGGACTTCGAGACTTTGGAGACTAACTCCTCACCTCAGTAGATATGACTTTTCAAAGCCCCTCGAAACATCATGCTTAATTACAAGCGATGAGATCCTATATCTATCATACGCACACAGCCAATTTAGTTGCCTTGGAGAATTTCCGAATAAAAGTTATTTGAATTGTCCATACTTGTATCTTTATAAAAATATCTAAATCAAGATCCAAATCTAAAACTATTTAAAAATTATTGAGTCTAACAATAATTTTATCTATATCTACATGAAACGCTATCAGCCGAAATACCGCGCACTTCCGCGCGTGAGCGTCGGTGCTCCCTCCCGACTCCCGTGCTGCGTAACGCCGTCACGCAACGCGGACGAGAGCGCCCGCGCGCCAGGTCAATCTCGACCAGCGCACACCGCGACGCCACTGACGCCTGGGCCCGCCTCAAAAGCCCCACGAAAAAGGAAGCCCAGTAAAACCGAGCACTAGGATTTGCAGCAGTAGTTGTTGTATACTAGGGGGGGGGGGGGGGGGGGGAGTAGTAGGAGGAAAAGGAGGCCAATGGAAGCGTAAGCGCCGAGGAGAGAGAAGAAGAAGGGGGGGAGGATCAGGGAAACGCACGCACAAGCTCGAATTCCTTCGCGTCGAGCGCCTCGTCGCCTCCTCGAATTCTCGCTCCCTCCCCGCCGTCGGTAGCTCCGTGGCCTTCCGATCCGAGCCCTGATCGGAGGAGTCCCGCGCTGCCGCGGCTGTCGCGCGCACGCGCGCGCGCGCGGCAAGCTCCAGATCTCCTCTCCCGGCGACGGACGAGGTACGGATTGGGTCGGGGTCTCTCGCTGTTCGCGCGCGGATCGGGAGGGTTGTTGGATCTACTATAGCTGCTTGCGATCGCGTGGTTCGAGGTTGTTGGCAGTTGGGGCGGCTCCGATGTATCTCGCGACGGGAGCATTAAATCGCTTCCGCTTTTTTCGGGAATCGAGTTTTTAGCTGCTGACCCGAATGAATGTGGGGAAGTTCGTTATTGTTCCAGTACGACTGTCTGAATTGAATTATAATCCGTGTTAAATCTCTGACAGCCTGAAGGCTTGTATCGAATATCAGATTAGTGGTCGTTGAGAGAAACATACAGGGAGGAGTCTGATCGTCTGAGGGGCATTTGTGGAGAATGTCAGGTATAAACAGTTCAAGGTTATTGTATTGTTAATTTGTTATATGAGTAGGTTTCTGGATAATGGCCCATTCAGTTTACGTCTTGTGGATTGCGGTGCGTTGTTGCAGAGAGCAATGCTGATGGCATCGAAATATCAGCCAGTAACGATGAGAGGAGGGACAAAGGGGATGCAGAGAACTCGGAGGATGAACCAAGGCACACGAGGATGCGGTCCTTCAGGAAGAAGGCGATGAATGCATCTACAAGGCTGACACATTCTCTGAAGAAGAGGGGGAAAAGGAAGGTGGGCTGCAGAGTGCCAAGGTTCACTATAGAGGATGTCAGAGATGCAGAGGAGGAGCAGGCTGTCAGCGCTTTTCGAGAGGTTTTGTTTGCCAGGGGAATATTGCCGGAGAGGCATGACGATTACCATACAATGCTTAGGTTAGCATGAGTTGATGCGCTCTCATATTAGTATTTTCTGTCATCGAATTCCCAATTAGGGATTGTTTGTTCTGATCTATCCAATATCCTGCAGATTCTTGAAAGCTAGGAAGTTTGACTTCGAAAAGGCAACGCATATGTGGGCTGACATGCTGCAATGGAGGAAGGAATTCGGAACTGACACAATTTTGGAAGTAAGGTCTATTCTAGAGTTGATCTGAAAATTATATTAGATTTAGATGCATTTTACCAGGACTGTATGTCTGTATGGATCTAAACAATTACTCCCTGCATAATTTTCTTTACTATGCCATGCATACTGATTGCATCTAACTCTTCTCATTGAAGGATTTTGAGTTTCATGAGCTAGAGGAGGTGTTGCAGTATTATCCCCATGGTTATCATGGGGTTGACAAGGAAGGAAGGCCTGTTTATATCGAGTTGCTTGGGAAAGTTGAACCCAATAAGCTTGTGCAAATTACAACAGTGGAACGCTATATTAAGTATCATGTACAAGAATTTGAGAGAGCATTCCGAGAGAAGTTTCCTGCATGTTCAATTGAGGCTAAAAGGCACATTGATACAACAACTACAATATTAGATGTCCATGGTGTGGTATGTTCCATTGTTCATCGCCACCTAACTATAATTTCTTCAATCTAGTAGTTGTCCTGAAAGGGATATAGTAAAATTGACAGTGTTGAACTGTTGATCATTCTTGCTTATGTTTACAATAGTATTATTTTGAAATTATTTTGTTAATCAGCTTTACATTCAATTACTTTTATGTGTACAATAATTCACTAAGGCAAATCTAGATTTTAATGACCTTTAGTAATGACCAATACTCTACCTAGATCGACTTTAGCCTAATACGAAGAGGATATACAATCATGCTTGGATTATAAGGGAGCTATTTTACGATACATCTTTTACCTCTTTAAGAGGTAAGAGATAGAATAATCTCAGCCATTGGTTAGCAAAAATAAAGTGATTTTTTACCTCTGAGGAGGTAAGACATCGATTTTTTAATCGTAACCGTTAGATCAAGGTGATATATTACCTCCTAGGAGGTAAGACATCACCATTTTTTAATTGTAGCCGTTAGATCTATAAAAATGAACAAGCTAAGATTGCAAAAATAGAGTGGTGGAAAATAAAATCGGCGACACAAACAACATGTGGGAGAAGATAGCAACCTACATTTGGTAGGTGTCTTTAGATGTATTTGGAGTGACCAAAGGGAGTGGATGTGAATCTAAAGATACTTGGTGGTGGAACGAGGACTTCCAAAGGGTATTAAGGAGAAGAAAGAATGCTATAAGCACTTGTACCATGATAGGAGTTTGGACAACATAGAAAAGTACAAGGTGGCAAAGAAAACTGCAATGCGAGCTGTGAGTGAGGTGAAGGGCCATGCTTACAAGGACATTTACTAATGACTGAGCACGGAAGGAGAGAATGACATCTAAAGGATGGTAGGGTCTGTGAGAGGAAGATGAGGGACTTCACTAAGTTAAGTGCATTAAGGATAAGAGAGAACAACTCTTGGTGAAGGAAGATGAGAATCAAACCTAAATGGCAAGAGTATTTTAACAAATTGTTCAGTGATGAGAATGAGAACATAACCTTTCAGTTGGACAACTCTTTTGATGACACCAATAGGCGTTTTGTGTAGAGGATCCAAGAATTTGAGGTCAAAGAGGTGTTGAAGAGGATGAAATGGGTAAGACGATGGGCCCTAATGGTTTCCCATTAGTGGTTTGGAGATGCTTCCGGGATATATCTATCTTATGGCTAAACATGTTGTTTAACAATAGTTTTCGACAGAACAACATGCCTAGAGAGTGGAGGAGAAGAATATTAGTGCCAATCTACAAGAATAAGGGAGATATTCAAAGTTGCACTAATTACCAAGGGATTAAGTTTATGAGCCATACTATGAAGCTATGAGAGAGTTATAGAGCATTGTTTGAGAGGAATGACATGGGTCTCTATGAACCAATTTGGTTTCATGTACCAAAGGTCATCCATAGAAGCAATTTTATTAATAAGACAAGTTATGGAGCAGTATAAGGAGCGAAAAAAGGACCTACACATAAAGTTCATTGATTTGGAGAAGGCTTATGACAAAATACCAAGGAATATCATGTGGTGGGCTTTGGACAAACATAAAGTCCAAAAAAGTATGCTTCTCTCATTAAGGACATGTATAACATTATTGTGACTAGTGTTCGAACAAGTGATGGTGACTTAGCTGACTTTTAAATTAAAATAGAACTACATCAAGGGTCAGATTTAAGCCTTTATCTATTTGCCTTAGTGATGGATGAGGTTACAACAGACATACAAGGGATATCTCTTGGTGTATGCTTTTCGTTGACAATGTAGTGCTAGTTGATGAAAGTCAGGTGGGAGTAAATAGGAAACTGGAGTTGTGGAGACAGACTCTTGAGTCCAAAGGTTTTAGACTTAGCATGACTAAAACTGAATATATGGGATATGACATTAGCACTACTACTACACATGAAGAGAGATATGTTAGTTTGGAAGGTCAAGTAGTACCCAAGAAGGACACCTTTCGATATTTGGGATCGATGCTTCAAAGAGACGGGATACTGATGAAGATGTTAGCCATAGAATCAAAGTTGGGTGGATGAAAAGACAACAAGTATCTAGCATTCTCTATGACAAGAGAGTATCACATGAACTAAAATGCAAATTCTATAGAATGATGATTAGACATGCAATGTTGTATGTTGCAAAATGTTGGCCTACAAAAAGACGATATGTTCAACAGTTGAGTGTTGTAGAAATGTGTATGTTGCTTTGGATTTGTGGGCACACAAGAATGGATCGAGTCTGGAACGACGATATACATGATAGGCTAGGGGTAACACCAATTGAAGAAAAGCTTCTCCAACACAGATTGAGATGGTTTGGACATGTGCAATGAAGAACTCTAGAAAAACTGGTGCCTAGTGGATCCTGAGGCACAACAATAGGGTGAGAGAAAGGGGAAGACCAAAATTGACTTGGGAGGAAACAATAAAAAATTACTTGAAAGGATGATGGAATATCCCCCAAAGATTTGGCCTTGAATAAGAGTGCATGGAGAGAAGTTATCCATGTGCTTGAACCTTGATTACTGGTTTCTGTTGAGTTTGAAATCTAGCCTATCCCAAATTGATTGGGATTGAAAGGTTTTGTTGTTGTTGTAAATATTAAAAAGGTGAATATTATGAAAACATAAATTTGCAAATTAGCTTTTCATCATTGATCATACAGTAAACTCCAAGAACATGTAAACAGAATATTTTTCATAGAATTGATTTAAGAATCATTTTGAAGAAAAACATTATAGTAGTCAAATTGCTATGATGTTTTGAGCACATTTGAAAATGGAGATAATGAGAAAGAATACTAACATATTTTGTTTATCCAACCCCCTTAGTTTAGTTCCAAGTTTGATATTGGGAATATTGGTCAGTTGGTCCTGATTTATGCAAACCAACTCTGTACGGTCGATTTAATTCTAATACTTGGGTGGAATTTCCAGGGTTTTGGCAAAATAAGAATGCCATCGCTATATCTGAATAGGTTCAGTTTCCTTAATACTGTTGTTATTGGTGGAATTGCTTCGGTCTAGTGGTTTTGCTATTTCAGTCCTTATGCATATATAAACCAGGATAGTTTTTTTTGGGTAGCAGAATATTTTCTTCAAGCTTTATCTTTATTTATGAGTACTGTTAACCTCTATGTTATCTGCATAATAGTGGAATGCCTCCATAAGATTTTGGCTGTTTTCTTCGTGTGAATTAGGGCTGGAAGAACTTTAGCAAGATTGCGAGGGATTTGGTGCGTTGTATGCAAAAAATCGATGGTGATTATTATCCTGAGGTAGGTCTTACTTACGATATTTAGGCCTGTTGTATAAGTTATAACCATGCTGACTACCAAGGATGTCCTAAATTATGCAGACACTACATCAAATGTTCATTGTAAATGCTGGACCTGGTTTTAAGCTGATCTGGAGCACTGTGAAGGGACTTCTTGACCCCAAAACTTCATCTAAAATCCATGTACAATCTTTTTCAAGCTTCCAAAGTTTATTTTCCATCTTGTGATCTTTGTGTGGATTCACACATACTTACCATTACTTTACAGGTTTTAGGAACAAAATACCAAAACAGACTTCTAGAATCTATTGACGCAAGGTTGGTGATTTTAACATTATGTGTTATTCGGTACTTTCAAACATAAGTTTTGTTGGTGTTCTGTGGTGCATGACTCACCGAAATATATCTGCAGCCAATTACCAGAGTTTTTTGGTGGTTCTTGCACCTGCTCCAGCCAGGGAGGATGCTTACGGTCCAACAAAGGCCCCTGGAGTGATCCTTTAATTATGAAGGTAAATTTCTAAATTTGCTGTTGTCCTCTTACCATATCATAGTCTTCACAATATAGCAGGACGATTAACTTAATCTGTTGTTTCTGTTCATGAACTTATTTCCGAGCTTAGGTTGTACATACTATGGAGTCATCTGCATTGAAAGACATCGGACAAGTATCTGATATAGAAGAGGCGATTACAGGCTCTGTAAGATTGCGTGCACTCAAGGCAAGATTGCCAAATACTTAATCTGTGAACTCAGATGCTGAATTAACCAATATTTTCTTTCCTGTTTTGATGTTTATGTAATGTTGCTTCTTTCAGTTACCACAAAGAATTAGTTATACATCAAATGCTGAATCAAGTTCAGATGTTGATGATCTTGGATCTCCTATGGCCCAGGAAGACGTTGAGTATCATAGTTTGGCTCCGGTTAATGAGGAGGTCAATTCTTGGTCCTTTTGTTCTGCCACTATTTAAGAAGCTTCATCTGTTTGCTCCATCTCAAACTACTAGCTTGTATATTTACTACTTCGGTTCTCATGAAAAAAGTAGCTTATATGTTTTTTTGGTGACCACCTGCATGCATATAGAGCACCACATAATGGCATTCCTTAACAAACTGCATCTCCTGCTTCTATCATGCAGGCCAG
The DNA here is from genome assembly GCA_019279435.1 of Zizania palustris. Lineage (NCBI taxonomy): Eukaryota > Viridiplantae > Streptophyta > Magnoliopsida > Poales > Poaceae > Zizania > Zizania palustris. The sequence goes on along the minus strand of JAAALK010000283.1, from coordinate 39,241,292 downwards.
GGAATCAGGATCAACATGTGTTGGTTGTGATGATCACTCTCTTTTGGTGGATAAAGTTGTTGAGACCAATAAAAGATACAACCCTTTAGGGCAGTACAGCACAAGACAAAATCCTGTAATAAACAGAGTTTTACCTCAACCAGGTATCCAAATAGAACCTGCATGCATGAGTTATTCTCTATAAAGTCATTAATCCATTAATATTTCTAGTCACTTGTGTGTTGTGTCACTAAGTTGACCAGCCCCTCTGATACTTGAAATTAATCAATTATGAATTGAATCTAGCAGGTCACATCCCAAATGATGGGGGAGGCAATGCAGATGATGGGATATTGGAATATTTTTCTAGAAAAGTTGTTGCCATGATTCTCAAAGTATTCTCTCTTTTCCGTATTTTCATCCGTCGTCCACAACGGTTGGAAAATGTTCATCCACAACGGTTGGAAAATGTTCGTCCACATACTACAACTGTGCCCAGTAATCAGGCAGATCTTCAGATAATTAAGGAAGACCGTGTAAATCCTTGTCTGGAACGTCTTGAAAGGCTTGAGTTAATGTTCAATCAGCTCAGCAGAAAGCCTCCAGAGATCCCAAAGGATAAGGATCGTGCTATACAGGATTCTTTTGACAGGATAAAGTGCATTGAATTTGATCTGGAGAAGACAAAAAAGGTATAGTATTACATACTTTATGGTGCTGACTTTTTTATGACTTTAAGGTTAGAGCTCTATCACGCATTCACGGCCTATACCATAGAAAGGTGTTCTGAAACTTACTAGATGAAGTTCTGTTTTTTAGACAAATTTTGAACAACATAGTTGAATTCAAATAGGAAAAGAAAATGTGGTTTTATTTATTTAAATATGCAGGTTATGATACTTCAAAGCGGTATTTTACTCTTTTTCAAATATGTATGCTTGAAATCATACTAACATTCCACAAGTAAATCCTGCATTGGGCCAGATCCTTAGACTACCATAGTGGGCATATTATAGATGTCTGCTTGGGTGGAGTACATATCAAGTTATAATTCTTTAGATGTTTGCTCATTATCTTATCACAGCTTATATGATAATAGTATGCCCCTCTGTTTTTGCATGTTGAGTGTTCATATATTTATATGCAGTAGTTGTTTTGTTCTAAATGCTGATATATTTATATCCACTGCTTTTTGGACATGTTCATCCAGGTATTGCATGCAACAGTGATCAGACAAATGCAGATGGCTGAGACATTGGAAGCTGTAAAGGAGTCTGATCTGAGGGTGAGCATGTCGTATTATGTACTAGATACAAGATTTCCCTCATTTAGTACATTTATTCTTCATATAACAGTTTGGTTGGATCTAATAGTGACTGGTACCAGATTTGCCTCTATGATTCAAATATTACTGATGCATAGATTTCTACATAGCAGATTGTTTGTATCTACTTTGGCAGCTTGTATTACGTACTGTACTTGTCAGACGCTAAGTTGCCTTCTTTCTTGTCTGGTGCAGAGAAGGAAATTTTGTACATAATAAAATTAGGAGCAATGTACAGGAACAAGAAAAGAAGAGTCGGTGACTTACTAATATCGGCTTCCCAACATAAAACTAAATAGCATTGCTTTGTAAATGGTCGCCCTTTCTCACTTTTTTGGTCTATCAAAGAGACAAGCAAATCTTAGTGTGAAATAAGAACAGAGTGGTGACTTGAGGCAAACAGAGATGATAGCCAGAAGACCGTCCTGGAAAATCACTGAACATAGTCCAGCTTATAGACCAAAAGGAATTTTAGAAGAGTCGATACACATCTTATGTTATACCCGTGTTCTTATTTATGTTCCATTAAGCCTCCTGTCCTGCTGTATGTATCTCATCAATGCCTTGTGTGCATTTATCTTTTTCAGAGCAGTTGAGGCAATGGGTTTCATACCAATTTTTGGTTGATATGGTCAATACATTATCAGATTTTCATTCCATCGTCCTCCTTGAGCTGTAAAGTGTAATTATCTGTTCGCACTGCTTGGTGCCGCAAGACAACAGATGAGGCCTGGTACAACATTTATACTATTTCATTTGGTGAACTAGGCTGTGCATATGTTTTGGGCCTGTCTGGAAGCTTTCTTCTTAGAATAAGGTCTCCAAATATGCCTTTGCTCAGATGTTTTGTCAGATGTAAGGAAAATCTGAACGAAACACAAAAGTGTTTTTCAGGTTGCTGTTGACACGTACCCCTGTTGATTGGTGAGAATATCACTGTGGTGTGAGTTGTGTGGCACTTTTGCAGCACGATTGTGATAAGGGATGGACGATAGCAGCGCACATGGAACGCCTTCGATGAAAGATTGTTTGAACAGCTCAGCTGCGTGCCCTTGTCAAGTTGTCATGGAAACGCAGAGATACTTAACAAAAAATACGATTAAAATTAGCAGACGCAGATGGGAATTTTTTTGTGATGTCGTACCATTTACTCCATTGAAAAAACAATAACTATTGTGCCAATTGTTCTGAGAGTGAAATGAAGACGAGGGAAAATATTGTGATGGAAGTGAACATGAGAACAATGAGACTGGTTCATTGGATAATAATAATGATGATAAGTCGATTAGTCGATGGATGACTATTCTTTTGAATTTTAAATTATTCAGTTGTTATGTGCTTTCTTTTTATTATGGCAATGAAACATATCGTCTGTTTTGTTAACTTAAGTTATTTGGACTTAGGTCCCGTTTGTTTGAGCTTTAGCTTTCCAAGTTTTTCAGAAATCGATTTTGGGCTTTTGCAACTTAGAAGGGTGTTTTTTCGAAAGTTAGCTTTTGGAAAGTTAATATCGTTTAGCAATCTAGATTTTAGAATTGTGGAATGGAGTGACTGTTCCGTGGGATCCACAGAATGTCACCGTGAGGGCGAGGCGCTGTTGCGCCGAGCAGGGCGAGGAGGCTGGGTGGCGGTGACGTCGGAAGGGGCGGCGGGGTCGGGCGACGATGACGTTGAGCAGGGCGACGGGGAAGGGCGGGGCGATGCTGGACAAGGCGGCGGGGAAGGGCGGGGCGATGCCAGACGAGGCAGCGGGGCTAGCCAGGGCGACACTGGACAAGGCGATGCAAGGGGACGGCGGGGAAGGGCGAGGCGGACGACCGAAGGAGAGGGAGACATCGCAGATGAAGATGGAAAGTTACGAAAAGCTCATATTTCACTACTTCTGGCTTTCCATGTAATCATAGTTTTTGTGGTTTTTTTTCTTTATGAAAGCTCAGCCTAGAAGCTGACTATTTGTTTGAGTTTTCGACTTTCTAGGATAGAAAGCTAATGGAAAGCCCAAACAAACAGGGCTTTAGACATATTGACTCTTCAAGTACAACACTACAAAGCGACACTGTAGCGGCGGGCAAAAACGACCTATAGTGGCGGGCATTCAGTACGCCATTGCTCTAACGTCACTGCATATTTTTTGCTTTTAAGCTATATATGCATTACTCTATTAGTATTTTCTATTTATAGTTAGTTTCAATTGTGTTAGAAAACCATGTTTTATGACATATATAGTCAAATTTACGAGCCATCAAGTCCACTAATCTACTAATTTGAAATCTCCTATCTATTAGCTTTGTCTCTTACAGTACAAACGACAACTAAGGGGTTGTTTGGCAACTATGTGCTAAATATGTGCTAAACTTTAGCCTCTGTCACATTGAATGTTCGGATACTAATTAGAAGAATTAAAAATGAGTTAATTAAAAAACTAATTGCATAACCTCTAGGCTAATTTGCGAGATGAATCTATTAAACCTAATTAATCTATGATTTGACAATGCGATGCTACAGTAAAAATGTGCTAATGATGGTGTTGATAGCAAAAAATGACATTTTATGGTTGAAATTGTCAAAATATCAATTTTGGTAATTTGGGTCGAAAATATGCAACTCTTGGTATAGGCCGAAGCCCTGAAGTACCGGAGGCCCACCTGCATGGGGCCTCGGGGCCTTTTTGCATCCTGCTTCGGAGGCTGGCTTCGGCCCGGAGGCCCTTCGGCGGCCTGTTTCGCCGAAGCTTCGGCCCGAGGAGCAAGTTTCGGCGGGCCTACCGAAGGCCCACTTCGGGTAAACTTCAGATAGGAGTCTGATACAGATTCAGGTTGTTTTATCTCTAATCTTGATTAGGCCAAATTTTATTAAATTAGAGTTAGAGATAAGAAGACTAGCCCCTATAAATACAGGGGTGAGACCGGTTCACAGGATCCCTCAACACATATCAACTCTTAAAACCCTAGTTTGAACCGCACATTTATTTTCTTTACCTTTCCGCATTAGTATCACTATACCTTCGTGGATTTGCACTGGAAGCCCTCCGTTGGCCACACCGTAATAGTGGTAAGCCTTGTTGGTTCGCCTGTGAATCATCCATTAATCTACGTAACAGATTGCTATCACCTTGTTGGCTCGTTTGTGAACCATCTGTTAATCTACATAATAGATTGCTAACTTCGTTTTGTATACTGCAACACTTGGTAATTCGGTCTCTCGGCCGAATTGGCACTTGATCTTTGTTTGCTGCAAGTTTTATGTTTGGAGCCCCTTCACCGAAGGTTTTCGGAGCTAGGAAGTTGGTTTCAGAGGCTGCCAGAGCATCCTTCGGCAAGCCCTCGCTTCGTTCGTCCGTGCCAGATCCGTCACGTTGTTGTCGGTTTGGTTAAGTCTCGTGCACCGGAGCTACTTCGCATCGGAGTTGCTTCGCGCTGGAGTCACGCCAGAACGCTCCGCAACAGACTTCGTCACGCCAGAACACTCCGCATTGGACTTCGTCGCGCTAGCGCTCCGAACCGAGTTTCGTCGCGCCAATGCTCCACATTGGATTTTTTCGTGTCAGAGGTTTCACACTGAACCCTATTGTTCGGAGGCGATCTCGCATCGCGATTTGCTTGGAGCCTATCTTCGGTGCACCCTTCGCACCAGACGCCGAAGGCCCCTTTCGGTGACCCTTCGAACGGTGTACTCCGAACCAATTGGCTCCGTTCGGTCGATTGGATTATTTTATCTATATATTTTGGCTAATTGGATTATTTCTGTGTGATCTGATTACCTGACGACTCCACCCCTTACCACTATTAAGGGTAGTCGAAATGCGACATCAATGTTGTGTTACGCTTAGGCCCATTCCTATGTATCCACACGCTTTTAGATCGTCGAACTGATTCAAGTGCGGGGCACGTTTCGTGTCAACAGATGAATTAATTAGACTTACTAATTTCGTCTCGCGAATTAGTCTAAGAGTTCTATAATTAGTTTTTTTAATCAACTCATATTACTCTTTTTAATTAGTATCCGAACATCCGATACGACGGGAGTTATTTTAGTAGGTCCAAACGGCCCCTAAAACAAAAGACGCAACACGCGTGTCACCGCTGGTAGATCAGAGGCAGCAACGAAAATATAAGGGTTATTAGCTTCCATGCCACCGTTATTCTGCAGTACGCCAAATATGCCACTGAAATTTCATTATTAGCCAAGAAGCCATTATTTTTTGCTGACAGATGCTACTGTGCCATTTTATACATCTTCTGGCACTACGGGCCCACCTGCAGACATCCCACATTTCGTATTGACCCCTTTGCCCTCACTAACAGTTACCCTATCCTCTCTCCCCTCTCCCGCACCAAAAATCTCCCACCAAAATAACCGACGCATCCCCTCTCTTGAAGATGCCGAAGAAGGGGATCTCGGTGTGGTTGAACTCGGCGCAGTCGTGGCAGCCGATGACCTCACCGCCATCGTGGTAGATGCCCGGGATCAGGTACCAGTGCCCGACGGAGAGCACGGCCGCGTCGAGCGTGCCTAGCTGGGACATCCACCGTTCGTCGAACGAGTCCAGGAACACGTTGTTGTGCCGCATGCCGGCGTGCTCTGCCTTCTCCGCGACCTTTACCAGGAGCGGCGACCAGAAGATGGACACGGTGGCATTGTGCTCGCGGAACACCCACCGCCGGAACTTGTTCTCCTCGCTGTCACGGTACACGAGCTCCGGCGGGGAGCGAGACGACAGGAGGCAGAGCAGCGACTCTGCCTGGTTGCGCGCCAGGGAGTCGCCGACGAAGGCCAGATGCTTGTTGCGTAGCCAGCCAAGCAACGCCTCCGGGGAGAAGGCCGGCAGGTCGCACTGCCGCGGTTGCCACTGCCAGTAGAGGTAGCCGGTGTCCGGCCGGCCGTGCGCCACGCAGTTCTGGCCATCCTTGATTGTGGCACAGCTCGTCCCGTTGTAGAGGGGCGGCCGCGAGTCCTGCACCCATTCGCCATCAGAGTAGTCGCACGGCGGCGGCGACGTCACATGTCCGGCTGCTCAAAGGCAACACACAAGAATGTTTGGTGGGGGATTTTTGGTGCGGGAGAGGGGAGAGAGGATAGGGTAACTGTTAGTGAGGGCAAAGGGGTCAATACGAAATGTGGGATGTCTGCAGGTGGGCCCGTAGTGCCAGAAGATGTATAAAATGGCACAGTAGCATCTGTCAGCAAAAAATAATGGCTTCTTGGCTAATAGCGAAATTTCAGTGGCATATTTGGCGTACTGCAGAATAACGGTGGCATGGAAGCTAATAACCCAAAATATAAAGAAAAAGGAAAGTCGCCGACCAAACCGCTTCAGAGAGAGAGAGAGAGTTCAGGACGCCCGCCAGCGAAGAAGTTGAGGCGCGCCCGTAGGCAGCCACTCCGAGTCCGATCCTGCGCCGCCGCGCGACGTCGGGTCTCGGTCTCGGTCGTCCTAGATCCGAGAGGCTCCCGGCCGTCGAGCTCCGACTCCCCGGCCCGAGAACCGCCGCTCCTCCGCTCTCGAAGCAGCAGAGCCAAGCTCTGAGAGGAGGCGCGATGCCTATGGACCGTGGGCTAGTAGTGTTCGTCCTGGCGGCCGCCGTCCTGGTTGGATTCGCCTCCGCGTCCCCCGTCCTGTCTGGTGCGCGCTCCTTGCTGCCGCCTCGGCTCGTTTGCTTCCGTTTCTTCGCATCGGCTTCTGACGGGTTCGCTTTGTTTCGCGTGCTGCTTGAGCAGGCAGCGCGTTCCAGGGGAGCACCGGATCTACGGGAAGGAGCTTGCTGCAGGCCAAGAAGAGTACGTTTCCTTCTCTCTTTTGCAGTTCCATCTTTTATTTTGCTGTCCATAGGTGTAAGGCACGAGTGATTTGATCTGAAATTCAGGGTGTGGAAGTGAGTACTCAGGTGTATGGAGTGGATTAGATTCCTCCATCCATCCGTCGAAACCAAAAATTATCGCGACTCCGCATCTCTGCCTGTAGTTAGAAAATAGAAATCGTGTTAGCTTCCAGGATGGCTGCCAAGGCTTTGATTGATTTCATCCATGTTGACCTTGAGGAAGAGCATCGGAACATTTTCAATGGTTAAGTTAGTTTGATGAGTATAGTAAGGAGCTAAGCTTTAGGATAGTGTTTATTTGGACATGATGTTACTAATTTTGCTTATATAGGGCTTCTTGTAGTTATATTATGAGGTGGGGCTTTGGAAACAGAGTTCAAGTATAAGATACCAATGGAAATTACAAGCCACACTTTGCTTCAACTTGTGTGTCAAAGTGTCAGCAGCTGAACATTTGTGGTTATTTGGTTGTGGCAAGGCCACAACTATTCCAAACTTAGGTAATGAATCGTCTTATGATTGGTGGGCTGTGTTTAGAATCTACTCCCCACCAAAGTGTGTGTACTAAGCAAACAATGGCGAGAAAAACTGAAAAAGTCAAGCTTAACTAACTCTAATGTGGCAGGGTATGGGTATGAACCACCAAACTGCTCTCTTAATTTCAGACCTAAGTTGTCCAACAATGGGTGTAGGCAAACTGAGTTATCTGATCTAATAATGGTGAGCCTTGTATGGTGAAGCAGGCACATGTTCTTGAGTTTGATATGCACTATCCAGATAATGTGTCATGTATTTATCGCTTGATTAGAAACAATTAGTTGTCATAACAAATAAGTTAATACTCCATGATCATACCAAATTTCTGAGAAGGGACTAAATTTCAGTTAGATAACTTCGTCCTAGCAAACATACGCACAACAATTACATTTATACAAGGCAACCTCAAGTACATATTTTCAGTGTCCTCGTTCCAATACAATGCACATGTGTGCTGACACAGTGTACCGAGTAACATTAAGATATATTGCAAGTCATCACTGATAATTCTAATGTAAACTGTCTGTAGTATGCCCCTTGTCTTCTTTTCATGTTACAAGACTTTCAAGTACATTGTTCTGATATACTGCCGCACTTTCTTACTTATGCTTGTCAGGTTGCCCTGTGAATTTTGAGTTCCAAAACTACACGATCATCACTAGCAAGTGCAAAGGGCCACAGTTTCCTCCTAAAGAGTGCTGCGATGCTTTCAAGGAATTTGCATGCCCATTCAGTGACTATATCAACGATGAGAGCAATGACTGTGCGTCAACAATGTTCAGCTACATCAACCTCTATGGCAAGTACCCACCTGGTCTGTTTGCCAGTGAGTGCCGAGATGACAAGAAAGGGCTATCTTGCGCAGGTGTTACCCAGAAAGAAACCGCTACTGCAAATGCTGGCCAGCAAGCTCAAAACAGCTTACTTGCTTTGATCATACTGGCCTTTGGACTAGTAGCATTGTTGTCCCATTGAGTTATCTCCATTTTATCCAAAGTCAGTGTGTTGTAATTGTAAGTTTGTAACTGATGAGGCTTGAGTTCATTCGCTGTACCTTAGAAGTGGGTGGCTGAGCATTTTCCATTTTGCGTGTAAAATCCTTTGTAATTTATAGCAGAGGCTACATATCTGGTATCCCACTTCTCGATTGCCTACTCACTTTCTGTCAATGCATTGTAACTGCTACATTGTGTCACGTCATATTCAAATCATTCATGTGTATAATGGTATATCTGTCGTTTTGGGTGACAGGAAGGAACTGGATTTACCACTAACTTATGTTCATGTTCAAAGTATCTGCCATGCCATTTTGTAAGACACTTGCCTTGTTACATCTGGGTCGTATCGAACTATCGAATCCAGGGCCGTGCCTGGGGTCGAGCACGATCTGGGTCCCCACTTTTCTAGGGGCCACACCTGGCCACTATATACACAGGAGCGCGCAGGTATCACAAGCCGTGGATCGTGGTCACGAGGCAGCCAGACAGGCCATCGCAAGTCACGGTAATTAGGGAATGAGGAGAAACAGACAACGCCACATGAATACGAAAGACACTGGTAATTAGGGGCTCCTATTTATAATCCCGCCTTAAGCCTCCTGAAACTCCCTGATCGATGCAAAATACACTACAGAACATGGCATCTGGAATCCATTGCCGTCGCTGTCATCTTCTCATCTGGAATCGTTTGGCAAGAAGATGGTTGTGAAGAAATGCCGTGTGTTCCGTGTTCGACCGACAGCCACAACAGTTGTGCATAATCTTCTGATAGTTTCGCCGTGACAGTTCAGATAAAAAGGTGTCACTTAATTCAGGTCGGGCCCAACATGTCCCTGTAATAATTATCTTTGACAACTGCGTGTGTGTGCATGCTATCAGCCACTGTTAATGTGTTAACGTGTCGAACAGAAGCAAAAAAGAAAAACATATTCTTGAATTTCTTCTCATCACTTATGCATTTATTTCCTCACTAGTACCCGTAATTAAAAAGCTCAATTGCCCAATGCCTCCTCTGTCTAATATAAATATAAATTTTATGTAATACATATAAAAATCCAAGTACTATTTATCCTATCAACCACCGTTCATTTAATTTTATTCATGTTTTATTTCAACTACTTTTTTCCGCACACCTCTCATTACATAATTAAATAATATTAATATCATAATATTCTTCATATTAAAAAGTTTTATTATTTTGTTATAATTTGTTTTATTATTGAAAACACTTCAATTATAATTTATATTTTTACATATTTTTATAAATATTTTAAATAAAACGAATGGTTAACGTTAAACTAAAAGTCACCGGTCGAGGGAGTATAAATTAATTTATTTTATAAAATTGAAGTGATATCTACGTGGTTCGTAGAAGCACGAACGCCGAGGCGAACCATCCTGCCGCGCTGCCGCCGCCACTAATGAATAATGATTGATCAATCGAGCTCCCTGGCCGCCGGCGGGCGGCGCGACGTGGAGCCGTCGAAGTGGCCCGTCCAAACCGACTTGACCAAAATGCCGTGCCCTACCGCGCCGTAGCCGGTAGCCAACCCCGCCGCCCACCGCTGCAGGGGCAAATCCGACATTTCACCGCCACCCGCCGCTTCGTCCTACATCACCATCCACCATGCTCTCCCACGCCTAGGTCATGGGCTCCGCCTGTCCCGCCATCACGATGAACATCGCGACAGCTACGGAAAAAAACTACTGCTAAAAATCGAAAGTATAAAATAATTTCTATAAACGGGGCGGAATTCGGAGTGGAGATATAAAGCGGCGCAGGTTTGGGGGGAAATCCCAGGCAAGATAAGCATTATAAACTGGAGGGGAATTTAGAGCGTTTATTTATATAAAACAATTCGTGCAGTTAGGGAAAAGGGAAGCGGCTCCACTTATATTGTTGGTGAATCGTCCCCGGTTTCGGTTCGGGCGGCGTCGGAGGCGCAGGCGCCCCACTCCGCTCCTACGGCGGCCGATTCGTCCCTCGCTTGATCGGGCCAGGTGCGTGCAGCCGCCGTTTCCGAGTCTTTTTTTTGATGATTTTTTGGGGGTTATTTGTGGTCGGAAATGGTGATCTGTTCGAACTGGTGCAGATCTGGGTGGTGGGCAATTTGTGGTGGCTGATTCTAGGGTTTGTGAGCTGGGGGCGGGACGCGGATTAGCGTCCGCGGGTTGCTTCTATCCTTGCTCCCGATACATCGCAGGGTTCTGGATCTCCAGCTCGGTCCCACGGCTTCTCTCCTCGTCTCTGCTCTTGCGTGTTCTAAACTCTTCGCAGGTAGGAGCAGTCTCCAAAAAATCTGCAGCGAGAGCGCGTTTGTTTAAGGATTTAGGAGATGGAATTTGTTGGTTTTGTGATGTTAAGTCGTCTGCTAACGATATGACTGTCTGAAGTTGTTCCTGGTTTCATGCCATTTGATACACTTGGGATTTTCTTCCCTGTGTTGACTTCGTTCCATTTGGTGGCAATTTTGTTTGCGTTTGCTTAATCATTAAGTGCTTTGAAGTTTTTAGAATAAATAATCACTAAGCCATGTTTGAAGCTTCTCAGTTGTTAACATAAACTCCAAATAGCTTCTATTCTTTGGTGTTGTGAGTGGCAACTGGCAACCGCTGCAAATTGTGTATTGATGTAGTAGCCTGTAGGAATATCTGAAAATGTTTGCTAGTTTGATGTGTAATTGGTTTTAATTGAGAGAGTGGTTTTTGGTGGTTGTGTTCTGTTTGCAGGCTAGGGCACTCCTCTCAGCAAGAGGATCAATGTCGAATTATGATGAAGACCACATCGATGACATGGATGCTGATTACGACATGGATGATGACATGGGTGAAGAGCACCATGGGCGACGGTTTAGGGATTCTGATTCAGAGGATGAAGAGTTTATCCTGTCGGTATGCAATTGTTTTACTTTTTGTTGCTTCATTGCATTTGGAATCAAGTTTTCACGAATTTATTTTTAATGAAGTTCTTATTGGTTTGTGGTGACACTACTCATGACTAGGAATGTAGGAGAATTGAACATTGTTGTTTCAATTATTTAGTTACTTGTGTTGTATTCTAATAGCTCTTTCAGGCTTGGTTGAGACACCTATTGTTTAGATGGCTAACCGAGTCTATGTACAGACAATACTGACTTCATGTGTGTATCCTTGAGAATCGTGAGCCTTGTACAGCTCTCTTGTTTAGAGGACTGGCTGAATCCACAAAGTTTATCTTGTTACGCAATCGCACAATACCCTTTGTCCTCCACTGTTCGCAATTCCATCTTTTCGGTACTATGTTCACATATATTTGAGAGATTTGCTATTTTGACACTCCAAAGAAGTGGCTTTCGCATTTTTGACATCTGGATCCATTTTCATTGATTCAGGTGGTCCTACGTGTCAGCCTTAGAATTGTCATCATAAACAAAGTGCACATCTTTGGAGTGTGAAAATAGCAATTTTTTCCATATATTTTGAAAGATCACGCCTCTCATGCACATAACCTAATTTCTTACATGTCTGTAATAAAGCTGAGTACAAAACAGGGCACTAGGGAGTGCCACGTCACACCATTTTATCACTACTGCCAGATTTAACTCCAATAGGTACAATAGGTACAAATGGAAAGAATAAGTACAAAAGAGGAATTAGGGAATAGGTGCCATCACCTTGTTATGTCACTACCGCCAGATTTAAATATATGGGCACAAATGGAATGAATTAATTGATTATACATGTAAAACTTACCATGTAGTTCTTCACGTGCATTTCCGTGATGCACAATTTTCAAACTAGGCTGTAAGAATACAATAGAATTCCCAACACATGTTTAATTCTAGTTTCCTGTTATGCAAATGCTTATACTGTTCTGTCTAAATAAATAAAACTGTTATGTACGTTGCTCAATGTGTTTTTATCTAAGCCCACCCTTCAACTTTACTAAAACTAGAGTTTATATAAATATGGATTTCTTGGTACTGTAGCAATTTGATCCTTGTTTTGGTTACATACACTGCACTGCAATGTTCTTAATAGTTGTTTTTCCTCTCTGTGTGGAATGATAAGATCCCAGATACTTCGTCAGCAGATGCAAGAAAAGGAAAAGATATTCAAGGAATACCATGGGAGAGGCTAGCTATCACACGTGATAAATACAGACAGACCAGATTAGAGCAGTACAAGAATTATGAGAACATCCCAAATTCTGGAGAAGCAGCTGCAAAGGTGCGTCCTCTGGAAAGTTCATCTTGGGTAGACCTGTCTGGCTGTCTATCTGCTTGTGGTTGACAGTTGAAATGACATTTGCTAAAACAGGAATGCAAACCAATTGAGAAAGGCGGGATGTATTATGAATTCAGACAAAATACTAGATCAGTAAAGTCAACTATACTACATTTTCAGGTTGGTTTATTCTTACCTCTTTTATTTTTCCCTTAAAGATAATGTAGCCCAAACTATCAGACATAGTTTTCAGATATTATGCTAACTGGTGATACTGAATTACTGAGTTTCCAAGCGTTTCTTCATAAGATTATGTTTTTTATATATTTCACTAACTAAATTAGCTTCAGACTGAATTTCATCTCAATTTCTTCTTTAAATTTTTTTGCCATGCCATTTATTTTGAATATTAAAATAAAAATAACTGTCTTGCTTGATTTGATAATCTATCTAGCAATTGAAGGCGGTTTTGTATCAATTTTCTTGGTTGTATTAGTTTCTCAATTTTGCACTATGTGCTGAATTAACTGCAGGGGAATCTCTTGCTGTTTTCCTGAAAAAACTTTGCATGTATGTCAAGGGATCATTCTGGTGGCGAAACATCTTCAAACTCTCCCCTCTTTATAAAGGAATAGCTAAACCCAATGTCTCATGTAGCTCAACAATTTCATTCTGGTCTGATCTTTGGGCTGATCATCTACTGGAACACAGCTTACCCAGGCTCCTCCTTTGTCAAGGCCAAGAATGCATCTCTTCAGAATTTCCTGGCATCTCATAACATGGATATACCTTTTTATCTCCCTGTCTCTGACCAGGCCCTTCAGGAATATGAACAGCTCCAACTCCTAACCAGCTCAGTGCACCTAAACCCCAATGTTTCTGACAGTTAGATTTATATCTTGGGATCCCCAATTTACACCTCAAAGCGCTTCTACAACCTGCCCTTCCAAAATTACCCTGCACCACCAGTCTTCAAATGTCTATGGAAGTCCAAATGCACTAATAAGCTTTGGGTCTTCCTTTGGCTGTGTTAATGGATAGATTGAAAACTAAAAACATCCTTCGGAGGAAACACTTCATGATCGAAAACAACGACTTCACCTGTGTCCTCTGCAACCATGGACCTGAAGAAACAACCTTCCATCTCTTTCTTGATTGTCAGTTCAGCCACGGATGTTGGACTTCTCTGGGCCTGAATTGGAATTCAGACCTGCCTCTTTATGACACGATTTCTCGCTTGAAGTCTAGCTGCCGGAAGAAACTCTTTATGGAAATCATCTATCGTATGCTGGACTATCTGGAAACCAATGATTTCAGATCGTCTAGTCGACACTAGTCGTAGGGGCACTGACTAATCGATTAGTCGCGACTAAGCGTAACTAATTGTAAATTAGTCGTTGTCTAGTCGCTAGTCGATAACAATAGTCGTCTAGGGCAACACATGATACATATATGCATATATATGATTAAGTTCACACAAAAATATGTCTAGGACAACAACTAGATACCGAGGGAGGTGGCGCCTGGGCCCTGGAGCAGTGGAGACTGGAGCTTGGATGGACCGATGGAGCACAGGAGCAGTGCGGTGTCTGGAGGCAGTGGAGGGCGGCGGTGGCGTTCTGGACTCTGGAGGGCGGCGGTGGCGTCTGGAGGGAGGCGTCGAGGCTGTGGTGTCTGGAGGCTGGACCGCTAGAGGGAGGCGAGGGCGGTGGTGGCGTCTGGAGGGAGGCCGGACTGCCGGAGGCGCCGGTGCAAGCTGAGTGCAGCGTTCGGCCTCCTGCCTCCTGTGTCTATTTGGGTTTTCTGAAAAGAGGGAATAACTGAAAGGAAAGAGCTTTTATATGTTGCTAGGGTTTCCTGTTCTGTTTTTGGGCTAGGCTACAGTTCCTGTAAACTATGGGCCAAAGAAATTTCTGGGCTGAACTAGTCTGCCAGTCATTAGTCGGCCGACTAATCGTGATTAGTGATTAGTCGGTTGATCAGCTTTCTAGTTGTTCTAGTCGCCCGGAACCACCTGATCGGTCGAAAAAAAAACGATAAGGCTGACTAATCGCGACTAATTGCGATTAGTCGGCCGACTTGTAATCAATGCTGGAAGCTTAGAAACCACTCTATTTTTGATAATATTCAAGTCTCCCCCCAGAACTGGAAAGATCTCTTCAAGCTTGAATTGTACCTTCAATCTTCTAGATTCCCTGAGACTTCTCGGCCTCATGTATCCTCCTGGCTCAGCAAGCTCTAGCTCTTCCCTTCTCTGCCCCCTATGTATTTCTTTTCTTCGGCATTTGCCTTAATATAAAACCACAGCAGGAGCCTCTCCTTCTGGTTTTCTTAATAAAAAGGGGTGGTGTTCATTCTCTACAGGTCCTGATTATGTGGTTCAGTGGTTCTTCCTATAATAACTTGTATATTAGTAAACTGAGATGTTTTGTGTTTTTGTTGATCATTAATTCTTGGTTGATGTGCCTCTCTTTTATATGATATGATCTGTACTTGCAAAGATTATGAAAAAACTGACCCAATTGTTCCTGCAGCTGAGAAATTTAGTATGGGCTACATCCAAGCATGATGTCTACCTAATGTCACATTTCTCAGTTCTTCACTGGTCAGCATTGAGTAATGTTAATACTGAACTTATGAATGTCCAAGGACATGTGGCACCTAGGGAGGTATGCTACATTTGCCCCTGTTTTTCCATATTAAATTTTCCTTACCCTTCCTCTATTTATTTTGCTTCTATTAATGTTCATGGTTCGCTTATTGCAGAAGCATCCTGGAAGTTTACTAGAGGGTTTTTATGAGACTCAAGTTAGTACTTTGGCAGTTAAGGACAATTTACTGGTAGCCGGTGGATTTCAAGGAGAGCTAATTTGTAAGGTATATTAGTCAAATTGATTCATATACTTTTAATCAAGCCGTAAAGCCATAACTCTGCTAGGCGTCTTGCTCTATGACAATTGAACAGTTTCTGTTTTTTTGAAATTTTGGTGATGCTCATCTGCATCAATATTGTACTTTTATTGGTGAGCTATGATGGTATTGTCCGCTATGTGTTTTGCAATGTTATGGTGACATGTATGATGGATTGGTAGACCAACATATTCCGTAGTCTTTGCAAACCAACATGTTTTTTGTGCAAATTTTTACTAGAAGATAACCAAATGATGCATGCTGCACATCTTATCACATGCTTAAATGATAAATCTTAATCTATTTATGAACTATCAGTGTTTATCCTTTTTCTTAATTGTCTTCAATTCTTGGTTGATGTGAAATGCAGCACCTTGACCAAGAAGGAGTTAGTTTTTGCTGCCGAACTACATATGATGATAATGCTATTACTAATGCAGTTGAGATATTCGATACTACTAGGTAATGACATACACCTGTAACCTGTTGTTGAGTTTGAGAGGTAACCTTGTTGAACTTGTGCTTGTATTAATTCTATTTTCTTTCCAGTGGTGCTGTACACTTCATGGCGTCGAATAATGACTGTGGTGTAAGAGACTATGATATGGATAGATTTCAGCTCTGCAAGCATTTTCAGTTTGAATGGCCAGTGAACGTACGTCTTTTTTCGCCTTTTTGGTTTCTTTCCTGTATCATTGCATATTATGGTTGGAACATACCAATAGTTCCTCATTTTTACACGGGAAACATTGTATCTTTCACCATATCAGAGCATTGTGTATTTCTGTATTTCTATCTTTTGGATTTGGTCGATAATAAAAGGATAGTGTTACATCTTGGCAATTGGCACTCTTCAAGATAATCTCACTTAACAATACATCTGTTTGATTTGCTTTTTCCAATAATACCGTAATCTTGCCCTGCCCTTTGATGTGTTATTGTAAAAAAAAAATAGATCCAACATCAGTATGCAGAATCCAGAACCAATGAAATGCTTTAAATGTTTGTGTTGATGTACTCTGGAGTCTGGTCTCACAATGCATTGTTGTTTTGTTGATACAGCATACATCATTAAGTCCTGACAGAAAGCTTGTTGTTATTGTGGGGGATGATCCTAATGGTTTACTTATTGATGCCAATTCAGGAAAGGTATGCCTGCGCATATGCAAACATGAGCTCATATAAATGTTAACTAAACTATTATCAATATATCGCGTTGAAGAATTATATGTATGACTGTATGACATCTGATAATTTTATTTCCGGACACAGACTCTTCATTCCATGAAAGGCCATTATGATTACTCATTTGCATCAGCTTGGAGCCCAGATGGCAGAATATTTGCTACTGGCAACCAGGACAAGACATGCCGAATTTGGGATGTGCGAAATCTCTCTAAATCCTTGCATGTTTTGAGGGGTAACCTCGGAGCCATAAGATCAATCTGCTTCACGTCAGATGGGCAGTTCATGTCGATGGCAGAACCCGCGGACTTTGTCCACGTCTTTGATGTTGGGAGTGATTACAACAAAAGGCAAGAGCTAGATTTCTTCGGTGAGATATCCGGCATGTCTTTCAGCCCAGACACTGACATGCTTTTTGTCGGTGTATGGGATAGAACGTACGGCAGCCTCCTCCAGTTTGGCCGTCTGTATAACCACTCATATCTTGACTCGCTGTTTTGAGATGAGAAAAGGTAAAGCAGATGTTGGGTGCCTCAGCTGCGCTGAATCTTGTCATCGTACATCAGGTATCCCCAAATCAGAATTGAAAGTTCACCCGATAATTCAATCAATAAATGTTGTATCGCCCTTCTGTGTGTGTATATGAAGAAATGCGCAGATGTGCATATAGTCTGCTCCAGGGTAGTGTGCAAATCATGTGTTAGATTGCAGTTAGAATATGATGTGAACCTGTAGATCAATGGAGCCGTGACTGGTGTGTTGGACTGCATCACCAGTCTATATATCAATAGAGAAGCTAGCTTTCTTGGTGGAAGCTATCATGTGCATTCTTTTTATCTCTTGTGGTTTAAGACTGGATAAATATCTTTTTACTACCCGTCTGGCGCTGCTCGGTAAGCTTAAACGGGTCGGTTTACTTTAAAGTTTAAATGCAAATTTGATATTTTTAAAAAAATCCTGATGATTTTTGGTAAATCTGTTTTTTTAATATTCAAATTTATTGAAGCATAATAAAATCGTTAAAAAAAAATGGTCTGGTCCAATGGTCTATTGTTACCATTTTTGTTTTTTATTTTCATAAAAACGATATTATAAATTTGTGATGCTTTAACGTAAAACTACCAAAAACAACAAATATCATACCAAATATTTATAAGATTATATCACAAATTTCCTTTGTATTTCTAGATTTTTTTCATTTATTTTTTTCTATATTTCATTCGTTCATTTCCGTGTCTTTTGCATTTAAAAAAATCGATCGTTTTACCGTGACTAACCGATCAATTACTGGCTCTAAATCACTCGGTAACCGTTCTGTGGAATTTATTAAATTCAAAATTTGGAATACAAATTTTGGCTGACTTATCGTTGATAACCGCGTCAATTTGTCGTCTGCTCATGCAAGTAGCATGATTAGCATCAACCTGTACCACCGTCAAGGGAATTGGATGCATGATTATAGAGGATATTTCTTTGTCAACAAATCTAGGCCACGCGTCCCAAAAATCCCGTGGGTCGCGTACGATCAAATGAGCCGCAGGCCCAGACTATCGAGCTGCACGCCTTGCTCTGCCTCCTTTTACCGGCCAGCACATGCATGTACTTCTAGATTTTTTTAAAAAAAATAATACATTTTTATTTAAAATTTTAAATTGCTCGTGGATTTCAGAAATTGCAAAAATAGCTTACAATGAGACTATTACCTAGATAATCCGCTTTACTGTGTTGTGCCTCCTTATTCCACATCACTGCCAACCCACGTCGTGTCGTCTTGCTCTGTCCGTCAATCGGTCTGACACAGGGTTATAGGCATACATGACGTGGGTAGGCTGGCCATCTATCGATTGGGCTCCTGTCGGTAGATGGTCTACCGACAGAGTTGATTTTTGTTATGTTGGTCTCTATCGACATATTATCTGTTGATCTAGGTTAGATCGATAGATGATTTGTCGACATATATCCTAAAATCCTAGATTGGCATATTATAGCCGACATTAGGATATTTTTGTAATTTCATAACATATTTAAAATTTTAATAAAAATGTATTATTTTAATTAAAAAATCTGCACTTGTGCCGGCAATAAAACTGCCAAATAAATGCCACGCGCAAATGACATCGACGCGCCAAGCAGTGGCGGCTCCAGAAAATTTTCCTTGGGTGTTCCTACTTATACTACAAAACTTCAAAATATGTCATAAATATTTCAAAATATGTCATAAAAGAGGAATTGCATGTCATAACTTCATAACGCATTTCACTCTCTTTTGACATCTTCACAATAATATTATCAATTGAAGTACCATCTTTCACAAACAAGTTATATTTTTCTTGAGCTTTATTGTGAGCACTTGTTATCCCCCCACATGTTTGTCAAGTGCATCAGATTTGTTCCAATTTCTCCAACCATCCTTAACAAAGTGACCACTTCCATTACCAAACAAGTAACACACCATACAAAAACCAGCATCTTTCGCAACACTATATTCAAGCCAATTATACTTTTGAAACCAAACAAAACCGAAGTGGCGTTTCTTACCATATATTTCCCTAATTGGGAAATCATGTGCATAACATTGATTTGGACCTTTTAGAATGTATGCTCTTCGGACTGCATCTTGCACATTGACATCAAAGCTTGCAATTGGAACTCTTAATCCCGGATCATATTGAAGATGATCCGCATCATACACCGGAGGTGACTCTTGTTCTTGATTCTTTGTTGTCTCAAGTAATGTTAGTTCTTGTTCATCATTGTTATCAAATTGAGTTTCTTCATCCATTGTATTTGTAATATTCTTCGTTTTTGCTTCATTTTTTCGAAAGAAAGATGTAATATCTCTACTTCGCTTCATACCTTAATGATCTCACACATATAAAAATAAATCAAAATTAACACAATAATCAATCAATCATTCAATTTATCAATTGAAAATTTAACACTTAACAAATAACAAAACCATTAAACTAAACTAAATACCTTCAACACTTGCAAAAACAAGATATAGGCTGGGAGCAGGAGCAGCCGAGCAGCGTCTGCAGCGGACTCTGACGGGATGAACAGCGCGTGCTGGCGTGAGTCGGGTACTCGCGTACTGCGTGAGTGACGACGCTCCGCGCTGCCCTAGTGTGCTCGCTACAATAAATCTGTAGATCTGAACAGTAAAGCGGGCCAAATTATAACCTATAATGACCTAATGGGCCAAAATACAGGATAGTCCAGGACCCACTGGACTACCCTGTAGAGCCGCTGCTGACTCCAAGCTCCACATGTTCGTCCGTACCCGTATAGTACGTCCATGTCGAAGAAGCGTCTCACACCGTGACACCGTAGGCGGATATGGAATTTTTTTAGCATAATGACAAATACTACGTAACAAGTACGTATAAAAAAGATTGGCAAATTACTCACTGCTACGCGAATTTAATCCAAGAGACTCGCAGCTGCAGGTCAGGCCGCGCCTATGCACGACACTTGGAAAAAAAACCGCAAAGCTAGAGCTAGCACGACACGCAGCAGTACGTAGTTAGTCTGCACGCCCCAATAATCAAACTCTGAACCGAAAGCTCGCTCAACCTCCACACGCAACAAAACCAGACGTCAACGACTCGACGAGCGCATGCACCTGACATCTAATGAGGCTGTCACGACGGCCGGCGGCCACTGGCACTGGAATGGAAATGGTTGCGTGTGCCATGCATGCCGTGCCGCGCGCTGCATGGGTTCCCCGGCCGGCGAATGGCGACGGGTTACCGGCCAGCCGGTCGACAGGGACTCGGGTAAGGTGATACATCATATATACATGCATGCATGGCCGGCCGGACAGGATCGATCTATCCAAAAACTCGGATGCAAGTCCTACTTATTAGCCGCCGATCGATCAATCAATCAGTCGCCCGGTCCGTTTCTTGAAGCCAATCTTCAGATAACTGTTGGTCATTTACAACCGAAGGGACTCACGAAGCAGCAGGACATGCAAGCTAGGACGAATGTCTCCAAGTACTGCATGCCCAGCCCAGCCCAGTCGATCTGTCCTGCTTTCGACATGCATGTCAAAAATACCCCGGTGAAATAAAGTTCATAAATCCATACATCATATATGCTTATGCTCGCTCACTGCACCCAGACAGGGGATCGAATCTGTATATATAAAGTGTGCAAATGGACGGAGAGAACAAATCCATCCATGCTTTGACGTAGGAGCTGTCTAGAGAAGGGCTTGCGTTTTGCATGTCTCGCGGGCGTCTTTTGGGCGCCCATGCATGCATCAATTCCGTGTGATCTTTTTCGGTTCATCATAACGCGCGAGCGCGCGCGCGGCTATGTGATGTGATGTGATGTGCAGTTGCAATTATTGAAGAGATCGCAACATCCCAGCGACTAAAGTCTCAACTCTTTATTCTCGCCGTAACAACAACCAACTAATTCTGCTTTTCATTAATCAACCACTTGTTCGTCGACTTATTACGTGTGTGTTTAATCATACATTTGCAAAAAAAAAAGTTGAGGAGAGATATAAAGGCACTTGTCTGGAGTGTGTGTGTGTATATATATATATATATATATATATCAACTTTCATTTCCAAAGTACGTACATATATATGAATACAGCATATGCCTAGCTTCGAATTTTACAGTTTTCCTACCTCCTGAAGAAGCAGCTACCCAGGCACTCACTGATGCACACCATGAACACAAACCCTTAATTTACCTTTACAAAGTAAATATTTTTGGCCGGACTTGCCAAAGAATTACTACATGACAAGCTACATATGTCACCTCTGTATTTGTAGTCCTGAATTTGCAATTACACGAACTTTTTAATTACCCAATTCGTTTTTTTATGTACCTTCTGAATTTCTGGTGTATTCATCGATGCATGCATGCATGCATGCAATGTAGGAGAGCTAGCTTAGCTTGAGCGGTTGAACTGACGAGCAGCTGGAGCTGGATATCAGAGAGCGAATTGAGGAATAGGAAATGCGCTGCCCATTGTATTAATTTACCCAAGTTCGATTTCAGCTGCAGCCGCCGGCGGCGAACCCGATCCTGTTGCTCTTGACGTCGTAGACGACGCTGAACGTCTGCTGCTGCGTGTTCCCGATGATGGCGGCGCTCCTGGCGGGCGCGAACGCTAGGCAGGTCGTTGAGCTGTCCACGTCGACGAGCAGGTTCCGCGCCGACAGATTGAGCACCGCGCCGCCGGAGAAGGCCATGGTGACCGCCGGCGCGCGCACCTGCGAGGCCTGGCTCTTGAAGCACGTGTCGAGGATGGAGTATGCCGACGCGCTCGGCGTCCCCTTCATGGCCCCGGCCACCGCCTTGCTCAGCGCCGAGTACACGTTCGTGGGCAGGCGCGTGATCACCGTGCCGGAGTCGATGATCGTCGGCAGGCTGGAGTATTCAGAGGAGGAAATGGATAGCGGCTTCCCGGCGACCGTGATCCCGGACAGCTTGATGAAGTAGAGCGAATCGTCGAGCGAGCTCGACACCATGGGCGTGTACGAGTACTGCCCCGGGTTGTACGACCCGATTGACAGGTACCCTGACGACGACGACGACGGGAGGCAGTACGTGAAGGAGTAGCCATAGCTGGGCGCGAGCTGGTACAGAAGCGAGAGCTTGTTGCGCGCGAGGCCGATGAGCCCGGCGGAGCGGCCGAAGAGCCCCTCGTTGTCCTGGCCGCAGCCGTAGTAAAAGTTTGGCTGCGAGTTGGCGCCGAACGACACGGTGTCCTTGCTCAAGTAGCCGACGGAGAAGGAGCTGTCGCCGTAGCTGGCCTGGTAGATGCAGACGTTGGAGGAGGAGCAGGCAGCCGGGTTGAGCGTGGCGGAGGGGAGGTCGTTGCACTGCTGCGCGGAGCACGACACGGAGGCGTAGGTGCTCGACGTCTTTGGGTTGAACAGCGGGCCGGACTGCCGGTGGCACGACACGACGCAGGGGGAGCACTGCAGCCAGGTGAGCGAGGAGCCCGTGTCGACGACCATCACGTACTGCGTCGCCGGCGTGCCGAGGCCAATGCGCGTCACGTAGTTGCCCACCCCGACCGACGTGCCCGGGCTGAGCGGCACGGACGCGAGGGAATCGGCGACGCCGACGCCGCCGGCGGGCTCCGCGCGTTCGTCGGCCGCCTGCAGGGAGGTGGGCCGCCCAGAAGGCGTCTTGGCGATGCGCGCGGCCAGCGACGCGATGCGCGCATCGTCGTGAGAGAGCACCGCCGAGAACGGGAGATCGGCCGGGACCTGCGCCGGCGAGCAGGGGCTCCGCGGGTGGTGCAGCTCGAGATGCAGGCCTGGGCCCGTGCTGTTCAGGTGCTGGAAATCTGCAAGTTCACCGTGTCAGTTCGTCCAATCTTTACCAACATAACGGTCAATATATCCAACTAATTAATTAGAGGAAATTAAACCAGACACAGACTGTGCATCATATCGAACCCAACCCAGCTCATTTTCTTTCTCAAATCCCAACATTGGAGTTTCGATCACATGATCCAACTATCCAAACAATCATACAAAGCAATTAATACTTTGTTTATTTATGTTACAGATAAAGTGTAGCGATCATAAACCGGGCACTGGACGTACCCAGTATATCATATTTTAAGGCTCAATTCGCAGATGCCATCAACTCATCGTAATCGTATTAAATCTCATCCAAAACGATGCTAGAGAAAAAGGCAGCCAGCTGCAGACAACTTAACTGCAGGGACGATAATGCAATATAATTTGCAGTTAACCAACACTGGAAATTACTTGTCTGAGATTATATTCTAGCTATGCCAAAGTGGTAATTAATCTCCTATTTCGCACTAGGTCATCACAAATTAACACTGGAAATTAGCCAACTAAGTGTATACCAAAACACCTCAAAAAGGGATTGAAGTTGATGCTTTTGGTTGGTAGTTAACATGATACCTGATAATGGAGTGGTTATTGTCAACGTGCATGCTTGTGCAGATGGTACTGTACCTAGAGCTTGCTTCTCTCTCTCTCTCTCTCTCTCTCTCTCTCTCTCTCTCTCTCTCTCTCTCTCTCAATTATGAGAAATCCCCAAAGATATTTTTCCCAAACCGGAAGAACCAATACTGTACTGTAGCTTCGGATGAGGGGAGAACTATTACTAGTTCTGAAAAATGCCAGGGGACTTTGGATTGGATTGGATTGGACCAGCACGTACAGCCCAGATCTGGTGGAGTGATGGCTAATAATAAGTAGGCTAGCCATTTACATACAAGAGTGAAGAGTGACCACCAAGTTTCTGGTGATGTAGCCCTGGCCTGTAAGGCATGCAGCCGGCCGGCCTTCGCTCGCCGGCATTGAAGAGAGCCCTCTTATCTCCGGTGACGTTTCTGACGATCGTCCTGCCCATCTCGGCGGCCATGCCATGCCTCACTCATCACTGCATATATGTGTGGCCGCGCGCGGCGCGCGATAGATATGGTGGTGGTTGGCCGTCGGCCCTGGGGGTGAAACGATTGGTTAATGGTTTCACGGGGAGAAGTACAGTACAGTACAGTACGTTGGAGGTTCACATCATGGCCGCCCATCAGGCCATGGCAGCAGCCGCACCACCGGTCACTAACCGGCTGGCCGGCTATCAATTCGATCAACCGGCGCGGCCGGGACCATTAATCGCGATGGCTCAGTGAAAAGGCCGGGTCCTAGCTAGATTATATTGAAGGCTTTCTTTGATCATATCAGGATTCAGGATGAAGTTGTCAAGTTGTGGTGTGCAGTGGGCCGGCTCAGCGAAATGACCATCGTGAACAAAGTTTTTTTTTTTGTCGTCGTAAATGTGATGGATCGATCTGTAGATTAAGTTCGCGCGACAAAAGTATTGGAAATTAGACGCCTTGTTTGGAGGGATGAGATCGATCGCGGCATGCAGCCAGCAGACTATACATATATAATTGGACGTCGACAAAGTAACTACCTAACAGCTAGCAGGACTCTTTTGTTCGATCTGGTGGCGACGGAGCGTTGAAAAAATGAGCAAAGATGTATCGATCATACGTACCAAACGTACACTTAGGCTATCGACCGACCTGTTTACCTTAATTCAAGTTGGCGAAAAGAGGTTGGAAAATAAGTGAGAGAACTGAAAATATTCGGTGTAGGTTGTCACTCATTTGGTTCCCATGCACCCTAGCTGTCATCTTTTCAGTTCTTCATCAGTGTTAGCTATCGTACTTGCAGGCATCGACAGAAGATTATTAAGAGCAGACTGAAGTATATACTACATGCCCAACACAAATCTGTACTCGATTAAGCTGCCATATTTACGCTCATTACCCATGTTGGTTCTAGTTTAACCGAGACGATAAAACAAGCACACACTCATCGTCTCTTGTCTCGTCAGGCTAAGAAGGGAATGAAGTGCAGTGCAGTGCAGTGTAGAGCAGAGCACAGAAATGTCTCAATCTGCTACTTTTGTCTGCAATTTGTTTTTTTTTTGTTCGTCAGATGCTACTTTTAGGCGTTTTAATTAGCACTCTTGCGGTTTTATCCTCCGACTGAAGTGTATACTTCTATGTAAAAGCAGTCGTCACTCAGCTGCGTGCACACTGTTATATATATAGATATGTCAACAAAGTATGCATCTTTCATCATCTGGCTGAAGAAACCAGACATAACTAACGGTATGCATGCACATGACGAATCAAGAAAGCTAATCAAGGCAGGAGAAGTATTAGTACCCTTAATCTCTGACGAGCATGCGCCGGTGATGTCCCTGACAGGGGTCGCCGTTGCGAAGAGCAGGGAGAAGGCAAGCAGAAGGAGAAGACGCAGCGCCATCTTATCTGAACTAACTGAGCTGAAAACCTCGCTCCTCCCCCTCTTGCAGCTGCAGCTGGTTCAGTGGCTGTAGCCTGTATATGACTATGAGCCCAGCCTGCAGCATCACGGCCTTTTATAGATAGACATTCCGATCGAGTGATCGAGCGCGCGCTCTTCTCGCTCGCTTTGGGGAATCTCACGAGTAGCTTTCAGCAGCTGAAATAATCTTTTATCCGCGGCAATATTCCAAGCTTCCAACCACCTGATGACTCTACTGAAATAACTGACGTACGTTTCAGTACCACGAATAGTACGTACCTCCGTGATCAAGATCACCAAAGGCTTGATTTCTAGTTTTAACGTGGAAAATGAGCTCACAAACGGCGACGATTATCAGTGTAGATTTTCAATGGATCGTCAACGAACTCGATCTTCCCGTTTGGAAGCAGGAAACGGAATTTTGGGTCATCCACTACCACATAACGTCCTTCGTCGTTGTCAACGTCGACAGAATTATGGTATCAGCACGGTGGTCTGCTCAGGTTATTTAATTGCAAGAGTTCAGTCATCTAGACAGGATTGTGTTTTAATTTAGCCGTCGTCTTTTGGTTCTTCTTCGGATCGAAGCTTCTATCTGATGAGGTCGCATGTGCTACATACTGACGTACTACTGTATTGTTGCCTTCAAAAACAGAAGCTGATCAGTATCTTGCAGAGAAGAATATCATGCTAAAGTTGCGCGGTTCAAAGTAAGAAGGTTAGGTGCACAATTATGGATTCGCGGCTAATCAGACTCAATTAAGTTGGCAGTTAAGCACACCTATCTAGCTAGCCAAATGAAAAACATCTACATCTGCATCTGCCCATCAATCATCGATGCATTAATAGCTGCAGGAGTACCACGCAATGCATCCTTGGCGTTCTGTTAAACTGCAGTGGTTTCCGGTTGCTAACAGTAGTCTTGACCAACCATGCATCCATCCAGATAATCAAGATGGCATTGGAATTATATAACAGATTTAATCTGATGTAGTCCCACAAAACCACGAGAGTGTGATGAGAGTCTGCTCTAACCGTTAGCTCCGAGTCGTTTAACTTTTCCGAGTCAAACTTTTCTAATTTTAGCTGGGTTTAACATTTTATAGTACACCGAATCTAGACAACGCTACTATCCAGATTCATTGTACTATAAAAATGTCAAATTTAGTCTTCAGTTATAATATTATGAGACAGAGATGAGGAAGTATATGATTCAATAAAGTAATTTAATATTGTAATTTTTGTATATTTTTTCAGAAAACTAATTAACGATAAAGAAATTTGAAAGTCAAACAAATAATAATATACACCGGAGGGAACTAATAATATATACCGGAGGGAGAGAGTAGCTTGCAAAGCTCTGCTAGCTACCAAACCATCGTAGTCTCTGTCCAAATCATAGAAAAAGAAGAGAGGAACCTACCAGTTGTCAAAAAAGCATCAAGTCTCATAATTTCCCTTGGTGGGAATTCAGTTATCAGAGTTATCAGAGTTAGAGAGAGAGAGAGAGAGAGAGATTCTTGTGTGTGATTAGTCGATCGATGAATCTTCTTTTTTCTCAGAAGCTTCAGTCTGAAGCCTCTGCTAGCTGAAGACCATAAGAGACTGTCTGTCTCTCTGCCTGCCTGTCTAACCATAAGAGAGGGAGATGGAATAATCTCATGCATCTGCTGCCCGCAGTAGGCACGTACCAACCGACGACGCCGCGCCACCATCACCAGCAAGAAAATGACCATCTTACCAACCACGTGAGATGTCCCGGAACCAAAGGTGAGTGAGTGATCGAGCGAGCGATCGAGCTAGCGCACCAAGAAACTAATCGTACGTGCCTATTATCATTTATCAGAGTTCGTTAGCGTTAGTTCCCATTACGTATATACGTACTATACTATACGCGACGAAGATACGATGAAATATACTCCATGGCAATATGGCATCCTCTACTCCATCCGTTCATGTGGAGAGAGAGAGAGGCCAGCAGGCCAGCAGCAGACATGTGATATATAGTAGCATTAGCTGGTAGTATACGTACGCCACTGATCGACTGACTGATACAGTGGCGCGGCTACTTAATGTAAACAGCAGCTAGTTGCTTGCAAGTTGAGACATGTAATACGTTGGTCGTGCAGTCGTGCATCCTTCCAGGAAATGAGGCCAGCGCGGCGTCTCGCGGTGTTGGTTGGTGCGGCGAGGGCGCTGCCGCCTGCCGGTGCCGGAGACGACGGCGAGGAGGGCGATTCTCCCGGCGGGCGGCCCCTTGACGACGACGCAATCGCCCAAACTCTCATGGCGTGCGTGGAATACCAAGGTTCTTGGCATGATCCCAATTTCCCAACAAAACATGGCCGATTCAGGCTCCGACAACAACAACAATAATCAAGTGACAATTTTGACACGCAGCACTACCGTACCGCCCTACCACCCGTTGTACTTAAAGATAAGGGAGAACCTCTTGCATGTCATCCAAACGACTATCAAAAAAATTGACATCTCTCGATATATAGTCATAAAAAATTCTTAAAATATCTTAAGATTCTTAACACACTTGACGCTAGCACCACCCTACCACTCATTTTATATCTTAAAAGAGATAACAGCGTTTTCAAAATTATACTAAATATAATAATCTACTACTCATAAGAATTAACTTTTGTATATGAAGTATCAATACTACTCTTGAACTTTATTACTCAATACTTCACCTAATCATTCCTAGGCGCACACTCACACACTTCTCCTTAATACATGTGCATAAGACTAAAAACATTATATTTTGGGACAAATGAATTGTATGTCATCCAGATAACTATGGAAAAAACGACATCTCAACAGTCATAAAAATTTCTCAAAATATCACAAATATACATGTTTAAATTCGATTATCACTCCACCGCATGTGTATGTATACGTACACTCCGTGAAGTAAAGCCTCCGTTTTGTAAGGAATGGAACACGATTTTTTAAAAAAAACAATACCTTTTTATTCAAAATTTTAAATTTGGTATGTTGTTTTTCAGAAATTGTAAAAATAACATAACATCTATCGAGATTTAAGGTAAATCGGCGTATGATGTAGCGACATAACCCAATAAGCCCAGTCTGCGTTGGTTGTGATGGGCCAACATAAACCATCGGCCCGTAACACTATTGTTTTGGGAAAACCGGGCTTCATTAGTGCGCTAATATGTTTAGGCATTAAGGCCCACGTAACCAGCTATATTAATAAGAAAGTTTTGATCATATATCATCTCGTCTAAATCCTCTATTTAGAAGAAAATTAATAATTTATCTCTTTATCTTAACCCAATGCCATTGATGGACAATTCCATGTATCAGTGAAATAGTGGGACGTGAAGGATAAATATTTATTTTTCTATAAAAAAGCATGTTATCCAATCTCCTTATTAATAAAATGACATATGATACACCAAAAGGCCAACCTTGTTAGTGGTCAAGCTTGCCTGGAGTGCAGGCACAATCGAGTAAATTACAAAGTAGTATTATATAATATTTCTATGTTCTAAAAAAATACTCAATTCATCTTATAATATAATAAGATAATACTGGATAAAAAAATTTATAATACAATAAATAAAGAATTTGTAAAAATATCATTACAATTTTATGTAATTTAAAAAATACTACTGCCAATGACTGTGGTAAGCTTATCAGTCAAAGCACATTGATGACATATTTTAAAGGGTTAATTTTTTCCGTGCCATTACAATTTTCACGGTTTGCCAATATGCCATCGGTGTGTCACTGACAGATGGGGGCCGCCACAGTCACTGACAATGGCATATAAACAATTTCTGAAAATTATAATGGCATGTGAGTAATTTTCCCTATTTTAAAACTGTGAAAATTATAATTACATGAAAAAATTAACCTACAATAAAACACTGCATTGCTATATTATATTATAGGACTTAAAACACCTTTATTGACAACCATTAAGCTGTTCTGAGTTTTTTAAGTATTCAGGTTAAATAAAATTAAAATCTAGAGCTACAGATCTAGAAAAGCTAAGCTGGAATTTCAATAACAATCCCATCTTCTATGTCTAAAAATGTTACTAGCATAGCATCTCTTGTTTAAAGATTTTTGCATCCCGCTTTGTACGGAGTAGAAGAAAGCCCGAAACGAAGGCAGCATCGTTGCTCACGACACATGCAGTGATGCAGACACCAAGCGCAGAAGATCCGGTGCCCCCCCACGGTAGGAATCTGTGCCCGCCACCACCGGAAACCAGATTCCCTCTTTCACACTGCCGTTACACTGCTCGGTGCTCGCCATCGACTGTCCCTCTCGCGGCGTCGCGTCCCTCCTGTCTCCGGCTCTCAGCTCGCATCCCCTCACTCGCTCGCATCCGCGTTCCCCCGGATCTCGATGCGGCCCAGCTGACGCCGCTGCCGCCGCCATGTCCGCCAGCGACGACGACGACCGCGTCTCGCTACTGAGATCCCACCCGTCGTCGGCTGGCGGCGGTGGATCCTCGTCACCGTGCCCCTCGCCGCGGGCGATCGGAGGCCACCAACACTCCGACGTCGAGGCGGCGGGCGAGGCTACCGTCACCGCCTCCCCCAGGCGCGGAGGGGGCGTGCGCGGTCTCCTGCGGCACCTGGACCGCCGCATCTCCTCACGCGGATCCGGGCGTCGAAACCAGCAGCCGCAGCAGCTCGATCGCTCGGGGAGCCCAGAGCAGCCGTCCCCGACATCATCGCCCCAGCAGAGGGACAGGGTCGGGGAGGAACTCGGCGATGGGGCGCCGCCGGAGTGGGCGCTGCTGCTCATTGGCTGCCTCCTCGGGCTCGCCACTGGCATTTGCGTCGCGGCGTTCAACCGTGGGGTGAGTTGTTTCACCCTCAATTTAGATCTCCCGACAATTTAGGTTTTGATGCTGCATTGTGTTCGACATTGTTAGGGGACTTCGCAGATGTCATTTTCCATTTGTAAACTAGTGGAATGAATTAGTGTTGATGCAAAATTAGTTCTATTTATGTGCGCAAATTCAAAGCATATTTATGTAAAACACTAAAAAGTAGTACATGAAAGCTTTAGCTTACACGTATCTCATTACACCGGGCTAATTGTCCTTGCATATTTTGTTAAAGCTATGATAGTGGCAGTCCGGCAGATATCCAAAACACAATAAATTTCGTCATAGTCTTCCAAGTGATGCCAATGTAGGTTGAGGTTGAGGTTTTGCAGTTCCATCTTGCATGACTGATTCTATATACAGATAATTGATTTTTTTTAGGTTCATGTCATCCATGAATGGGCATGGGCAGGTACCCCCAACGAAGGTGCAGCTTGGCTCCGTCTACAGAGGTTAGCTGATACTTGGCACAGAATACTGCTGATCCCTGTGACAGGAGGCGTTGTGGTGGGAATGATGCATGGGTTGCTTGAGATTTTAGATCGGCTGAAACTTGTGAGACCTTCTCAGAAGCAAGGAATCAATTTCCTTGCAGCAATTTTTCCAACTGTAAATGCTGTCCAGGCTGCAGTAACTCTGGGTACTGGTTGCTCGTTGGGACCTGAAGGTCCCAGTGTGGATATTGGCAAATCATGTGCAAATGGGTGCTCGGAAATGATGGAGAATAACAGGGAGAGGCGGATTGCTCTTGTAGCTGCTGGGGCTGCTGCTGGAATTGCTTCAGGTATGGCATTGATGATTAGGACCTGTTTTCTTAGTAGAGAGACTGTGATGCTGATAACTAGCACCTTATAATTTACTTTGTAACATATCACAAAATGGCAATTCCATGTTAGTTGAATAGTGCTTAATAGCTCAGTATTGAATTGGATATCTTTGTAAAAGAACCTGGAATATTGTATTTCATGACTATCACTGTGCTGCCTCAGTAAACCTAAATTTTAACATTCAGGTTGTGATGTTTCCCTTTATGTTGTTATTTATTGCTAACATACCTTTTCTTGTGTTGTGGGTTTTCAGGCTTCAATGCAGCAGTTGCTGGGTGTTTCTTTGCCATTGAAACTGTACTGAGGCCACTTAAAGCAGAAAATTCACCTCCTTTTACAACTGCTATGATAATATTGTCGTCTGTTATATCATCTACTGTGTCAAATGTCTTGCTTGGAGAAAAGCCAGCTTTTACCGTGCCAGCATATGAACTAAAATCTGCGGCCGGTATCTACTCTCATCCTTTAACTTTAAGAATGGAGATTCATCCATTAATTGCAGTTAGTACAAAAACCATCATTTTTATCATATTATCAGACACAAATTACACTATGGGGTTTGCCATATGTGGCAGCTCATCAAGCCCTAATATTAAGCTCCATTTTATTGAAGCTTAAGGTTTTATGCTTTGGAGATGATGTTGCCATAATGTTTAACACTTGACCTACTTTTATGTAAACTTTGAGTTCTTCACACAAGCCCAACTTTTCTATTTTCTTGGCACGGGTTCTTGTCTGAATAATTTTCTTTCTTCTTTTGTATCATAGTATATGAACACCATATGTTCTAAAGGATATTACATTGTCTCATTTTCTGTTTTGCAGAGCTACCTTTATACCTCATCTTAGGAATGCTGTGTGGGGCAGTCAGTGTGGTATTTGACCAATTGGTTGTATGGTTTTCAAGATTTTTTGGATACCTGAAAGAAAGATATGATTTTCCTGTCGTAGTATACCCTGCTTTGGGTGGACTGGGAGCTGGTCTCATAGCTCTCAAATATCCCGGGATTTTATACTGGGGTTTCACAAATGTTGAAGAAATACTACATACTGGAAAAAGTGCTGCTGCTCCTGGTATCTGGTTGTTAACTCAGCTTGCGGCTGCAAAGGTAGTTGCAACTGCCCTTTGCAAGGGATCTGGTCTTGTCGGTGGGTTATATGCACCAAGCCTGATGATTGGGGCTGCTGTTGGAGCCGTTTTTGGAGGGTCAGCTGCATATTTAATAAATTCAGCTATACCTAGTAATGCTGCTGTTGCACAGCCACAAGCTTATGCTCTAGTAAGTTGTCTGCATTCCACTTTCCATATTTCTTGAAGCAATATTATTGTATATACTTCCCTGTATATACACATGGAACTAACTATCAGAACTTTAGGTTGGAATGGCTGCTACATTAGCTTCAGTCTGTTCGGTCCCACTGACCTCAGTACTGCTTCTCTTTGAGCTGACAAAGGATTACAGGATTTTGCTTCCTCTCATGGTAAGTATGATTATTGATGTAGAGTCCCCATAATTTTGCTTTGATCTACTCTCTCGTTCACATCATGATGTTTAGCACAGGACATACATGTTATGTTGTTTTGCTATTGTATTTTCAAAACTAATGCACACCTTTTCTTATCTTCCAACAGGGAGCAGTTGGGTTAGCAATCTGGGTTCCTTCTGTTGTAAACCAACCAAATGATGGTAAATCTTCTGGATATAGAACACCCAGACGTGGTTATTCTTCAGTTTCATCAGAAGATAGAAATAGTAGTAGCTGGAGACAAGATGACAGTGTAAATGATCTTGAGCTCTCTAGCGTACGAACTGATATTAATAACTATGGAATCTATAATGAGGAAATGCTTCTAGATGATTTGAAGGTTTGTAGACCTCTGTAATTATTGTCAATGGTCTAGCTGTTACATAGTATGTTCAACTATATTTGTTGTTAATTCTAGAGAAGTGCACACTATAATTGTGGCATTTTTTATCATAATTTGCCATTTGATGTTGTTTAACAGGTCTCCCAGGCCATGTCAAAGAGCTATGTTAAAGTTCCACCATCTGCCACAGTGACAGAAGCTCTTAAGCTTTTTCATGATAAGCAGCAAAATTGTGGCCTAGTTGTGGACTGTGATGATTTCCTCGAAGGGATTATTACATTAGGGGATATTCGTCGCATGGGATTTGAATTGCATGGGGACAGTTTCGCAAGTGGTGACCATCTCAAGCCCGCTGTACGTTTGCATGGTGAAAATATATTTCCATTAGTTCTACGCTAATAAGTAATGAATTAGTGTGTCATTTCACGAGGTCTAGGCTGGATACTGATTTTCTTAAACCATTGCCGTCTAAGGCGAGGAAAATGTACTAATTAATGGCGATTTTCAGGAGAACTCTTCGGCCATTTCATTGTGTCTTACTCGAGGGTTCCAACACCAGGGGAATGATCGTGGATTGCTAACATGCTTTCCAGATACTGATTTGACCACTGCAAAGAACCTTATGGAGGCCAGAGGAATAAAACAGCTGCCTGTCGTGAAGCGTGGTGTTGGCCATAGCACTGATGGGAAACGCAAGCTTGTTGCTATTCTCCATTATTATTCTATTGGACACTGTTTACGGTTAGTCATAAGCTCACATGTGCTGTCTCAAATTTTCTGTTTTCTTTTGTTTACTAAACTTTGCCTCTATGTACTTGAATCTGTTCTTTGTTTGTTTCTTGTTTGAATTATGCTGACATGTCATTTCATTTGGTCATCAAGGGAGGAAATTGAGAACTGGAAGGCAATATATCAAAGAAAAGAGGATTATCATCTTACAGCAAATGGCCACTGAACAATAATACAGTGACCAATTTTACACCAACAATGGGAATGTAGGTTGATATGCATGAGGAATTTCTGTCAAATGGGGATACAGGAGACAAACACGCAGTTCAACCTGTACAGATTGGAGTCTGCTATCAAAATAAAAACTAAATTACCATATGGGAAAATTATTCCGGCTAGCTTTGCCTATTTTGCAATCGGGGCTATGATCTATTCTTGTTGCGAACGAACTTTTACTACACTGGAAGGGATGGAGTATGTATTTTTTTTAATCAGAACATGTAATGTACACTTGTACCCTTGCACTACCTGTAACATCCTTCTTTTGCTGGGAAGCAGGCAAGCGGTCGACGCTCCAGCGGCCAGCTTTGGAAAGTGCCATCACAAGTGAAAATTTTGTAAAGTGTGCGGCAGAAAATTTTGTCAAGCCGATGTTGTAAGTTGCCGCGTCAGTGCGTCACATGTACTCACGCTGTATTCACTCTATCGGCACATGAATTTCTCTTGATTTGAACTTTTGAAGCCTGTACCATCCAATCGCCATCGTTGCACAGTTGAATTGTAATGGCGAACAACCTGGCCGTCGGGCGCGACGTACGGCCTGCAAGGTCACGGGCGTCTCGGGGCGGATGCCGACGGCAACCAGGAGTCACGTCTTGCAGACTTGCACCCGGCTGGGGGTCGTCACCCAGCTCTTCTGATTGATGATGCACTGAAATTTCTTCGTCTTTCTGATCCACGACCGCACGACACGACGGCTTAACTTTTTTGTACCGAATTCTGCCATAATCCTGGCATGCATGCAGACAACGCAAGACGCTGCGTAGAAGCATCTGGAATTTGGCCTTTCAAGCAGCAGTCATTACTGTACTGTCAAATATACAAGTTGTAGGCTCTCTTTATTTTAGCTTTCTACAGCTATTTCTATAATCTGATACGAAAACAAATGGTTCAGGTTCTAGATTCAGATTGTGAGAATCAGTAGCTATAGAATATGAAAATGAACTAAAATCCAGAAACTGAAAAACATCAGCTACTCTAACTAGCTAGTTACTGTAAATCTCTATCTTCTAGAAGTTGAATCAAAAACATACTAGTGTTGTACGTTAGCCCCGGCCTGGCGCAAAAGAACAAACTAAGCTGCCGAACACGATCCAACAACTATCCATGCAAGAAGCCAGCCGGCGCCGGGCAAGGCACGTATTGTTTTCTTCCACCGGTTGGCAACGCGCTTAGCTTCCTGCACGAAGCAGAAAACGATTTGGATTTACATGCAAACGGACGACGACACAGTGTTAGAGAGCTGCACCATTTTGGGTCCAGAATATTTGCGACGCGCATTTAAATCAATATTTTTTTAAAAAAATCTGTATGAAAATATCGAAAAATTCGTTAAATTTGACCTCAACTAGAAGAGAAACTACATGAGTGCCACATTCTCTCTACATTGTTTTTTTTTCTCTAAAAGGTCCATTCCATTAAACGTGGAGCACCCAAAATAGCCAATTTCATCGAAATAAACACTAGTTTGGATTGGAATTCAATTCCATGAGGTGGGTTGTTTAGGGCACTATGGATTTGGAATTATCTAATCTGATCTAGAATTCAACCAGGAATTCATAGTTCTGTCTAATTCCTCTTCAAGAAAAAAGAATTGACTGGAATTCTTATATTTATCAAGATTAATCATTTTACTATGCATTCCTTCATCAAGCTTGTTTTTGTAGCTAATATTTTCTTGTATTAATGAAATTGATTCCATGGTTTGATCAATCAAACGGGTTTAGGAATTAGTTCTCGTATTTCAATTCTATGGAATGTCCAAACATAAATATTTATTTCAATTAAATTCCACACGATTCAATATTTTATAGAATTTGAAATAAATTCTAATTCTTTTGATATCTGCGTCCAAACGCCATTTTGGCATGGGCTGTAGCGTCCGCTTTGGAGGTTTCTTGGGGAGTCTTCAGACTTGTAATTTGTGATGTGTTACTGCATTATGCCCTTGGCGCTTGATGTGATGTGTTGCCAAACAGCTGCAGGCCCGGACTACTTCCAAGTTCCACCAAGTGCGACTAGAAAGAAATACACGAGTAAACGACGCAATGCCACAATGGAGCAGAAAGAAAAAGTGGTCAAAATGTTACTGCCATGGTCACCGAATTTCTACGCTAACTGACGAAAGTTAGTTAGAGCTGTCTCTGCAGTCTGCAGCGAGGATCTCAACACTTGGTTCCCCAATTAGTTTTCATAAAAGTCTTGCAGAGATTAAGCTAGTAACTTCCTAATTCCTATCGTGCATGGTACACTTTTTTTAATAATGCGGCTTAGTTTTAAATTCTCGGGAAAATTGCGAAAAATCTAAGTTCAAATGGGCCCCTGTGTTTAATGAGTCAACTCTCACTCTCGGTCAACTAGCATGCATGGTTGCGAGCGGGGGCATTGTGTCATTGTGTGCATCGTTTGCATGCAAGAACATGGTCAAGTTCTGTATATAAGTTGAGAATTTCAAGCTGCGTTTATGTAGCTCATCTTGCCCGAGAGGCTCGGAAAAGAAAGAACAGCTAGCCATGGCCTCTGTTTTGCCGCTGCTGCTTCTCCTCTTGTGCAGCTACCAGTCTCTCGTTGCTCATGCGGGAGATGGACAAAGTTACAAGGTTCTTTCGCTGAATCCAAAGGCCGTCTGCTCCGAGCCCAATGGTGATTTTTCGTGCAGACGCATGCATGCCCTAATTATCTGCAGTTTTCATGTGTTTTTTCTGTGAAGTTTAATCGTTTCTTGCGTCGATTTTGCAGCGATTCCATCGTCGTCAGGTGGAACTACGGTTCGGTTGAACCACCGGCACGGGCCATGTTCGCCGGTACAGTCCGAGAAGAAGATGACCGATGAGGAGCTGCTCCGCCGTGACCAGCTCCGAGCTGACCATATCCAGCGTAAGTTCTCCAAGAACGCTGGCGCCGACGATGTCCAGCAGTCGAAGGTCACCGTGCCGACCACGCTGGGCTCCTCCCTGAACACGCTGCAGTACGTCATCTCCGTCGGGATCGGCTCGCCGGTCGTGACGCAGACGATGACCATCGACACCGGCAGCGACGTGTCGTGGGTGCAGTGCAAGCCGTGCCCCAACCCGCCGTGCCACGCCCAGACGGATTCGCTGTTCGACCCCACCGCGTCGAGCACGTACGCGTCGTTCTCCTGCAGCGCCGCCGAGTGCACGCAGCTCGAGGAGCAAGGCAACGGCTGCAACTCTAACTCGCAGTGCCAGTACATTGTCGTGTACGGTGACGGCTCGAGCACCAACGGGACGTACAGCTCCGACACGCTAACGCTGTCGGACTCCGACGTCGTCAAGAACTTCCAGTTCGGGTGCAGCCACGCCGAGTCCGGCTTGAACGACCAGACCGACGGACTCATGGGGCTCGGCGGCGGCGCGCAGTCGCTCGTGTCGCAGACGGCGGCGACGTACGGCAAATCCTTCTCGTACTGCCTCCCGCCGACCACAGACTCGTCCGGGTTC
The DNA here is from genome assembly GCA_019279435.1 of Zizania palustris. Taxonomy (NCBI): domain Eukaryota; kingdom Viridiplantae; phylum Streptophyta; class Magnoliopsida; order Poales; family Poaceae; genus Zizania; species Zizania palustris. The sequence continues at coordinate 39,203,473 of JAAALK010000283.1, read as the reverse complement.
CTCACGCTCGGTGCGCCGAGCGGCGGCTCGTCGGCGTTCGTGACGACGCAGATGCTCAGGAGCAAGCAGGTCCCAACATTCTACGGCGCGACCCTCCAGGACATCGCCGTGGGCGGGAAACAGCTCGGCCTGTCGCCCTCGGTCTTCTCCGCCGGGTCTGTGGTGGACTCCGGCACGATCATCACGCGGCTGCCGCCGACGGCGTACTCGGCGCTGTCGTCGGCGTTCAAGGACGGGATGAAGCAGTACCCGCCGGCGCAGCCCAGGAGCATCCTCGACACCTGCTTCGACTTCACCAACCAGGATGAAATCTCCATCCCGACCGTCGCGCTGGTGTTCTCCGGCGGCGCTGTCGTCGACCTCGACGCGAACGGGATCATGTTCGGCAGCTGCCTCGCTTTTGCCGCCACGGATGACGACGGAACCACCGGCATCATGGGAAACGTGCAGCAGCGAACTTTCGAGGTTATGTACGACGTCGGCAGCAGTGTCCTGGGTTTCCGGTCCGGCGCATGCTGACAGGCGGCCGGCGCGCGGTGCGCGGCGCCGGTGAGGGCAACGACGCAGTAGAGACCGAGAGGTAGCTAGCTAGGCAGCTCTCATGTGGTTCGTCTACTTGTGTTGTGGTTGTGAGGTGGTAGGGGTGAAAACGGATCGGATACGGACGGATATCACTAATATCATATCCTTTTTCATATATTTTTTCGGATTCGAATTCGGATTCGGATAATCCGGATACGGATACGGAGTCGGATATCATCGAATACGAATACGGAGCGGATACGAATCGAATACGAATACGGTTACGAATACTTACCGAATATCAATAATGTATTTATTTATTCACGATCACAATAGACAAATAACAAATAATAGTTAACATCATATAAATCATCACGAACGGGGAGAGAGAGGTGACAGGAGTAGCAGAGACCGGGAGAGAGAAAGAAAAATTCGGGTTGATAGAGTTTTAGTCAAAGTTGACTATTTACTTATTTTTGAAGTGAGAGAGATAAAGTTTAAAATTGTAAATTTGAAATATAAATGATCGTTTAAAGTTGAATTTTTTTCTAATAACAAAATACAACATATATAATATCATAAAAAAATTTCACATTTTTATGCATAATTTTGCTATTTTTAATTCATTATGTATGTTTCTTTGATTTATATTGAAATTTGTCAAATTTGAACTACAAGTGCATGAAATAATGAACCAAAAATTTTAAAAAAATCATATTCATGAATTTAAGTCTATTTTAAGTCAGTATCCACTAAATTGAAAGATAGTTTTTAAAAAAATTGTTACGACACTCGATGGACAACATAGAGCTTAATGAAATTTTAATTCTAAAAAATTCAAATAAATTCTGAAAAATACGAGACGTCTCATGGTATCATCATACGATAGATAGATGCTGTGATAAAAATTTAAAATTATTTTGACAAAGTTTTCATGTACGATGTTAAGAAAGATGGAGATTTGAGAGTAATGAATTAGAATGTTAAGAAGAAATGTGTTAGGTTTAAAAGCAAATCAATAGTTAAATCTTCATTTAAACTTGATTTTTTTTCTATGATCAAAATATATCATATCTAATCTTATAAAAAAATTTCACATTTTTATACATAAGTTTGCTATTTTTAATTCATTATGTATGTTTCTTTGATTTATATTGAAATTTATCAAATTTGAACTCCAAGTGCATGAAATAATGAACTAAAAATTCTAGAAAAATCATATTCATGCATGTGAGTCTATTTTAAGTCAGTATTCACTAAATTGAAAGATAGTTTTTTAAAATAATGTTACGACACTCGATGGACAACGTAGAGCTTAATGAAATTTTAATTCTAAAAAATTCAAATCAAGTCAGAAAAATATGATACGTCTCATGGTATCATCATACGATACAAAGATGCTGTGATAAAAATTTAAAATTATTTTGACAAAGTTTGCATCTACGATGTTAAGAAAGATGGAGATTTGAGAGTAATGAGTTAGAATGTTAAGAAGAATGTGATAGGTTTAAAAGCAAATCAATAGTTAAATCTTTGTTTAAACTTGATTTTTTTTCTATGATTAAAATACAACATATCTAATCTTATAAAAAAAATTCACATTTTTATACATAAGTTTGCTATTTTTAATTCATTATGTATGTTTCTTTGATTTATATTGAAATTTATCAAATTTGAACTACAAGTGCATGAAATAATGAACTAAAAATTCTAGAAAAATCATATTCATGCATGTGAGTCTATTTTAAGTCAGTATCCACTAAATTGAAAGATATTTTTTTAAAAAATGTTACGACACTCGATGGACAACGTAGAGCTTAATGAAATTTTAATTCTAAAAAATTCAAATTAAGTCTGAAAAATACGATACGTCTCATGGTATCATCATACGATACATAGATGCTGTGATAAAAATTTAAAATTATTTTGACAAAGTTTGCTATTTTTCATTAATTCATTGTGTTTCTAAAATTTAAATTGAAAGAACTAAAAAAATATTTTTTATTTATTATAAAATTTTATCTGTTTAAATTTATAGAAATTTATCCCATTTTTAAAAATATATATATATTTTTAAAAATATTCTTTATTTTTTTAAAAAATGTTTTTTTTAAAAAAATAAAGAAGATTTTTTATTTCAAACTCCTTGGGCGGTTGGGCCATGGCGCCATGGCAGTGGGCCTGCCAGCCCAATATGAAGGCCTATTTATGTGATGTGGGCCTGCAGTGTGGCCAGTGGGCCTATATTATTAATGGGCCGGATATCCGAATAAGAACTATCCGGATTATCCGAATCCGTATCCGAATCCGACGGATATCAGGCATATCATATCCGTTTCCGTATCCGAAAAAAATATCCGAATCCGAATCCGTATCCGAAAAATCCGTATCCGAATCAAAAAAAATCCGAATCCGAATCCGTTTTTCCGGATACGGTCGGAAACTATCCGAACCACTTTCACCCCTATGAGGTGGAGTCATGATATGGCCCATATTCATCAAGTGATCAAAATATTGCGAAAGTGTATCCACCAACCAAGAGATTGGGATAATCTTCTCCTAAACATTAATGAGTAATAAAGACCTGATATATACTTGATTAAATTTTTTGATTTTTTTAGGTTATTATACACAAACAATGAATGCTTATGTGTAGTTTTATATGGAATTTTATATGTTTGTGAGTTTGTTTCACACGGCATGGACCTGACTTCTATCCGGAATCAGTTGGTAATGTTGGGCTAAAAACCATCAATGATGCAGCCTCACATTTATAGGTGGCCAAACGAGCGGAGCCTAGTGAACGGTACTAGACCCGGTCTTAAAAAGCACGACACTAGCACGTCCCGATATTATGAGGTTAGTGCTAGTGCCGGTCCGGCATTATATGTAGTACAGTGCTTGGACCGGCATCTCAATCCGTAATGTCGGCCCAGCACGACTTTTTCGGTCGGCACGACATCGTGTGCGTACATTCTCCACTGTTTTTGCGTCTGTAAATTTTACTTTTATAAATTCTATTGTAAATTTTAAAATTTGAATTTTAAAATTCCTAGATTGTGAATTTGTATGTTTTGAAATTTTATATCTTTAGTGTCTGTGTAACCTATTGAGCCGATAATACCAGCACAACATTACATACTAGACTTAGTGTCGTGTCTGAACCGAAAGCTCAACCCATAATGCCGACATGGCACGAAACGAATAAGATGTAGGCCGTGTCAATTGGAGATAGTACCGGACTAGTGCCCCCCATTTAACCATCTGTACGCACATTATACTCTAGAAGAAAATAAATAAAATAATTAAAAGGGCATGAGCCACAGCCGTCGCGATCAGCAGCACGAGGTGGGCTCCACACCACACGTCCGCCTAACTCTCCACTACTTGTCTGCTTGGGAGTACGAGTAGATTTTTAGTCGTAGCCCCCATCAGTTGCACGCCGACGCAGGCGAACACGTGCAGGCCTCTGTATGGGTTAGCCAGTTTATTATCCAAATTCCGTATCCCTAATCCCTTAAACGAAAGTATTAATTAATCCGGGTACCATGTATTTCAGTATTCTATTGTCACGTAATGTATTCGCCTATCTGACACACGTACGTACGTATGCACATGTTTCACGTAGATTTATACAACTATACGGTATACACATGTACGTGCGTCGAATGCTGTAGTCGTTTTGTACTTTTGTGAGTCGTCGTCATCAGTTAATGGGGGGATGGATCGCATCGATTAGCAGGAGCCGGGCATGAAGCCGACGGTGTTGCCGTCGAAGCGCAGCTCGAACGAGCGCTGCTGCACGTTCCCGAGGATGGACGCGGAACTGTCGCCGCCGGTGGGAGCGAAGGCCAGGCATCCGCCGGTGATGATGCCCGCCGCACCCAGGTTCATGGTGGCACCGCCGCTGAACGTGAGCGACACCGTCGGAAGCGTTACGGTGCCGTAACTGGAGAAGTCGTAGCAGGTGTCGAGGATCCCCGTCGACGCCGCGGCGGGGTAGCCGTACGGGGCCATGGCGGCGCGGAACGCGGAACGCAGCGCCCCGTACGCCGTGGGCGGCAGCCGGGTGACAACCGTGCCCGTGTCCACCACCGCGCCCGTGGAGAACACCGACGCGTCGATGGCCAGCTGCTGCCCGCCTACGCTGATGCTGGTGAGCATCACTATGTAGAACGTCGGCCCGTTCGACGCCGACAGCAGCGGCGTCGTAGAGAAGCCCGACGTGCTGCTGGGCCCGCCCAGCGTCAGGTATCCCACGGAGTTCGGCGTCGGCGGGAGGCAGTACGAGAAGACGCCGCCGTAGGAGGCCGACGCCTGCGACACCAGGGACTGACCCAGTCGGCCGAGACCGAGGAGCCCGTCGATGCCTGAGAAGAGCCCCTGCTGCGCGTGGCCGCAGCCGAAGAGGAACCCCTTCAGCGCGTCCGACCCCGTCAGCGTCAGCGTGTCGGAGCTGTACACACCGGTGGTATTGGACCCATCGCCATAGCTGACCACGTAACCGCACTGGCCGCCGGAGCAGCCGTACGAATACAAGGCCAGCTGCGAGCACGCGGACGCGCTGCACGGCACGGCGGAGTACGACGACGAACGGGTGGGGTCGAAGAGCGGGTCCTTCTGACCGTAGCACGGCGGCGAGGGGCACGGCTTGCACTGCACCCACGACACGTCGCTGCCGGTGTCCACCTCCATCGTCTGCGCCACCGCTGGCGTGCCGAGGCTCACCGTCACCACGTACTGCAGCGTGCCGATGGAGTACCCCAAATTGGCCGGAAACGTCGCCGATTTGGATCCCCCCAGCTGCAGCCCCCGTGCCTGCGCGGCGGCGGCCCCCGACACCCTCCTCTGTATGTACTCTGCGCGTCTCTGGTCCGCTCTCAGCGTGTCGAGCAACGACGGCCTCTCCAACGCCGACGCCGACGCCGGCGCCGGGCCGCACGGCCCGTGCCGGTGCGTCAGCCGCAGCACCGCCGACGTGCCGTTCCGACGCGTTGCAGCTGAAACCCGCAAGGAACCAGAAGCTCTCATCCCAACTCTGCAAACCAAAAGTACAAGTCGCTCGCTCGCGGGTTACTACTACTACGCACCTCGGCCTCCCGGCGGATCGTCGACGCACGTCGAGCTCGACACGAAGCTAGCGGTGGAGACGGTGACATAGCCCCTGCCCTCCCCGGCGGCGCCATGGCTGGGCAAGAATCCGAGGCCGGCGCAGAGCAGGAGCGACCAGAGCACGGCGCGCCGCGCCCATGGGGAGACCATGCGGCGGGTCATGGTGCACCAGCGCGCGCGTTGTCTCGGCTCTGCACCGGGCGGAACGGGCCAAAAGACGGTGCCTAAATAAGGCGGACTCGCTGGCGCGTCGGCGTGGCGATGCGATTGCGCGCCCAACCCGTCGTGGAATTGGAATTTTTGGTCGTTCGTTCGTGTGGCAGGGGTCGGCGTGGCGATGCGATTGCGCGCCAACCGACTCTTCTGATCTCTCCCCGCCGAAACGAAACGAGACGACCTCAACGGTCTCAACTCTAAAGTGTAGTATCATTCTTTCTTTGACTTAACTGATGCTTATGTTTTTTTGGAGGACCTGTAAATCGGTGCAACTCTGAACATGAGCTCTCGTTTGCATATGTGTTGGTTCTTTCATTACCTTTACAGGTTCGAGCACGACCGATTCGATTCCTTTTTTTCGCATGAAAAGGGCCTCAAAGCTGCGGCACACGACTGTTACGCAGCTGTTCGGCTCCTCCCTGACGGAGACCTTTATCTACCGCTCTTTTCCTTAGGGATCTAGTGCCGTGAGTGCGACACGACTGATGTGCCTGCAAATGCCTAGTACTCTATTTTTTTTTCTCTCTTGCACTCTGCACTGCACGCAACGCGGTGACGGCGTCAGTTGTGTGATGCTGCCGTGTCGCAAGCCTGACGACTTGCGTATCGCATGCGTGCGTGGGTAACCAACATGGCTTTGGGACAACGTTGGTCGTCCTTGACTGGCTGCCCGGATTATCCGCCGGCCAGCCATGCCATTTTTGTGTACACAAGTTTGCATGGCTGCGTACGTGATTAGTGGTGTATCGCCAAACATCGTCGACGAGTTGTTCTTGTTCGGCGTGGATTGGGTCTTGCACGGCGAGCATGCAACGTGCTCGTTAGTGCCATGGTCTCACCTGCCTTCGTTTTCGTGCATCCAGCAGAGTAGGTCCATAGTGGAGCGAGCAATACCCAGGTTTTGTGCTCCCTGGGCCCCTCAAGACTGGAAGTCACAGTAGTCCCACTGTACGCTCAAACATGGAAGTTGAAACCACCTACCGGCGCCCACTAGGGCTGATTTTGGGGGCTTGATTAAGAAGGTCGAAAAGAGACTTTCGTCCTGGAAGTGTAGCTATTTGTCATATGGTGGCAGAATGGTCTTAATCAATTCTTGTCTCAGTAGTATCCCGATGTATTCGATGGGCGTTTTCTTGCTGCCAGATAGTATTCATCATCAGCTTAATCGAGTTAGGTGTAATTTCTTTTGGGAGGGTTTGTCTGATAGAAGGAAGTTTCACATGGTCAACTGGGATACCTTATGCTTACCTAAGCAGTTTGGTGGTTTGGGTTTCACAGACACAAAAATGATGAACATTGCTTTGTTGGCGAAATGGTTCTTTAATATTGCTAATGGTCAGAAGGGGGCTTGTTTTGACTTATTAAGGAAAAAATATAACTGTTACGGGAGTATTTTTGATCAAAACATAAAAAATGGTTCTTACTTTTGGAACAGTGTGATGAAATTCCGGTTTTGGGTTCAAAAACACTGCTCCATGGAGGTGGGGGATGGTAAGAATACTCTGTTCTGGAAGGATGTGTGGGCAGGAGATTTGCCTTTGAAAGTCCTATTTTTTCAACTCTTTGACATTTGCTTGGACCCCGACATCGTCGTTAAAAAGGTGTTTGAGGCTGGGTGGTGCCCTCAATTTAGGCGAACGCTGACTAGCGATGAATATAACCTTTGGCTTCGGTTGAGAGATGTCTGTGCTAAGGTTCATATCGGGGATGTTCCCGACACAATTAGGTGGTGTATGGGCAAGGGGGGGTTTGCGGTTAAGCCCTTGTACAACTGGCTCTCTTTTAGGGGAGAGGTTTCGACTGATACATCACTCGTTTGGAAATGTATTGCCCCTTTGAAGGTCAAATATTTCTTGTGGTTGGCTCTTAGGGGAAGAATTCAGGTGGGGGATCAGCTGAGGAAAAAGAATTGGGCTGGGGACCCGAACTGTAAAATCTGCAATCAGCTTGAGACGGTTGATCACCTCCTGTTCCAGTGCGCTATTTCCCAATTTACTTGGTGTTGTGTTAAAGAAGCTTTGGGGTGGACTAAGCTTCCCGTTAGCGTTAAGGACCTGTTTTCAGTAGTTGATGGCCGGATTGGTACGAAAAAAAAGATAACTCTGTTCAGTATTTTTGCTGCGGGGTTTTGGGCGATCTGGTTAACTCGCAATGATTTCGTTTTCAACGATTCTTTATCGCTCAATGTTTTGAATGTTCCATACAAATTGTCTTGCTTTATGAATCAGTGGAAGAACTTAGCGTCGGCTCGTCAGGTGGGGGAAAGTTCAAGATGCTCGGGATTGCTCCTTGCTCTAATCACGGAGATGTCAAAGGGAGAGCTGGCAAGAAGGTGGTGCGCCGGATGAAGCAGTGATCTTTCTTGGTGGTCATCGGCGCCGTTTGTTTTGGTGTCCCCGGCTTTATCTTTCTTATGTTGTTATGGTTTTCAGACTCGGGTTAGCTTTTGGTGATGGGATCTGTGGGTGCCTCTGCTTGTGTGGCGAGGCCTGTCTTGTTATGTGTCGTTTGGATTGGGCGTACTGGTTTCGTTGTAATCTGGTAACCCCAGAAAACCTGTGATGTCTATTTCGCTTTCCAATAAAGCGGGGCATGGCGTTTGCTGTGCCTTTTCCTCAAAAAAAAAAACCACCTACCGGCTGTTTCCAGGTCAACCCGTACAACAAGCTTTCGATCAGGCAAAGTGGGTGTCCCACAATTTGAGTAGCACAGTCTTTTCACGGGTAGGAGTAGGTGACTACAATAATATTTTCAACGGAACATATGGTTTAACGAAAAGCTAGAGCATGTCGACCGTTCAACAGTCGATAGCGCAGCGTTTTTTCTGGCGCTTCAACTCTAAGGTCCTATCGACATTTGAACTGTCGATAGGGATCGAGTTTACAATTTTTTGAACCAGCTATCCAGATTTGTAATTTCTGGAAAAATATTATTTCTAAAAATCCAGATTTGCAATTTCTCGAAAAAAATTGTTTATAAAAATTCAACGTTTTCACATGCAAGAGCTTGCGATGCAGGCGTTAAGAAGCTGCTAATCACTCCTGACTCGTCTATTATTCATTCCAGACGATTTTAGCTTATTTATAATGAAAATACTGTATTGTTTATATTCTTTTGTTGTTTGATGTTTAATTAATAATACTATTATTTAGGATAATTTTTTTATATCGAAGTGGAGATGCAAATAAGCTCAAATAACTTCAAAACATAATTTTTCCACCATCTGGACCTACTTACATCTTACTTGAACAATATTTTTTTTCTTCTATACAAATTGTGGCTTTTAAAAAAGTGTCAACTTATAATAAATATAATCAATCTTTTCACTTCCTAAGGAATATTCGATGATTCGTCACTAAAAAATCTATGCTATTTAATTGCTTACTACTGTAATTGTGTGGACGATATGTCCATCATCTAAGTGGTATCACTGTGGACCAAAGTGATTTTTTTTTCCAAATTGGTATGTAGAAGTGACATCATCTTTCTTCTATTGGATCCAATTCATCTGAAATTATGAATCGCAGGTTTCAGATAATTCCCTTCTGTTTTATCGGTCAAACAAGCCATTCAAAATGTACAATTATTGTACAGCTCGCAAAGATGATAATTAAAAAAAAAAGAAAGGGTCATCTCCATGATTCTGTTCATCAGATGGTCAGAGTCACAGGCCTCTGAACAATGGTCTCATGCTAACCAATCCCTCCCTTCCCATGGCCGCCATCTCCCTGCGCTCAATCTCAATTCCGCAATGGTTCCGGCCGCCGGACGGCACAGTCCTAGCTCCTCTCGGGTCCGCCACCGCTCGCTCGTACGGGCCGGACCACTTGGCCTGCACGTACCGTGCCCGCCTCCACGGCGGCAGGTGCATGCCCGCGCCACGGATGGACGCCGCCGCCGCGGCGCACATTGCCGCGGCGACGTCGCTGAAGGCCTCGGGACTCGCCACGAGCACCGGCGGGAGGGAGAGGAGGAGGTCCTGGTACTCGGCGCTCGGCCTCGCGATCTCGAACTCGGCGGCGATGTTGACCTCGACGATGTACCGAGGCGCCGCCCCCGTCGACGAGGTCACGTCCACGTACTCGTGGCTGCCCGCCGGGATGCTGCCGGTTCCTTCCCACGACGACTTGCACACACCTGCACGCATGCATGAACAATTAATCACAAAATCGATCTTAAGCCGTGTTGCGTAGCACGGTGTATTTAATTTTCTGGAGCCATTTGCCGCATCCATTTCAATTTGCAATCGATTCAGGTTTGCATGAGCTTACCGGCATCGAACCCTCTCGAGCGGAGCCGCTCGACGACTAGCTTCCTGACCACCTCGCCGCAAACGGCGCCAGGGCCGGCCGCATCCCGGACGGCGCGCTCGGCCACGGCGCGGATCCGTGCCGCTGCCGCGTCGGACATCGCGTCCGCCAGCGCCTCGCGCACCGCGTCCTTCCCCTCGGCAGGCCCCGGCGACTCGGCCTCCCTGGCGACGGCGTCCGCGCCGCGCTCGCCGTACCCGTAATAGAACTCGTGCACTAGATCCACCAGGCGATCGTCGTCGTCGACGCCGGGGTAATCACGCCCGCGCGGTGCGGTTCCGCTAGTGAACGGCCCCCGCAGCCGTGCCCTGGCCGCCTCGTCCAGCCCCGCCGTCGCCTTCTTGTATGTCGCCGCCGACGTCTCCATTGCTCCGATCGAACGGTTGCCTCGATCAACAAACAACTAAACGAGCAATTGGGCAATTTGCGTCGCGCGCCAGATGTGCAGCCGAGTGCAGGATCGCCGCGGCCGCCGCCGTGTGCCTCTGTGCGCGATCGCCTGTGCTTTTTTTCCTTTTGCAGGTGCAAATTCGCAGTGGATTGGCGAGTGGTTGGGCAAGGAGACGGTTTTATATATGTTTCGGCGTGCGGCCGGAAGCTGCTTTTGCGACGTCTAGGTTCGCTGTATCCTGTACTTTAAAACGTCTAGGTGCAATGAACCTAGTGCGTTCTGTCGTCCAGCAGCGTCAGCGCGCAGCTAAAATCGATGCTTAAGGAAAAATCTTTTTTTTTCTTGTGTGATACTTTAGCTATCAAAAATAACTATATTTTATTTTTATTAGATCAAACTATTAAACATATAGATCTTATGCGTTTTAATATCGAAACTATTATTATTATATAAATTTAGTGAAACTTAAATATAGTTTTACTAAAACAAAATTAAAAATTCAAGTATTGGATAAAGCCTAATGGAAGCTTGGTTGAAAGGAACTAGCTTTTAATAATGGAGCAGCCCCGATTAAGACTCTAGAGGTCGATGCTGCGTCCAGATACATAATGCATGACATCCAATGCAGAGACCTGTTTTGGAGTTGTATGAATTTTATTCGAGTCAGAAATAGGAGTATAAAACTTCTGAACTTTCCACGTACATGAGATAGCTAACCAGGAATATAATTTTTTTTTAAAAAAAATCAAATTTGTACGTACGTTTCAAAAAAATGTAGAAGCAGTATTCACTTGAAATGCTCATTGGACGTCACGTCAGTAGTGCCGACTGAAGCTGACGTGGAGCACTTCAAATACCGACTGAAGCTGACGTGGCAGAATCTGATAGGACCACAACATCCAGTCGGCACTTCAAATGCCGACTGAATGCTACTTCTGTAATTTTTTGAACAAGCATACAAATTTGATTTTTTTAAAAAAATATTATTTTTTTTTTAAAAAATCAGCTAACCATAGTGTCATGTGATATTAATGGAATTGGGTCTAGCTATCCCATAATACTCAATTACAGTAATGAGAGATTTGTTCTTGTATCACATATAAGTAAGTGAAATTTGGTTTTTTTTGTCTCGTATGAGTGTACGAGTGTATAACATGTGTCATACATTCTACAATGGATGACACCAACAAATTTTATTGTTTAACAGAAGATCAAAATACAATTTGCCTAATATTTAACATGTTGCTGATCAGCTCGAATGTAGCATCATGTAACATTAGCACAAATAAACGTTGTTGTTGCATGCCCTGTTCGATCCGATTTATCCAGACATGATGCAGATCGAGATGCATCCAGCTCCTGGAACCGCCCGTATTTCGCCAAGGCCGATCGAACGGTGGTGCCGGCGCGGCGGCCACTAATCACAGCGCGCCTAAGCTTAGCCATCTCCGAGTATAAACACGCGATGGAGATGAAATTTACTCGCTAATACCACGTTAAACTCTATTATAAACTAAAAGGAACAAGTCCATTTTTGTCCATCGAACTAAGGCCAACGTTTGCTTTTGGCCATCGAACTCGAAAACCAGGAATCTTCGGCCACTGAATTTTACAAATCGTATATAATTGACCATAAAGTTCTGTTTTGAATGGTTTTAGGTGGTTTTGACCACCATGTTGGACTCCGTCGCTACATTACCCACCACATCAGCTTGCTGACTCAGCTGTGGCCCACACGTCAGGTCAGGGCCCTCCTTATCTCTTCGTTAGGTCACCCGACAACGGCGCTGGCTCATTCGAATGCTACGATGGCGCTAGGGTTTGAGGAGGGGGCGGCGTAAGGGATGGGACGGGAGCCATGGCTAAGTCGTCGAGCTCGTCTTCCTCGACGGGTATGCTTGGAAGTTTGGGTGAAGAGTCTCCAATCCTGTACAGGCATGGTCCCCTAGATTACTCGCCGTCGATGATCTGCTATTGCAGGAACAAGACGACGCGGTGGATTTCTTAGAGCGAAGCGAACCTACGGCAACGCTACTTCACCTGCTACCGTTGACGCTACGCCACGCCACCCTCTGCCTTGCGCACCGACGATTTGAGGAACGAGATGTCGTCGGGTGACCTAACGGAGAGATAAGGAGGGCCCTGACCTAACGTGTGGGCCACAACTGAGTCAGCAAGACAATGTGGTGAGTAATGTGGCGACAGAGTCCAACATGGTGGTCAAAACCACCTGAAACCATTCAAAACAGGATTCTGTGGTCAATTATACACGGTTTGTAAAGTTCAATGGCCGAAGATTCCTGGTTTTCGAGTTCGATGACCAAAAGCAAACTTCGGCCTTAGTTCGATGGCTAAAAATGGACTTGTTCCAAACTAAAAATAGAAGAAATCTATTTATCATCAGGTTTTTTGTACCTACGGCGATAGGATATAGGAAAAATTATCAACCCGTATGTGGGCATAAGAATGGAGACGGTTGGAATTCTTTATCATGAGGACGGGATGGGGTACTGAAACGTGATGGGTCAGACCCGTTGTCATCCCTAACGGTACAAGCTAAAACCGACTCGGAGGTGATATTAAAACCATGCAATGTGCTTCTTGTCCCCTTCAACAAGACTGTTCTTTACATATTCACATGAAGTGTTATTAAAGTACTGTACGTAAATTCATTATGTATTTTTTTTTCAAAAAAATAGTAAATTCATTGTGTATGATGTAATAGTTGATTTAGCGTAGAGCGTAAACTAATATTACCCTCCTATTATTACCGTAATTAGAGATCAAAACTATAAGTGGTAATCAATACAACTCTTATTCAAATGCTATTGATCTGGAGCACATTGGAACCCAACAAACACTTTGGAACCTAGTTCTGAATTACGAATCAGAAGTCTGAAGTCTAAGCCATGCGATGCGACGACGACACTAACGAGGTCCTCTTCGCCGATGAGGTTGCACAGCTCTATCGGCTTGGTCGCTTCAGCATCGAGTGCATCTTCCTTTGCCCTTGCTTCGCCATGGACGGCGTCTGGATCACCTGGATCATGCGCTGTCGCTTCGCGTCTTCCGCTTCTTGGTACCCCTCCCGGAGTCCCGGAGCTTCCGCTTGGCAGCGTTCAAGGTCTTCTCGTAGGACGACCGATCGACGTCGGGAGCCACGACGACGGCCGTTCAAGGCCTTCTTGGCGGGAGCTTCTGACGACAACCGACACCTTCTTTGGCGACAGCTCCATCTTGGCCGTCTTGGCACGATCACCAGAAAGGACAGGTGGAGCACTGTGCTGATTATGGGGCAAAGAAAGGACCGAGGTCTTTGCCGTCTTCTTGGCCGCCGACGGCTCTATGATCTTGGCATGCTCGTCGGACTCTACTAGTTGCAGAACCTGAGACAATTTCGTCATGGCACTCTTGAGAGATGCCTTCCAGTCGCAAACGATTTGGGTCGCAAGGCTACGGACTCTCTCTGACTCATGCTTCATCAGAGCACCGATGTCGTTGGCTAGATCGTTGGATGACAGCAGCATCGTCGGTATCTCGGCCACAAGCTTCAGGGTGAGGAGCGACTCGATCATCACCTCGTCGAGGTCGAGGACGACGCAGAGCTCCTCCGCCACCGCGTCATCCGTGGCATCCCGGAGCATCTCCAAAATCTTGAACCTGGCGTCTCGGAACTCCTTGCGGCAGATGCCCGGGTCAGCGGCTTCGATGGCGCCGTCGATGGAGGCGAACACGTGGCGGAAGCGGTTCCACCGCCGGAGGACACCTTGCTCGGCGGCCATGTCGAGAACTACGAATCGATCGCTGCGGATGGTTGTGGTGGATGGGAGATCGCTCGAGATCGAAGGGGAGCTGAGGAAAAAGAGAGAGAGAGATGCAGGCGCTGGATGGCTTCCTCCCTCCTGGCTCCTGCTATTTAGGAATTAAGCATGCTGATGGTTTTTATGTATAGTAAGTGTTAGGCCATCTCCAATGCTTAGTGCTAATATAAATGCTTAGGATGAGAACAAAGTTAAGCATCTATCTTAAGAGTCTTATGCCTCAATGCAAAAATATATAGTAGTGCAATATATATTGGTTAATTTATTACTACAACTACTTGATTAGCCATGTATTTCTTTAACTACTTTGATAAGCACCCACTAAGAGCCGGTGCTAAAGTAAGCAGCAGCTCTTATCGCTAAGCATCTATGATGGCAAAAAAATCCGGTTTTTTTCTCTAAGCACCATTGCAAGCTTCCCATTAAAAGTGCTCTTAGAGCATCTTCAAAAGATGTTCTAAATTTTATTCCCTAAAATTTAATATAGGTATCATCCTATCTATATTAATTCCTAAAAATTAATTTGATTTCTAACAGTTTTCTAATCCCTATTTTTAAATAAGGAATGAGAAATTAATCTTAAATTTAGGATACATAACAAGGGATTTAGAAAATGGTTTAGAATGGGAATTTGTTTAGAGTTGTTGTTGGAGTCTAATTTTCCATCAAAACCTTAAATTTTAAATTTAGCAACCTAAGAGCTCTATTGGAGATACTCTTACAGACGTTACAGTTCGGCTCACCTCGGTGCAGGTCATGCATCATTGTGTAACTGCGTGCTTAATTATGCTCAATACAGCACATGTTTAGTATGTGTTTGGTTCGATGTAGTATTGCATCTCAGTATGCTCTTAATTAGCACCCAGCATTGTGTAACTGTGTGGTTAATTGTGTAACCTCGCCTCAATACAGTATGTCCAGTATGTTAGTTGGGACAATATGTAAAATCGCTGTGAAAAGACAGTAAAGCAAGCAGAAAACTCAATAGTCAATACAGCAGCTTTCTCATGCTCAGAGTTCCTGTAGTATTGCATCTCGTCAGAGTATCGGTGAAGCCTGCTCCAAGCGCGTTTACCTCGATGGGATCATGGGAATGATGTGTCTTCAGACATGCAAGAATGCAACTGAGAACAGAGCAGCAAAAAAGTGGAGAATACAGATCGGATAATGTGTAACTGCAACCGTCTTGTCTTATCCCAGGGTGCTGAAAAGGTGAACACTTGAACCTGGGGCGAGTCGCAACTCGCAATCAGTTAACTGAGCAAGTAAGCAGTAGACGTGCCCCCAGCCTTGTCTGGCCTAGCGTATCAGGTGATTTTCAGAGCCGGCCGAAAGGGGCACCAGAAGTCCAGAACTCTGGACGGTACACGAAATCTAAGTCATGTAACTCTGGAAAGACAAGCTCAAAGATTCACGTGTATTTTCAAACGATCAAGAACAGACAGCACTGCTTGCACCGGAGACCAGACCGGTTGAGATGTTGGACGAAAATCATCCTTACCACATAACCCGGAACTGGAGTCACTCAGCCAAATCCTATGTAATTACAGACTGTAAGATTAGCATGGAGGAACAAACGGGAAAAAAATAATGACTTGGAATCATAGCTGAAAGAACTATGTAAAGTACAACATCAATGTGGCTAAACCTCGTGCACGCCACACCATTCCAGTTACTCCAATAGGAGGTGGACACTGCACAAATTTAGACAAAATCACATGTCAACAGAAATGTACAAGAAAACTGGGTTAAACTAATAAAATGTGTGGGTTGTGCCTGATGAGTATGTTTCTATCGTGAGACCAGTGCACGTTTATTTCAGAGGGGTTTAAACTTTTAAGTGAAGGTAAGGTAGTGGTCCAAAAGAATGTAAGCAGCATGGTCAATCAAAGCTATGCCAGGCATTGAACACTAACCCAACTATTTATATAAAAAAAACACTAACCCAACTACAGGTGGATAAAGCAAGATTCCATCTGTAAAACAGTTGAATATAAGGTCAGCTACAGATTGGATTGAATTTCTGAAAAGCCTGCCAAAGAGTTTAACTCTAGAAGTTGAGCAAAAAGAAAAAAAAAACAGCACTGCAGAATGGTTGGGTCACTCAAAGGTCACAAGCACATATTGCACCACGGAAGGCAAAATTGGCTATGCAAGTAAATGTGTTATGACACTTGAATCACATATTCACAAGAAACAATATTCAAATATATTCTTTAAGAGCTAGTACCAACACTACGTCAAATAAAAACAACCAATTTTAGGGCTCTTTTGCAACCCAGAGGAAGTAGTTTGTTTATGTCACATGCAGCAACCAGCAACTTGCAGGATAGTTTCTAAAACACATAGCCAAATTGGCCCCTAATCGTAGGTACGGTAGCCTCCGCATCAGTGAGGTAGGACTCCAACCTAACCTAATCTAATCTAATTATTTCTTGACTAATTCTTTTCTTTGTCGGGAACACGCCGGAGATTCTTTTCTTTGTCGGGAACACGCCGGAGAGAAGGAACTCACCGGCGAGCACCCGGGCCAAACAGGAACCGAACAGAACAAGGAACAGAATGTTTATGGGCTAACTTTGGCACTGCAGCCATGACTCCCTTCATCAGTTTATATAGAGCAATACATGGCAATGTTTGATACATAGCAGGGGATTATTTAGGCCCTTAATTATCTCAGGATAGACTACCAAATATAGAGGACTGCCAAATACTCGGGATAGACTACCAAATATAGAGGACTACCAAATATAGACTAAGCCATTATGGAAACCATAAACTAGGAAACCAAAAATTTAGCACCCAAGGATTACTTTCCACAATCTCTTCCTAAGCCTTGTGGTGCAAATCTTCAGTATCAATGAGCCCGATCTTCTTCCTCAGCTCACAGAATCTGATCTTGCCGAGTGGCTTAGTCAATATATCCCCCAACTGATCCTCACTCTTTATGTAGTCCACTTTGATCAAACCTGCTTCAGCAGACTCCCTGACCAGGTGATATTTTACTTCAATGTGCTTGCTTTGACCATGAAGAACGGGGTTTTTAATCAATGAAATGGCTGACTTATTGTCAACCCTTAACATTGGAGCTTTAGGTTCTGATCCTTGGACCTCCGCAAGCACCCTAGCCAGCCATAGTGCTTGACAAGCTGCGTTTGCGGCAGCAATGTACTCAGCTTCGCAGGTTGATTGAGCTACAACCTTCTGTTTAGTCGACTGCCATGTGATTGGACTTTCATTGAGAAAAAATATCACCCCGGTTGTACTCTTCCTTGTATCCACATCACCGGCGTAGTCGCTATCACTGAAACCTGTCAAGCACACTTCCTCTTCCTTCTTTGTGCCGAACCAAACTCCCCAAGTCTTGGTTCCTTCAATGTAGCGCAGAATATGTTTCACAACCACCAAATGGTCCTCTCTTGGGTCCTCCAGAAAGCGACTCACATACCCAACAACAAAGGCCAAATCTGGGCGGGTATTTACCAAATACCGCAGACTCCCAACAATACTCCTGTAGGCTGTGGCGTCGGCTACAGGGGGTTCTGAACTGAGTTTGCTGAGTTTCAGCTTTGTCTCCATGGGCACTTGGCAGGGATTACAACCTGCCATTCCACTTTTCTCCAAAATCTTGACAGCATAAGCACCTTGACTAAGTGAAATACCGTCCTTCTTTTGCTTAACTTCAATACCGAGATAGTAGTGGAGCAACCCAAGGTCACTCATCTTGAAAGTTGCTGCCATTTCCCCTTTGAACTTCTGGATGTCACTTCTGCTAGCTCCCGTGATCACCAGATCATCAACATACACTCCAACCACCAACTGTATGTCGCTCTTCTTTCTGATGTAGATAGCATGTTCTGAGGGGCTCCTCCTGAACCCAAAAGACAGCAACGTGCTGTCCAACTTCTCATGCCAAGCCCGGGGTGCTTGGTGCAATCCGTACAAGGCCTTCCTTAGCTTGAGCACCTTGTGCTCCTGGCCAGCCACCACAAAACCAGCCGACTGTTCCACATAGACTTCCTCTTGAAGATCTCCATTTAGGAATGCCGATTTGACATCCATGTGGTGCACCTCCCATCCTTCACTTGCTGCAAGGGCAATGAGCAAGCGCACCGAGTCCAATCGAGCCACTGGGGCAAACACCTCATCATAGTCAATACCATGCCTTTGAGCATACCCCTTTACCACCAACCGTGCCTTGTACTTGGATATGGCTCCATGCTCATCTCTTTTCACCTTAAAGACCCATTTCAAGCCAATCGCCCTCCTCCCAGGAGGAAGATCAGCAAGGAACCATGTCATGTTTTCTTCTATGGACTCCATCTCTCTCATGGCCTTCTTCCAGCTGGGACTGTGTTCGGCTTCACTGAAAGATGTGGGCTCATCCGAACTCACGACATGCAGCTCTTCCAACACTCTTGGCACAAAACCGAGTGGAGAACCCGGTCCAAGGATGTTGTCCATCTTCCTGAACCGGAGTTGTTCACCCTCATCGTAGCAAGCATAGTTGTTACGGCGACGCGGCGAAGCGCGGCGACCTACCACCTTCATAACTTTACAGCGCTTATGGCGCGCGGCGCGGCGTCGCCATAGACACATCGGCGCGGCGAACAATATAGAAAAATAGCTTATAGGATTTAGAAAAATATATCAATAAATACGTACTAAAATACTAAATTGCAAATAACAATATTAGTATGGTATGATAAACATAGCAATACAATATCAAGTTACAATATTGTCACTTTAGATATATTATAATATAAAAAATATAATTAAAATTGTAAAAACATATTTAAAATTATGTCTAATAATATAATTAAAGTACAGTAAATAATCTATTTATATAAATTTTACCACACAACCCATTTAAATTTCAGCCCATTTAAAGCCCATTTCTAAACCCTAACTTCTCCCCACTACCTCTCTCCCTCTCAGCCCCTCTCCAGCCGCCACACTTCCTCTCCTCTCCCTCCTCTTCTCTTCCCCATCTTCTACCCTAGTGCACTAGGCGGCCAGATCTGAGCTCGCCGCGCCGCGGCCCCGCCGCGCCCCGCCGCGCCCTCGCCACGCTCCATCGAGCCCTCGTCGCGCTCCCGCCGCACCCCCGTCGCGCCTTCGTATGGCGGGCGCCACACCACGCCACAGTGGCGCCACACACCTGTGGCGCCCGCCATAGACACATGGGCGATATGGCGGTCCGTGGCGAATTGCAGATTTTCGCCACGGCGATATGGCGACGCCATAACAACTATGGTAGCAAGCATCGAGGTCTTCATCGTCAACACCTGAGAGGGGAGAGACAAACTCCACTATCTCTCCCCCTTCGGATCCTCCCGGTGTCCTTGCCTCCGATGCAAGTGGTGAGGGAGGGGGGGTCTGTTCGGTGTCCGGAGGGGCTACTCCATGCCCCCCGCCAACACCCTCACTCGTCGGTATGCCCTGTCTGACGATAGTGTACTCCACCGTGAAGACATCGCCATGGTTATTCACCATGTTGGAGTCGGCCACCGTGCTCCAATCCCACTGAGCCTGCTCATCGAAGACCACATCCGGTGTCACATGGACACTCTTGGAGATGGGATCGTAGGCCCGATAAGCCTTTGTTCCCCTCTCATACCCGACGAAGATCATCTTGCGACCTCGATCTTCCAACTTCTTCAAGTGAGGCTTGGTGTTGCGGACGTAGACGATGCAGCCGAACGTCTTGAGATGATGTACGGCCGGCTTCTTCCCGTACCAAGCCTCAAATGGCGTCTTCCCTTCCACGCTCTTTGTCGGGCACCTGTTCAACACATAAACAGCCGTGCTTACCGCTTCACCCCAGAACCATCCAGGGAGCCCCTTCGCCTTGAGCATGCTTCTTGCGGCTGCCACAACCGTCCCATTTCGGCGTTCAACCACGCCGTTCTGTTGTGGACTATATGGCGCCGTGAGTTGCCGACTGACGCCATCCGCTGCGCAGTACTCCGCAAACTCGACCGAGGTGAACTCACCGCCTCGATCAGTTCGGATAGCCTTCAACTTGACTCCCGAATCTCCTTCAGCTTGCGCCTGAATCTCCTTGATGGCAACCGCTGCACGATCCTTTGAAGGAATCACGACTACCCGCATGTACCTGCTCAAATCATCCACCAACAGTAAGAAATATTTATTCCCCCTTGGTGTTGCTGGCGTGATGGGACCGCACAGATCCCCGTGCACCAATTCTAGGAGCTTCTTCGCCCTGAACTCCGCTTGCGTGGGGAAGGAGGTGCGCCTCTACTTACCCGTCTGGCAAGGTTCGCACACCCTCTCTACTTGGCCGATCTCTGGTAGCCCTCGGACTAGCTCCTCCCGAGCCAGCTTCCTCAGTGCAGCCATGTTGACATGGCCGAACCTCTCATGCCACCTCCACGCCACCTCGTCATCTCTTCCTCGCACCGCCATGTAGACTGGTGGTGCTATCTTGATGTGGAGCATGTACAACCGATCTTCTGCTCGCGACACCTTTGCTAGCAACTTGCCATCGGGCTCGTGGATCCTCATTGTGCCGGCTTCTATCTTGATGCGATACCCCTCCTCATCAAGTTGCCCGATGCTCACGATGTTCGAGGTCAAGCGGGGTATGTAGTAGACTCCGGCGAAGCATCGATGATCTCCATTCCGGCACACGAATGAGACCGTCCCACGGCCCTCAATCCGAGCCACCGAGTCATCACCGAACCGAACAGTGCCTAGCACTTCCGTGTTCAGCTTTGAGAACGCGACTCTGGACCCGGACATATGATTTGTTGCCCCCGTGTCCAGAATCCACGCCTCTGCCTCATTCTCCACCTCTTCTCCGAGCTGGGTGAAGACCCTTTCTTCCCGGATCTCAACTTGAGGCTCCTCTGAGCCTCTGCATGGTGCCTACCCTGCCAGTTGCAATGGCAGGCCGGCCCTTTGTAGTGGAGCCGCCGATGACTCGGCCGGCTGTGTGCTGGCGACGGGGCTGATGACAGTCGGCGAGGCCCTGGCGACGAGGAGAGAAGCCTCCTCCTCCTCCTTGACCGCATGGGCCTGCTCCTTCTTGGGCTTCGAGCGACACTCGCGAGCCCAATGACCCAGCTTGCCGCACCTCCTGCACTCGTCTCCACCCCTGTTGGACTGTGGACCACGGCCGCCGCGCCCACGGCCGCGCCCGCGTCGTTCTCCCCCTTGGCGTCCACCTCCGGAGCCTCCGCCGGAGTGGTTTTCCGCCTCCTTCTTCCTTTGCCGGGCAGCCCATTCCTCCTCCGTGAGGTAGAGCCGCCCATCGTGCTGCAGCGATCTCGGAGCATCCTCGAAGGTCTCCTCGGCTGCCTTCAACCGCCCCACCAGATCCGAGACGGTGAGGGTCGACACGTCAAGAAGCGTGGTGATGGCGAGCACGATCTGCTTGAATCGTGGTGGAACGCTGCGAACGATCTTCTCCACGATCTTGCTCTCCTCGATTCCCGCATCGAGGGTGGCGAGCGTCGTCGCCATTCCGTTGAGGCGCAACGCGAAGTCTTCGATGGTTTCACCATCGTTGAACGTCGCCAAGTCGAACTTCCGCCGCAGTTGAACCGCAGCAAACTTCACGCGGTCGTTGTCGACCCGCATCTCCGAGATGGTCTTCCAGGCCTCCTTCGCCGTGTCCTTGTCGGCAATGGAGGACACCATCTCTGGTGGCACCGCGCTACAGAGAGCGTCAAGTGCCATCATCTCCTCCTGCACGTCGGCACCGCCCTGCTCGACGACGTGCCAAAGCGCCCTCGCTTTCAGCTTCACCTTCATCAGCAGCACCCATTCGGAGTAATTGGTCTTGGTGAGGACGGGGTAGCTACTCCCGCCGCCCACCTCACGGATCACCCTCTGGACAACAACTCTGTTGTTGGTGGAGCCCGAATTGACTGACGCCTGCCCTTCCATTCGGCCTCCCCGGTCCGCAAACTGGCTCTGATACCACTTGTCGGGAACACGCCGGAGAGAAGGAACTCACCGGCGAGCACCCAGGCCAAACAGGAACCGAACAGAACAAGGGACAGAATGTTTATGGGCTAACTTTGGCACTACAGCCATGACTCCCTTCATCAGTTTATATAGAGCAATACATGGCAATGTTTGATACATAGCAGGGGATTATTTAGGCCCTTAATTATCTCAGGATAGACTACCAAATATAGAGGACTGCCAAATACTCGGGATAGACTACCAAATATAGAGGACTACCAAATATAGACTAAGCCATTATGGAAACCATAAACTAGGAAACCAAAAATTTAGCACCCAAGCATGGTTGTCACGGCGCCTCGGCGAGTCCAGTCGCCAAGGGGCCGACTGGACGCCTAGGCGCCTAGGCGGGCGCCTAGGCGTCGCCTAGGCGACCAATTAAATTCAGCACACAACCACACATAGTTCATACTTCATAGCACAATTAAATTCGCCTAGGCATATTCCATAGTTCATACTTCATAGTTCATAGCACACAACCACACATGCAAAATAAAGTTTCACACAATTCACACAAGTCCATAGCAAGCAAACAAAGTAAAGGTTCAAACTTCAAAGTTCAAACAAGCAATGAAACTCTCCTAATGGTTCTAAACTTCTAATCAACATCAAACTCTATATCATCGTGGCCACTCTCATTGGCATTCCGTGGAGCACAATCTTGAGGACTAGATGGTGGTTGGCCAAAATCATCTTCAATATCAAGGTCATCGGCCACATAGTGATCTTCATCATCTTCCTCTCCTCCAGATACTTGTTCTTCTTCAATAATTGAGGTAGAAGCTGGTACACTTCGACGAGTACGAGCATACGTCCTAGTTATCCTAGGTGCCCGAAGTGATTCACTTGCACCAATGGCTTCATCAACATGAGACCAAAAGAGATCATCTCCAGGATGGACTTCATCATTTCCCATCAAGTGAACCCATTCATTGTCCCATTGGAACTCTTCTAAGATCAATGGGTTGAAATTTGTTCCTTCAACCCGCATCTTTCTAAACCTTTCAGCAATCTTCATGTTGTATTGAATATAAACCAAGTCATTCAGTCTGTTGTGCTCCAAGCGATTCCTTTTCTTTGTATGGATCTACAAAGTAATTAATAGTTACTACTTAGTACTTACTAATATAGCAATCTATGAATGAAAGACAAGTACTCAAGTAGACATGATTTGTAGTCGCTTACAAATTCAAATATGCTCCAATTGCGCTCACAACCAGAAGCTGAACAACAAAGACCAATGATGCGTCTTGCAAAAGTTTGTAGCTCTCTACTTAGTCCACCAAAAGCACCCCACCAATCAACTACAGTAGTTGTACAAATATGTTAGAGCTAGAAGTCTAGAACACAGAATATAGTAAGAATAGTATAGGATTGTAGGTCTTACGAGGGTTTTTGGTTTTTTGTTGCTTCACTGCCAATGGCTTTGCAAAGATCCCCTTGTGTTCTCATAGTCATCCGCTTGATTACTTATTTGTACAAGCAAGACATCATCATCAAACATCAGAGTCTCAAGGACATCATTGAAGGCAACTCGGAGTCTAGAAGCCTCATTGTCATCTTCTTTGGAGATGTCAAAAAATTTATTTGGATTCAAAAATAGTGCAGCCCCATGAAGTTTTTGCTCCATTTGATTCACCCACCTTGTATCTATGATGTCCAGTACCTTCTTTAGAACCCTAGGCTTGCTTTCAAGAGCGGTGCTTATTTTTTTTTCTTGCTAGATACATAGCTGCAGCAATCTCTGGCATGGCAGGCTTCTCATCCCCATCAGCAATCCTCAAAGCAATAAGCAAAGGTTGGGATGCTCTAATGCAATCCATTACGGTATTCCAGAACTGAGTGGAAATCACAATATCAGTAGCTTTCTTCCCAGCCTCCGTGAAAGCCAATTTGGACCTAGTCCAATCATCACTAAGAAAGAGCTTCCTCAAAGCATCCTTATGCTTCAATAGACTTTGCAAAGTGAGAAAAGCAGTGGCAAACCGAGTGGCTGCGGGTTTAACCAAATCTCTTCCTCCTGTATGCTCTCTCATTGCATCAAGAAGTCTCCCATGCCTATAGATGAAGGTAGTCAACCGCTTGGCATTGTTGATGCCCTTCTTGAAGTCCCTTATGTTTGCAATGTCCTCTAACATAAGGTCTAAACAATGTGCAGCACAAGGTGTCCAAAAGATTTTAGGATACTTGTTCCTAATAATTGCACCAGCAAGCTTAAAGTTGGCCCCATTGTCAGTGACTATTTGAACTACATTATCCACACCCACATCAAGAATCCTCTTCTCAAGCATATCTGCCAGGACTTGTCCAGTTGCCACCTGGGAGGATGCATCTACAGACTCTAAGAAGAAGGTCCCTTCAGGACAATTGACAAGGAAATTTATCAAGTGTCTCCTCCTCTTATCACTCCATCCATCAGACATGATTGTGCAGCCATATTTTCTCCATGCAACCTCTAGCCCCTCTCTTATAGCTAAAACCTCTTTTTTTGCCTTGGCAAGTAATGGCACCCTTAGCTCATGGTAACTAGGAGGCTTGTACCCATGCCCATATTGTCCAACGGACTCCATCATGATCTCATAGCTCCTCGAATTAGCAGCATTGAATGGTATGCCACATTGATAAAAGAAGTTTGCAACATGCCTATCCACCCTCTCTTTTTCTTCCTTGGTTCTCATGCATTGCTCTATGGATGTTTGGGCGGGTTGCTTTGAATGCCTTTCCTCAACCACCTCTTCTGGAGTCTTCTTTAATATTGAAGCAACTGACTTTGTGGTCTTAGGCACCGGTGTGAAACTAAGAGCAGCCGCCTTCCTTTTTGCCGCTGTCCCTGAACTTGGGATACTAGAAGACGCGACAGACGCCTTTGATGATGCAGCAGCTTGATTTTGATTGACCTCAACCTCCTGAACCTCATCATCTTCCTCATCATCATCTAAAATTATCCGGCTTGATCTTGTAGTTTTCTTCATGTACTCTTGCATCTCTCTCATTATTGCCGTGGTTGTTTTGCTACATGTTTGCACATCACCAAAACCAGCGGCAAGGTGTTGCTTCAACCTTTTGATACCTGAATGCATTTGCTTCCCACATAAAGAACATTGCACCAAATCTTTGTTTGTCAAGTCCGGCCAAAATCCATACTTCCATCCAGGATCCTTCGACTTAGCCTTTCGCTTCGGATCCTTTGATGGATCATATGCAACCTCCCCCTGTAGGGCACCACTACCTTCACCATCTGCCATTGTGCTGCTTGCCTTGCTAGTTGTTGCCTTCTCTGTTGCTGCCTAGTGCCTTCTCTGTTGCTGGCTTGCTGCCTGCTGCCCTGCTACACTACTGCAGTACTGCTTGAGTGCTTGCCTTGCTGTCTGCTGCACTACTGCAGTACTAGCCACTAGGGGAGCACAGGGGAGGCGGGGAGCACAGGGGAGGGAGCACAGTGGAGCCGGGGAGCACAGGGGACTAGGGGAGGGAGCACAGGGGAGCCGGGGAGCACAGAGCAACTGAGCACAGGGGAGGCGGGGAGCACAGGGGAGCCGGGGAGCACAGGGGAGCCGGGGAGCACAGGGGACTAGGGGAGAGAGCACAGGGGAGCCGGGGAGCACAGGGGAGGGAGCACAGGGGAGGCGGCCGGTGGCCGGTGGCCGGGCGGCGCAACTGCGCAAGGGGAAGCAGCGCAGCTGCGAAGATCTGGCGGCCGGCGGCGCAAACGAACCGGAGATCCGGCGGCCGGCGGAGCAGATCCGGCAGCCGGTGGGCGGCGGCGCAAGGGACTGAGGCGTGAGGCGGCGGCGCAAGGGAAGCGGCGGCGGCGGCGCAAGGGAAGAAGAACCTAAAGCCGAAAGGGCCTGGGCGCGGGCTTAGAAAATGACTCACGGACCCTAGGCGCCCGCCCAGAGTCTCCTGGCGACCGCCTAGGCGCCATGGGCGACGCCTAGACTGTCCAGGCGGGCGCCTAACTCACCCAGGCGAGGCGTTTCAGCTAGGCGTCCGGCGGCCACCGCCTGGACGCCTAGTCGGCGCCTAGGCGTCGCCTAGGCGACGCCGTGACAACAATGCACCCAAGGATTACTTTCCACATTCTTAACTTTCTAATTACAAACTATAAACCTCTTTATATAGGACAAGGGTCCCCTTATTTCTAGGACAAATCAACTCTTAACTGCAATTAGACTTTTAACCCTAAACATACCCTAATTGGACTCTAACTGTTCACAGGTTGGGCCTGGCCCCAAACCCTAGCCCTTACTAACACTGGAAATTTTTAAAATGCAATCAGCAACCTCGCACCATAAATTGTAACCGGTTAGATTCAAACAAACCTGTAAATGGAATTGGATGCAACCTACTACCATAATCTACTTGCATTCCTCTCTTGCTGCTGCATTGTGATGCACATTTTCACCTTCATGGCCACATACAGCTTCATCCTTTGAATGTATCACTCCATTTGATGTTACTTGAAGGCTGCTACCCATATCTGACATTCCACTATAGTCAGATTTGTGTTTATCCGTTTCTCCCATGGGACATTCTTTTCTGCCATTTTCAACCAATCCACTTGCTTGCTGTGTTTGATTTGGTAGTATTCCAGTATCAATGACCACGTCAGCATACTTAGTTGCAGAGGTTGGTTCAGACAATGGCTTTTGTCCTGTATTAACATTGATGTTTTGATCTATTGGAGTGGCACCATTCATAGTAATTTTGTATCTCTGGTTGCATGTATCTCAGAAGTTACATCAGTCTGGTACTTTTCTTCAATAGCAACATTGCTGCTTGGACATATTGTTGTTCCAGCATTGGTAGCCAGAACCACATCCTTGACTGTATGTGGATCAGAGGTTGATTCAGTGTATAGATTCTCTTCAGCAGTAACACTGCCACCCTGGGCTATTGGTATTCCAGTGCTGGTGCTCACTTCAACCTCTTCCAATGTATGTGGTTCAGATGTTTCTTGCATACTAGTCTTATTATCTTCATTGACGATGTTGCTGGTTTGATCCATTGGTGATAAACTATTATCAACCATTTCCAACTCTCTGCTTGAGATGAGCTCAGAGTCTGCTTCGGACTTGATATTTTCTTTAGAAGCAACAACAGAAGGGTTGTCTGAACATTTTTTCCCAGAAATTTCAGGAGATTTCTGCCCGTGCAAGGTATCATTTGTTGAATCCACATGGCCTGAAGCTAATACACTGGACACTTCTTCATCAGGATATTTCCCTGACTGAGTTCCAGAATTACTCTCCGCAGGTAGTCCACTGCTCTGAAGTTCATCAGGGAACTTTTCATTACGATGTGCAATGCTACTGCAAGGTCCAACATTCCCCACCTTTTCACTAGATGAGGTTGTGCCATTATTTAAAATTCCTTCTGGAGGTCTTGATGGAGAAAAGGTTTGTGATTGTGCACCAGCAGTAGTAACACTTAGAGCCGCACTGCTAGCTTGCATGAAGTTTGGATTCATAATATTACCATTTGCAGCCAACTTTTGGTGATTTTCCTTCACAGCAATATTTTGTGCTGCTCTTTGTGAAGAAACATATGTCACACCAGGTGGTGGAGCAGTCTTGGGTTCGGCAGCAGTTCTTGTAACCTTGCCATATTTTGGTGGCAGAGGTTTTCCCTTACTTTTTGTCAGGCATGTTGGACAATGCCACTCAGCTTTAGGAACACCTTTATTACCATAATGCTGAAGGCATTTCAAGTGTGCTCCCTTCTCACAAGCATCACAAACAAGCAAACTGTCCATATCCATGATAGGAACTTTGCATATTTGACAGTCCAAGCGAGAATGCATGTACTCAGTTGATGGTGGAATCCAGCTAGGATGATTAGCTGGTTGGAAAAGGACTTGTTGAACATTTTTCACTATTTCATTGTGGTTAGCAAAAGTAAGTTTGGAAGGAACAGGTGCTACCCTTGGTGTAGCATGATGCCCCATAAGAGGGTTTCCTGATGCTTCCATTGATACTGCCCTTGTATCCTGGTTTTTCACCACCTGATTGGAACTCTGTACTGCATTCAGATTGGACCTAGCAGATGTATCATGAAATGATTTATTCAAGTGGCCAGTGGTAGCTGCAGCAGTGGAAACATACATAATTAGCTTCTGAGATAGGAGAATTGAATTAACACATCTTTTTTTATAATCAGGATTATACATATAAAGTACTCCCTCCAATCATTAATATATGAATTTTTTGTACTAAACTTAGCACTAAAAACGTCATATATTAATGATCAGAGGGAGTACTTCTTAGACCCAAGAAAGTGACATTCTAAGCAAGGACAGGCGCACCCAAGGAAGCGTGTTCGACAAAGATACAAATGATGAATACAGAAGAGTTTAATAGTTTCTATTATTCAAAGTGGTAGTCATAATAAATGCTGAATTTCAAGAAAAGTGTACCTATAACACAAGGATTTGGCCCATTCTAAAAAATACCATAAAATTTGTGTAATACCAATTAATACCCCAGAAGGCATCAAGACCTTCTCATTTCTACCGCAGAAGTTACTTTTCTCTAAGCAAAAAAGCTTCTTTTTTCTGAATTCATCTTTCTCTAAATTCCACATTTACACCTTATCTTCTAGCCTCAAACTTATCTCACATGCACTGGCCCTGCTTCACACCACAGTCATCATATTGTGCCAGGTGTTGATGCTTTTGCATTGCACTATAGCCACGATCATCATCGTGCCCAAGCACAGGCCATACTGAATTCTGCCGCAGTTTAGCAGCAGTTACATTCAGTGATAGAGAGGGTATGATGCAATGGGTGATGAATTGACAAGAAGAGGAAGATCTCATGAAGTTTTGGTTTGGCGAGGGGAGGTCCAGTGTGAAAGATCATCAATGGAGATCAGGTGGCAGTGGCACAGCATGATCTGGACAGTTTTTCAGCAGTGCAACAAGGTAGGGAAGCAAATTTGTTGGCCCATGCAATCCTACTAAAGACCCCCTCATCTTAATTGGTAGTTCAAATTGGATATGAAATTAACCAAATAACTAGCATGGGCCAACAGGTACCCAAGGCATGATCCATGTGAGTCCCTACAAACAAGGCTGGTGCCATGGTCACCTAGGAAATGGTCAAATGTTCCAACTCTCGTACAACCACTGTTTCCATCATCATCTTGCGTCAATTCAATCCAACAGTGACAAGCCGTAGACGATGCCCTTCTCAGTGATGATGATCAATTGATCAGGAGAGGAAAAGAGGGGGCAGGAAGAGAGAAGCGCAAAAGTGGAAAGGTGGAATAGATGGGAAGTTCCTGTGTTTTTTTTTTGCAATGGATCAACTTATTGTGCTAGGGTATTTCCTCTTGAAAATAGTGTCCATCGAAGTGTACAATGAATGATAGAAAAATGTTTATATATGAGTTTGTATCCAACAGCATTAGACGCTCTTCTAGAGCCAAACAAGCCTCTTACTTATAGTTAGATTATTAAGAAGGGCTAACTAACAACTGTGAACATTAAAACATAAATGTATAATATATGAGACGTATAAGAAAATGGAGCAGTACCTCCACTGCGTACTGGATTAGGAGGACTATTAGCTCCTTTATCCATTTTAAGATGCAGTGCAGAAGTATGGGGTATTGCAACAACTGAAGGGTTGGCAACTGGTTTTACAGGAGACAATCCATGGGGTTTCAACGTAACTAGGGAAGTAGAAGTCATTGTGGCAGTAGCAGGTAAGGCCACAACAGATGATGGATTCCTAGTAGCTCCAACAGCAAACTTGGTAGCTGCATGCAAACCTTGGAAGTCTGCTATTCCACTTGAGATAATTGTTTGAGGTGTACTAGTCATTGCCTGTACTGGAGCTTCCTTGACTTCTTCCATCTAAAATGAGGGGAAAAGGAGAAAAATAAAATTGTTACTTGGCGAATGTACAAATAATTGCAAAGACCAGACAATTGGGGCAAACTCACCAGCTCAAAACAAGATTATTGTTACATAATTTTGTAATACTTATCCAATGATAATTAATTGGCAACTCAATTCAATTCAGAAGTAAACATAATTCATAACCAAAAGCCTAAGTGAAACCACTAGATGCTGAGAAGTACAATCACATCCATCAAATAATAAAATGGATTCGACGAGATCCATAAATAAAAAATTGTAAGCAAAAGCAACCCAAAGACATGACGACACTGTTCAAATTCATGCTACTCCTACAATCATGAAAATAGAAAAGGACAAAAGGTAGCCCTTAACATAAACCTAATATTTACTCAAAACATATGGCTGCAAAGTATTTTTTTCTTAGTGGGCAGAAACACTAGGAAGGCAAACAAACCCTACCAGACTAAACTGCAACAAGACTACACGAACAGGAGTAACAGAAATGTACCAAGATATGAGTTATTTTCTAGGAAATCAGTCAATATTAACTATCGATTGAGCATAATTCACAATTCACATGGTAATAGCTTATGCCATACTAATATCACGAGCGTTCTCACAGGTGCAGTGTAGACTGTAGACCAAATTATGGCAGTTCACAGCAAGGCTCTAAAACTGGTGGAAGCGAAAAATGAGAGCTGCCAAACCTTGCGCTTAGTAAGCAAAAGCCTGTCGGCGATGGAGGCCTTGGGCGGGCGGAATCCCATGGCGGCAGGGTCCCTGGCCCTATTGAGCCCGAGATCCTCGACCACGGCGCGCACAGCCTCGCCGGGAAACAGATCCTTTGGCCGCACCGCTCCCTCAGACACAACCGCAGCCAACCTCTCCCTCGCCTCCGCCGCGAGCGCCCGCTCAGCGGCCGTCGGCTCCCTCCCTCCCCTCACCTCCCCGGCGGCTGCCAGGACCATGACGATCTCCGCCACCCGCCGCATCCCCTCTCCGTGCCCCCCGCCCCCGCGCCGCCGCTTCCCCAGAACCGCCGGGGGCGACGCCGCCGCGGCGTCCCCCATGGCCTCACGAGCACGGGACCAAACCCTAGGAGAGAGAGAGAGAGAGGAAGAGATAAACGTGAGGCCGGGGGAGCCTCCAGAAGGTTCGAGAAGATTCTCGAAGCGGAATCCGTGGCCAATTCAAACGCGGCCCGTTTCGCGCTTAATTACAGTGGAGGGAGCCGCGAGCCCGCGAGGGGTTTAGATGGCAGCGGTGAGATGCGCGAAGCGGAGATGTGAGTTTTGGGGGGAAGACGCGCAGGGGCGGGGCGATGAGAGAGATGAGAGACAGAGGGGCGCAGCGGTAGAGAGTTTTTTTTTCTTTTTTTTTTCCTCTGGGATTTCACGTGGTGGGAGTCGGAGCTGGGTTGGTGGGTGGAGTCCTGTACTGTTCAGTACAGATGGACGGCTAGGATGCCGTTGGTTGCTTGCGTGGCGCGGTCTGCGGCTGTGATTTGCAGGGAGGGAGAGATTGGGCCATGAATGGGTGTGGTTTCATACTGGGCTACTTGGCTTTGGGAGGCTGGGCTGAATTTAACCAAGTGGTAGAAGGCTTCAATTCGTCGTGTACAATTGTGCTCAGGTTTTGGAGTTTGGAGGATACATCCGTTTCTTCACTTCCAAATATTCGACGTGTAAATCACTAGCTTATTTGAGTCTATTCTCCTATGTCATTAGCAGATGCTTGCCAGAATGCCAGCACTGGCAGCTAGAACCAAAACTTTACAGTTGGGTGCATTGTAGACGGCGCTAAAATTCTGTCAAGTAACAAGCCCTAGAGATAGATCACGAGCCAGCAGTGAGGGCTATGATGGACACTGGTCTCTTCACGATATTGACGAACACAGAGTTATGGTTATGGAACAGTAGGTCCGTTGGGTTTAGCTACTCCGATATTCATCCTCTGTCCCTGTTGCAAGAAAAAGTATCCGTTCCATCTTCGTGGGCTGTTCGGTTAGGAGGGGATTGAGGGGGATTGGAGGGGATTGTAGTATAAATCCTCTTCAATCCCTCTCAATCCTCCTCAATCCCCTTCCCCAGGGGGATTAAATGAACAGCCCTTATGGGAGATTTTTTCCGCCCCCGTCCCCGCACATGGACGGAACCTGTCGAGTCCCAAAAAACAGGGCAGTTCATGGGGTGTGCGGGAGATGTATGGTATCGTTCGATCCTCGATCACCTCAGAGCTAAGTATTCTTCTCTCAATTGTAATTCACATGTCCGTAATGCTTGGGTTGGGTTGGGCCTAAGCAAGAATGGGTTGTGTGTTTGGCTCGTAAACCGCATATTAGTGTGACGTGGAAATATAACTCATGAGGACAAGGGACTAAGGAATGTCTGCTGAATAGCGTGGGCCTCATGGCTCTAGAAGTGATGAGTCATTGTCAACGATAGTCAACAAGGACTGAAGAAGAGAAGAGATCTGCTGTTTCATGGGCCGCGTGTGACTCAGGTACACGGGCAGCGAGCGACTGTCGAGCAGAGGAGGCTGCGAAGTCGGGCTGGCCCAATCCGGGTGCATGGGCCAGAAGCAGTAGCAGACCCACTGGGCTGTTGACCAGGACTGACTCAGGTACACGGGCGGTGAGCGATTGCTGGGCTGAGAGAGCTGCGGGGTCGGGCCGGCCCAATCCGGGTACCTGGTGCAAAGCTGGTGGAGGCTTTGTCAGTTTCGGCGTAAAACTGACAACCGTTGATTCTGTATCCGACTGTCCAGAAGAATAGCTTCAGGATATGTCATCTGTTACTCTAGGCCCACAGTCAGTCAGTTGTGTCTGTAAAAATACCTAAGGGCAGTAGAGTCTTTTTCTGTATTTTTGAGTCTGTAAAACCCTAAGGGGCTGGTAGAATATTCCTAGTGTTGGGCTGCCTATAAATAACACCCCAATCCCTAGGGTTTTGACTACCCCTTTGTGCTGAAATCAAATCTGTTGGGTCACTTTTGTCTCCCGTCCTCTCTCTCCTGTGTGCGCCGCCAGGGATTGCCTCTCCCTGTTCTTGCATTCTTTTGGCTCAAATCTTTTGGATGCATTTAATCTTTGAACTCTGGTGAATTTATTGCTTGCATTTTGTTTGGTTTGGGGAGTTATTGCCTTACCTACAGGCTGCTGAATTTATTCTTGAAGAGAAGCTTCTTCGGCTGGGTGTGTTCTTCATGGTGGTAGTACTAGTTCTTGCTGTTGCAAGTAGTACTGCTTTACTGTAGCTACAGTGTTCGGCTGCAGCTTTTCACCTTCTATCGCCCAGCTTTTTGATCGAAGCAGACAGTCTCTTTTGCTTTTTCCTGGTGTGTCTGGCGAAGCCCGGTTCCGTGCGAAGCCCCTCAACTTCGTGTGGCAGGCTCCGGTCGAACCTCTTTAAAAGGCTTCGCTCAGACTTCGAACTTCGGTGTTTGTGTCTGAGTTGCTAGCTTCGAAGTACTTCCTGTATGGACAGCATCGCATACTTCGAACTAGCATACTCCGAATCTATCTGTTCGAAGCGCACACTTCGTTAGGCTTCGAAGTTGGGGTCGAAGTTTGTCTGTACTGATAGACTTCGCTTGGATTTCTTTGTGACGTGTCAGCCTTCGATTCTCCTTCCGAAGCTTTCTTTTTTCGAAGATAGCGTGTAGGCTTCGGACTTGATTTTGTCACGAGACAGACTTTGCTTCTTTGTTCGAAGGTTGTCTGTTTGTGTGTGTTGTGTTCGAAGTTTTTGTGTTCGAAGGTTTTGCTTCGAGGCTTTCGGTTCGAAGTACGTTCGAAGTCTTGTCTTCGAAGTGCATACTTCGAAGCAGGCTCCGGCACTGTTTTACTTCGCTCCGAAGCTCGTGAGTCGAAGCTGTGTGCGAAGACTTGACTTCGAAGTGCATACTTCGAACCAAGCTCCGGCACTGTTTTTTACTTCGCTCCGAAGTACTCTTCGCTTCTTATCACTTCGAACTAGCCTAGACAGTGACATCTTCGGCATTTCGGACAGACTCCGACACCAACCTCCGAAGCATACCTCGACGTGCGGAGGGGGCTTCGCCAAGTCCCGAACAGGAGACAACTTTGGACAGTAACTTCTCTTGTCACTTTATACATACTTAGATCATTTCATTGAGAAGTATAGGCCTGTTACAACTTGTTTATCTGCCTAGTTGCACCACTTTAGTTTTACACTGTTTATCATCAGATGCTTCTAGGTTAGAAACCTTTAGACTTAGGCCTTCTGTATATTTTCTGCTGCGTAGTATTTTTGAGGTGCGTTGGGTATTGGGAACAGGCCATTGATTCGAAAGAATTTTTAAGGCGCCCATTCACCCCCCCTCTGGTCGCTTCTTTCGGTCCTACAAGTGGTATCAGAGCGAGGTTAGGGTTTTTCCATACCTTAACCGGTTCTAAACCCTAGTAGTGACTATGACGTCTCCTGGCAAGGTCCCGTCCTTGGAAGCCTATGGCTATAATTATTGGAAGACTCGCATGCGAGCCTATCTCATGAGCCAGGGTTCGGACATATGGGACATTTGCGTTCACACTACGTTTGTCATTCTGCCAGTTACTGAGCAAGGTACTGCTGGTATCATTGCTCAGCATCTGAGCAACAGTAAGGCTGTGAACATTTTATTTTCTGGTTTAGGTCCCACTGAATTTGAGCGAGTGAGTCATCTCTCCACTGCGAGAGAGATCTGGGCTACCCTCAAGGCACACCATGAGGGAACAGCACAGGTCAAGGCTCGGCTCTATCAGACCTACCGGCGTGAATATGAGAATTTCACACAGAAGCCAGGTGAATCTGTTGAAGCCTTGTTTGGTCGCTTTCAGTCGATCATTAACAAGCTTCGGGACAACAAGGCTGAGGGTGCTCAGTTAGTCTCAGATCATGAGCAGGCGCTCAAGGTTCTTCATACCTTGGACCCAAAGATCTGGGAGATCAAGGTATCATCTATCGTTGAGAGTACTTCTTACGATACCTTGACCATTTCTGAGTTGTTTAGCAAGCTGAAGGCCACTGAGGTAGATATCCAGTTGAGATCAAATCTCACTGGCTCTGGATCAAAATCCCTGGCCCTTGCTACACCTTCTGTTGATCCCTCTGCTGTGAGCTGTGCTGGGTTCTCTTTGATGTCTATCACTGAGGACCAGCTTGAGTTGTTGGGAGATGATGATTTGTGTCTCTTTAACAACCGGGTGCGTCGTGTCTATGATAAGAGAATGTTCAAAAGACACGGCACAAAATCCGGATGCTTTGAATGTGGTGATCCAGGACACTTCATCGCCGACTGCCCCAAGCGCAGTGGATACAAGAAGGGCGCCGGCAGCAGCTTCCACGACTCCGGCAAGCATGAGAGCCCCTCCTTCAACAAGGGCAAGCCGAAGACTCGGTTCTTCAAGAAGGCCCTGAAGGACTACCGGCGAGAAAACAAGAAGCGCGACAAGGCCTTCTTCGCCGAGATGGAGAAGAGCTACTCCAAGAGATCCACGTCTTCTTCCTCTTCATCGAGCTCAAGTGATGAGGAGATCACCATCAAGAAGGGGAAGGACAAGGATGATCTGGCGGGCCTCTGCTTCATGGCCTTCGGAGACAAGCCGAAGAGCCACTCACACCAGCGCCGAAGATCCCGCAAGAGCTTCTGCTCCATGGCTCTTGGTAGGGGTGGGCAAAAAATAACCGAAAACCGAAAACCAAACCGAACCGAACCGAACCGAACCGAAAAATACCGATTTTCGGTTTTTCTAAAATAATTCGGTTTTCATTTTGGTAAAGTTCGGCTTTCGGTTTTCGGTTCGGTTTTTCTCTTCTGAAAACCGAGCAAACCGAAAAACCGAACAAGTGTGCTAGTCTACAGGATGTGCTAATCTTCTACAGTGCTACTCATGGCCCAGCACAGCTCCTAGCCCACATGCGCACATCACAGCTACATGGCCCATGAATAGAAAAGCTCGTTTAAAATTGATTGAAACCCACGGCCCAATTGCAGTATAGAAATCGTGGGCCGGAAATAGCTCAGGACGCAGAGACAGCGCCGCCTGTTGCGTGCGAAGTTGCAAATCGGTAAAAACCGAAAACCGAAAAAAACCGAACCGATTTTTTTCGGTTTTTTCGGTTCGGTTTTATTATTTTTTTACATGTTATTCGGTTGCTATTTTTTGAAAACCGAATTTTTTATAAACTGAATAAACCGAACCGAATAAACCGAATAAACCGAATGCCCACCTCTAGCTCTTGGGGATAGAGAAGAAAAGAGCTCCTCCGACGACTCCGACGACGACGATAGCAAGGTATCATCTTATGAGCGCGAAATTATAGATTTACTTGAGAGCAATCGTCAGGAGTTGAAGTATCGAGAGAAACTGCTTAGGGGGGCTAAGAAAAGGATAGACGAGTTAGAGAGTGAGCTTGTCGTGGCCAATGGTAGGATTGAGAGTCTATCCTCTTCCCCTTGCTTGGGTGATAGCAGTGAGTGCCCGAAGTGTGAGGTGCTTCTGTGTGACCTGTCGACTTTGAAGTCCAGGTACACAGAAAGGGTTGATGAGAGGGACGCTTTGGCCACTGAGCTTGAAAGCGCTCAGCTGGAGCTGAAAGATGCTCAAGCCACTGTCGTCGCACCTTGTGTTGATTGCCCATCGCATCTAGCTGCCTTAGCTGAGCTGAAATCCAAGGGCAATGAGCATTTGGGTGATTTAGAGAGGTTGAGAGCTGAGCTTG
Organism: Zizania palustris; assembly: GCA_019279435.1. Taxonomy (NCBI): domain Eukaryota; kingdom Viridiplantae; phylum Streptophyta; class Magnoliopsida; order Poales; family Poaceae; genus Zizania; species Zizania palustris. The sequence continues at coordinate 39,166,520 of JAAALK010000283.1, read as the reverse complement.
CCCAGACTAGGCTAGAGCTTGAGACACTGTCAGTTCCACCCACTGTCTGTGAGAACTGCCTGTCTCTTAGAATGGAGATGATTAAGCTAAAAGCCGGGAAGTCTGTCCAAGTAGAGAGTGAGTGTGAGACCTGCTTGTCTCAGGTGGAGGTTCTAGCTTCCTTGAGAGAGGAACTAGCTGATTCTCAGAATGAGAACTTTTACCTCCGTTCCATCCTGAGTTGGATCAGTGCCAGAGAGCCACAGCTTGGCATGATGATCCAGCAGTTCAAGAGGAAGGATGGGTTTGGAGTAGGTTACACCTACACCAAGGCTGACTTTGAGAGTGCCCTCAGCCGGGCAGTGGAGTGGAGTAAAATGACTCCAGAGCAGAGGTATCCCAAGACTCACTCCACTGAGACCTCCCAGGCTTGTCAGCCCAAGGATGGAGTGATCCATGAACCACCCAAAGCTCCACCCAAGAAGCCTATCTGGGTTCCTAAGCCCAAACATCTCCACTCTTCTCTAGACTCTCTTCCTGGACCCTCTCAGCCCAAAAAGACCACACCAAACGCTACCAAGCCCAAGAACCCCAAGCCTCAACCACATCCCAAGGAGCCTACCTATCATTGTGAGTTTTGTCAGAGAGACGGGCATCTTGCGGAGTTTTGCTTCAGGAGGAAGCGGGTTGAGAGAGCAGAGAGGGCTCGTAGTGATCAGGTGCAGTTCTACCAGCAGGGTGGTAGACTGCGTGTTCCTCGGCGCGGGGAGAGGCTAGAGGCCAGGCCGCGTCGTGTAGGTGGTGGTAGAGGAGACGGTTTTCCTACCCGTGCTCCAGTTGGTGGTGTTCGTTCCGGCAGAATTCCAGACCAAGTTGGCTACGGTTCTGGACCTCGTGGCCGCAGGGTTAGAAAGAACTGTGGACCGCGTTTTGAGCCGCGTTTTGGTCCAAACTCTTTTGATGGTTTTCGCTTTCCATCTTTTGAGCAGATGGCTCGACACTGGTTTAGCTCTTTTGCTAAACCTGGTGCCGGACCATTTGCTCCCACTTACAGACATTGATTGTGCAGGACCGGGGACTGGAGGATGTTTGGATCATGGACTCAGGATGCTCTCGCCACATGACGGGACATCGCAGATGGTTCTCCAGTCTCACTCCCCCGAGCTCCAAAGAGTACATCACTTTCGGGAACAGCGGTCAAGGGAAAGTAAGTGGCATAGGCTCAATCAGCATTTCAGACCATTTCTCTTTAAAGAATGTTGCTTTGGTTAAAAATCTGAACTTTAATTTAATCTCTGTTTCGCAACTTCTTGAGGATGGTTTGGAAGTGCGTTTTAAGAAGGGCAATTCTACTGTGGTTGATTCTAGAGGGTCTTTGGTTTGTCAGATTTTACCCTTCGGTAAAGTTTTTCGAATTGACTTCTCTAGTTCTTTTGGCCCTTCTCGCTGTTTGATTGCTGGATCTTCTTCTGAGCTCTGGAAGTGGCATAGGAGGTTAGGTCACTTGAGTTTTGATCTGCTAGTCAGGTTAAGCTCTATGGACCTCATCCGAGGATTGCCCAAGCTTAAGATGGAGAAGGATCTGGTTTGTCATCCCTGTCGTCATGGGAAAATGGTTGCCGCTTCTCACTCACCTGTGACTCAGGTGATGACTTCGTATCCAGGCGAGCTTTTACATTTGGACACTGTAGGTCCAGCTCGGGTACGCTCAGTCGGTGGGAAGTGGTATGCACTTGTGATTGTTGACGACTTTTCTCGTTTCTCGTGGGTTTTCTTTTTGGAGTCTAAGGATGAAACTTTTCAATTTGTCCATGATCTGATTTTGAAGCTGAAGAATGAGAACAATGGTCGGATGCGAGCAATTCGCTCCGATAACGGCTCTGAGTTCAAGAACTCTCAGTTCGTCAGCTTCTGTAGTGATCAGGGTCTGGACCATCAGTTTTCTTCTTATACTCCCCCACAAAACGGCGTTGTGGAACGAAAGAACCGCACGCTAGTTGAGATGGCCAGGACGATGCTCGACGAGCACAGGACTCCTAGGCGTTTTTGGGCTGAAGCCATGAACACGGCTTGCTATCTTGCCAACCGTATTTTTCTTCGAGCTTACATTGGTAAGACTTCATATGAGTTGCGGTTTGGCAGACAGCCCAAGGTGACCCACTTGCGAGCGTTTGGCTGCAAGTGCTTTGTGCTCAAGAAGGGAGGGCATTTGGACAAGTTTGAGTCTCGCTGCTGGGATGGTATTTTTCTTGGTTATGCATTGCATTCTCGAGGCTTCCGTGTTTGGAACCTCGAATCCCAGCTGCTTGTCGAGACGTGTGAGGTTTCTTTTGATGAGTCCTTGCCTTCTTTGACTCCTTCTTTTGAGCTTTCTGGTGATGATGAGCTCGGAGAGTCCATCTTCGAGGAAGATGAGGATACTCCAGCTGCTGTTGAGGGCGGGCCTTCTGCATCCCCCGCAGAGCCCACACCCTCTGTGACTTCGACTGATGATGAAGGCAGACCTCTGATCACTTCTTCCACTTCAATCGAGCCCCTTCAGTCGAGTCCAGAGGTGCCAGCTGCTGACTCCGGTGAGGTGACTTCAGATCACCAGGGAACCCGAGCAGTTCAGCGTGACCACCCCTCAGAGCTCATCATTGGTGATTTGACTGAGAGGACTTTGCGTTCTTCTGCCTCTCTCGCTGTGTTTGCTGAATCTGCGTTTGTTGCATCTTTTGAGCCCAGAGACATTTCTCATGCTCTTTCTGATTCTAATTGGATTAATGCTATGCAAGAAGAGCTTGAGAATTTTGTCCGCAATCGGGTTTGGACACTAGTTGAGCCTCCACCAGGATGCAACCCCATAGGCACCAAGTGGGTATTCAAGAACAAACAAGGTGAAGATGGGGTTGTAGTGCGCAACAAGGCTCGACTAGTTGCCCAGGGTTATTGCCAGAAGGAAGGTATTGACTTCGAAGAAACCTTCGCTCCTGTTGCCGTCTTGAGTCCATTCGTATCCTTCTAGCTTTTGCCACTTCAAAGGGTTTTAAGCTTTTTCAAATGGACGTTAAGAGTGCTTTTCTGAACGGGTTCATAGAGGAGGAGGTATATGTTAGGCAACCCCCTGGTTTTGAGAACCCTAAGTTTCCTCAACATGTTTTTAAGTTGCATAAAGCTTTATACGGGTTGAAGCAAGCCCCCAGGGCTTGGTACGACCGGTTGAAGCAATTTTTGTTGGGGAAGGGCTTTGTGATGGGTTCTGTGGACAAAACTCTTTTCTTGCTCAGAGATGCTTCAGATTTTTTAGTTGCTCAGATTTACGTGGACGATATTATTTTTGGCGGTACTACTGATTCTCTTGTGTCCAAGTTTTCTGAGCAGATGCACAGTGAGTTTGAGATGAGCCTCATGGGTGAGCTTAAGTACTTTTTAGGGCTCCAGATCAAGCAGACCAAGGACGGCACCTTCATCCACCAAGGTAAGTATACTCGTGACATGCTTAAGAAATTTGACTTTGGTGGTGAATTGAAGCCGCAGATGACCCCGATGGGTACCTCTGGAGGTTTGGACAAGGACGAGAGCGGTGTCAAGGTCAATGAGAGAGAATTTCGAGGGATAATAGGTTCGCTGCTGTACTTAACAGCAACAAGACCAGACATACAGTTCGCCGTGGGACTTTGCGCACGTTTTTAGTCTTCACCACGCGCGTCTCATCGGCAGGTTGTCAAGCGCATTTTCAGGTATCTCACCTATGCGTCTGATCTTGGTCTTTATTATTCAGCATCATCATCACTTGATTTATCTGGCTTTTCGGACGCCGACTTTGGTGGGTGCCGATTGGATCGCAAGTCGACTTCCGGTACTTGCCAGTTTCTTGGTTCTTCCCTTGTATCTTGGTCTTCTCGAAAGCAATCTGGAGTTGCTCTTTCGACCACAGAGGCTGAGTATGTAGCTGCTGCTAGCTGCTGCTCACAGATGGTTTGGATGATTTCCACTCTTCGAGACTTTGGGTTGCTCTTTCCTACCAGGGTTCCATTGTTTTGCGACAGCACAAGTGCTATTAGTGTAGGGAAAAACCCATGTCTCCACTCAAAAACCAAACATATTGATGTGCGCTTTCACTTCTTGCGGGATCAATATGAGAAAGGTGTCATTGACCTTATTCATGTTGATACCCATCATCAGTTGGCTGACATTTTTACCAAACCCCTAGATCAGTCTACATTTGAGCGCTTACGAGGGGATTTGGGTGTTGTGTATCCTTTCTAGGATATTTTGCGTCAGTTTTCTTTGCTCTTTACTCTTTTCTTGAGTCTTTTTGTGTGTGTTCATATCATACATATTCACATATCACACTTTAGAGATGCTTCTGTTATATGATTGAACTGCTTTACTTATTCTAGCTGGTATATGCTTTTGATTACTTGTCAATGATCATGCTTTGTTTCAGTTCGCTTGATATGTCTGATATCTGTCATATGCATGGCTTTTACGCTTTCAACTTGAAAAAATAATCACCATTGCTTCTGGTAACTAGCTTGTGTAGGCTGAGTGCCTTTGCTATCTGTTACATGCCTTGTGGCTAGTTCATCACATAGATGCAGATATGCAACTTGGACATCTTTATGCTTTAACATGGAAAATGTGCCATAAAAATGATAAATATCAAAAATGAATGAAAATTCCATGCCTTTTTATGCTTAAGTTAAAAAGATCCAAGTGGGTTTGCTTTGTCGCATTATCTTGTTCTGGACTGCTTACCATAGCACTTTGGTATGAACTAGAACAGTATAGTGTATGCCGAGACCAATGTCTTAAGCTTCTGATGGCTCAGTTCTGGCCTAGGCTTGACTTGGTCGGTTAGCATAAGGTTTGACATGCAAATAACCCTTGGCAAAAATGACAAAGGAAAATGAAAAAGCCGGAACTTTAAAGGGATAACAAGTTTGCTGAAGCACTTTGTTTTGAACAATGCTTATCTTGGTAGATATCAGTTAGCTTCTGCATCTCATGCTTTACCTTGCTTGTTTACTAGACAATGTGGTGATGCTTTTATTTGCAAAAAATTGAAAAATGTGTGCTAAATGACTTTCTTTAGATATCATCTCTTGCACTGATCATGCCATGTGTCTTAGACAGTATCTCTTTTGCTATACCTGTTAGATACTGTAACTGCAGTCAATCATATCTAAAGAAGCATGCTTTCTTCACTCCGCTTTGAGGGGGAGTTGCTTTTCAGAGGGAGTTTGTGTCTCTTTTGAGTGCTTGATGAGTTCACTTGTCAACAAGGGGGAGAAAATTTGGGATCAGAGTTTAAGGGGGAGTTCTTACTCTGTCGATATCCTTGTTGTTCTGAAATCGCACTCATTTTGAGCCTTTTTCGTTTTTGGTTAACCATAATGACCGCTTCTTGCTTTTGTTCGGCTTTTGGTCATTAGGGTTAAACTTTTACCTTATTTTTCTTCTTCTTTGTTTTTCCTTGTGTTTTGTTTTCGTGTTTCCACATTTGTTCACAGGTGCTGAAGAGCTGAGAATTGAGGAATGTTGACAATGCACTCATCAAGGGGGAGATTGAGGAGCCATGCTGAATAGCGTGGGCCTCATGGCTCTAGAAGTGATGAGTCATTGTCAACGATAGTCAACAAGGACTGAAGAAGAGAAGAGATCTGCTGTTTCATGGGCCGCGTGTGACTCAGGTACACGGGCAGCGAGCGACTGTCGAGCAGAGGAGGCTGCGAAGTTGGGCTGGCCCAATCCGGGTGCATGGGCCAGAAGTAGTAGCAGACCCACTGGGCTGTTGACCAGGACTGACTCAGGTACACGGGCGGTGAGCGATTGCTGGGCTGAGAGAGCTGCGGGGTCGGGCCGGCCCAATCCGGGTACCTGGTGCAAAGCTGGTGGAGGCTTTGTCAGTTTCGGCGTAAAACTGACAACCGTTGATTCTGTATCCGACTGTCCAGAAGAATAGCTTCAGGATATGTCATCTGTTACTCTAGGCCCACAGTCAGTCAGTTGTGTCTGTAAAAATACCTAAGGGCAGTAGAGTCTTTTTCTGTATTTTTGAGTCTGTAAAACCCTAAGGGGCTGGTAGAATATTCCTAGTGTTGGGCTGCCTATAAATAACACCCCAATCCCTAGGGTTTTGACTACCCCTTTGTGCTGAAATCAAATCTGTTGGGTCACTTTTGTCTCCCGTCCTCTCTCTCCTGTGTGCGCCGCCAGGGATTGCCTCTCCCTGTTCTTGCATTCTTTTGGCTCAAATCTTTTGGATGCATTTAATCTTTGAACTCTGGTGAATTTATTGCTTGCATTTTGTTTGGTTTGGGGAGTTATTGCCTTACCTACAGGCTGCTGAATTTATTCTTGAAGAGAAGCTTCTTCGGCTGGGTGTGTTCTTCATGGTGGTAGTACTAGTTCTTGTTGTTGCAAGTAGTACTGCTTTACTGTAGCTACAGTGTTCGGCTGCAGCTTTTCACCTTCTATCGCCCAGCTTTTTGATCGAAGCAGACAGTCTCTTTTGCTTTTTCCTGGTGTGTCTGGCGAAGCCCGGTTCCGTGCGAAGCCCCTCAACTTCGTGTGGCAGGCTCCGGTCGAACCTCTTTAAAAGGCTTCGCTCAGACTTCGAACTTCGGTGTTTGTGTCTGAGTTGCTAGCTTCGAAGTACTTCCTGTATGGACAGCATCGCATACTTCGAACTAGCATACTCCGAATCTATCTGTTCGAAGCGCACACTTCGTTAGGCTTCGAAGTTGGGGTCGAAGTTTGTCTGTACTGATAGACTTCGCTTGGATTTCTTTGTGACGTGTCAGCCTTCGATTCTCCTTCCGAAGCTTTCTTTTTTCGAAGATAGCGTGTAGGCTTCGGACTTGATTTTGTCACGAGACAGACTTTGCTTCTTTGTTCGAAGGTTGTCTGTTTGTGTGTGTTGTGTTCGAAGTTTTTGTGTTCGAAGGTTTTGCTTCGAGGCTTTCGGTTCGAAGTACGTTCGAAGTCTTGTCTTCGAAGTGCATACTTCGAAGCAGGCTCCGGCACTGTTTTACTTCGCTCCGAAGCTCGTGAGTCGAAGCTGTGTGCGAAGACTTGACTTCGAAGTGCATACTTCGAACCAAGCTCCGGCACTGTTTTTTACTTCGCTCCGAAGTACTCTTCGCTTCTTATCACTTCGAACTAGCCTAGACAGTGACATCTTCGGCATTTCGGACAGACTCCGACACCAACCTCCGAAGCATACCTCGACGTGCGGAGGGGGCTTCGCCAAGTCCCGAACAGGAGACAACTTTGGACAGTAACTTCTCTTGTCACTTTATACATACTTAGATCATTTCATTGAGAAGTATAGGCCTGTTACAACTTGTTTATCTGCCTAGTTGCACCACTTTAGTTTTACACTGTTTATCATCAGATGCTTCTAGGTTAGAAACCTTTAGACTTAGGCCTTCTGTATATTTTCTGCTGCGTAGTATTTTTGAGGTGCGTTGGGTATTGGGAACAGGCCATTGATTCGAAAGAATTTTTAAGGCGCCCATTCACCCCCCCTCTGGTCGCTTCTTTCGGTCCTACAATGTCCCCATCCCCGCAAATTCAATGGAGACAATATTTAATCTGATTTCAATCGTGAATAGTAAATTTCTTTCAATTTTAATTTCTAATGGAGTTTTTTCCGGATGTCGGGTTTCAAATCCCTATTGCCATCCTTTAGGGCAACCACAATGGTTGTATTTCAAGTAGTATTAAAATGGGATCCACAAAAAGTTGACATTTGTTATTATCATGTGCACAATGCAAGAAACTAAAAAAGTGACATTAAAGTGAGCCCAGATTATGGTGAGACCTACACAAAGTAATCACTTTATTGCTTATGGCCACACCAAAAACTTAGAGTGCACCTTAATGTTTTTTTGTTTGTGCCTCCACAATGTATAAAACCAACAACAATAGTATTTTTAATGTTTGAGATCATTTTTCTGTATCCATTCCAACGGCGCTAATATTTCTTTATACCACTGTATATACAAAATACTCATATATACTTCGTATACTACTGCCGTCCAAACAGTTCACCGCAACAATGCAGGGTCGGTCACAAACAAACAGTTGCCCTGACATCACTTGCTAGTACAGTACCCCCAGAAACCTCCTCCAGCACGAGCTCCTCCCCACCTCCTCCTCCACCGAAACAACCGGAGGCGGCGCAGCCGGCGTCTCTCCGGCGCCCCAGATACCTTCGAGAACCTGATCCAGGTTCGCCGGGACCCCGCACGTGTCGCCCTCGGGCGCCTCGAGCACGGCGTCGAACACCTCCTGTAGCCCCACCGCGCGGCGGCTAACGCCGCGGCGCGCCTCCCGCACGGCCGGGTAGTACCCCGGGACGGCGTCGAGGCGGAGCAGCACGGCCATGAGCGCCTCCGAGAACCGTGCGCGCTCGCGATCGTCCCCGCGGACGGCGTCCACGGTCTCCTGCCGCCGGAGCAGCCGCTCGAGCCGCGACGCCTCGGCGTCGGCGGCGCGGACGGCCGTAACGTGCCTCCGGACCAGGTGGCCCCGGAAGGCCGCCTGGATCCTGGCGACCGCCGCGTCCTCCGGTGATCGCTCCGGAGGCGGGGAAGTGACGGGGATCCGCACGGTGGTGGGCTTGTGGGTGGCCGTAGGATTGGGGTCGGGGTCCCCGGCGCCGGCGGAGAAGAAGAATTGCGAGGTGGAGGTGTAGTGGTAGGAGCCCATGGCGGCGCCCTTCATCTGAGGAGTCTGTGCGCTGCTGCTTGCCCAATATCTGGAATCTGGACTGCGGCGAACTCGCGGCCCCGGCCGCGCCGCTTTTGGCAAAAGCCGCGACGAGCTTTCGACTACAACTTCACTACGCCACTTTAAATTGCTTTGCGTACAGCAGTTCGGCACATCACTTCTTTTCCCACCAAGGTCTGAAAATTCTGCTTGTTCAGCTTGAAATTAATTCAGCTTATATAAATATAAATAACTTGGGTTAGACTATTTTTTATATTATTATAATTTATAACCTGAATTATATAATAAACTAGCATAATAAATTGTTCTATTTGTTTTAACTTATAAAACAAGCTAAATTATTATAAGTATAAGCTCAAACAAACACATCCTAAGACCCTAAGACCGTAACAATGGCAATGTTGTTCTATTTTAGAGAATTAGGCATAACCACACTATGTCCCGTTTTATTTGAAAGCGGAATAGAAGTCACCGAGTTTTCTGAGATTACCCGATTACAATAAACCCAACACACCAAAACGAAAACACACCCAACAAGTAGTGTTTAGATCATAACCAATATATGCCAACACAGGCACACATCAGGAACAGATACACGAAAAGTCTACCAGCCAAACAACGGTCTAAGTACCAAAAGACAGCATAGAGCTCTTTCATAGCTGAAACGAAAAAACAAGAGCATTTGTTCAGGCAACATCTCTACTTCACCCGGCGAACCCCCTTCTTGCCTGCTCTCCCCTTGACATCACCCTGATTTGAGCAAGGAGCAATCATTTGAATTTTGAGATTTCCACCTCCTGGTGAGCCGATGCTAAACTCATCCACTGAGACACAAAATAAGTCATTTTGTACGGAACAGTCAAAATATTGAGCGGCAAATAATTATTAAACATGAAATTATTTCTAGTCAGCCAAATAGCCCAAAAGCTCGCTGCATAAAGACCCACAAGCAGAACTTTTTTCATGGTAGAGAGTTTGCAATCAATCACCGCAAACAGATCATGTAGGTTATTGGGACTGCAAGCCCACCCCAGAGCCTCCTTGCCAAAACACCAAGTAAACTTGGACAAAGCACAATGGAACATAAGGTGGTCAACCGTTTCAAGCTTACTCACCAGCCCAATGTTGTTCTTTTATATTGAGGGGCTGTTTTTTTACAGTTTTAGTTACAAGATCATGCTAGATGTAGGTCATAGAGATAAAAATTAGTTTGTAATTCGACGTGACACTGGGCAACAAAAGATCTCTACCGAATTGAGGGTATATTTGGTTGAGCCGTGGCTTTGGAAAAAAATTGTTATGAGTTGTGGTAGAAAAGCTAAAAGTTATTTGGTTGAAACGATTGTGGAGAAGCTTCTTTGAGCTGTGAGTTGTATAAAAAATCAATTTATGAATTTTTGTATGATTGTATAAAAATTTGTACGGTTGTATGAAATTTGAAATGTCAAATTATGAAATTTTGTATGGTTGTATGAAATTTGAAATGTCAATTTATGAAGGTGCGTATGGTTGTATAAATTTTGAAATATCAATTTATGAAATTTTGTATGGTTGTATGAAATTTTAAATGTTAATTTATGAAATTTTGTATGGTTGTATGAAATTTGAAATGTCGATTTGTGAATATTAGTATTATTAAATATTCAAAAAGCAAAAGCCAAAAACAAGAAGCATGTCTGAAGAAGCTTTCACTGCATGAAAAGCTACTTTTACTTAAAAATTGCTAGCTTGAAATACACCTTTTGATTGATTTTTTATTTCTAGAAATCAAAAGCCGCTCTCAAAGGCTAATCCCAAAAGCTAAACCAAATGGATCCTGAATTTATTTCAGGGATGTCCATGCATACACCAGCAACGTAGCCGATTTGGGGGGAGTGCACTTCTTCGCCAAAGTACAGCAATAGCTACTACAGATTTAACTCCTTGATAGTAATGCTCCTTAACAACAGGATGCATAAAGTACAGCGAGCAGCATCAATCTTTGGAAAAACAATACTACTGGTAAGTAGTAACATCATCAATCATCATCCAACATCCCACAAACAATACTACGCGTGCAGTGGTAGCATGCAAAGTCCTGCTCACACTGTGAACTGTTTTGATCAGCGCCTGGCCTTTAATGAAAGCACGATGACTGGGTGCCTCGTCTTCAGCTTCTCGAGGTGTTTGGCCACGTTGTGTGCGTACATCTCGAAGAGATCGTCGACGATGCACCCGCCGAAATGGCGCGCGACGAGGGGCTCGAGCACGGCACGGATGCATTTCGCGACGTTCACGCCGCTCCTGACGCTGTCGACCACCTGAAGCCGCTGCAGGTCGTTGCTGTCGTCGTCGTCGTCGTCGTCCTGGGGATCCCAGTTGGACTCGAAGAGCTCGACGTGGTTGATGTCGAACAGCTCGCACTGCCTCACCACCTCCTTCACTTCCTCCAACGACGGCGTGTACAGCGGCAGGTTGAAGGTGTCCAGCTTCTCCTCCTCAACACGTCCCTGCCAAACACGCAACTCAGTTTATATTTGCAAGTCGCAACTGTAATGAGTTATCATGCTGAATTACGAACACGCATTAGTTCATTTGCGTACTTGGTGGACTAGGGCCTCGAGGGCCTGGGCAAGCAGCCTACACAAGAAGTTCTCTTCACCACGCAGCACGTCACTGTTCTTCCTGCCCAGGAACGTCAGCACCATCTGGCCGCCGGAGACGAGCTCGCTGTAACGCAGCTTCAGGAACAGCGAAAAGTCCTTCTGAAACAGCTCTTGGTACAGCTTCACCACCGCCGGCGGCGTGGTCTCCCAGATGTACATGTTGCCTACGTTCACGACCGCCCCTCTCGCCAGTTCGTCAGGCACCTGCAGATCAAGATACCATAGTATATCAAAAACTATACTGCAAATATGTTACCTCCTTAAAAATCATAAAATTAGTCTACACAGTTACACATAACAAATGAAAGTGTGAATCAATGGCGACCGAAGGATTTTTTTCGTGTATTTTTTCATTTATATACCCTAAAATTTAATAACGTCACAAACTCAAAGCACATTTTTTTAAATATGTTAATTATAGCATTTACCTCTCATAATATCATAAATCAATTACTAGAATCGACGCTAAAATAAAAAATTTACAAAATTGCAATATAAATAGTCTCACATAATTTAAACAAAATATTATTCAATGCAACTTAAATGAGAATGACATCACACGAGTGTGTGCATGGAGAGCAAAATATCTGGTGTAGAAGAGTCTGTATACCTTGGAGCGCCACATGAGGCAGTACGAGCAGTGGAAGAGGTGGACGGTACGGTCAGGGAAGAGTCTGGTGTAGAAGGAGCCCGGCAACCCGGCAATGTAGTAGGGAGGTCCAGCCTCCCCCATCTCCTTGGCGGTGAGCTTCTTGAACGGCTCGAGAGACTGGAAGAGGAGGTTGAAATCGTTGCCGGAGAGGTCGTTGAGAAAGAACTGCAACTGGACGTGATGCGCCGACGCCGGCTGCTCGCCGCAGCGGTTTGCCACCGCGGCGAGCACCTCCGAGACGACGAGCAGTGTGTTGGGCCCTGACGAGCAGCCGAGGTCGGTCACAATCATCTTGCCTGCCGGGAGGGAGAGCAACCCGTGCAGTACTTCCTCCACAGCCTTGTGGAGCACCGGCCTCGTCTTCAGGATGGCCTTCTCCTGATGACGAACATGTCAAGCAAGCAAAGCGTGCATTAGCCACAAGCTAGCGTATGCACCATGTACACACACCACCGTATCAGATAATTCAGATTTCTACGTGTATGCAGTGTGATATATATGGGCGCAACAGTAGGTGTTAATTGTGTGTTTGATCATCACTAGGGTTTGACAGAAAAATTAACAGACTTGAAGCCTAGAGTTGGCGGCGTAGCTGGTCTCGTCGTCACCCCGGTTCATGTGGAAGTCTCGTTCTACCTTCATGGCTAAAATTGCATCGTCCATTTGCTATCTATTGGTAGCTTAGCCGATCCGGAGAGATCGACAAGAGTTACCTAACTAGAGATGAGAAACTTGTCACTGTTAATTTGCTCGCACTTTGCCACACTGCACAGCACCAGTGCTTCTCAATTTATAGGCGGCGGACCATACTGAAAAATACAGTTTTGGCCATCGTTACCTCGTCAAGTTTTCGTACTGCCGAGCAAGGTAAATTTTACTATTGTATCATAATTTTTATTTTTATTCTTATATTTTTCCATAATTGTTTTAATTTTTTCTACATTTTCTACGTTTTTTTTTCTAATTTTTACATTTAAAACTAATCAGTTACCACGGCTAATCGATCTGTTACGGATATCAAACTCTTTGTTAATTGTTGTCGGTAATTAACGGTTACCAAATGGTTATCGAGTCAAACCACTTGGTTCAAAAATTTAAATCTAAATTTTACGTTTTGAATTTAGACCGGTGTGGTGATATGATGGTCAAAACCTCGCAGAAGGGAATTCAACGGGATGCTCATTTGCTGGTGGTGTAACGACATCCGGAATGAACGAAACAGACGTACCTTCAATGCTAGCTTTGAGTCGATAGATTCTATGCTTTACCTTCTCGTTTGGTCGATTCACTATTGTGGAAAAACTATATGTTAATCGCTTAGCTTGTTGACGAAAGATAATGGGAATGAGAAAAATCGATATGAATCAAGATCGATGAGTCCAGTAATTATGGAAAAAATACGAAGGAAATGGTTCAAGTGGTATTATTAACTACACTTAATTATTCGATAGAAAATAATTAATCATACATATATCATATGACAAACAACTCATTTCTGTATTAAATCTGACAATAATATACTGTCATACTCAAAGTATACATGGGGTCAGTTGGATTCGACTGACCTGACCTGGATGGCCGCCTCTCCTGTCCTCTTTGATCAGCCAGCACGTACCTAAGAATATATTAGATATTAATTGACTAGAACATGATTTAACTATTAGTGACATGATTTAACTATTAGTGGTTGGTTTTATCCTTGTGTCATATCACATACATATAGATTTGATCAAATTTTTTGAAAAAATTCAAATGTATATAGCAGTTTCAAAAAATTACAAAATAGGTAGTTGTCAACATTGTTTGACCGGCCAATTCACGCCAAGTCAGCCTGAGTCGACTGTTGATTGGTCGACCCGCGCTAACGTGGCTTGAGTCGGTCCAAAGAGCCGTTGTCGCGTCAAAAAAAAAGCCATGTGGATCGGCCAAGCTGACGTGACGCGAATCGATCAGTTAAGTGCCGACAGCTATCTATTTTTACAAAATTTTGAAATTGCTACCTTGTCATCGTACAGATTTTCTAAGAATCTACGTATCAACAGGTTGTAAGCTACTTCTTAATTTTCTTTTTCTCTCACCTCAATACTAATTTAATTTGATTGGCAACTCTTTTAGATGCGGTACACGAGGGAAGACGGAGCGAGCACTTGTTCTGCTGTGTGATGGTGCATATTTCATCAGTCTTTCACGTCCTTTGGCTGGCTCATTCGGCCGTGTCGCGCAAATGGGAAAAATGAAATACTCATGTATATGCTGTACGCACGTACGTGTGCTTGATTGATTGATTGAAACGCTTAGGTGGCGTTTGGTTGAGGAGTATGGTGGAAGCGAATGGCTCCGTTTTATTTTTGATGTGTTTGGCTTGCAATCTGGTGGAACGGAGTGGTTCCAAAAAGAAAATATTCTCCTCAGATCCGGAACCATTCGTTCCCCCCAAAAAGAAGGAACCGAACGGCTCCTTCCTTCCCCGTCCCTCCCGTCCGCAGCCCGCACGTGTCCCTCCCCGAAAAAAGGTGTGCTCTTCTTCTACCGCACCGTCTCCTCCGGGCGCTCCCCTCCCGGCACTGGCAGCGGTGGCCCGCGGCTGCGCGTGGCGCCTGCGCCAGCAGCTGCGCGTGCCTGCCGGCTGCCTGCGCGTGGCCTGTGGCTGCGGCTGCGATGGCCTGGCTGCGGCTGCGCGTGGCGCCCGTGCCTGGCTGCGGTGGCCTGGCCGGCTGCGCGTGGCATGGGCGGACCTACCATGGAGCAAGGGGGTACAGTTGTACCCTGTTGGACCGGAAACGGCGACCAGAGGGGGGGTGAATGGGAGCTTTTAAAATTTCGGGCTAAAAAGTTAGCCTTCGGTTCGGTTCTGTCTTCTGCGGAACAGGCTTCGAACACTACCTTCGAAGGTCTGGTTCGGAGGTACTTCGACACCTTCGAACACAGGCTTCGGAGGAGCAAAAGTTCGAAGCCAAGAAGACTTCGCTCCACTAACAACCCTCGAAAATCTACTCTGCTAAGTCAGTGCAGGCTCCGCACACGAGGTGCATCGAGCAGGCTTCGCACTTCACCCTTCGCAAGAGTGGACAACCCTCTGAGGACTTCGACCAAGTACTTGGCGACAGCAACGGGTGCTGGGCTTCGTACCCGAAGGTCTACACGCACACGCAAATGGACTACGCTAAGGGCTTCGACACAAGAAGCACTACGGGAACAGAACAGGGCTTCGCTAGTAAGCAGCGAGGTCTTGCCTCGTGTTACACAGAGCGACAGCACACTGTAAAACACACTTCGCGATAAAAACACCCTTCGCCAAGACAGGCTTCGGTGAACAAAAACTAGCGAAGTATGCAATACGAGCTCAAGCAAAAGCACAAAGAAGCAGGGCTTCGCCGCTTGAACAAGGAACACTGAATAAAATGAACTCAGAATGAATACAGTGAGGTCTGTCTACAGGAGCTCAACAGTAAATGCTCAAAGTGTTAAATGTTACCTACCGAGCCCCCATATTTATAGCCCACGGCTTCATCCTAAGGAAGTGACTACTTTACCCCTAGGGTTTACAACAGATTTGTCTCTACAGAACTAAGGGGTACAAAAGGTAGTCCACCTTTATTTTTGGAGGCTTCTCTGTCAGCTGCAGAGGGGACAGTGTCAGCCTTTTTCAGAACAGACAGTGTCAGCCTTTACAGAGTTGACTTCTGGAACCTCCCTTCGCACGCGAGGGTGCGGTAGCTTCGGCGAGAAGCCTGCAGCCTGTTGGCCTTCGCTCCGCCGAAGAAGTCCTTCGATACAGTGACGGTTTTGAGCCAAAGCCGTCAAAGCCCTTGGGCCTTCGCACCACCACCTCCGGAGTGGATCACCACGGCTTCGCAGCTACTCCGAGCTCGAACACCGTCCGTCCGTGTACCGAAGCCATGCATGGCCGAAGCACCACAAGTCATCCTCACTCCGAAGACCCACCTTCGGAGTACCACCCTTCGAAGTCCCTCCTTCGTCCAAGGCCTCCGCATGAAGCATTCCATGAGCACTCCGTCGCAGTCCCTCTTCCCGAGCACACTCCTTGACGAGCCTCACCCGGACCATGCCTTCGATGCGCCTCGACTTCTGAGACCTTCGTCGGGCCACCTTCGAGTGTCTCCCTCCGGAGCACACTTCGAACACCTTGCCTCCGCAGAGGACTTGTTCCACCAACTCCGAAGTCACTCCATCCGGAGTACCTTCGAAGTGCCTCACCTCCGAGGACTTTGTCTCGGAGTACCTTCAGCCGGAGCCACGCTCCGCACTCTCTGCCTTCACCTGGCACGTCTCGACCCGAGGACCGACCCGGACCACCTTCGCAGCCACCGTGACGGAGCTCCCCGCTCCCCTGGCACCAAGCCACCCGCTTGACCCAAGTTCACCTGGCTCGAACCCTGTCCGTCGCCTCTGAAGTCCCTGCGCACCACAGACAAGCAAACAAGTGTATCCAGTACTCCGGAGACCTCTCCGGGTTAGCAACCTTCGGTGCACACTCCGGTGTACCGCCCAAAGTACCGAAGCCTTCGGTACGAACCCAGTCATCGTGTACTGCCGGACCCCTCCGACAGGCACACACCGCTGCACAGCTGCAGCAAGCAAACACCGAACACACTCCGGTGACACACCTCCGAACACCCTTCGGAGGTACCCTTCGAACAGAGGGTAAATAATCCTGTCAATCACTCATCACAAACACCGAAACCACCCTTGGTTTCTCAATCTCCCCCTTGATGAGTGCATTGACAACCAAATTGAAGTTCAAGAAAATGTAAAATTTTCAGCACACAAGTGACCATAAAAACTCAAAAAGAGCCAAAGCACGTCACTTGATAAAAGAAATTTTCTCCCCCTTTGTAAAAGAGTAAAAGCCCCTTCGGCAAAACTCCCTTTGGATAAAAAAACTCCCCCTGAGTTGAGCAAATGTTTCTCCCCCTTTATGTCAAAAATCTCTCCCCCTTTAGAAATAATGCCTTCTTGCAGCAGAGAACATAGCAAAATCTCTCCGGAATTTCTCCCCCTTTGGCAATGCAAGCATCAAGGAGCATTCAAAAGATGCAAAGCTTCGACATGAATAGAATTGCAAGGACATATAATGCAAAAATATGCCAAAATTAACACAAGTGATCATGGGCTCAGCTCAATGTAACAATCTGTGAAACAAGATGATGGCATGTGATTTTGTCATTTTTGAAGTAAAAAGCATCACCACGTAATCAAAGCAGCTAGACATGAGAAGGCAAGGACTGCGCAAAGCTAACAAGTTCTACCCTAGACAGACAAGTCTTGTTCAAAAGGAGCTTTGAAAGCAATCTTGATGAGCCATTAAATTTGTTGTTCTTTTCTTAATGCCAGGGGTTATTTGTTTGTCCACCTTATACTTTCCAATCAAGCCAAGCCTAGGCAAGAAAGCCATCTGAAGCTTAAGGCGGTGATTTTGGCATACACTACACTATCCCAGTTCAGACCAATGTGCAATGGTAAGCGGTCTAGAATAGAGTAGTGCGACAAACAAACCCACCTGGATCTTTTCATTGAAACCAGACAAATCATGGATTTTGATTTTGATTTTGATGAGTTAATTAATTTGATGAGTATCCATGAATAAAGAACACATTTTTCAAGTTGCATATTTTAGCATCCAAGGAACAGTGTCTTGCTGTCAAGTAGATAAAAGATAGCTAAAAGCAGTCCAGTCTAAACAAGCTATATGCAAGATTGTGCGGTGAGCAAGTTTTGAGTTTAGAAAATAAAACAGCATGCACAACCAATGTTCCAGATATAGTTCATAGAGCTGAGCTGTCATGATTTCTTTGAATTAAAAGCAGGCATATAATGGCAAAATATGTAAGTGCAATTCCACACATAATGAGCATATGCAAAACATTTAAAATCAGCTCCCCCTCACAAAATGCCGTAGGGATGACAAATACCAAGTTCCCCACGCAAGTAAGCAAATCGAGAAGCATCGAGGGGTTTTGTAAAAATATCGGCAAGCTGGTGTTGGGTATCAACATATTGAAGTTCAATATCACCCTTCTCATTGTGATCTCTGAGAAAATGATACCGTACATCAATGTGTTTGGTTCTGGAGTGCTGAACCGGGTTGTTTGCAATACAAATAGCACTAGTGTTATCACAGAAAAGTGGAACACTCTTATATTCTAACCCGAAATCCCGCAAAGTGGAAACCATCCACAAAATCTGAGAGCAACAGCTAGCTGCAGCAACATATTCGGCCTCAGCCGTCGATTGTGCAACACTAGACTGTTTGCGGGAAGACCAGCAAACCAGAGACGTACCCAGAAAATGACAAGTACCAGAGGTACTCTTCCTATCAATTCTACACCCAGCAAAATCCGCATCTGAATAACCTCTAAGACATAAAGAAGAAGATGATGAATACCATATGCCAAATTCAAGGGTGTGTTTGAGATACCTGAGAATGCGCTTTACCGCTTGGCGGTGCGAAGCTCGTGGTGAAGCCTGAAAACGAGCGCACAGACATACTGCGAAGTGTATGTCCGGCCTCGTGGCAGTCAAGTAGAGGAGGGAGCCGATCATGCTTCGGAACTCCTTCTGATCTACGGCTTCTCCATCTTCGTCAGGGTCCAATGCCACAGATGTAGCCACTGGAGTGGCGAGGGGCTTCGCATCGGACATGTCGAATTTCTTGAGCAGGTCCTTGGTGTACTTTGTCTGGTGGACAAAAGTACCTTGTTTGCTTTGCTTGATTTGCAAACCAAGGAAAAAGGTGAGTTCACCCATCATTGACATTTCAAATTCCCTGCTCATGGTATCTGCAAACTCGGCAACCAAAGCATGAGAAGAGCCACCAAAGATGATATCATCCACATAAATCTGAACTAGGAGGAAATCTTTGCCATGCTTGAGAGTAAACAAAGTTTTATCAACAGAGCCCATCAAATACCCTCGCTCAAGCAGAAAAGACTTAAGTCTATCATACCATGCCCGAGGGGCCTGCTTGAGTCCATAAAGAGCCTTATGAAGTTTAAGGACTTTATGTGGGTACTTGGGGTTTTCAAAACCAGGGGGTTGTTTTACATAAACATCTTCACCTATGAAGCCATTAAGAAAAGCACTTTTGACATCCATTTGATAGAGTTTGAATCCCCGGGATGTCGCAAAGGCAAGCAAAATCCTAATGGCCTCAAGGCGTGCAACAGGTGCAAAAGTTTCAGTAAAATCAATCCCTTCTAGTTGAGAAAAGCCCTGAGCTACTAGTCTGGCCTTATTTCTAACAATTGTTCCATCCTCCCCTTGTTTATTTTTGAAAATCCATTTTGTTCCAATGAAATGAACATTTGGTGGAGGATCAACTAAAGTCCAGACTTGGTTTCTCTCAAAATTTTCAAGTTCCTCATGCATGACATTGATCCAACTAGAATCAGAAAGTGCATGACTAACATCTAAGGGCTCGAAAGAAGCAACAAAAGCAGCATTAGTGAAATGAGCGTGAGAACGTGTTACCCTTTGATCAAGCTCACCAATGATCTGCCCGGGAGGGTGCATCCTTTGAACATGATGTGGAGCCTCGCGGCGGGATGCAGTCTCCCCCTCAACTTGTGCGTTGGAGTGGTCCAAGATGACCGATGTTGAGGTAGTCGCTTCGGGACCTCGTGCCGAAGTAGTTGAAGCGGGGTCTGCTTCGGGGGTTGATGTCGAGGGTAGTAGGGGATCATCCTCGAATTCTCCGGGATCTTCATCTTCGAATAAGGTCTGTTCCATGTCGTGTTCATTTGCCTGTTCAAAAGCAGAACTAACAGAGGGGGTTGATTCATCAAAAGTCACATCACATGACTCGATGACAGTGTTAGTTTCCAAGTTATAAACACGATAAGAATGACCATGAGTTGTATAACCCAAAAAGATCCCGTCAGAAGATCGCGACTCAAATTTATCCAAGTTACCACGTTTTAGGATAAAGCAGCGACAGCCAAACACTCGAAGATGAGTAACCTTGGGCTGTCTCCCAAAACGCAGCTCATAAGATGTCAAGTTTAAAATTGAGCGCAAGAAAATTCGGTTTGAGATGTAACATGCAGTGTTCATGGCCTCAGCCCAGAATTTTCTAGGAGTCCTATGCTCATCAAGCATCGTCCTAGCCATCTCAACCAAAGTGCGGTTTTTCCTCTCAACAACACCGTTCTGTTGAGGAACCCGCGGAGCAGAGAATTGATGTTCTATGCCATGCTCCATGCAAAAGTCAACAAAGAGACTATTTTTGAACTCGGTGCCATTATCGCTTCGAATGAATTTTAATGCACCAGGGAGTTCTGTGAAAAGTCTCAAAGCCAAGCTCCGAAAGTGTGAAAACACTTCATCCTTGCTGGCAAGAAAGAAGATCCAAGAGTAGCGAGAGAAATCGTCGACAATAACAAGTACATACCACTTCCCGCCTAAAGAACTAACCCGAGAAGGACCTACAGTGTCCATATGGAGAAGTTCTCCGGGCTGTTCAGTCATCACAGTGGTGACTGGCGAATGCGAAGCGGCAATCATTTTACCATGTCGACAAGGAGCGCAAACTAAATTCTTCTCAAACTTGAGCTTGGGCAATCCTCGGATCAAACCTAGGGCGCTCAGACGAGCGAGCAACTCAAAGCTCATATGCCTTAGTCTCCTATGCCACTTCCAAAGCTCAGAAGTCGAATGAGCAACAAGACAATGAGAAGAACCAGATGACTCTGAAAAGTCAGCTCCAAAAACTCTCCCAACCCTAAAGATCTTACACACCACAACGCCATCTGAATTGAGCACTTGCGAAGTATCGCGATGAAATCGCACTTCGAAGCCCTCATCAAGCAACTGAGATACAGACAGCAAATTGTATCCCAGGTTTTCAACCAAAGCAACATCTTTGAGAGTGAAGTTTGAATTAATTCTTACCACACCTTTACCTTTCACTCTACTCCTTCGATTGTTTCCGAAGGTGATATGTTCCCTTTGCTTGGTTGTGGTGAGGTTGGAGAACCAATTTGCATCTCCGGTCATGTGGCGCGAACAACCGGAGTCCATGATCCACGTGCCCTCCAAGCCTCGACCTGTCGCCTACACATGATAAGAACGCCTCGATCGCTCAGTGCTGGGGTGAGTAAAATAATGACGAGGCATCCAGCACTGAGTGACACGAGTAGTAGGCACAGTAAAAGTAGACGGTCTACGCACATAAAAATCAGAATGATGCAAAGTGCGAGGTCTACCTACATGCAAAGAACGCAAAGCATGTCGAGGTCTCCTACTCTGACGAGGTACAAAGCTACTCGCCCGAGGTCTACCACCATATGGGACATGGTGAATACCCCGAGGAGCAAAACCTCTCCGAGAAGCACGAGGAGCCTCGAAAACAGGACGAGAGTGATACTCAGACTCATGCCTACCTAAAGATGGGTAAAGCATGTCCTGATAGCTCATCGCCTGTGCACGTCGCTCATCCTTGATGCGACGGAAACAGAAACCAACCAAATGACCCGCCCTCTGACAATAAGAACAGTGAAACACTCTCCTGGGGGCACTCTCATGGGTCATAGGAGCAACTCTCACAGGCTCCTTGGGTTTCTTTTGAGTGGTTTTCTTGGGAGGATTTCTCTTGGTAGGAGGTGTGGTTTTCTTTGGTGGATGGGTAGGCTTTTTGGCTGGAGGGGTGTCCAACAGAGCTCTCTCTTTCTCTAGGGTGGTAGGAGAGGTAAAAACAGTTTTGGCCTTACTGTCTGAAGCTATCCTCTCAAAACCCAATCCTAGAGCTACCCCGGCTCTGTCAGCACACAACTTGGTCTTGGCCAAGAGCAAATCCATCCTACCCTTCCCTTCAGTGCATTTATTCACCACAGAAAGAAGGTATTCATTTTCGGACATGAGGTTCTCAGCTCGCTCTCTAGCAGTGCCTAGCTGGTCCTTAAGGGTGATGCAAGTGTCACAAACAGGTTGCACATCCTTAGAACTACCGGCCCTCTCCAATCTAGCCTCTAAATCATGAACATGTTTATCACGTAAATTAATGCTCTCGCGCAATAAAGAACAGTTCATGCATTCAATAATATCATGAGGTCTAGAATCCACCTCCAAAAGCTGCTTCTGTGCAGTCTCAAGCTCAGAAAGAGTTTGAGCATGTACAGAACGCAACTGAGCAAGCTCACTCATGACAACAGAACATGATTCACATTCAGCATCATTAAATTTAGACTTAAGCATGGCATATTCAGTAGAAATGTTTTCTAGCCTAAGTCTAAGGTCTTTTCTTTCTCTAGCGGCTTGCACAAGTAATCTATCCTGACCTAGCACAACTTCATTCAGTTCATCCAATTTAATTAGAAGCTAGTCAGATGATAGGTTTACCTCAGATGAGTCAAGCTCATCGCCGCTGTGATCGCTGTCGGCCATGAAGCAAAGGCCGGTGAAGTCACGTCCCTTCTTGTCCTTCTTGTCCTCCTTTCTTGGGGACTCCTCCTCCTCAGAGCTCGACTCCTCAGTTGAGGATGTGTCGATGTCACTGAGAGCAGCAACAAATGCTCTGGAAGCGGCCTTGGCTACCTTCTTAGCCATCTTGCCGCGCTTGCCCTTCACAAAGGGCTTCCTCTCCTTTTTGTGGAATTTGGGGCGGTCACTCTCATCTCTCTTTTTGACCTTGGGGCAATTGGCCTTAATGTGAGAGGTGTCGCCACATTCATAGCAGCCACTAAAACCACTTCTCCTCTGATCCCGTCTCTCATGATGAAAGCGGGTGAACCTCCGGGCAATGAGAGCAAGCTCATCATCAGCTAGAGTGTCCACCTGCTCCTTTGTGACGGAGACCAGGGAGGACAAAGCAAAACCATCTGCTAGAACACAAGTGCCTGATGTGCTTGGTTCTGCAGTGGTGCCACGGCTAGTGCTAGAAACCAATGCCAATGGCTGTGGCAAAGAGCTTCTGTGCACTGCAAGAGATGCCTTGGCAATCTCTGTGGACTTCAGCTTGCTAAAGAGTTCATCACAGGTTAGAGTGTCATAGCCTGTGGACTCCTCAATGCTGGATATCTTCACCTCCCATATGCTACGGTCAAGAGCATAGAGAAGCTTGATAGCCCTATCGTGATCACTGTAAGCAAGCGTCCCGTTGGATCGCAAGTTACTCACTATCGCGTCAAAACGAGAAAACATGGCATCTATAGATTCACCAGGTGCCTGCACAAACAGCTGATACTGTTGATTGTAGGTGCTTTGGCGCCTGGCCTTGATCTGAGCAGAGCCCTCATGAAAGACAGTGAGTGTTGTCCAAATTTCCCTAGCAGTCCTAAGGTGCTGCACCCTATCAAACTCACTCCGACTCAAACCAATGAACAGTATGTTCCTTGCCTTCGAGTTGGCAATATACTGATCTTTTTCGGTTTGAGTGGTGCGGGTATCAGGGATGGAGTATTGTGAGTCCACAATCTCCCAAATTGCATTTCCTTGGCTTAACAAGTAAGCCTCCATGCGCACCTTCCAGTATGCAAAATCTGTCCCATCGAACAGAGGAATTTTACTGCCTCTATCCATGTCGCCAAAGATCACAAAACCGGTTAAGGTCAACTGGTGATCTTAACCTGCTCTGATACCAATTGTTGGACCGGAAATGGCGACCAGAGGGGGGGTGAATGGGAGCTTTTAAAATTTCGGGCTAAAAAGTTAGCCTTCGGTTCGGTTCTGTCTTCTGCGGAACAGGCTTCGAACACTACCTTCGAAGGTCTGGTTCGGAGGTACTTCGACACCTTCGAACACAGGCTTCGGAGGAGCAAAAGTTCGAAGCCAAGAAGACTTCGCTCCACTAACAACCCTCGAAAATCTACTCTGCTAAGTCAGTGCAGGCTCCGCACACGAGGTGCATCGAGCAGGCTTCGCACTTCACCCTTCGCAAGAGTGGACAGCCCTCTGAGGACTTCGACCAAGTACTTGGCGACAGCAACGGGTGCTGGGCTTCATACCCGAAGGTCTACACGCACACGCAAATGGACTACGCTAAGGGCTTCGACACAAGAAGCACTACGGGAACAGAACAGGGCTTCGCTAGCAAGCAGCGAGGTCTTGCCTCGTGTTACACAGAGCGACAGCACACTGTAAAACACACTTCGCGATAAAAACACCCTTCGCCAAGACAGGCTTCGGTGAACAAAAACTAGCGAAGTATGCAATACGAGCTCAAGCAAAAGCACAAAGAAGCAGGGCTTCGCCGCTTGAACAAGGAACACTGAATAAAATGAACTCAGAATGAATACAGTGAGGTCTGTCTACAAGAGCTCAACAGTAAATGCTCAAAGTGTTAAATGTTACCTACCGAGCCCCCATATTTATAGCCCACGGCTTCATCCTAAGGAAGTGACTACTTTACCCCTAGGGTTTACAACAGATTTGTCTCTACAGAACTAAGGGGTACAAAAGGTAGTCCACCTTTATTTTTGGAGGCTTCTCTGTCAGCTGCAGAGGGGACAGTGTCAGCCTTTTTCAGAACAGACAGTGTCAGCCTTTACAGAGTTGACTTCTGGAACCTCCCTTCGCACGCGAGGGTGCGGTAGCTTCGGCGAGAAGCCTGCAGCCTGTTGGCCTTCGCTCCGCCGAAGAAGTCCTTCGATACAGTGACGGTTTTGAGCCGAAGCCGTCAAAGCCCTTGGGCCTTCGCACCACCACCTCCGGAGTGGATCACCACGGCTTCGCAGCTACTCCGAGCTCGAACACCGTCCGTCCGTGTACCGAAGCCATGCATGGCCGAAGCACCACAAGTCATCCTCACTCCGAAGACCCACCTTCGGAGTACCACCCTTCGAAGTCCCTCCTTCGTCCAAGGCCTCCGCATGAAGCATTCCATGAGCACTCCGTCGCAGTCCCTCTTCCCGAGCACACTCCTTGACGAGCCTCACCCGGACCATGCCTTCGATGCGCCTCGACTTCTGAGACCTTCGTCGGGCCACCTTCGAGTGTCTCCCTCCGGAGCACACTTCGAACACCTTGCCTCCGCAGAGGACTTGTTCCACCAACTCCGAAGTCACTCCATCCGGAGTACCTTCGAAGTGCCTCACCTCCGAGGACTTTGTCTCGGAGTACCTTCAGCCGGAGCCACGCTCCGCACTCTCTGCCTTCACCTGGCACGTCTCGACCCGAGGACCGACCCGGACCACCTTCGCAGCCACCGTGACGGAGCTCCCCGCTCCCCTGGCACCAAGCCACCCGCTTGACCCAAGTTCACCTGGCTCGAACCCTGTCCGTCGCCTCTGAAGTCCCTGCGCACCACAGACAAGCAAACAAGTGTATCCAGTACTCCGGAGACCTCTCCGGGTTAGCAACCTTCGGTGCACACTCCGGTGTACCGCCCAAAGTACCGAAGCCTTCGGTACGAACCCAGTCATCGTGTACTGCCGGACCCCTCCGACAGGCACACACCGCTGCACAGCTGCAGCAAGCAAACACCGAACACACTCCGGTGACACACCTCCGAACACCCTTCGGAGGTACCCTTCGAACAGAGGGTAAATAATCCTGTCAATCACTCATCACAAACACCGAAACCACCCTTGGTTTCTCATACCCCCAAAATTTTCAGAATTTTTTTTATATATATACACATATATATGTTTTTTGGTGTATTTCATATTTTGCCAAACTTTATCGATAAGATGATTGTATTGGTGTTACAAATTTTTATGAAAGCAAACTGTGCAATGGATAACACCCTTCCTATAAGATTAAAGTTCACTTATGAAAAAGAGCGACAAAATTAAGTATGTTGGGTAAACTTGTCCATGATGAAATGAGAAAATGGAAGATGTTGTGAGTACTCTTGCATTATTATTTAAGACAAAAGAATAGTTTCAATAAAATGTATGACTAATTTATAAGTAACATGTACTTTCTTATTATCTAGTTTGCAACTATCATAAATCTTAATACCAATTTAACATTATTCTTTAATGTTTATGATGGCCATGGAAGTTTGATTTCTATTTTCATCTTCTTATATTTTTGTAATTATGATTGCCTATGTAGATTGAGTATGTTTCAGCTATATTATTTCTGTAATTGTAATTTTCTAATTTTTGTTAAATTATAGATGTGCTTTGTATTATTTTTTCGCACCCCCATTATAAAAATTCTGGGTCCGCCACTGGCGCGTGGTGCCCGTTCCTGGCCGGCTGATGCTTCCAAACTGGATTGCAAATCTAGAGTTGCTGCCTTGCTCAGGAATGCCTGTAAAGTTCATGCTTCTTCGCACTTCAAGGTTTTTATTGTAGATGATTGCCATCACATGGATAAGGAAGGGTGGTACTCTGTCTTCTGTAGCCTTGAAGGCATCCATGATAGTTCAATCTTTGTGATGATCACATCTGACATTGATAATGTGTTTTGAATTATATGTTTTGAATTAATTATGTGTTTTGAATTATGTGTGTTGAATTATGGATCTATATATGTATTGAACTATGTGTGTTGAACTATTAAAATTATGTGCTAACTTTTGAAATTATGGACCTAATTATGTGTTTTGAATTATGTGTGTTGAACTATTGAAATTATGTACTAATCATTGTATTTTGTGTTTGATTTCTGCTCTTGAACCAAACAAGAAATAAAACCATTCCGTTCTATCAGATTCCAGAACCAAACAAAAAATAGAGTAGCTCCGTTCTTGCTTCCAAACGCAGAACGGAACCATTCTGTTCTATCAAACTCCTGAACCAAACGACACCTTATATTCTCGAAGGAAAATGAGGTGACGTTGATACTTACGATTTTTTTATATAAAAAATATTTTTTATAAACTATAATTTTGGGTGCACCCTTTAAATTTCTTAACGATGATAAAATTTGTGTGCCTTAAATCATCTTGTTTGGCTGCTTTGTAGGCAATTACTTCTCATACGTGGCTCCTGTTGCTGGAGTTCCTAATAAAAATGCAAACAATTCTCCTAGAGCAGAAATGGTTTTCTTGAAGATACATTTCTCTCAAACGATATTTCTATGGAAGAAACATCTGGAAGTACATTAAACAATAGGATTGTTCAAATGCTTCGAATAGGTTGGCCTCTATCACAGGCGTAGGCCGATGGAAATTAAGGGTTTTTGTTGAAATAGAAAAATGAATCCTTAACTTCCGTCGGAAAAATGGAAATTAAGGCGTACCGTAATATTTGCCAAAATTCTTCAGTTTTTACAGTTGTTTTTTTCTAGAAATCAAACTAAAAACTAAAAACATAATCTCTATTAAATAAAAACCATTTTAAAAACAAATATGATTAAAATTTGGTTCGTTTTTTGGTTTTTGGTTTATTTTTGTGCACCCTTCACCAGCACCTCAACTAATATTTTTTCATGCATGTTAAAAAAATGTGTCCATTGCATCGGGAATCACCGTGAAAATGACTGTGCATCGGAAATGAATCAAGAAATTAAAGTGGCGTTGATTATTAAAACTGTTTCTCGAATGATCACATAAGTGCGGAAACGAGTGGTACCGTCATCGATCTCTATCCTGAAATTGTTGGCACGTACATGTCTGAATCAACTTTGGACCAGACTCGTCCTTGAGGCGTGCCAGATGCGCGATCATACATGTGCTAAATTTTTATTACTCATCTACGTTCTAGAACCTGTCTTGATTTTTTTTTGAAAAAAGGCAACTCAACACATGAGCGCACCGCTTTATTTAAAAGCAGTAAACAAAGTAGGTTTGTCGGGGAGACCGACTTTATAGGATAAGACCAAGCCAACACCAAAACGGCCCACCAACACCAAGAACCACATCCGAAATTTCCACACGACAGCTACAGACCACAACCAGCAGGAGAGAAAAGCAACAGCCTATCAAGCTGCACCCACTAGGGACAGACAGGAACGAAACAGACCGAACCTCGCAACCGGCAATCAACTACAAGAATCAGCACAGGATTTCCTACACACAGTCCACTTCACTTTGGGAGGCACACCAGGCTTTAAGGATGAGCACCCGGGACGGGAGGAGCATCCCGGTGAACGAGTTGGAAGAGCTTTGCACGCAACAAGTCGAAGCAACGAGATGTTTCCTCCTTCAAGCGTGCTAGCACCAGTCGAAGCCACTGAGTGAGAAATGCAATTAGTTTATGAACAACCTGAAAAGTGTTAGTACAGAGTTTATTTCAAAAAACGAACTCATTACGAGTTAACCAAATAGTCCAGGCAATCGCCCCCAGCACTTGCATGGCAATTGTTTTTTTCCTATTATCCTTCATTTTACCAAGCATGTCCGTGAAAGATCTCCTGTTTAAAACATGGAGATTCCACTCCAGACTTTCAACGACAAAGATCCAAAGCATACGAGCAAGACCACATTCAAAAATCAAGTGATCTACAGTTTCGTTAAGGCCACACAATTTACATGCAGGATTCTCATTCCAATTCATATGTTTCAGTTGATCCTCTACTTGAATTCTTCCCTTCAAAACTAGCCAAGAAAAAACTTTTACTTTCAGGGGAACCCCACATTTCCAAATAATTATAGTGTCAACATCAACCACACCCCTAAAAACAATCATATTATAAATTGAGGTAGAAGAGAATCCCTTCTTATCCAGAAGCCACCGAATCCGATCTGATCCAACCCCCCGCTCCACTCTACCAATGATTTCTGATAGAGCAATCCAATTCTGATCTTTTTGAGGGGTGTCAAGATAAAAACTTGACGATTGTAGAGACTGTGAAGAGGGTCCAGGACAATACTTTGTTTAGAAGATCATTGAGAGGGGATTCTAGATTCAAATCTATCTAAATTCTCTCTATCTCGTGGTTCTCGAGATAACCATATAATCACGACCAAAGAAATCCCTCTAACCAAATCACTATTGTATGCATGAAAAACTACATTGGTCGATGCCATAAACATGCTATAAACGATCATTCAATATTTACATCTCGGTAAACTACAAATATAAATAACATTTTTGGAAAAAAAATAAAATGTCAGAGGTAGAAGATTTTTATTTCTCAGGTACGGTTTACGTTTTTAGCGCTATCATCTTCAGAAGTGTTTTGGATCAAAGGGCTAAATTTTAGCTCGTGTCATATGAGATGTTGGGACATCAATTTAAAGGACTAAACATGAACTAATTATAAAAATAATTGTAAAATCGGAGGATAATTCGTGAGATAAATTTATTAAGCCTAATTAATAAATCATGATGTAATTAGACTCATTAGATTCATCTCACGGATAATCCACCGATTATGAATGATTTTTTAAATAATCTATATTTAATAAACCAAAATAGTATCTAAATATTCGATGTACTAAAATTTAGTTCGTTATATCCGAACACCCCTAGACAGAACTCGTGTCAAACTTGTTGGTACACACGTGACGCGATGTATGAACTCTGAACCGCCGGTGGACCAGGGGCGTCCTTGAGGCGTGCCAGATGATATAATCGTACTTGTCCTCAATTTTTTAGTAGCTAGTCATCTACATTCTAGAATCTGATGTAACTTAATCAATTATAACTAGTCAGATGTCTTTGCTTTGCAACAGAAAACCTTATTTTTCAACAGGGTATTTATGTAAAATTCATGTTTCTGCATGATTTTTTCAGAAATCTAAGAGTTTTTATACAAAATTCGTACATCCACGTAAAATAAAGAAATAAAAAAACTGAAATGCAAAAGTACATTTTTCTTCTTTTTTATTTTCCTTTTTTCTTTATTTTTCTTTTTCTTTTTTTTTCTTTTTCGTCATTCCTAGCGGTTGCAACAGATGAGTGGCGTGCGGGCCGCTCGGAGCACGGTGCGTGATTTTTTTCTTCTTTTTATTTTCCTTTTTTCTTTTTCTTATTTTTTCTTTTTTTCTTATTTTTTTCTTTTTCTTCGGCGGTTGCAACAGATGAGCGGCGTGCAGGCTGTTCGGCGTGCGCGGGCGGTTGCGCGCGGCGCGTGGAGCCAGTGGACGCGGGTGAGTTTGGGCGGTTTTCACAGGGCACAAGTTTTAGCTGTTTTTTATGGGATGTGAGAAAAAATGCACGTGGTTGCGGACGGAGACGGAAACGGCGGACGAAGTAGCCACATTATATTAGTTAAGATGTTTATTGTGCAATAAGTGAACCTAGAAGGTTAGGTGGAATTATGGGATAGACTATTAACCCATAACAATTATCCTCTGGTACACAAAAACAAGTCGTTTTAGGCTTGTATCAAAAGTTTACTAAAACAAGTCGTTTTGCATTTTATTGTGCATTTTGGATAACTATATTTAATATGGGCAAACATGGAAAATACACGCTAATTAATTGCTTCTTGGTATGTGAAATCATGTCCAAAACAACTTGTTTTTATATACCGGAGTAAGTATCGGATTATAAAAAACTTAATTTTTTATAATCACCCTTGTGGCTGTAGTTAAAAAAGATGGACACTACGATATTAATGATAAAGAATTATACGAGGAATCGACTCGACTCTAAGGTTTCCCTCCGGAAGAGAATAAAAGAATGGGACTTATTGAACTTTGAATGTTTTTGAAACGGCACACTTATTTTTCCCAATGTAACTATTATATATTGAATTATGTTGACAATTCATGTGGTTGTTACTCTGTAGAACATTTTTTTCTTTCTAAAACGAAGTCTTATTTGTGTTATCCGATGACACAAGAAAGATTTAAGATTTATTTGATCAGTTACATAACCATAAAAATGCAGAGAAAGACCGACGACTCTGAAGATGTAATTGAAAATTTTATTTACAACACAAAAAGAATTGTGCTTTTCAAGTATATAATATATGGAGACATGGAGTATAAACTATTATATTTTTATTTTAAAAAATTAAGTTTAGGCGTCAAATTAGATTTCACAAAAGGGCTAAATTTCACGGGAGTTTTGCTTAATTAGGAAGGGGGTTGAGAGAGCGGAGAGAGCTCTAGGTGGGCAGGAACAGTTCTACCAGCAGGATGGTAAACAAAGAGTTCCTCGACGCGGAGAGAGGCTAGAGGCCAGGGCGCATCGTGTAGGTGGTGGTAGAGGAGACGACTTTCGTGCCCGTGCTCTAAATGGTGGTTTTCGCTCCGATAGAATCCAGGTCGTTCTGGATACGACTTTAGACCTCGTCGCTGTGACACTGGGCAGAATAGAGGACCACACTTTAGTCCAGACACTTATGATTCTTTTTGCTTTCCGTCTTTTGAGCAGATGGATCGACACTGGTTTAGCTTTTTCGCTAAATCTAGTGTTGGATCGTTTGCTCCCCTTATGACCATTGATTTTGCAGGATCGAGGTCTGGAGGACATATGGATCATGCATTCGGGATGCTCTCATCACATGATGGGACATCACAGATAGTTCTTCAGCCTCACTTCCCCGAGCTCCAAGGAGTACATCATATTCGGGAACAATAGTCAAGGGAAGGTACATGGCATTGGTTTAGTTCGAATCTCTGAGCATTCCTCTTTGAAAAATGTTGCTTTGATTGGAAACTTGGGTTTTAATTTGGTCTCTGTTTCGCAACTTCTTGAGGAGGGTTTAGATTTTTGTTTTAAGAAGGGCATGTCTTCTGTTGTTGATTCTAGAGGATCTTTGGTTTGCTAGATATTACCCTTTGGTAAGGTTTTTCGGATTGATTTCTCTAGTTCTTTTGGCCATTCTCGCTGTTTGATCGTTGGATCCTCTTCTGAGCTCTAGAGGTGGCATAGGAGGTTAGGTTATTTAAGCTTTGATTTGCTAGTCAGATTGATCTTTATGGACCTAATCTGAGGATTGCCCAAGTTTAAGATGGAGAAGGATCTAGTTTACCATCTTTGTCATCATGGGAAGATGGTTGTCGTTTCTCACGCACCTGTGACTCAGGTGATGACTTCGTACCCAGGAGAGTTGTTACACATGGATACTGTTGGTCCAGCTCAGGTACGTTCAGTTAGTGGGAAGTGGTACACTTTTGTGATTGTTGACAATTTTTCTCGATTCTCGTGGGGTTTTTTTGGAGTTTAAGGATAAGACTTTCTATTTTGTTCATGATCTTATCCTGAAGCTGAATAATGAGAACAATGGTCGGATGCGAGCAATTCGCTCTGACAACGGCTCTGAGTTCAAGAATTCTTAGTTCATCAGCTTTTGTAGTAATCAGAGTCTTGAGCACCAGTTTTTTACTCCTTACCCTTCCACGAAACGGCATCGTGAAACGAAAAAACGGCAGGTTAATATTGAACAGCTCGCTCTGCATCACCGCCGCCATTCACTTGCTTCAATGACTGGCGCGTGAAACGGCAGGTTGAAGGTGTCCAGCTTCTCCTCCTCCACACGTCTCTGCCAAACTCAGTTTATGGCCCTGTATGGATCCAGGGGTTAGAGTTAGTTTGGGTTAGATTTACCCCAACTAACCCCAAAACACCCATACAGGAGGGTTAGAGTTGGGCTATTTCAATCTAACCCATAAAAAAAATTAGCACCTCTAAGGGGTGCTAATTAGGGCTAGTTTGTTTGAGACCCACCCAAAAAAGAGATTTCCAGCCACACAGCGGATCCCCACACAGCGGGATTAGTCTGGCCACACTAAATCAAGCGAAAAAGTAGTCAAATGATTGAAAAAGTAACTAACTCTAACTCTTGCATCCATACATCTTAAGGGCTAGAGTTAGTTCAGAGTTAATTTAGGGTTACAATCTAACTCTAACCTCTAGTCCTGCTAGAGTTTCCATACGGGGCCTATATTTGCTGAAATATCACCGGAACTACGGAATGGATGAGACGACGGCATGCAAGCAAAACAGGAGTCGTCAGAGAATAATTAATTAAATATCAACTATTAAAAGGTTAAAGATATATTTATCTTACTTTTTAATAAACTTTTCTACGATAGTATTAATAAAAATTGCCAAAAAACGTGGCACGGTAATCTATCCTAGTTCACCCCAATAAATAGCTCCGCGAAGTCAGAACACATTTGTTAATTTTCGTACTTGTTGGACAAGGGACTGGAGTCTGGAGGGCCTGGGCAAGCAGCCCAAACATGCAGCTCACTTCGCCGCGCAGCACGTCACTGTTCTTCCTTCCCAGGAACGTCAGCACCATCTGGCCGCCGGAGACGAGCTCGCGGTAACGCAGCTTGAGGAACAGTGAAAATTATTCCTCCTGAAACAGATCCTGGTACAGCTTCACCACCGTCGGCGGCGTGGTCTCCCAGATGTAAATGTTGCCTTTGTTCATGACTGCTCCTCTCGCTAGCTCGTCAGGCACCTGATTTTATTGACGACGTTCACCGGTTCACGCCGCTCCTGACGCCAATCACGCTATCGACCGCCTGAAGCTGCAAGTCGTTGTCGTCGTCGTCATCCTCCTGGGATCGATCCCAGTTGGACTCGAACAGCTCGGCGTGGTTGACGTCGAACAGCTCGCTACTCATCACCACCGCCTTCACTTCCTCCGTCGATGGCGCGTAGAACACCTATCGTTACAATATTCAAAACATATATTGGAAAGAGATTGGATGAGAGGGGACGTAGAGAAAAAGAGAGTAATATAGAAAAAATATTCTATTTTTATACTAAGAAATTAAGGTTAAAACTATGGTTTTTAAAGATAATATCTTATGAACATTACAAAATAAGACATTATGCTGAAAAATTATAAGTTAATAATACCTTTAGTCAATTAAAATAACGTTAATATGCCACGGATGAATGCTTTCCTCTGTGCTCTCGCCACATACGGCGCAGTCGGCGGCCTCTGGCCATCTGGTTGAGCACCCCGAGGCTGTACTGCTGTACGTAGGGCTTATTCGGTTGAGAAGAGATTGGAAAGGATTGAAGGGTTTTATAGGATTGTAGTATAAATCTTCTACAATCCCCTCAATCTCTTTTTCAAAATCCCTTTTTCAAAGAGGATTAATTGAACAAGCTCGTAGAGTGTCATCCTGGCGGCGCCGGAGAGGTACGAGCACCCAAGTACCCAACAGCGGCCTGATCTGCCCGCACGGCAACGCCGCCGATGCACGGTTGGTCGCTGCCGCCTGCCAGCAGCGCCGCCCCCACGAGAGCACGAACCAGCGATCACTGCACAATGGATAAATGATGTATCGACAGATTTGAAAAAAAAAGAAAGAGGTTGAAAATAAAGGGAAACGGTGAAGATTAAGTGATTTTTTAAGAAATTGTAGAGACATGTTGATTCTTATATCAAGTTTTAGATAATAAAATTTATGATATCTTTTAGAAATGCTATTAAATTACACTTAAAAAGATGAACACTTTGATATTTATGTTAAAATTTTATTTGTGAAGTTGACTTGTCTCTAACTCTAAGATTTTGTTTCGAAAGAGAAGATGAGCCGATTGAAATTCTAAAGTTTTTGAAGCAACATAATTGTTTTTAGACACATAGAACTCTCCGTAGGCAAACTGATTTAGCTCTTGATAGTAAATACTCAATAACAATAGGACACACAAAGTACAATGCAAGCAGCATCAATCTTTGGAAAAACAATACTACTAATAAGTAATAACACCATCATCCAACATCCCGCAAGCAGAACTAACCGAGAGTCCTAACTTGAGTTCAACCGGTGATTGTTATTTATCATCAACTCCACGTTGGCAAATAACTATGAGTATATCATACTCGTATTCGCATGCAAACTGTTTCGATCGATCAGCTCCTCGCCTTCAGCGAAAGCATAATGATTGGGTACTTGGCCTTCAGCTTCTCCAGGTGTTTGGCGACGCTGTGCGCGTACATCTCGAAGAGGTCGTCGACGATGCACCCGCCGAAATGGAGCGCGACTAGGGGCTCGAGACCGGCCCGGATGCACTTGGCGACGTTCACGCCGCTCCTGACGCTGTCGACCACCTGTAAGTCGTCGTTGTCGTCATCGTCGTCCTCCAGGGGATCCCAGTTGGACTCGAAGAGCTCGATGTGGTTGATGTCGAACAGCTCGCTCTGCCTCACCACTGCCTTCACTTCCTCCATCGATGGCGTGTAGAACGGCAGGTTGAAGGTGTCCAGCTTCTCCTCCTCCACACGTCCCTGCCACGCATACAACGTACTCAATTTATATGGGAGAATTTGATTATGTACTTTTTTAAGATGGAAATTAAGGATTTATCATCCACATGTCAATAACATATAGACGAGAAGAGTAAATCCTTAATTTCTATCTAAATAGAGAGTATATAATCAATTTTCCATTTATATTTGCTGAACTAGTTGAGTGTCCTGTATTATAAAGGAATTTTTTTACAACATTGAGAAACATTATGCAAATTGTACAAATATCTTGAAATGTGATAAAATAGCATTCGTTGATAAATAAGAATCTATATGTCAATGAGAAGAATTATGGTGACGACAAATTCACTAATACCAGCACACGCTTCTTTTAAAGTAGTATAAATATCAACTGAATGGATAGGATGGTGGCATGAAAGCCTATTTGATAAATAATTAACAATTAAATAGTAAAATGTCAAAATTTATTTATCTTCCGTTTTGATAAACTATTTTATGGAAAGTTTTTATAAAATTCGTCAAAAAAACCGTGCCACAGTAACTTAGTTCTTCCCAAACGTGCCACAATTTTTATAAAAGGTCAAAATGCATTAGTTCATTTTCGTACTAGTTGGACCAGGGACTGGAAGGCCTGGGCAAGCAGCTGAAACATGCAACTCCCTTCGCCGCTCAGGCTCAGCACGTCACTCTTCTTCCTTCCCATGAACGTCAGCACCATCTGGCCGCCGGAGACGAGCTCGCTGTAACGCAGCTTCAGGAACAGCGAAAAGTCCTTCTGAAACAGCTCTTGGTACAGCTTCACCACCGCCGGCGGCGTGGTCTCCCAGATGTACATGTTGCCTGCGTTCATGACCGCTCCTGTCGCCAGCTCGTCAGGCACCTGATTTATTGACTCTTGGTAAGAAAGTACATACTCCCGACAAATTACATAATTAATATTACTCCACAAATAAAAGTGTGAGAATGATATATAAAAATGTTTGTGTGGACGTGATTTTAAATCTTTTAGTTATTATACTATTGTTATCGTTTGATTTGTATACCTTGGAGCGCCACATGAGGGAGTACGAGGAGTGGAAGAGGTGGACAGTATGATCAGGGAAGAGTCTAGTGTAGAAGGAGCCCGGCAAGGCGGCAATGTAGTAGGGAGGTGCTGCCTCTCCCATCTCCTTCGCGGTGAGCTTATTGAACGGCTCGACGGACTGGAAGACGTGATTGAAGTCGTTGCTGGGGAGGTCATTGAGAAAGAACTGCAACTGGATGACGTCCGCCGCTGCGGCCGGCTGCTCGCCGCAGCAGTTTGCCACCGCGGCGAGCACCTGCGAGACGACGAGGAACGTGTTGGGCCCTGACGAGCAGCCAAGGTCAGTCACCACCATCTTGCCTGCCGGGAGGGAGAGCAACCCGTGAATTCCTCCACAGCCTTGTGGAGCACCGGCCTCGTCTTCAGGATGGCCTTCTCCTGACGAACATGCAGTCAAAGCAAGCAAAGCGTGCATGCATTAGCCGCAAGCGTACCCTGTACACACCGCCCGCTATATCAGATCATTCGGATTTCAAACGTGTGTGCAGTGATATGGGTGATAATTGTGTGTTTTACGGGAAAGAAAAAAGCAGACTTGAAGCCTAGAGTTGGCAGCGTAGCTGGTCTCGCCGTCGCCCCGGTTCATGTGCAAGTCCCGCTCTAGCTCCATGGTTGAGACTTGAGATGAGCAACTTGTCCGTGTTATTTTGTTCACTATGTCACTCTATTTTGCCGCGTTGTAGAGCACGAGTGCTTCTCCACCTACTATATATATATGGGGGTCTTTATGGTGCACCACTATCCTACTTAGGAGGTAAGAAGTAAGTTAAATCTTAACCCTTGATTTTATTGAATTAATACAAATAAAATTATTTTTTAATATTTTTACTGGTTATAGCCGGTGGAAATTGGGGGCTGCATTGCGCATGCCTTGTAACTACAACGAAAATTGTGTGTCTTCCATATATTGCACTAGTTACCATTAAATGGATATGAGCCACTGGCTTGGAAAAAATTATTGTCCAAAATACAATCTGAATGCTAGCTACGTGGGCCCACCCATTAAGTGATTTTTGAAACTTATGAAACACCTGTGCACATTATAAGAAAAACTTTGAAATTTCATGAATTCCATATAGACAAATTACATATTCAAACCAAAAAATAAATTGTTATCAGAACGATATAATCGTAATAAATAATATTTCAAATACCTAAAAATCATGTATAATAAGATAAAAATAAAATAAGATTTAATGACATTTAAAATACAAATAAAAGTGCACATCATATAAAAATACGGGGAAGCACCCGGAGAAAATTGCCAAAAAAAATAGCGTATCTTGATTATGTGAATAAGGAATGTGCATGATATTGCATATTATGTATCCTCTGATTGCTTGAAAAAAATGGAAAGTATAAATGAAAACATATCAACACATGATTTTAAATGTAAGGTAAACTAAAAAATGAAAATATATCATTTTTTTAATGCACACATGATTTTAAATGGAAAAAGATGGAACCTATTACCTTCTAGAAGGTAATAGGTCACTCTAATCAAATCTGAACCATTGAATGAAATGCAATTAACGGTCCATAGATATTTGGGGGCACCGTAAAAATCTCCATATATATATATAGAGAAAGCTATTTTATTAGACTATTCATAGTGGTGAGTTTCATAACACTGTTTTTTAGAAGGCTGCATCAACTTTGCATAACTGAATGAAATACCTTCTATCAGTGGAGAGTTTCATTTTACTATTTCTTAGGCTAACCAGTGTAATTAAATGTTTTGCAACTGAATTGAATATCCTCTCTTAGTGGAGAGTTTTATTTTACTATTTCTTAGGCTAACCAGTGTAATTAAATGTTTTGTAACTGAATTGAATATCCTCTTTCTGATAAAACAATTTGGCTCACAGTAGACGTTTCGTTTTCGTTTCATCTGTTTTAGAAACGGGTTAACACTATGTCATGGAGATAACACTGTTTTCTTCATTTCTCTTAATAATTTAATATTATGTCAGCAAAAAATCCGATATGCCCATTGTCAATAGCCTTAGTTTCTGACTACGAACCACGAGGCCAATTGGATGATTAATGCATGGATTATGGATCAGACAGTTGATGGCTGATTGGCTGGTACGTAACCACGTCTTCATGTAGCAATAGCACTGACATGTCTGTCCTATTTGTTGCTACATAAATGTCTCAACGACCGTTTGAGCTAAAAACGAATTAAACAATGGTTTAGCATAATAAAAAACCACAATAATTTGGTCTGGTTTGGGCCACTTTTTTAAATTATTATTTGGTAAGATAAATAAAACTAAAATCACGTGACAATTTAATATATCAACTTGTTAAAATATTAGAAGTAGAAATTCTAAACTTCTTCGGGTTTTAGAGAAAATTAAAATTACATCATAATTCGATATATTAAGTTATCAAAACATGGATATTAGAAATTATAAAATTCTTCGTTTTTTGTCGAGGAAAATAAAAACAGCAACCGAGTTTCTTTAAAATAAAAATCGATTTTAAAAATTAAATTTGCGTAAAATTCTATTTAATTTTTGATTTATTTTTTACCACCCTACTGCCTACTCAATTGCTAGTCCTACGTGCAGTTGCCCGAGATCGATCAGCAACTGGGTCACCGTGCCGCCTAGCTTTCATTCAATCTGGCAAGAGAAATGCTAGAGAATTATTGTCTCCCTCCGTTCAAAAATGTTCAAAATTCTTCTGTCTATTAAATTTTTAGTTTTTTTTAAAAAAACTTCTACCTATTTGTAGTTTACCTAGACTTGAGTATTAAATGAGTTTTGTTTATGGTAATAAACATGCGGTTTCGTACATATAATAGTAATTAACTAGCTTTCATCGGTCGCTGACGGAAATTAGTTAATTTTTGTCCAACCGCTTCCGTCAGCCAAATACCGACGGAAGTTATATTTTTGTCGACAGAAGTTACCTTCTTCCGTCGGCAATGGTCTAACTTCCATCGGCCAAAGCCGATAGAAGTTTATCATTTTTCTGTAGTGTTAGTTCCGTTTTTTACGTGCTTATTTTTTTTGTGGTTTTTTATGCAGGGGCAGACCTAGCATGGAGCATGGGGGTACACTTGTACCCCCAAATTTTTTTGTAAAAATTTGAGTACATATATATGTATATATATGTATATGTGTGTGTTTTAATTGAGTTAAAATATAGCTCAATAATTTAATGGTTAATCCAATAATCTATTTTTTAATTAACTAACTCTATTCATCTTCTGTCATATCTTTTTAATAACCAACGAATATCGCTACGTCATTACGTATCGCTGAAAAAGTAGTATGTATTTCATATAATTCTATTATTGTTTTTAATCCTTTTAAATAAGTTCCTAGAAAAATAAAGAATCATCCTATTACATGATAGTTTATGATGTATTTTTCTATGGTTTTTATAAAGATCACATAAATTTTCTTATATTGATTTAATCTCCGTGATAACTGTGAAAATTGCCTGTTTGAATGTGGTATAAGTAAATTTGACTATCATCTGTAGAAAATATTTTATTGATACCATCTAATGTAATTTATCAAACACACCCACTGTCCACAAGATATAGACCACAATCTTGGTAGTTGGCATGACAGTCATGATGACGTCTATTAGCTGCTACCCTAACTAGATGGAAGTTCTATTTTTCTTATATTTTATTATTATTCACAAAAAATTATATTGGTTCACTAGTGTTGAAAATGTGATATAAATTATTTGATATATGTGTATCTAGATTGAGTGTTTATCATCGATTTAGTTTATCGTTGTTATTAAATCAATTTTAGGTATATTATATGCGTGATTTGTAGCCTGTTTAATTCCGTACCCTCATTATATAAATTCTAGGTCCGTCACTGTTGTTATGAATGCATGATATATACAAACCGCTAATTTTGAATTCTCATATCAGTACACGTACGTATCAGTACTGCAAGTTCGTATTTTTGTGGGTGCAACTTCAAGATCAACTCGTTAATTAGATAACATCCGTCGATACTAAAACGAGTGAATAACTTAACATGTATTGATGTGAGTACTAGATGACCATTGCACTGGGAATTAATCTCTGTACAACGAAAAGGTGGATCAAGAAGGTAGTGTTGATTATTACAAATGTTTGTCGAATTACGGCCAACATGCACGCACGGAAGATCATAGCGGCTGAACCCCATGCAGTACGTAGTCGTTCTAGGCAACGAACGAAAACGTGACTATGCCACTGATGAATATAATGCTTTCTTCTGGGCTAGCTCTCGCCACACACGGATGCATGCTGATAACGTACTACGTTTGCATGATTGTAGTCTAGTCATGTCATCTCGATCTATTCTATCCTAAATTCGTTTGCACCTACTGACTGTTCGGTTTCCATATACACTTTGTTACACCTAGGTTAGGTAAGTTTGACTAAATTAGTAGCCGTTTGGTTGCCGCCATAAATTGTGACAAAATTCTCTCTGATCCCACGTGTCAATGACTTAAAAAAATATGGCAAAATTTTTTTAGGCTTACCAAAGTGTGGCAAAGAATTTGATAGGCTCACATTAGATAAGTGTGGTAATTTTTATTGACAAATAGTACATGTTAAACTTTTATACTCTACCCGCAAGAAACCTCGGTTTTAATCAAATATATTATCGTCACTATTATTTTAGTAAGATTTCAAGATGCATTATAATTTGATATATCAAATTATTAAGATAAAAATATTAGAAATTTTAAACTTTAATATATCAATTTGTCAAGATATAAATATTAGAAATTGTAGACTTGTTCAGTTTTTTCTACAACTCGAACAAAAAGCAAAACCTGAATTTATTTTAAATAAAAACACTTTAAAAAATATAATTAAAATTTGGTTCGTTTTTTTGGGGAGGAGGGGGGTTGCCTTTTTTGTCTACCCTCCACCAGCCGTGCTTTTCATCACTACTGCTGCACACTTTTCATCAACGTGCACGGAAGATCACAACTTGGTACAGATAGTGCATGCTGCTGATAGCTACCTCTCTAGTGTCATATAAGATATTCTTTTGTATTTTGTTTACATCAATTTAAAGAATTAAACAACGTTAACTAATTATAAAAATAATTATAGAATCAAAAGATTATTCGCGAGACGAATTTATTAAGTCTAATTAATTAACTATTAGCAAATGTTTATTATATCCTCATATTGTTAAATCATGACATAATTAGTCTCATTAAATTCGTCTCGTGAATAATCCACCGATTATGAATGAGTTTTATAAATAATCTACCTTTAATACTTCAAAATAGCACCGATGCACGATCACAGCACCTGTTCTCAAATTTTTGGACTCATCTAGATTCAGAAACTATGTGAGTATCAGAGCATTTATAAAAGACTCCCCGTCTAATTCTTTTAAGTTAAATTTTAGTAATAAGTGTAAAAAATTAATTCCAACTGACTAGTCAACCAGATGACCGAGCATTCAGGCTGACCAAATTGCTCATCTCACTTGCCAAATTTGGCCAACCGACTTCACTGTCCATGCGCCCCTGTATAGAATCTGCAATTATGGATGAAGAACAAAGCAAGCAATAATGGGGAAGAATGGGAGGGCCCGACCCACGGGGAGGAGTGAGAGATAGAGAGAGGATGAAAGTAGAAGGTTAGACGGAATTGTGCGACAGTATATAATGTTTTCTCTTTGTATTTGTTTTAGAAGCATCGAATTAATACGACATGACACGCAAAGTACAATGCACGCAGCATCAACCTCTTCGGAAAAACAAATACGACTGATTTGTCTAATATTAGAATCTAGAATTAGATTTAATATATCGAAATACAACAAATCTAAACAATATTATATTATGAAATATCAAATATAATTTTAAGAAAGAAATAATAGTAAACAGTAACATTATCATATATATAACTTCCGACGAACAGAACCGAGAGGATCCGGTCTGCCGTTGGCTCAAGCCCCATAAAGATAATTTAGTTGATAATATCCATTTAAGGATATGGTATGGCATCCCCTTATTGATATTTTTTGTTCAACCGGTGATCATCATTTTTCGGACTATCCCAGTCATCGTGTTTTTCAGCGGCACGTCTCTCTTTGGAAATGTTTATCCCGTACTAAAAGCAGGCTCGAGATTTCACATTAATAGCATCACCGTTAATTTATTAATTAATGTGTTCGGATTCCGCACACATGCATATTTTTATTAGATTTTTGTATGTGCAGAAGAAGTATCATATCATATTGCATTATCATCTTCTCTCTCTATATGACTACAATGAAAATGAAAGTTGTGATTATTATTACAATATTTCCTGAATCACACAAGTGACGGCCAACTCGCACGGAAGATCACAACTTTAATTTGTATGTATATACTCAGCTGCCGAAACCAAGACGTGACTGTGCCACTGAAGTTTGATTAATGGAGAAAAAACCATACAGAGACACGGATTACTACGTACGTCTCAGTCTGCTTGGATCGGATGAAATACGTAGTGTTAGTTCTAGTTTTGTCATCTCTATCTATCTATCCTCAAATCGTTGGTACTAAACTTACATAGTAGAGGTAAAATAGTAAACATAGTCTAAATACACTTGAAAAGCAAATGTCTTATTGAACATTGTGGCGGTCCTTCAGAGTGAGATTCCATCGAAGGGGAGTCAATTCATCGCGGCCCTTTGTACATCATATAGGCTTTGGAGTATCTTCGCTAGTGAACCCTAAGCCTTCAAAGCTTGAACATCATGCTTTTAGATTTGATGTACTCCGTTGCTCAAAACACTTGGTTATAAGTATGATGTGTTTATTTTTTCTCAACAAG
Organism: Zizania palustris; assembly: GCA_019279435.1. Taxonomy (NCBI): domain Eukaryota; kingdom Viridiplantae; phylum Streptophyta; class Magnoliopsida; order Poales; family Poaceae; genus Zizania; species Zizania palustris. Next base: position 39,123,639 of record JAAALK010000283.1, on the reverse strand, counting down.
TCTGATTTTGATTTTGGATTCACGACATGTGTCCACAAGGACAATTCGATAGCTCCGCTCACCCTAGAACATGTGGTGCAAGATGTACTACAAGAAAACATGGGCTTATCGAGTACCCATGGCACTCAACAAAACCCAAAATACACTCTGGCGAAAAACTTTTTTCCAATCTAAATATATCGTCGCGACTTACGTTGGTTTTTTTGTTTGTTTTTACCGAGTGTCAAACTTCATCAAGTGTATTTTTTATTGTTCACTGAGTACTTTTTGTTCACGGAGTATATTTGTACAACACTCAGTGAAAATCTTTTTACCGAGTATCAAAAAAATACACTTCTACGAATTATTATACACTCAGCAAATCATTATAAACTCGTAAAAGATCGTAAAAGAACTGAATAGTATTTTCCTATAGTGATGACCGCCTTGCCCGACCCCTAGCAGCCCACGACGTCAGCGTGCGGTTGCAAGGCGACAGACAGAACGCGTAGCGACTCGGTCGCGGCGACACCCCAATCAACGGCGACGGCGACGCCCGGTGCACGGATCCTCGACTCGATCTTCATGGCTGAACACATGTTGCGAATCCAGGAACGGGCTATGGGAGCCGCATCTTGTAGCCCGTAGCCCGACCGCACCTTATTTTTTTCTTGATATATCTATTGTGTAATAAGTAGTAGTATAAAAGTTTTGTCTAATAAAAATATGGGCCAAATTTTTTCATGCCATTATAATTTTCACAGTTTTGAAATATGTTATCGGTGTGTCACTGACAGATGACAGTCACTGACAGTGGTATTTTTCAAAATTCAGAAAATTGTAATGGCATTTTTTCAATTTTCCCTAAAAATATTGTGATATTGGATTGTATTGCATTGAGTTTTAAGAGCAGGTACGTGATCTATAGATAATGAATAATAAGATATAAATATACGATCATATCTAACTTTCTATATACTTTAACACTGACACAACAATTATTGGATAATAACATCTTAAAATCTATTTTATGATAATTTTGAGGCTACACTTAAAGATAGATATGGATAATCTGATATTAGTGCTAAAAATTATACGTGAAGTTGACTACTTGTATCTAAGGTTCCGTTCCGGAAAAGAAAATGAGTCCGGGTGAAATTTTAAAGTTTTTGAAGCCGCGTAATTAGTTTTTCAATGCAATTATTACATATAGAATTTTATTTATAATTCCTTTGACGGTTACGCCGGCATGCATAACATTTTTTTTCTAAATTAAAGTTGTACTTGCATTCCAAAACTACACAAGAAAGTTTTAATTGATTTGGGTGATCTAGCGTGTGTTTGGATCTAATGGGTTAAAGTGGCTAAAACCAGTGATTAAATTTTACTTAACCTTGTTTAGATTCAGTGACTAAACTAAAAACTAAAAACTTTATTAACGACTCAAATGTCCTCTATTTATTGCCCCTTACTTTTCATGCATACATACATGGTTATGATAGAGTTAAAAAAAGACATTTTAGCTCCTCCTTGGGGCTAATGGGGCTAAAACATATTAACCCATTTTAACTCTTGATGTTTGGTTCTTTAGAGGAGTGACTAGATTTTAATCACTTTACATTAAACCCTTAGATTTAAACAAATCCCTAATCCTACTCGCTATTCTCGCAAGTGATCCATTTATTGTTGGGAGATTTAATTACTTGTCAATTGTGTGACTGATATGCTGAGGTGTGACTGATACCACTTGAGTTTATAACAAATCATTAAATTTTCCTATGTTGCTGGAACAGCATCACTGGCCGTGTTATTGCAACTGCTCGCCGAATCGCCACTGGTGCTGAGTGACGACGCCGGTAACAAGAATGAGCCGCATGCAAGAATTTGATTTCTAGACTCCAAGCCCTGTTTCGAGTGGCAGATCACACAGGATTAAACATACGGAATTACCAGGTCTTCAACTTTACAATTTGACCGGTTCCGCTCTGTTTTTACACCAAACAAAAAGCGGCCAATTATCAACTCCCCACATCTATCTGTACAGAGGGGGTTGAAACTGGGAAAGAAGACATGAAGTGAGAGAGAGAGAGAGAGAGAGAGAGAGAGAGAGAGAGAGAGAGAGAGAGAGAGAGAGAGAGAGAGAGAGAGACCTATAAGACTCAAATTCATAGTTTTCTTCAGGGGGGGCGACATCGTTTGCCAATAAAATTTGTAGATGCGCCATGCCACACCACAAATTTCACAAGGAACCAATCTTCCTCACTTTTATACACTTTGGGATGGATACCATTTCTCTAGACGGTTAGGCTCATGATCATCGGCAACTCCGAGCATGGTCATAACCTACATACTCCCTGCCATGGAGTTCTCTCCAGTTGTTTTCTCGTTGTGATTGTCCTCTTCATTGCCAAGGGTATCCCAGCTTGCAACTGTTCCATCTTCCAGTGGCATATGGATGCAAATGTCGTACATGGGAAATGGTTCCTGGTATTCATTCATGGTTGTTAGAAACATACACTTCAACTAGCTATAGATGCAGTTCGTTATTAATAGTTACTAGATGCAGTTAGCTACTTAAATCACCATTATTAGTTTCTTCCATAGCGAGTATGGACATGCCCAACTAGCATGGTAAATTCCTATGATGTTGCAACCATTGTAAACATGTTTGAAGACTCCCACAATAAGTGTAATGCAGTTGTTGAGGACTTAATTACAACATATCCCCTTAACATGGTAATGATATTTGAAGCTATGGTTAAAATATAAGTTGATTGTGCACATATTCTTTTATTTTTTAACAAATATAATGAAATAAACTTGACTGTTTTGAGGATCATAAGTACCACATCAGATTTCAGAAATAAACGTAAGGAAACACGAACACTATTTGAATCATTAATCATAAGGACCAACAGATCGATCTGTGTTACCATTCTAAACAAGACTGAATACCTGATTTCCGGCCTCTGGCCCATTAGAATAAAAAAGAATGGGGCGGCATCTCTTGTCCTGATTCATTAAAGTTGAAGTCCGGAAATGTGAAATGAGTGCACTCCTTCCCTGGATCCTAGCATATGCCAAGGAGGCTACTTTCTCACTATTGAACTTTTCCCATTTCTTCCCATTGAATGCCTGCAAATTACAGTGTTCATCGAGAAACAGATCATTCAAGATGTTCTGAATAGTTTTACCAGCAATATTAGACTGATGTGCAACACAGCTATACATTTTTGTAGGGGAAACCTGGCTAGTGAACTAGACACAGATCAAGAACTATATGTTGATGGATATCAATAACAGAACAGTGCAACATGCAAGAGTCAATAAAATAAGGGAACATACCTGGTAGAACGATACAATGTGCACGGGTGATATCATGTTAATGAATGCATAACCAACATTGCATTCGTTCTGCATGGAACAAATATAATTAAATTCTGCTAGGAATCAAAATAAGGTAATGGAAACAAGAGTGAAATACGGGAGCGCTATTCTACACCGACCACGGGAGTACTACTTTCAGTAGTAGATTTTCTCAGTAGAATAGCAATTGAGTACTATTTTTTCTCAGTAGTAGATTTCTCAGTAGAATAGCTATTTTATACACGTGGTGTAGGATAACATTTGTATATATATATATATATATATATATATATATATATATATATATAGTACCTTAAAATCAATTGGCAGGTAGAAAAAGTCATAAGCTCCTTTATGAAACTCATCAATTGCAGCTAAAAGCATCTTAGAAGTGTACCTAGCATTTTAGGAACTTTGTGAGAACAACTACATAGCAAAATTAAGATCAGAAAGGAAAATACAGTATGAAGTCACATACTTGTTAGGAATATTTTTAATCATCAATGTAGTTCGAGTATCATCGCCTTTACGAATCTTCTCCACATCAAGCTGGTATCGCTTCTTGCTATCAGCTTGAAACACACTGCTGTCAACTCGTCGGTTACGACCGCGTTCAAGCGAGCTGTCAAGTCCAAAAGAACCAGGCCCTTGATATGTGGGATTTCCGTACAATGCGTGTGCCAATCTTGGTGACATTAATGATCTAAAATTACTAGAGTTATTGTCTGACAAGTTTCCACATAAAGCAGAAGCAGGATGTACAGAAGTACGAGCAGGCATGTTCAGCACGAGACCAGCTCCATTTCGACCAATATTCCCAGTGTTCCCAAACCTAACTTGATTCATATAAGACGTCTCTGGTGATTCAGGTAAAAATCCAAAATGGCTCTCAAAAGGAGCACCTGAAGGTGCAGAGTCAACATGATGATGAAGGTGCAGATCTGAAGACCCAAACAGTGAAGCCTGATGGCTGCCATACAACAATCCTTGCCCCTGAGGGCGGCTATTAGATGTCATTGCATGGCCAATATTCCCAGTGTTCCCAAACCTAACTTGATTCATATAAGACGTCTCTGGTGATTCAGGTAAAAATCCAAAATGGCTCTCAAAAGGAGCATCTGAAGGTGCAGAGTCAACATGATGAAGGTGCGGATCTGAAGACCCGAACAGTGAAGCCTGATGGCTGCCATACAACAATCCTTGCCCCTGAGGGCGGCTACTAGATGGCATTGCATGGCCAATTGCTGGTGGGCACCAAATAGGGGATTGAGAATGTTCAGAATAACTCTTTGGACTACCCCATAAAAACTCAGGCCCTGTTAAAGTCCCAGAACTTGAACTCATATGATCACTTTTATGATCTTGGTATGAATGAGAATGCTGAAATGCAGCACCATGGGGCTGGTTGCTGTTTGAGAATACTTGGTTATATTTAGACAAGTTGATATCCTTCCCAATGGGCGCAATCTTCATGGTATTTGACATCAGAGAAGGAGGCATTCCAACAGGACTCGTTCCATTTCCAGTTGGTGACTTGTTAAATGCTTGCAACAAATTGTTATCAGTTGGACTACTATATTGAGCCCATGCCCCTGACAGAAGATGATGTAATGTTCCTCAGTTGTTAACAAATAGATGGAAGCAAAATAAATGTCCCTAAACTAGATCCAGTGAGTACCTGGAGGAGAGATAGCAATAGGTGAACCAATATGAGGATGCATGTAGCTTCTGGGTTCATCTTGATCTATATCATGACCAAGCTGCTGTATCAAGCTAAATGAGAAGAAAATAAGAGAAAATAAATCATATTAGTGTCAGTAAAGTGAAACATTCTGTCAATGCTAATAGGTGTGCACGACAACTGCAAAACACATGCATTCTAAAACCCAAATAATAGGAAAAATTGGTAGCATGAAATTGAAAGTTTGCAAGTTCTGCTTTATACCATCAAAAGCTTGAAATACACTTTAATGCCACCAAAAGTTTGCCTTTTCTGGTTTTCCGTTTTTTGTTTATTTTCCTAGCAGGAGAGGCAGTTGAAAATGATGGTGCTAGCCTTTTTTTATCCAGCAATGAACTGATCAATGTGTGAGCCTGATTGAAAGCAAGAAAGGGAAAGAAGAGTAGCAGTAGCCACAAGACAAGGTGAGACTTGATCGCTCAACCTATCTGTCTGTGCACTCCCTCGGCTACAAGCAAATTTTATTCCACATGGCATGGTTTTGCTTTTGAGCTTTTCCTTATTCACGTTTCCCATAATGGAATTTTTATGAATGATTCAAGCTTTCTTTGCATTATCAAAAAGAAAATCAATCCGCAGAATAAAAGTCATGATAATATTAATCAAAGTTGTTCTCATTAAGCAAAAAAATGTAAAGGGAGCGCATTTTCTTTATAAAAGAGTTTATGAAAACCATCCGACTCCCTAAGGAAACTTAATGATTATTCATTCACCAGAATCAAAAGTAAAATTGTTGTAGATAGGGATTCTATAAAAAAATCGCCTATAGCAGGCAGGTCCCAAGCCCTAGTAAATGAGGAGGGAGGGCCCCTTTCCCCTAAGGGCCTGTTTGGGAATTTCAAATCCCGACCTATTCCCTGGGGATGGGCCGGGATTTTAAACTAAAATCCCGGCCCATCCACAGGGAATGGGCCGAGATTTGGGGTTTCCAAACAGGCCCTAAAAGGTTGTTATAGGCTCGAGGAGCCAATGGAAAATCTAGCCACTCAAATGGATTGGGTTTCAACTCTAACCTACTCTAACTTTCTTGGGATTGAAAGGCTTTGAAGAAGGAATCGTGTAAAAAGACATCTTTTGAGGAATGGGCCAGACCTGGCCATTTCTCAAGAACAATATGTCATTGGCATGGGCTTGGATGCCAAGGCCCACAACCTAGCCCAATATAGGGCGTGAACAGTCTGTAGCAGCAGTTTAAAAATTTTTAGTTTAGATATAAGATTAGGTATCTTATTTAAGGGATAATATTAGATTGAGTTGTAATCTATTTCCCAGATTTTAGAGATTAACTTCTTGAGAGTCAAGTCATGCCATCTATATAAGGATGGGTTGTGTCTCCATTTCATTAAGCAATAAAGAATCAATCTATTCTCTCCCCAATGTTCATCATCCTAGTCTAAAGTCCTCTCATCCCTAGCAGCCGACATCACCTGGCTATCATCCTGACGGTGTTTAACCCATCATGAATCAGGTTTCATGAATTATGACAACTTGGTATCAGAGCCACTCACCAGGGCTTCTAGTGTTGATATTAAAACTACAGAAGTTGTTCTCTATGTCACGGTGAGTCATCTACTCTACCAAGTTATCCAAGAGGTACTCCATCAAGTGTTTGATGTCAATGGTGCCAAGAAGATCCACCTCAAGCTAGGAGGGCTTGGCGACCCGTAATAATCTTAGATTTATTTTTTAGTTCATAATAATATAGTAGGGCAAGATTAAAAGCCTTGAGTTGTATATCTATTAGGCATCATGTTAGGTTTAAGATCCCATTGTAGCTCAGGGATGAGCTGTTCAAAAGGAGGGGTGTAATGTCATGGGCATGGACCTGAAGGCCAAGGCCCACAACCTAGCCCAATATAGAGCGTGAATAGTATCGCATAGTACTGTAGCAGCAGTTTAGGAATTGTTAGTTTAGAGATAAGATTCGGTTCCTAATTTTAGAGATAAGATTAGGTTGAGTTGCAATCTATTTCCTAGATTTTAGATATTAGCTTCTTGAGAGTCAAGTTATGCCATCAATATAAGGATGGGTTGTATCTCTATTTCATGAAGCAATGAAGAATTAATCTAATCTCTCCTCAATGTCCATCATCCAAGGCTAAAGTCATCATCCCTAGTAGCCAACGCTGCCTAGCTATCCTCCCGACAGTGTTTATCCCATCATGAATCATGACACAATAGCTAAGGGCTCTAATACTACCACTTGGATCTAGGACTTACATGCTAATGTTCACGGTTTTGATGGTCTCATAGTCATACCGGTGATTTGGGGATCTCTCGAAAAGTCTTTTAGTTCATCTAGTGACTTCATGATCACCAAAGCCCCAAGGCATCAAACATTTCCGATGAAATCCATGGAGATATTCTGAGATAGCAAGAACTAGCTCCTAGTGCGACTTCATAAAAAGCAATCAAAGGTAGCATCTTGCCGATTCACTAGCTTGGAAGTTAGATAAGAACCTATGAAGAAAATCAACCCCCTCGAGATAACAGGTTTTATCTACTTTCATTTTTCTTGGCTTACTCAAGTAATCTAATTAATGGGCAAGCCCCCACTCAAGCAATTCATTCCTAGAGCTCTTTCTTATAAATGTGGAATTGTGGATTCAATAGCATGGCAGGAAGGATGTGGGTGAATCCGATTGGGGATATGGGGAAAAAATGGCCCACAAAAAAGAAGAATCCTAAAACAAAATGGGAGGTCGGTAACCAGCTTCCAAGACAAATATGGTTTAGCATATTTGGAATTGTAACAAGGTGGGCGACCACAATGCCCTAGATGGCTTCCTCAGCACCAACCCCACACTCGCCTGCCATGCCATCATCTAAGACCATCTCATTGCTCTGCACATTGTTGCATCCAGGTATGGTCTCTCTTTCTTGTTACCTAATTAATCCTGCACCTGTGCTCTGATACCACTTATCATCCCTAAACCGCAAGGAACAGGAGACAAAAGACAGTTTTTGGCCGGCTAACAGATCTGCTTTATTCCATGAAGTTGCTGGTTACATTTAGGGCTGACATTTCTCTCTCTCTCATTAAGTTGTGAAAGTATGTGTCTCTCTGAGTGGAGCTCTGTATCACACTGAATGAGCTGTCCATGCTGCTGGATCAAAACATGAACCCAGCCTGTCACCATGCTGGCCAAAGACAAGAATTGGCAGCCCATAGCGGGAATCGGAAGCGGCCGACAATGGGAAATGGTGGCCAACGATAAGAATCAGTGGTGCAGATGGAGCTGAGTTTTCTCCATGGTAGAGACTGAATGCAGTGCACAATGTGTATTTTCAATCAAGTAGATGAAATCATGAAAATGGTATAACGTGTGCTCTAAGCTTTTGATTGTACAAATCTAAACTCATGAACTTTCGATGTCATGAAACCAAAATTTCCCAAATAATATCCTATAGGACTAAATGAGCATATCTACAGCTTGAAAATATACCGATAAGGAAATAGTGAACTGGCCATTAAATAAATCAGGAAGACAGGGTGCAGTGGTGCACAAAAACTGCAGATAGTTTGTTCAAATAAATGAAAGCTGATCAACTGAGCATAAATCTGGTCTCTCCTATTGTTGGTTCATAAATAATAGAACTGGATTGATGCAATCAGATTGCTAATTGCCTCGCAAAAGGCTAACACAAATTGTAAGAAAAGCCTCAGCAGCATGCTTTGCTCAGTCAAGTAGTGCAGTTCGATGCAGTTAAATATTTGTGTACAGAAGATAAAGATAACCTAATTGCAGAATGAATAAATCATCCTAAAATGGAGGTAAAATTTTGATGTTAATATACTTTCAGTGGGGATCTATTGTTTCCTTTAGAAAATATAGATGAAAAGTTGAGCACAAAAACAACCACCGATGGCCATAAACAGATAAATGGATTAACAAAGAAAACAACTCATGATCATACTTTCTGCGTGTTCCACCAGGGCGGCTTGGTTCCAACTTGATGCGTTTTCCAGCTATCTCGCTTTTATTCAGGGACCGAAGAGCAGCTTCTGCTGCTCTTACATCATAGAACTCAATAAACTTATGGTGCTTTTTATTTGGCGTCTCTCTTATCTGTGTATAGAACCAAACACCATCAGCCTGAATTTCAAAAAAAAAGAAAGAAAGTATGCAAAGAACCTATAGGCGTGTGTTTTTCAAGCAAAAGCACATTTCCAGGGGGATTTGGGAATAACACTCTGACCTCCTTCACTTCCCCATATATTCCAAAAATCTGGCGAACTTCTTCATTAGAAACTGAGGGATCCAAGTTAAAAATAACAAGAGTTCCCTGGTTTAAGTCTTTGTCAGATGGGTTCTCCTACAAGATCAACATGAAGAATTGGCAAGTACTTTTGTGGGCAAGGCACTAAGCATTCAAAAGTGAACCATAACACAACAAACCTTTGGGATGGAGAAATGGATGTCCAGCTTTCTCCTCCTCAGAGGCTTGTTCTGCAATGCACGCATAGCACCACGCGCAGCTCGGATATCAAAATAAGATATCATTATAAAACCCCTATGTTTTGTTGCAGTATAGAGGGTTCGGATATCCCCATATTGCTGAAATACAATTATGAATGAATACTGTAAGACTAACTGAGATTCAATATCAAAGATGTCCAGACAAACACTGTGACTGTGTGAGATACTGACATGATTAGACAACACAACACATAAAGTTGTTTAGTTGCAAGGTATACCTACTGGTAAGATAAAATGTATGTATATATAAAGTTAACAACCATTGCATTTATTACCTCAAAAAGTGAGCACAATTCTGAGTCCTCAACATTGCTATTAATGTTCCTCACGAACAATGTTCTAGAAGGGTGCTCCCCATATGGATGCTCCCCAGCCACAGTCCCAGAACTATTTGACAGACCAAAATGGTTGATCCCATTGCCTCTAAGCCCGTCACCTATACTCGAATTCCCCAAACAAACTGTGATGCTATCCACAGAGTCTGAGTCCAGCTCCATGCCCCCTCCACTGCCAAATACATCAAACTCCTCTAGTTCTTCCACAGAGTTTGTCTGGCCAGCCGGATCAATCTCATTTGTGATCCCCGCAAAAAGCTCATCTTCATCAGGCAATAAGCCATCAGTTTGACGGAGATCAAAGTCATACTTGTACTCCTTCCCTTCAGGATCATCATCAAACTCTTTTAGATTTGCAGATGTGTCATCCATCAATGGGGTGCCATGGGCAGAATCAGGAAAATTGGCTGAAAGAGAAGGAAGCACATACAGTCGGGAATATCAATATGAACATGAGTGCATTTTTGGCAGAAAAGGTTGGATTCATGGTATTTTTGGCATGTTAAAGATGAGACGTTTTAACATTAAATGGCAGTATGTGACCACATATTTGGCATTTGGACACAATACTAATTTATGTTGGCTGTCTCCCCTTATATCTCCCTAGGTCCCTAGTGGCATTCCCTCTTCCACCTATCCTTTGCAGTTTGCACACATCACAATTACCAACCCTCTGCGACTGCACCCAGAAAAAGAAAAAAAAATAAACACCCCACTGCACCCATGAGTGCATAAGGTGTTTGGACAGCAAGGCTATTTCCGATATGACATGCATAGACAAAATGCCAAAATATTTATTGTGATGCCTGAAGTGGCTTTGGAGGATAGAAAGCTACTTAGCTAATAGCTACATACATTTTTCATGAGGAAGGACCGGCAAAGAGGTGGAGAAGAGGCTGGCACTGCCCAGTCCATTCCGTGCATCCATCCGCCGCGGCGGAGGGACCATCCATGGATTGTTGTTTCCAGCCATCTGTCGCATCTTGACTGCAGGGGGGACTGCAATCCCCAGAACAAGACAAAAGTGTATAGGGTCAAGGAGTCAGGTCCAGGAACAGAGCAATACAGTTTACCTGGAAGGTCAAGTGCATGTCATCATACCTGGTGAATTGGAAGGATCCTGTGAACTGTCCATCACCACATTTGCCCAAGGGATGCCTGCATATTATAAAGAATCAAATGGAGCTAATTTTAGCACCAGAGTTTAGCCATATGATAGCAGATTGAAATGAATAGGGAAAGCCTCAGCATTTATCTTTGTTGGTTTTGCCAGGCACGGATGACACAAAATTGGCGGAACTGATAGTGTGCATTTACATAAGAAGAGTTGCAATACAAACGACCCCACCGCACGGTATGGTCAATGTGACTGGGGGCAGAAAAGAAGCAAAGTTTTATCCGAACTAGTGGGAAAATAAAGGAAAGAAAGGTCATTTAACAAGTCAAAGCAACAAATTTTGACCCAAATGAAGCATCCGTAGCACGAGTGATGAATGAATCTACAAGGTTGTACATCCTAAAATGAGCTGGTTAACTTAAACGAAGCAGGAAAATCCCAGGACAAGGAAGAAGACCACACCTAACCAATCAAGCCGAGAAGTCAAAATTCAACCGGACGAATTAATCGACGAAAAGAGGCAACCAATCAACCATGTATAAGCCCTAATAAACGATCACAAAAAACACAGAAGGAAAACAGTCGAGGCGATAGAGAAGGAGTGAGTAACCCGTCAGTAGCGGCGGAAACCTCCACTCTTTTCTTCTCTGGCCGATTGGAGGCTGCTCTCAGCCGATTCAAGGCTGCGAGCGAGAGGCCAACGAGGCGAAGAGGAATTAACCCGAAGAAGTAGGGGAAAGAGGAGATGATGAGAAACGAGCGAAACTAATTCTGTTGCTTATGAAATTATCCTAAAAATAGATGGATAGATAATATCCCATTTAAGATTTGGCTATGCAGTGCAATTAGCAACACCAGTGAAGGCTCGTCAAAAATTGGGAAAATACCAAAAAAAAAATGGAAAGCCAGATGTGTCTCCCACTCTCCTGCTCTGGCGGCGGCGAGGTTAGGGTTTCGGGACGGGGTGGGATAGGGGTTTAGAAGGATAGTCCGGTCGGCGGTGGCGCCGCCAACAGCGCGTCAGAAGACGGCCGTGGGCAGAGCCAGCGACGGGGGCAACGGGATGACAGGTTATGGCGAGCGGGGCGGGAGCGGCAGCGAGGAAGAGGGCCGCGCCGGCGGACTCGGAGGTGGGGGTGTGGGGCAGGGAGGCATGGGATGAGCGCGGAGCTCACCGGAACGGGTCGCCGGAGCTCGGAGGTGGTTCTCGAGCGGAGGAGTTCACACGGGATGGGCGGCGGCGATCGTCGGCCGTCGCTTCGTAAAACGGCGGCGGCCGTCGATCGACAGGGATCGTTGGGAGAGCGGCGCCGCAACTCGATGGGGGCGGCGGCCACGGTCGGAGGGAAAGGAGGAGTCGTGGTGGCGATAGAAATGGTTGGAGGAAAGTGTACATTTAGTTTATTATAATTCCAAGTACAATTTATAACGTCGTTAAGCCGGTGAAACCTAATTTTTTTAAAAGATGGTTTTAGAAAACTTATACTTATAAATTAGTATTTCATATATAACTTTGACTAATTTTTAAATTTGATATTGTTAAATTTGTTCATATAACTTGTCAAGTTTATAATCTCTATCGGCCATGAACGGGTGAAGAAGCTTCAATCCGTTAGTCCATCCGCGATAAGCGGAGGATTTGTTTTTCGGATTTCGCAGCAGTAGTGGTAAAGAAAGCTGACAGCTATGATGATTGGGCCCATCGTTTTGCTACCGCCTTTTCCTCCCCGGAAACTCGATGAAACCTGTGGGCCCCGGGTCCCACCTCGCACAGGCGTCGCCTCACCGCGCTCCAGTAGCCAACGGGCAACGGCCCACACATGTAGCGCTAGAGCGTGGGCCCCGGATGTCAGTGAGCAGCTGGGTCCCAAATCCCAATGGACTGGATGGGAATTGCGGCTCGCTTTCCCTTTCTCTTTCCTCTTTCTTTCCTGGTAAAGCTATCTCGCTTTCCCTTCATGTCTCACTTCTCACTCTGTGTGTCACGTCAGGTTGATCATCTTCTCGTGTTCTGAATATTCAGGCCGTGTCAGGTTGATCATCGCCTCGTCGGTCTGATACATAAGCTCCTAAGCAACGGATGCATCATACGCGATCTCCTACTAATCGTAGTTAGCTACACGTCCGTCAGCTGGGAGAAAACATGCATACATAGATGCACGGTTGCTTCCCTGACCGACTTAGGCAGCTGAAGCCGTGTCAACTCTGCTTACCTCTCTTCATAATTGACCACTCCTTAATAAATTTATTTTCTTTTCTGTAGCTAGATCCGCCGTGCTGTTTGTTTGACCCTATGCACATATATTCAACACAAGCCTAACCAGAGATGTTTGATTCCCCTGATGAGCTGCTGACTGACAGGTGACAGGCACAAAAACTTTAAGCGCCAACTTGTCTGGATCGGCATATATATGTAGCCTCCTCTAATCGATCGTAGACATACACGTTGTTCCAATCGCCAATCATATGTAAGCATGTCGTCCCAATCCCCCACAACAACACATCTTGATGCAAGCAAAGACTGAAGAGTGAAGAGGCATGCTGGACAGGACCACTCTCTGCGTATGTTGTGCTCTAGCTTTTGAATCTGAATCTGCCTACAGTGAGTGTGCTGCCCTACCACCTCACCTGCAGCAGGCCCTGTACGTATGTGGGTGCACCCAGGACAGGCCATTCGTTTGCTAGTCAGAGCAGCAGCTGTCTGTCTGTCTGCCTATCAATCTATCTATCTATCTAGAATTTGGATGCAATTGAACGTCACATTCCTCCGGTGCTTTCCTTCAAAAGGCCACAGGTCACCCTCCGTTTGCGTCACTTCCGATGATATCGATACCTTTCAGAAGATGCATATATCGCGAGCTGCACCGCAAGCTTGATTCTCCTCCAGCTCCAGATCTCCGGTAACAAAAGGGACACACAACCTGAAACGTAACAAAAGTAAATAAAAACACATCACACCACAAGAGTATGCCCATGAGTCCATGTCCATCCCGGTGGTGTCTTGGTCTTGCAGCTGTGAACGAGCAAGTGTTGCCTCACGGGAAGATGGGCTCCATCGGCGTCCATCACCACCGTGGCCTCCTCCAGCATGCAGCCTTCGCACGCATCCTCATGGGCCGTTGCTGGGGCCTCGCTCGCCCAGCAAAAATGTCATTTTCCTCTCATCTCGCGTCACTTCAGCTGGTCCTCGTCTCACTCTCGTCTTATTTTATCTTCTCTAAGTCCTATATTGTGAGAGCTCCGGTCTCCCAACATCTTGTGTACAGTGTGAGCTATAGGATGGAAAATAGTTTATATCTATATTATCTTTACATCCAGTGATATGGGAGTGAAACGAACAGACACGGTAATCATACTGTTCCTATTGGAATATAAGATAAATTGTCGTTTTTTTTCTTATCAGTTTTGATTTGAATTAAACCAAATGCATGCAAGTAGTCATCACAGTACTAGCCGCCAGTCTGCTACCGTTTGTACCTCAGGCTTACCTCGCAGCACACGCCCCTGAGCAGCTGAGCTCCATCCATCCAATTTAACCTCCAACTTGTTGTTCACATGAGGCCAGATCTAACTTTTTATCCGCTCGAATAAGCCGCAGTTTTTTATTACCGTTTCAGCCAAGACGACGGCTCCCGGCTCCTCGATCTCGTGGTGCTCGGGCCGATCGGAATTCGGAAAACGGGGTCGAGTTCGGGCGCGTCTCGCTCGCGGCATCGGCGGGCTGACGACCAACGGAGCAGCTAGCCGGCAGCAAAGCCGGCGTCTCCCCCGTGTGCGTCTCGGGCGCGGTGCAAGCCGCGTTGTCATGGGGGCGGTTGGCGAGATCCCGAACAAGGAACGCACGACGCGCTCGGCGGGCGCTCTCCCCTACCACCAAGGCGGCCCCGGCGCCCCGGCCAATCGATCGAGGCAGCCACGCACGCAAGGAAAAAGACAAGCCGGCGTGCGAGCCAGCGACGAGACGGCCACCCCGACGTCACGTCATCGCCATTGGATACCATCTCAGCTCAACGCACCACATGTAATGTACAGACATATATACCGATGCGTCGTCGTCGTCGTCTACGCCAAGGACATTTAGACTCCATTCGAAATCCGGATTTTTTTTCAGAGACCAAAAATCGTAACTTTGGAAATGAGAGTAGGAATTGTGCGCTACAGTTGAGCTGCTCTCACGAGAATCGGGCAAAAGAGAATAAACATGGGCAACAGCGGCAGCAGGGGGCTGCTAAACTGTAGCTGTAGGCTGCATCCTCGCATCGTTAGGCCAGCTAGTACAGCTCTACCCATCACTAGTCAGTAGGGCGGCAGCAGCAGCGAGCACACTACTGTGCTGTGCCATGACAGACAAATGGCATGACGGGTCCCAGGCGTCAGCCGCAGACAGACTGCAGCTCGTAGGTTGTGCTCGTCAAGTTAAAGCCCCGTGTGGTCACTCGTCATCTCCTCCTCCTAATGCCGCTGCAGTGGGCTGGAGGCTGGAGCTGGACTCGAGGCCTGGCCGCCTGGGCAGTGCAGGCAAGGCAAAGGCAGAGGCAGAGCGAGCGAGGCAGGGAGGCTGGTCCCGGGCTGCCTTGTCTGAACAAGTACTAATAAGCCGACCACAATTTATGGCGAATCAGACAGCGACGACTGCTTGTGCGGATCGTGCGCTCACATATTTGGTCCGACTCGCTCGCTCACTCACTCGCATCAGTGTTACTCCTAGCACTGCTGCTATACCTACAACGTAGCGTCGTGTCATGTTGTTTGTTACTGGCGAGAAAATGTTCTTGTCGTTTCACCTTTCATCCACAGCTATGCATTGCAGCGAGAGTAGCGTGTGGTCGGTCGTTCGCACTGTTGCACACAGTGACACGCAAACACAGACGATGGTGGCAAGCAGCGAAGCCAAGCACACTGTGCAGGCAGGCAGGCAGGCAGGAGGCCATTAACGCTTGATGAGAATTCTCCACTCTCCAGGCGATGGCAGGTGTTCATGCTGATCTAATGAGCTTAATTGCATATTTGCATGCTAGATGAAAGGGAGATTCAGGAACAGGGGAAAGAATAGGTGATCGCAAGTGGGGTAAGGCGATTCCTGTGGGTAGTCTTGTGGCATGCAGGATGAATAATGGATAGCTAGCTAGCTACGTTTAATTATAGGAGGAATGCAGTCGCAGAAATGCAGTTGCAGCGGAGGGGGGTGAATATGTCGAGTTTGCAGATGATTGTACTACATAGTTGGCACAAGTGGTTAAAAGCACTTCCAGTGCTACGACGGCAGAAGCATTTCTTGCCCCTTGGCGAGGTACAGCATCTCAATATATGCATGGCTGAATATATAGATATGTTGCAGAGACAAGATATTCCCAACTCATGCCACAAGCATTTGATCGTAGATTTTGGTATCATGCAGAGATGCCATGTTCCTTGTTCTTACTATGTCAGTATATATTTCCTCCCTTTTGTTCTTTTTGGAGGAGAAAGGCTGTTTGCATGCAAATACGTCTCTTGGTTCTTCTACCATGCTAGCTAGCTACCCAGATGCCAAAAGGCGAACTGTACCCTTCTTGACTCCTGGTACTTTACTTGCTGTCTTGCTGAACCTGAGCGCAAATGCTGCGCACTGTTTCAACAGCATGCGGATTAAACGGGCACAAGGATTCAGTTAACTAATGTGCACCACTCTGCCTTGGATTTAATTACAGCTATAATTAAAGCAAGAGGATCGGGTACGGACGCACGATAAAGAAACAGAGGGGGGAAAAGAAAGAAAAATCATCAGGTTGTGTGCTTTTGCAGATCATCAATTCAATTCTCCCCAGGAAAACGATACAGATCAAGAAATGCGAGCGACTCGTCGTCCAAAACGCGAGAGATTATTCACATTTCACAGCCCTCTGCAACAATGTCGCCGCAAAGCAAAGCTAAGCTAAGCCAGGAAAGAAACTGAGCAAGAAATGAACTAGCTAGATATGTAGGTAGGAAATGGAATGCCTGGCCTGCCCTTGTATGCCGCGCGGACGGATACGTTTAGGCCGGTTTAATTGCTCCACCGCCACCGCATTGCCGTATCATCATCAGCCGCTGGTCGTCTCCGTTGCTCCGCGAGATGGATCGGAGGAGGAACGGCAAGGCGGCCATGGCGAAGGCGAGGAGCTCCCCCGCGAGGAAGCGTCAGCTTCCAGCTCGGGTCGCATGGCGTCGCGTGCGGAGAGAAGAGAGAGGAGGCAGCTTCGCGGCGATGGAGAGCGAAGTTGGCCGAGGGCTATGGTGTCCCGGCACCGGCAGCAAGGCCAACTGCGCCTTAAGAAAGAGCAGAAATGGCATGGAGCCCTCCAAGCATCTGATGCCCCACAGTTTGTATTTATTTATGCAGGGATTGAATGCATCGTATTGCAACGCGTACACTGCTCTCAACAACATAACACACACACACAGGCATTGAACTGGTGCCGGGGTCCGGTAATTGTTGCATGACGGAAATGCAACATCGCTCACGTGAAAAACACGGAAATGCTCATGGCTGATCACTTTCAAAGTTTTCCAACAGAACAGATTAATTAAACTGATGTGCAATAACCAAACTGCAAATCTTCAAGCAGAGATAGCAGAGTGAAAAGAGTGTAAAAAAATGTGCAGGAATTCATGGGGGAGCCAGAAGTCTCCTCAATATGTTATATACAGCTCATGCATGGTCCAGAGCAGCAACAGATTACAAACGATAATGGCCGGCCAGTACATGTTGACAGGTCCGGGAAACAAAGTGAAAACATTCAAATCGAAGTATACTACTATAGAGAGTACAGGAAATGCCCATCCGGCCGGTGACCTATGTATAGTATTTCCCCCCTCTTGTATCGTATTGGGCTAAATTTAATGAACAAACGGCAACTCTATGTCTTTATCTATCTGTATCTATCAGACTACCTGAAAAGTAGGCAGAGAACAGAAGCAGGAAAAATTACTTCTGACAGTAACATTGAGCACAAAGAAAGTACTAGTTCAAATATAAAACTGCTATTAGGACAGATGAACAGCGCACATAATCATCATGATCCTGCCACACCATTTTCATTTTCTGCTGGTGGGGCGTTTGATGTAGCATCATCTGAGGTCAAGTTGGACATACCATCAGATAGCGAATTCACCTCTTCTCCATCAGATGCAGCTGTTGTTGAAGCAGCATCCTCGGAAGCAATATCAGAAGCTGCATCCGAAGCCATACTAGATGGCTCTGATTGTTCCGACATTTCAGATTGTGACTGTGGTTGCTTCTGTAGGCTCCAATACATGATGCTAGCAGTAAGGGTTAGGATCATCTTCTGATTCACCTGTTGAAACAAGAACATAACAATATGAACCAATAATTCTTAGTGTCGGGTTTCAACTGATATACTTTCAAGGAAAAGAGAAAGAACATTATAGACAACAGATGATGTAGGCAAATATAGCATTTAGCTGATATGCTATCTAAATTGCTGAAGGCATTTAATATCATCTTTGCTGGTAAAAGTAATACACACAGTTTCATATTTATAAGCATTCTTTACCTCTATGATGTCCTCTGGCAGTAGAAACACAGAACATCCAAGTTTCCTTGCGACACTAATGATATATGTAGCATTTAGCTTTTTCTCCTCACCTGCAGAATTGAAAACAAAATAGTCGATCAGCCAAATGCTACGATTTCCTCAAGAACACATATATATAAATATATAAGTAGTCGCAAATCATCATCAAATATTAATGCACATGGCCACATACGATCTTCCCCTTTTGTAACAACTTTCCAATGGACAACCCTTGGCTGTACAGCACTAAGAAGTTCAAGAAAGAACAGTCCATTTGATAAGCTTTTGTCCTGAGGGAAGAAAGAGAAAATTTAAATAACAAGAGTTATCTGACAACATATTAATACTGAAAATACAGAAATAAAGGACACCTTGAAGCTTTCCATTTGAGATGTTCTTCCTGATGCTTTCACTTTGTTGTTAGCCCAGTTTAGTATATCAGCATCAGTAATTTCTTTCCCTTTGGATACATGGGAGTGGAACCTCAGTCTGTTCAACAATTGAAGGATATTAAATCTCATCAATTGCCACAGAAGTGCTGAAAAACAACAACAAAAGCTTTAATTATGCTGAATACAGAACTTCAATCAGCAAACACTGAAAATGACTTGAGTCAGTCACACTCACCAACAATCAATTTCTTGTTTCCCTGAACAATATCATTGCCAGCTAAATTTACTAATGAAAATTTTAACTCTTTCCCGATCTTTACTACTTGATTGCAATTCTCCAGTTTCCTGAAGGGTAGTTTAATCGGAGGTTTTGATGCCAGCTTCCAATTGACAGATCCTGGAGAAACTTTGTCTAGTACTTCAAGAAGTACCCATCTGCATGAGAAGCAATGTAACTTACTAATTCATTTAGAAACAGATATAAGGCTCATTCAAATAATCTCAATACCCATTGCGGATATCTTCAAAAACATTGTTCACATAAGAGTCGACACCGAGACTGTTGATCCACATCCGAAAGGCTCTTTCTTCTCTAGATAATAGAACATCATCACGTGTTGCTGTCTGTGTGAGAGTAACTTGTTTGGTGTTGCTAGTTAGACCATTCCTGTGCATCATGGGACAATAGCATTCCAACGATAATCAGATAACTTCACCATTTCATTACCAGCTAGCTAAGAACATTTTAGTGTGAATGTGCCATTACATGGGGAAATACCTTATATAACTTTATGATATAATGAAATATTTAGTTCCTTTTGATAAACAAAAAAATGGTACTTACCGATGTTGGAATATTTGTGCAACAAATGCAAGATTCAAATTGGCAGAACCCTCAGTGATATCCTTAGGAGTCAAGTATCTTTTGCAATCCAACTTCTCTGCTTGTTCAAGTACCAATTTTGCCCTCTCATTAGGATCCTTCGTCTCTAATGTAGTTTCAGGGGAATTCTCTGGAGCAAGAGCTTTTAGAAGGTAAGCATAAGCTTCACCATCCTGTAAAGAACTAACTTGTGTGAACATTGGAGATTGAGTTGAGTACGGACATGATAAGGAATGCAAACTTAGTGAATTAAGTACAGTTCGACACACTTCTACATATGCATTTACAAGGGGATTTATAGCATAATGGAGTGATTCATAGATAAATTTCAAGGCCAGCTGTTGCTTTTCCAATGAAACACAAATGCAACAAATGCTGCAAACCTACTTATTGATTAGCAATATAACTAAAGGGCAACGATAAGGCCTATCATGTGCAATGGGAAGCTTCTTTTATTAAACCACACACAATCAAGTGATCATACTATTACTTTGTTCTATGTCATATTCACCTTCACATCTGTAGAGAAATTGCTGACAGTTTTCTTGTAACCAGCTTTTTTCAGATGATGGTTCATCCATCGAAGTAGCATTTTTTCTGGTGATAAGCTCAACACTTCATCTATATCCTGTATAATAATCAGTAAAATGATTTTTTCTAAGAAATGTTGCTGCAGTAATGAAAGTGCAAAATGTTTATTTACCTTGCTGTCATCAAACAATTCAACCAGTTGTGGTGTCTTCTTGAGATTCAGATCAGCCAAGAGTTGAATCTGATAATAAGGGCAGACGGCTCTTTATATGATTAGACAGGAGTTTAACCAGTGTGTCAAATTAATTATCTCAAAAATGTAAAACTCAGTTCAGCATTTACCTTTATGATTTGAGAAATCAATCCAAGAATTAAATGACGCTGCCAAAAAAATAACTGTTAGTCACAACTTAACTTTTGGTGAAATTCTTGAAATTAAATAGAATAAGGGACAGAGGGAAGGTGGCTGAAAACATCTGGCACATGGATAGGCACATCAAAGAACAACACATACAACAATCAGCAAATGAGCAAGGAAATATGAGGTGGAGCCTACTACTAGCAAGTTAGATAGCGAACATGTAAAAGGGTATGCTGTATGCCGCAAAATAGTGGTAGCAATTGAGTAATTGACAGTGTGGTTCATACCCAAACTACCTAGCACTTACAGGGCACTAAAGTATTTCAGAGAAAACAGTATTCCTGAATGAAAATCATTGGTAACATAATTTGCATAGACTACACTACAAGTAATAAAAAAGGATTTGAAGCGGGGAACACGTTGCATACCCTTCCCTCCACCAAATCTTGTGTACCAATGTTTACAACCGTACATCCAATTGCCTTGGCCGAGTTGAGGCACAGTGTGTGGTTTTCATTCCTCTCCCATGGGTTCAGAACCCTTTTCTTATTTATTGCTCTCTCATCAATGGTCCCAGGTACAGCCACATTGATCAATTTACTGAGCAAATGATCCATAAATGATGAACAAACATCAGCTATGACAGACAGACAGTTTATATTCAATGAGTAAATGGAGAAGCACCCTTTGGTTAGCTGAAAAGACCATCTTACCATAGAAGAACACCGTCTCTGACGAGATCGAACAGTTGGTTGCCAGTAGGGTCAATTGGTAAATATTTCCTGAGAAATGTGTCTTCACCAAGATAGGTGTTGATATGTGCCACATAAGACGACTTCTCCGCCTGGTTGAGATTGTGCAGCAACGTAGTGACACTGGACTTGAGGAACGATGACGAGGTCTTACCACCTCCACCCCCACCGCCGCCTTCTTTGGCGCTCATCCTTGACTGCAGATTCAGGTATTCCTACAGACACCGCACAGAAATCCCATTTCCATCAAATCAATAGGCAACTGCCCTCTCTTCCTCTCAGAAGTGCCAACAAATAACTCAGAAGATCCTTGAGATGTACCCGTAAGAAAGACTCGAACTCAATCTCCTGGCCGCTGTCAGGGTAAGACTGGGACAAGTGAGCAGCGATCTCCTCCTCGGAGACCACCTCATTGAGCCCTCTCAGCTTCTTCATCAGTCCCGGGAGGTTTTTGGTGGTGACATGGCCGGATTCTCTCTTCAGAGATAGAAACTGCCACCGGCAAAATTAAAACCATGACTTCGAACCGAAATGAGAGAAGAACCGTTGTCTCCTGTGAGAAAAAAAATAACAAAAGCATGGGTAATTTTAAGTCACCTTGGCCTTGAGCGATCGGAGCTCGACCTGCGTGAACTGGCCCTGCAGCGAGGGGTCGGAGACCACTACGCCCACGAATCCCGACATCTCCTCTCACCGCGGGCCGATCCCACCCACCTCCGAAACAGCTACACGAATATTTCAGATCAGAAAACACGCGGCTTCGAAACCCCCGAGAAAAAAGAAACAACAACGCGGAGATCGCCCGCACCGGCGCGCGCGGGCGACGGGGAGCGCGAGGAGGAGCGGGGCGAGGGTACCTTCGGAACTTCTCGCGACGATTCCTCCTCCCCCGTCTGGCCGGAGTGCTTTCCTTGCGCTCGGGGGAAAAGAAGTTTGGCAATGGCGTCCTGGCTCCTCCCAGATTGCGTGGGGGCGGGAGGGCAGAGGTGGGGAAATGGTGGAGACGACGAAGTCGGTTTCTTGTGTTTGTTTATTATTCGTTAGTATATCGCCGATTTTAGGTTACCTCGCCAAAAGGAAAATTACACGTCGCCAAAAAGGTAAATAAATGTTGCGGAATGGAATTATTTTGCTTCTTCGAGGGGGCTAAATTGAAAGAGAATAGGATGCGTACTTTGGATTTTTGGCAGTGATAATGGATAGAATGATTTCATTCATAGATTTTGGGATGAGATATATATTTAAGGTGTTTGGTTGGATGGATGAAACGAGATAATTTTTTGTTTAGTTAGATTTATATAACTTGAATGAGATAAGCTTAAATTTAATGAGACTCACTTGTCAAATATATTTTTAACGAAAATATAAACATATAAGATCTTATTCTATAGATTAAATTATAATCAATAAAATGGCGTAATTATATCATAAACTGGATAAATAATTTAGGAGTAAAAATCATTTGAATATTTATAAACGAAAAATTAAATGTGTAATAACCAATGAGCAGACGACACGTCATCTCGTCTAATATTGGATGAGTTCGTAAAGAAAAATTTCTTGAATCCCTCAATCCAGCATATTAAAATAATATTTCTCTCGGTAATTATTCTATCCACCTTCGCCCTCCAACCAAACAGCTGACGGGATGGAATGACCCTATCTCATTCAAGCATATCCAGCAAACCAAACACACCTCAAAGACCAGTCGTGAGAAATAGAAGGCATCTAAGATAATTGGTATTTTTTTGGAAGACCTTTTCAAATTCTTTATAAATAGGAAAAAAGTCCAAGTTATGGCATTTCAAATATAGTGGAAATGATTTCAATTATAAACTTGAAAAGTATACATTCTCAGTTTTATAAATAGATAAATACTTTCTATTGGGTGAATCTTACATGTGTCATTTGATACTAGTTTGTTTGCTCTGATTTTGCCCGACATTTGTATCTACATTCACAACAGTTTAACAATAAAATGCCAAAAAATAAATACTTTAAATAGTATATAAAATCATGTTATAAAAAATTAAATGTTTCATAGCTTTTAGACTCGAGGCTGCCGACAGTTCGCGTTGGTCCACCGGTTAACGATGCGTCGTTGTCTTCGCCATATTTTTTTCCCCGTGTTTTTATGCCTCGCCGAAAGCGTGGTCGTCACCGGCCTTGTCTTGGCGCGTTCATAGCTAATCCTACGTGCTACCGGTCGCGTCAGAACGAACCGAACACCTCTTACCTGTCCGTATAAACCCGTCACGCGAACGACGAACACGCGTGCAGGAAATATTCAGGTCTCGGGATGAAACGAAGTAATAATCCAGTGCGGCGGAATTCACCGGGAAGCGACATGCATATATCTTCGTGCGTGGTCGGACAGCTCAGCAATAATGCGACGCGTGATCAGAGAGACCCTAGGAAGGAAGCATCGATCGCCATGGCCGTGTTCTTCTTCGTCTGGATGGAGCCGAGCTGACACCGGAGCTGGCTGGCCGCCTCCTGACAAAAAAAAAAACTGTCTTGCAGGCAGCGTGCGCGCGGCTAATGCCGTCTTCCGAAAGCTTCCAGATTCGCCAGGCTCGCCGCGCGCCAAACGGCAAGGACGAGCGGCTAAACTCCACGCGCCGACGCGCGCCATTTCCGTCGGGTCCAAGGCGAGAGCAGGAGACGCATGGACAAACACAGGGCGCCGCGCCGCCGAATTCGATCGCCAGGGCGTCGGTTGGCTTGTCTCGCTTGGTCCGGCGGACGTGGAAAGCAAAAGACCATAATGTTTGTCTGATAATCTGATAAATATTGAGCGAAGACGATACATAAATTATAATGAGCAAGCCTTTTTTATTTTAATTGTTCATTGGTTAGAGCTTTAAGAGTTCGTCGACAGGTCACGTGACCGACGTGGTCGCCGCTTGCCGGGAGCGTGAAAGGTTCACCCGCTCACGTGCAGCCGCCGCGCCAGATCCGTGATCGCGTCGGGCTCTGCTCGGACGAAGAGCACGCCGCAGACTGGGCCCAACCGATTGCTTTATCTGGGCCAGGCCCAACTAGTTGGGCCGCGATCACTATAATCCCCGCGAAAATAGCCCACCCAAGCGGCCCGCGCGAACGGCGAATGGAGAACAGCACGACGGATTTGGGTTGACAGCCCATAATCACTCCGTCAGCCCGCCGGCCTGGTTTTGTGGTATTTCTCGGCCTGTGCCTCCGATCTGGCCTGCGAACGTTAGCTAATATAATTCCGAATAAAAATAAATTATATTATAGAAAATTCCGTGTTTTGAGCTACTGATACTCTCATGGCGACTAAAAAGGGATGGGCCAATTGCAAAGCCTGTCTAGTTCTAGTTTCATCATGTGAGATGTGACGCCGTGAGAGGAAATATCTGAGTGACCGAGTCACTTTCATTCAACACACGTGACAGTAATAAAACAAGTGGCGAAAATTGCGTAGAGGATTCTGATACGACGCTACAATACAAATAAGAGGTAGCAAAACGTAACAGACGGAGACAATTTAGGTGAACTCACGTGCTGCCTTTACTTCGCCAATCCCCACAGCTATGTACTCACTCCCCGATCTCAACAGCCCTGTACCCATTTTGTACTAAAATACAGCTACTTATAATGTTTATATTTTTGTTATCAAAATATGCAGCTATTTCTTCACCTTCTCTATTATCATAGCTATCTTTATTTAATTTATCAACCAATTTACTTGTCTCTCTTTTTAGTTTCACCTGTGGAAATTTTCAGAAGGGAGAAGTATCATGTGCACATCGGTTGACCGTGCACATGTGAGATCTTCACCTTCAATCTGTAATCCAACGGACAACAGCTTTATTAGATCATTTAGCAGAAAACATCTCACACCTTCCCTATTCCGTTCCTTACTACATTTGCTATAACCCTCAGCGAAGCTGTTGTCCGTTGGATTACAGATTGAAGGTGGAGATCCCACATGTGCATGGCCAGCCGATGTGCACAGGATACTTTCCTTTCAGTGGTTATATTTTGATAGGAAGAGACGCTTAGTCCAGCTCCTACCTACTTGCACACTAAACTATCCGGGAATCTCGAAGTGCTTACCCGCGAAGTTACCCACCCTAATTTAGAAGCAGAGGAGGTAGAACGAAACACAAGCGAAGTGATTCAATAATATGAAATGCAGCTGCGTTGCTCTGAACTCAAACAGGCAGTTCGAAGACGACATGATGGCCCTGACAGAAGCCCAATCACGCACACTTGACATAACATAGCATCATCGACTTTGACCTCACAGGCGTCTAGGACGGGTGTTAACGCAGCAAACGACCGTGCAAAGCAACAGATATACAAATAAGGGGGCCTAGGGTGAATCAAACGAAAAACGAAGGGTGGATAAGACGCAAACGAAACGAAGAGGTTCACTTGTGCAGTTCTCTGCTAGCTCCCCCACGGTGACAGTGACAGTGACAGTGACAGTGACACGTACACGCTGCATGCCGCCCGGTGGCTGCCGGAAAACGGCTTGATCAGCTCAACGCCGGCCACTCTCGGCGAATGTTGAATGTGTAGTTGATCTCCAGGTAGCATTTCCTGTCGTCGTCGAGGAACTGCAGTAACAGAGAGCACTTTTCTGAGCCTGAACTCTGAACCCTGCAGCTGCAGGTTTACTGAAGCAGCTGATCTGAAAGATGAAAAACCGCGTCATCATCGTCTTTCTCACCTTCGTCCTGGCAGAGTAGTGTCCCCGCGCGAACATACCGGACGGCGTGGTCTCCTCGGGCGTCACGTAGGTGTAGGGCTCCGGCTGGGGGCTGAACGTTCCGAGCATCTCCTTGTGGCTGTCAACTGCACATCCCAACGAAGACAAGAGGTGGTCGTGAAATCCATATGAATTTTGTAAAGAGCTTCACAGAAAGCAGTTCGATTTACTGTAAGAATCGAAAAAAAGTTTCTGCGTTGACCCCACGGTTTCGTGTGTTCGCTACCTTTGATGCCGGTCTTCCAGACGGCATTGGTGTAGCGGAGGCCGGAGACGATGTTGTTGCTGACGGAGAAGGTGAACTTGAGCTTGTAGAGGGAGCCTTCCTTGAGGGTGAACCAGACGCCCTTGGCGTTGGGCTCCACCGGCAGCGGCAGGAAGATGTCCGGCCGGCCGGGCGAGAGGATGGACAGACTCATGATCTTCACATCTGGCTCCAACGTCTCTGCAGCGATCAAGCGTGACGGGATCAACCCTTGTCATTGGATCGTTTTTCCTGTCGGTGATTCTTGCGTCCAGAAAGGCCAAAAACGTGCAGGACGTGTACGCCAAATGATGAACTGTTTGAGTTTTAAATCCTAAAATCTGGAAGCAGCTAACCTTTTGATTGATTTGGTTTAAACAACCACATAAATACATAATAAGGAGTTATTAATCAACACGAACCTAAAAAGCATAAACTCAAAAGCAAGATTTACTAGAATTATTTGACGCAAAAATGTGTCTTTTTAGGTCAGTGGGCAAAGTGCGTTCGATCTTAAAAGCACCAAAACGAGCTTGTAAACTAGTATCAGCACAGCAATCGGTATGCACTGTCCCCCAGAGATATCACTCATCATCTTTCAGGATCAAGAATTCAGAAGGCACTGCCGTCAGATCCAGCATTGCCACAGACAAGATGACCATGCACGGCAAAGCACAGTAGTAATTGCCAGGACCATCCAAACCGGTGCATTCAAGAAAGATAAGGCTCAATTGCTCCAAAGTTCAGACTTATTTCCCTTTTAAATAAATAATTAGTTCCTACCTATCTATCTAGTATCAAACAAAGGCCTCTGAATTTAATAGTTTTTTCCTCTGCTTCCGTTCCGTGTTTTCTATGGTACTGCAACCGTTGCATGGATGGAGGTAGCCATGGAATGGGGCTGAGGCCGCTGGGCAGTGCGCACGGAAAGCTACAAGCGAATTCACGGGACCATCTTGACAAGGCGGTGCTCACATGCAACGCTGTTGCATGTGCCGGCCGGCGCCATCAAACAAGACGGCAAGGACGACGAGGCAATTAAGCGTAAGCGGATCGATTTGGCTGGAAATTGCCTTGCCCTTAGAGAGATAGAGATAGAGATAGAGAGAGAGAGAGAGTGAGAGAGAGAGAGAGAGAGTGAGAGAGAGAGAGAGAGAGTGTTTACCTCCGACGGAGTTCAAATCCACGCTACCGAGGAGCTGCTCTTTCCAACGCCTCAGGCTCTCGTCGTCCTGCACGCGCGCAAGAACACGCAGAAACGCAAGACTGGACTGAACAAATTGGGGAGCGTTGATCGATGATACAAAGAACTGGTAGTACCAGACTACCAGTCTAACGGAGGATGCAGTTGCTGGAAGAATTCAGGCAATGGCGGTGGAGAGTGCGTAGTGCGTACCTTGTCCTTCTCGAGCTGGTCCTTGATGCTGACTATCGGGCCGAGGTCGATGGCCCTGGGGACCTCCTCCTCGTCCTCGTCCTCCTCGACGTCGTCTTTGCGGCAATGCGGCGCCTCGCTGAATTGCTTCCCGTTGGGGGCGTCGCCGCCGTGCTCCGCGGCGCCGTTCTTGGCCACCGCCGCCACCCGTTCCTTCGTCTCCTCCGGCGGGGCCGCGATGCCGTTGGAGCAGGAGATGGCATCCACCGCCGACGACATTGTCACCACACCTCCCCACACGACGGCGCGCGCCAACGCACGTGCAAACGGGGATCTGAGGGGGCAGCGGCAGAACGGCCGGAGCGCGGAGTCGGAGAGACAGAAAACGAGAGGAGAGCGTGGGCGAAGACGCAAAGTAACTTATAGAGCACAGGTACCAAGACGATGCACCAACAGGAGAGAAGGCGCGAGCGGCACGACGACGAAGAAGAAGAAGCGGAGGCGCTCGCCGAGGCGGATTCCGACAAGGGGACAGCAGCTCGGCGCAAGGCTCCAAAACGAGGGCGCGACACGCACGGCACGACGCGCGCGCAAGCGGGGGAAGGTGACTGGCTAGCGGGGACAGATGGTTGGATACTTGGATCCAGCAATGGCAGTGACCAGTGAGGATTAGGGGTTTTAATTCCTCTGCCAACTCTTCGCTCTGCGCCGGAGGGAGAGGAGACGAGGCGGGGCCTCCGGGGAGGGAGGGGGAGTTGACGGACTAGTGGAGACGACGTGAGGGTCACGACCACCTCACTGGCAGCTGCACTGGTACAACTGTAGCGTTAGTTAAGGCGATGCCACTACTCTCCTCTCTATCTATCTGCACAGATGAATTGGGATAATTGAGGGATTAAGACCTGATCATTACGGTCCAATCTGGTTTAATTAGTGTTAGTCGAGTTTTTAAGTATTATATGGGGGCCTTTACTGTACACCATAATCCTTGTTAAGAGGTAAGAGGTAAAATAAATCTTAGCCCTTGATTTTGTTGAATTAACAAAAATTATTTTAATTAATAAAATTGTGACCGGCTATAGCCTGTGCCCGTTTTCTCTGTCTACAGTACTTCGCACCCGTGACTCTGATTTCTTTCCTTTCTCTTTGCAGTTGCCTTCTTTCCTCCCGCACTCCTTTCCTCCAATGTTTCTCCCTTGTTTCTTCCGGCGATTTCCCCTTCTCCCGCCGCTGGTGTCGTTCCCGCATTCCGTCTCCACCATGTTCCGCTCGTCGGCGCGACGCAAACTGCTTCTCCAGTAGCCTAGCTGCCGGCGGATTGAACGGAGGTTAGCAGGAATCCCTCACTTTGCTTTGCTCTCTTTCTGCTGCAAGGTGTTCTCCGTCCCGCATTTCGTGTCCACCATCGCTTGGCCGCCGGCGGATTGAGCATAGGTCAGCCGATTCCCTTTGTCCCTTTCTGTCGAAGTGTGGTATCTCGTAGAGCGGGTCTCCATCCCGCATTCCCTCTCCACCGTCGCCTGGCCGCCGGTTGATTGAAGTGAGGGCCAACGACTGCACAACGGAGTCCTGAGCTGCACACCGAATTGAAGGGATTTCGGCAAGAGAAGAAAGAGAGGAAGGGGATTTTGGCAGGTATGATAGGAGTAAATGTAGATGGATTATTGATTGGAGATTGCTTTTGTTTGGGACCTCATTATGCTGACATACTCATGTAGTTGCTGATGGTAGCTGCCAAGAACAGAAAATTGCAGAACTTTTATAGCTTGTTCCATACTGTTTTGCTGTTTTAGAATGTAAAATGTGCACTTGTGTAGTATGTTGAGACCAAGTATTTTGAGAACTTGCATTGTCAGTTGACAAGATTATCAGTGCAGAGGAAAAGAAAGATGATTGTTCATGTCAATGTTCTTTGTTCCAACATTACATTGTCTGTGTGTGAATTAGTTTAATTTGTACATTTTTCCTTGTTTTTCATGTGAAGGATCCTCATACAACAGAAGCAGCATACAAAATAAAGAGGAAATCATTGAATTTTGCTGATGGTATGTACTTGATTATTTATTTAGAAGTAAAAAATGCATGAACCATTAATTACAATGATTATTTACTTATATGTTGTCATGTTTGGTAACTAGGCTCCTACGGTGTGTATGCCGGCGAAATTTGCTGCTCTATGTGGTAGGTTGACCAAGGAACA
The DNA here is from genome assembly GCA_019279435.1 of Zizania palustris. Lineage (NCBI taxonomy): Eukaryota > Viridiplantae > Streptophyta > Magnoliopsida > Poales > Poaceae > Zizania > Zizania palustris. The sequence goes on along the minus strand of JAAALK010000283.1, from coordinate 39,093,585 downwards.
AGTGAGTCGTGTTAAAGAAATAGGATTAGAATGTTTGCTGACCATACCTTCCATGCCTATTCAGCGTATTATCGTAGAGGATATCGCTGAAAAATATAATGAAGGTAAAGAAGTTTTACAATACATGGGCATGTAGTACCAATTTCTACATGGGACGTGCATTGTATATTAGGCCTAGTTGACGAAGGAGCAAAGATTGAAATTAGTTCAAAGAAGGCCGACCCTAAACTTTTTAATTTGTATAAAGGGAGGGGTGAAACTGCAATAACATTTAAACACTTGGAAGACCAGATAGGCAACGGTTTAGCCAATGACCTATTCTGTAGCATGTTTGTGTTATATGCGTTAGGAACCGTGTTGGCTCCTTGTTCTAAGGAGTACGTTAGCAGCAGATATTGTGGAATAGTATCAAATGTTGAAGAACTCAAAGGATATAATTGGGCGCAATTCACATTGGATTTTCTCATCAATCATCTTGAGCTTTTCAAGACGAGCAAAAGAACCGGATTAGTTGGAAACCTTGCCTTTCTACAGGTATTTTGATTGCTATTAGTGTTGTGTTGTTTTTTTATGAATGCAATATGTACATCTTGATCAGTGTACTGTTTTGTTGACAGATATGGTACTTTGAACATTTTCAAGTAGCAGATGATTGTTTTGATTATGGCTTGCATAAACGTCCGCTCATTGCTAGTTGGGGTGCAAATAAGGTCGCAAAGCGTGCCCAACTAGAGGGAGTCAAGAAATCAGGCTGTGCAAAGGTTGATTTCAATTGTGTTAGCAGTGCAACTGCATTTTGATTAAGTAGGGTAATAGCCTAATAATTTATTTGTAGGTTGTTATCCGTTTAGAAGCTGATGATGGTAAAGTTGTGACGTTATCGGACAATTCGGAGGAGGTTTCTCACAATGACCACAACTTTGAAGGGTCACACAATGCAGATGACACACTTCAATGGATCAAAGACAAGCTGATAGATTTTGTGAACGATACAGATTCAAAATTTTCAACACTTCTTGAACGAATTGAACGGCTAGAGGATCATTCAACTTTGCAGGTTATATTGACTTTCCAACTATTGTTTTATTTCTGTACAAGGGCATTTATTTCATATTATGGATTATGTATGATAGGGAGCTGAAAACACGAAAGGATCATGTCGTACTGATGATGAAACAATATCATCAATAAAAGTCAAACTGTCAGCTCTTGAGAAAGATACTAATGATAAGTACACCTCTATTATAAGAAGAATAGATTTGATGGAAGACAGAAATAGATGTCTTATGCAGGTTAGTATGTCTTAAATCCTTTCTGTTGTGCATTGTAATTTATATGTCTGAAATCACACTGTCTATTGCATTTGAATTTTTAGAGGGTGCTAAATCATCTTGATAGTGTTGGTTCAAATGAAAAAGGCAAAAATGAATGGAATGATCACCATGAGACACCCTATACTAGTGTCGATAGAAAAAATGAGGTGTTGAATGAAGGAAGTTGTCAGCTTGTAAATGAGAAGCATAGTAGTGATAGGAAGGTAGAAAGGAGTCGTCGAGGTGTTAAGAGGACAATCGAACTTGTTAAAAGTCCAAGTCTTGTTGAAAAGGTAAAAACTAGGAGAGACAGACAACCAAGCAAAGTTTGCAAGTCCCCTTTTGAAGGCGTAAAGCGGAAGAAGGCCTATCTCAAAAAGAATGGTGATGTTGGTACGTCATTAATGAATCTTATGTTACTGTACAAGTATATTAGTTCAGAGCTATTGACCTTGGTTGATTGTGCAGATGAGTTTTTAGAACAACCGGAGTTGACCTCAAATGAGAAGGCTGCCTTTGAGTATGTTCAGAATGAGATTGATGTTGGAGTTGACAAAGACTTAGTTCGTATTGATTCAACAGTTTTGAGATGTAGTCATATGAGGTGTTTAGTTAAACCATCGACAGAGAATGCAACATATCGTTGGTTGGGTTCAGAAGTAAGAAATTTCTCAATTTTGGTTATCATTTGTTGTTCATGGTCTGTTCACCATTTCTTTCTTTACTTCAATTGCAGCTATTAAACGCATATGCTAGTATTTTCAACTACTCCTGGGAGAAAGATAAAAAACAGGTGAAGCATGCAGTATCAGCCTATCATTCTGATTGGTTACGGATGATTGGTAAGGATTGGATGAAGTCATCAGAGTTTAGTAGAAGAGTTGGTCTATATACTCGAACATTCTGCTGGAACATTCTGAACTCTGATATGGTAACATTTGTGTGTGAGCAACTTTATGTTTTTGTATGTTATTCTGAAATTATTTTTAATTGAATACAATGATTATGTAGGTTCTCATTCCCATGAATACTACAAACAGCCACTGGTGGCTTTGTGTTGTATTTCCAGCTAAGAAGGAATTGCAGGTTCTTGATCCCCTTAAACGTCGTATTAATTATGAACAAGATTTGAAAGATTTGGTATGGCTCCGATGTTTTTATTCTAGCCAGTGTTAATTCTATTCATACTTGTTTGAACACTAAATTTTAATTGGAATATTTGCAGCGATATGGCATTGATGCATTATTGGAGGCAGGTCGTAAATGCCCTCCTCAGATGGAATATAGGTGGGATTACTCTGATATACTAGAATGGGACGTGGTTGTGGTTCAAAATATGCCAAGGCAAAACGATGGGTAAGTTTGTAGTGATTCTGAATAGTTTATGTTGTATGTATTGTATACTTGCTAATCACATGCCAACTTGTCAATGCAGGTGCTCATGTGGAATTTTCACCATCAAGTACATGCAATACTGGGATGGAGAGAAGATGACGTCAAACTTCTCACAAGATGACATGGAAACATTTAGGAAGAAAATGCCGGCAGAACTGATTTTGTGTCCTCTCAATGAATATGACTTTGTAAAGGATGATGTAAATGCGATAGGCGTGTGTAAGGATGGTTAACTTATCTGTGGACACGGTTCTAACTGTAATATGTGCATGAACTGGATGTTGGAATGTTTTCAGAATAGTTAATGACTTCAACTATGATCTTCTGGAATGTTGCAATATGTCTGCTGATGTTTTCTGGTGTATTGAAGGTGTCTGGAATGTCTGGAATGTTGTAACTATATTGTTTTTTTGTGTATGCCGGTCGATGACGATTTGTCTGAGATTAGGCCTGTTTGCGAGATACCAACACAAGAATTGTGTAGCTGCTGCTAGCTACCAGCTGATTTTGACGTCGTCTAGCTAAATTTTTAGATGAACAGGAGCGCCTGATTTGTCATGGGAGTGATACATTCATGATTCATACATGCAGCCGACCCAAAGGTTGGATTTTTATGGCTGTCTGCTGCTGAGCTAGCTTCCTTGTCTGTTGTCTGGAATGTCTGGAATGTTGTAACTATATTGTCTGTTGTCTGTTTGCAAACAGAATATTTCTTGAATGCATTATTGCTGTTTCAGAATACCTTATGAAATGTTGCTATAAACTCAAAACTGAAAAATGACATTTTTGCTGTTTCAGAATACATTATGCAATGTTGCTATAAACTCAAAACTGAAAAATGACATTATTGCTGTTTCAGAATACATTATGCAATGTTGCTATAAACTCAAAACTGAAAAATGACATTATTATTGCTGTTTCAGAATACATTATTGCTGTTTCAGAATTTGCCCCATGAAAAAATAATGACATTTCTCAGTATGTCACATTCTCTGCCGAACATAGTGTCCCTGAAAAAAAACAAAGAAATTATGATATTTTTGTTACTTAGTCCAAAAAAGGAAAAATGATGGCATTATTAGTTTGTTACTTACAGATTGTGCCTTAGCTTAACAGGATGTGAAACAAGTTCATTGGTTCAACTGGAATAAAAAATATTAGAATGAAAAGCTTCGGTACAAAATTTAGCACCTGCAATACACTCCATTTTCAGGCAACTGCATGTAACACTCGTAATAAGAACATCATCATCACATTCCACATAGAAAATCTTCTTACTTACTTTTGCCTGCACAGTGAATTTGGTGCACACAATAGTATCCAATCTGTCTAAAATCTCAAATTCTGAAGCCTTCTTAACTTCCTTCTGAACTATACGGAAAATTGAAGGAGTGAAACATTTAGCAGCCGATAACTCCAACAATTCATATTCTGTAGTACAAACTGGTATAGATTGTGAAGCTATGCAGTCCAATTCATACTCATTTCTTCTCATACGATGAACACAATGGAAAAAATGGTCAACCATATCATATAGAGTCATTTTACTGTCTAGGTGCTTATGAAGTCGACTGTTTAAGCCCTCACTTCTTTGGTTACTCCGTGCACCCAAGAAAAATTTCCTCTTTACAAAACATGTCGCCCACAATTTCCTTGTTTTGAACATCTTTGACAGCCATGTGCGACACTTAGCACGCTTAGCTATGTTGTGATCTTCAAAGAACTGTTTCCACTTAACCTTGAATTGTTTAATGTTGCGCATGTATATCATCTTCCTAAATGCAGAAATCATAGAATGGTGAAGATATCGCATTGCATTCCTCTCAATATGCCAAGCACACAAACGATGAGATGTGTTAGGAAATACAACTCCAATGGCCTTTCTCATTGCACGATCACCATCCGTTATTATTGACTTTGGTTCCTTTTGGTACATTGCCTTCAATAGAGTGCATAATAACCATGTGTATGACTCAACATTCTCATGCGAAACAATGCCACAGGCAAAAATGATAGTGCTGCGATGATGATTCAACCCAACAAATGGCACAAATGGCATGTTATATCTATTTGTACGGTATGTGCTATCAAATATAACTAGATCCCCGAAAGCTTGGTAGTCTAGCCGACACTGCGCATCACACCAAAACATATTCAACAACTGACCTTCACTATTAATCTGATATTCAAAGAAAAATTCAGAATCCTCGACTTGGCGTGCTTTCATATATTGCAATACCGAGCTCGCATCTCCATCAGCAATCTTCCCCTTTTTATTCAAATATGAAAAGTTATAAACATCCCTAAGTATATGACCAACATTTCCATAACCTCCATATTGTTGCTCCATAACATCCATAATTTGATATTTCCTTAGACCTGCTGTTTGGTAGGCTAAAATTTCTTTCTTCTGATGTGGTGTGATCTTTCGATGTGAGAACAAAAACACTACTTCATTTGGTCTAGCCAGCTCATGGTTGTGTGTATCAATGTACTTGTGCACGTACCATAGATTCATATCAATTTTATGCTTAATAACAATCTCAACAGGGCATTTGAAACGTGTCAATGGTCGAGGTCTCCTCTTCTTTTCTGCCAATTTGAGATGCTTTAATTCTCTGCTACCTTCTTTTGAGCATATAAACTGTCGACACATCATGACTCTATTAGCCGAGTACCTAACCTTACCCTTCCTTAAACTAAATCCTTTCTTCTTAGCAAAATAATTAAAAAACTCATATGCCTCATCCTCTGATAAAAATGTCTTCTGAATAATATCTTCAAACTCTGCTAAATCTTCTAGTGTTTGATTATCAACTGACATGATAGTTATGTTTTTTACCTAGTAAACACCATTAACAACCAATATTCAGAATTGTAGTTCTTACCTCTGCCAGTACAATCGAAATAACTTCAATTTTCAAGTTGTAGTTCTTACCTCTGTCTTTACTATAGCCGGCGCACACCTCTGTCTTTTCAATATGCGGGGCAAATCCACTGCCTTCGACGTCGATGAGCTGCCAGAGTTGTGCGACTACCACGATGAAGCGTTGTAGCAGCCGGCCGAGGCGCTGTCGACAGGCTGATAGCAGAAGCCGGACGAGATGCGACCGGCAGGGAGCACCGCAGCAGGCAGGTGAGACGGAGCAGGGGGACGAGGCACGACCGGCGGGGAGGAGCACTGCGTACGGGCAATTGGCGAAGGACGAACGAAAATCGCGGCCATGACATTGCGCCTGCCATGTAACTAAACGAAGATCACGCTCCTTCCATAAATTGCATTACTTACCATTACGCGCGTTAAAATATGACTGCAACGTGGGTCCACTCATTAAATGATTTTTGAAACTTATGAAACACAACAAATTATAAGACAACTTTGAAATTTTGTCAATTCCATAGAGACAAATCCCATATTCAAACAATTAAATTAAATTTTTTCTTAATAACTATTACAAAATTCAAATGATATTTCATAATTTCACTCTTAACTTGTTTCTTCATATACAAACAATAACTAAAAAAATAGGAAAAATACTTAAAGCTATGTGAAATGCACAAATAATCCCTCGATTATGAATTGTAACATTACATTGTCAAATCATATTGTATATTAGGCTCATTAGATTTGTCTCATGAATAATCCTCCGATTATTAATGAGTTTTGTAAATAGTCTGTAACATTATGTCTTTCAAGCCTATTGTACACAATATCAGCAACTAACTGCTCAATATCGATCACATATCTACTATTCCGGTTATTGTCACCCATACTAGTCAAACGTGTTTTCTACAAATTTTCACATTTGTGTAACATATACTAAGCTATGTTTGATAACATTTGATGTGACAGGAGTAACCTTTCGACTAAAGCAGAAATCCCCGTCTCTTGCTTCCGCTTGTGCCTACAGCGGAGGAGCGTAAAGGTGAAGGTGACTAGTTATATTCAAATTCATTTTGGTATCTGACTAGAATGAGCGGTGTGTAACATTATGTCTTTCAAGCCAATTGTACACAATATCAGCAACTAACTGCTCAATATCGATCACATATCTACTATTCCGGTTACTGTCACCCATACTAGTCAAACGTGTTTTCTACAAATTTTCACATTTGTGTAACATATACTAAGCTATGTTTGATAACATTTGATGTGACAGGAGTAACCTTTGACTAAAGCAGAAATACCCGTCTCTTGCTTCCGCTTGTGCCTACAGCGGAGGCGCGTAAAGGTGAAGGTGACTAGTTATGTTCAAATTCATTTCGGTATCCAGCTAGAATGAGCGGTGTGTAACATTATGTCTTTCAAGCCAATTGCAGACAATATAAGTAACTAACTGCTCAATATCGATCACATTTCCACTATTCCGATCAACGCCACTTATACTAGTCATACGTGTTTTCTACAAGTTTTCACATTTGTGTAACATATACTAAGCTATGCTTGATACTTTGATATGTACACTATATTTCATAAATCAAATTGACCAACATTACATGATTATATACTATATTGATATTTTATAACGTATACTATGCATCAATTACTCAATAATATATACACATTTAAAAAAATAACAATTCTTAAATTCAAAAATAGTCTACATTCATAAAAAATGGGGAAGCACAGGAGAGAAGATTGCCAAAAAAAATAATGCATGCCTTAAACTGGAATCGAACCCACAACCAGCAATCTTGGTACAGCTGCCTCTACCATCGAGCTATTAGAGATTTCATGTTTCATTTATTTTTCGATACACCATATTTTGTCGCCTGCGCTCAGCTTCCGAAAGGAAGGTGCATGACATTAGGGAATAAACGGAAACAAATCTCTTTACTAACCTGCGCAAAATTTTCATTGGAAAGTGAGCTGAACAATGGAAACCATTTTTTTTTTCCACACGTATGCTTTCAAAAGGAATGAGATGTGACCTATTACCTCCTGCAAGGTAATAGGTCACCCTAATCAAATCTCAACCATACAATCAACGGACAATCAACGGTCCACAGTTATTTGGGTGTACAGTAAAAATCTCCTATTATATATCCTGTCTGTCTCAAACCCTCGGTGACTACCAGGTAAAGGCGTAAAGCCAAGAATTATTCGAATTTCGAAGTGGTGTGGATTGAGATAGAAAATGGAGATCCACATATACCGATATACGCCGTCGCCACGAACCATGCTGGGTGCAGCTGATCGGGTGGGTGAAGAACTGAAGATCTGAACGGCACATACTTACCTTACCTGTCCCGGTATCTGCCCTGCCAGTTTTTTGTCGCAGGTGACGGCGGCTTGCACAGTTGAATCGGGCCCGCCCATTACGCCCCAATCATAGATAGATCTGCACCCTTCCACACTTGTAAACGACGCCACGCCACAGTTAAACCCGATCCCGTTACCAACTGTTTAAAAACCGCGGTTACCAGTAGTGTTAACCTGGTGCTGTTCTTCGAATCAGCTGGAGGGCTGGAGGCCTTGGAGGTCCACGATGCCAACTCATCGCCAGTACCGCTCCAGCCATAGCAATTTGGCCGTCAATTCAGCCTTCTATTAGCTCATGTAAACTGGGGCCTGATGGGGGCATGGACCCCAAACTAAGGCTTTTCCCCACCTGAAGAATCTAGTGTAGGCATGCCAATGGCAATGTGATCTTCACAGCATCTGTAAATGGAATATTTGCTTGTTTGCTCTTTTGTCACATTTTATATGTATGAATACACAGAGTGTGGCAAAAAACAAACATTATTTTACCTTGTTGCATGAGAACAAATCTTGCTTTGTAAATACGTGATGCAAAGTGTTATCCTCCGGGAAAAGGCAGCAGCAAAGAAGGGAAGCGAAGAACACAGCAGCAAGCGAGAAACAGCCAGATAGGGCGGGCTCTACTTTCGCCAAGGCAACCAAGGGCACCAGGCAAGCATTGCTAACCATGAAAATAATTCTGACTTGGTGGAAATAGTACATGAGCTTCATGTCCTGACTTTGGTTGTTCAGATACGATAATGTCATGGACCAAAGTCTACAATGGTTTAACTATTGGACAAATATTTTCTTCTCTTTGCTTTGTACAATCAAGAATAATAAACAAATGGTTTTAATTTGCACACAAGTCATACGTGTAGTGGCAAAGTAAACGAATCAAACCTCGTTGTCTGTCACAGGTAGAATACGAGCTTGGGATGGTGCAAGCCAAAGTGAAAAATCGTCAGCATAGTGTTCAATGAGGACACCCAAAATTCGTTCCAACTTCCAAAGACCCAAGGACAGCTCTGTATTTGAATTGATGTAAGTAATGCCAAACCTCTCGGGCAAATTAAAACCAACCTGTAAAGTACCCAAAAAAATGTTAGCACAGCGCATATTGTTCAAAGAATTTTAAAAATATACAGCTGACCTGCACAGTGGAACATTGGCATTTTCTTCCAAGAGCGTCCTCAATTTTAAAATCAATTTTTGGACCATAAAAAACACCACCACCTTCCTCAACCTTGTACTTCTGGCCCAGTATTCGCTCTGTCAGAGCAAGAACACCTCTAATTTCATCTTTTATCTCGTCATCCAGACAAAATATGTGGGCATCATCCTGCACAAATAGACCTATTCAGGTAATGTTTAGTTGTTTGAACCAAATTCATCCAAGATGGTTTGATACAGCTTCAAAAAATAAGTAGTTGTACTGTACGAAACCATACAGGATGAGTTGGTTTAGATTCTCGGAAAACTCCGTCCAAATGTTGTAACATGCCATGCGACAAAAACAAGTGAACGACGTTATCCAATTTCTGTTAACTATGTTAATTATTTATGATTAGTTAAGATAAAGGGTTATTAAGTATTTTTAGCTAAAAATTAATTATAATTACATGTTATTAACCATAACTAATTATTATCATATATCATTTCATAAATCCAACCAAAGAATCTACTTGTACCAGTTCATTCAGGACTATCTCATCCCGAATCAATCTATCCAGGATCATTTCATACCGTTCAGCTTCATTCAACAAACCAAACACTACCTTAATAACAATACCAATAACATATGTAGTTGTACTTAAGATAAACTCGCAGAAGGTAGCATCCGGTACATTACTAGTTAGTACAAAACGCTGGGAGTAGTAGACATAACTTCTGTATATGATTATATCATGAATATTTTGTTTTAAAAAGCATACATAACTGAGTGTAAGGGCCTCCATTTGTTTTATAGGACAAGAAAAGGTCTTCCTATTGACAGCTGTTTGCTGGCTGATGGCATTATTAAACAATTCATACTAGATCAGTGAAAAAGGAGTCAAAAGTAGTTGAGAGAAAAAAGGGAAGAATACTTGTATTATGGAATGCAAGAAACCAGAATAATGAGATCAGAAAGACAATAGAATAAGAATTCAGAAGTAGGCAAGCACCAGTGTAAAACCTGACAGCGAGCAGGCCATGCAAACTACCAGACAGCTCATATCTGTAGACAGTTCCAAGCTCCGCCACTCTAATGGGAAAATCGCTATATGAATGTAGCTCTCTTGTATACTAAAATATGCTAAGGAAAAATCATGGGCCAAAGTTGATAGAGTTCATCTTCAACATCCATTTGACTGCACATATTCTCTTTGTATAAATTGATATGTCCACTAACCATCCAGAGATCACCTTTGCAACATGGGGAAGTTGATAGAGTTCATCTTCAACATCCATTTGATTGTACATATTCTCTTTGTAGAAATAGATGTCCAGTTGTCCACTAACCATCCAGAGATCATAACCACTTTGCAAGTGAATCTGTTTCCATGAGTCTTCTAAAATGTGTCTGACAATAAGAGATCCCAGCACTCCTCATCTACACGACACAACAAACTCACCAACATGAACATAGACCCTACAAATCAACAAAAAAAATCACCATAGAAAGTCATACACTCGTGCTTAAATCCAAATGAATAGTAGTACTAACCAATGTGATAAACAGTGATAGGTTCTTCCTCGATGTCCTCCAAAATTTCCAACTTATATGGCTCATTGGGTGTTTCAATCCTCTCTTTAGCCTCTTCCCTAGAAACCTCTTCCCTAACCAATGGGAGGTTCTTCCGGATGATCCGGTCCTACCAACATAGCATATTAGCACGCCAATCAATCAAACTTCGCTTAACACCATAGTTCGTTTGTTCAAAACGAAAAAAAATCATTCGATTCAGTCACGCTCAGATAAGCCAATGCAGGCTTACAATCTCTTTCTTGATTTTCTTGAGATCCTTATCTGTCAAGGGCTCCATGTCAAAGTCGTAGGAGAAGCCATTGTCTATCCAGGGACCTATAGTCACTTGGGAGTTGGGGAACAGCTTCTGGACGGCCATGGCCATCGGCCCATCACAGGGGCACACTACAACAGTATGTACAATTCAATTTAACCAGAAAAAAACATAGCACTTGAGACAGTAATGGATTGGTAAGTGAACATCTAACAATTGTCAACACTATTATGACGAAACAAAAATAGCAACAGGTGCAAACAAAAAAGTTGAAGCGCTGAAACTGCAGACAAATTTGAGAAACGGAGGGTAGCAGTACGGTGTGGCGGATGCGAAGCAGGCGGTCGGAGGAGTCGTCGGCGCGGAGCACGACGCGCCTCTCACCCTTATCGTCGGCTTCCGCAATCCGCCTGGGTCGACTCTTCTGTGGCCCCGGCCGAGGCGGTGGAGGAGGAGCGCGCCGGCGCCGCGGTGCGCAGGAACCTGCCCGAGTAGAGGGAATTCAGGGAGTGGAACCCGCGTGGGAAGCCGACGGCTGAGGCTCGGCACGGAGTGGGAGAGGAAGCCGCAGCGGTGGAGGAGACGGAGCAGAGGAGCGGAGAGGGTCGCCATTTGGCTCGGACATCTGAGCGTCTTTGAAACGTACTCTACTAAATATGAATGTCTTCGGGTCAAATTTAGATATGAAATTACAGAAATTTATTAAAATATAATTACAAATTTCTATAATTTGGAAATGTCAATAAAAATATCATTTGTTTTTTTTTTGAAATAGAACACTCAACTTTATTTGAAGATTATGAGTGTGTCGAGATGTGAACGAAAAATTTTCCAAAAGGTCACGTATCCTCTTAATACTACTTCTGTCCGAGCATAAGATTTAGTGCAAGCTAACCTACATCTCTTTCATAAAAAATTCCATTTATCAATGAAACATCAATAACTATAAAAATTATAATAACATAAATAAAAAATTAACCCATTAAATTAAGACCGGCCTTACAACACTTGTCACGTCATTTTATCAATTCAACACTGAGAAATAGATAAACATAAATTCCTCTTATTCAGGTCAGTTCGTACATGAAATTCGTACGGCACTTTACAAATTGAATTCCAACTCGTAGAAGGCAAAGGGACTTTTTACGTAAAGTACAAAATTCGTAGGATTTGAACAAGTCGTGTAAAAAACCTGCAAATTTAACTAGTTCGAAAGGAACGCTGAAACAAAGGCATCATTTTCTCCGTACACCAAAAAATTCCACAAGACAATCAAAAGGTCATCCATTTGTAAAATTTTATCTGGCCATGAACATAAAAACACAAACGAAAAGAAACATGGCACGACAGAATGGAACGAATGGGAGCAGAAATAAATCACTCTAAACAAAATTTAAATACCAGCACTGAAAATAACTAAGACTTTTTCAATATTTCACGGGTAATGTATGGAAGGAGCATAGCCAGGCAGGCATACAAAGCCGGGTAGACTCAACTCAAACTCAACCCTACGACGGTAATTGTTTGCATAATTAACGCCTCCGCCTATGACAATGTTTGAAGATAGATTCTTCCACCAAAAACGAATGTTGGGAGTGTTCTCCCGCTACAAGAATTATTTTTTTTTCAATGTTAAGAAGGCAAAATTCACCGGATCCTGTAGGTAGGACCGGGAACAAATTCTTGTTCGTCATCATCTCCCGGTTTAGCCGGAGCCTGAACCGTACTTCTTTCCAAAGAAGAGGATCTGCAGCTGGTCATAGCCGGAGAGAACACCTGCACCAGCAATGGCACGGAGGATGTTGGCACCAGCACCCTTAAACAGGGACTTGGCACCTTCGTTCTTCAGGATCTGGGAAAAAGCATCGAAGGAGCTCTTGTACTTGACAGCCTCTCCAGAGGTCATCATCATCCTTCTGCGGACGGTATCAATGGGGTAAGAGGCAAGACCAGCACCATTGGTGATCAGCCACCCAAGGGCAAAGCTTGCAAAGAAATTGTCCTGCAAACAAATAAACATGGAAATGTTACAGGGCAGTTTTATAATCATTCAAAGTAAAACAAATATTGACAAAGAAGCAATCGCAAACCTGGAGTTTGCCAGTGAGGACAACTGGCTTCAGAGAATCATACATTCCAAAGTACAGACCACGGTAGACAATGATTCCAACACAAGAGATATTAAACCCACGGTAAAGCCCAGCAATGCCATCTGACTTGAGTGTCTTGCGGTAAACATCCACAAGACCATTGAATTGCCTGTCACCTCCCCCCTTGGCTGCCTTCGCATCATTGGCCAACCTTGTCCTGGCATAGTCAAGGGAGTAAACGAAAAACAGGGAGGAAGCACCAGCAGCACCACCAGAGGCAAGGTTGCCACCAAACCACTTCCAGTAGCCATCTTTGTCCTTCTTGAAGTTGAACAGCCTCTTGAAGTAATCCTTGAAGGCAAAGTTCAAGGCCTAGGAAACATATCAAAAGTCATAAGAACAAGAAACACAATACACAAGGAAAAATACAGGGAAAAAGGTACATGTAAAGAAACTTAACTCAAATTTCTACACAAATATAATTGATTCAAATTGCTAGAGTAATTCCAGCAAATGCAGAGAACATGAAAATAATAATAATAACAGCAAGAAGAACAACAACAATAATAATAATAGCATCACTACACATGCTATTAAATGATAGAATGTGGATCTAGTGAAGTATTTAAAATAGCTATTCAAGTGTTTAATATAAAACTTAATGATATTTTGCATAGTTTTGACTATAAAGGCTGTTCATAATTAGCATAATCTTAAAACACTAGTGGGCTACCTGAGTTGGGAAGTAACGGATGACATTGGCAGTGTTTCCCCTCCACAATGAACCAAAACTTTCTTCCTTAATGGTGCGCTTAAAGCAGTCCCCAATACCCTTGTATGGTTCTGAGAGCCTGCCAGCCTTGATCATTTCATCCTGGTTCTGAATAAGAAGCTTAACCCGCTCAATTGGAGCTGCAGCAGTCTTTGAAACAGCGGCTGACACTCCACCCATTAGGAAATCAATCATGAAGTTTTTAACACCTTTCTCAGCTGGCGCATTTGCAAAAATAGGAGAGGATGACATAATTGGGATGTTGATAACACCATTGACAGACATTGCAGGACTCCAAAGGCTCTGGGTCATGTTGCTCCTGGTGGTAAAGCGCCTTTCATAGGATGAGACAGAAGGGCAGATGTTGCGAGCCCGTACGCCTTCAGAGAAGCTGGAACCAAGGTGGAACTGGCCACCAAACTTCTGGAGGACAGTCGGTTGATTTGCCTGCTCAGCCATCACCAACTAACAATGTCCTGCAGCATTGAATACAAACAATCAATCAGCTTAGAAATTTGCAATGCACAACATCCACATCAAAAACTTTCAATCCCTAGCAAGTTGGGTAGGCTAGAGTTGAAACCGAATAGGAGCCACTAATCAAGAAATTTACAATGCACAACAGATAAATTTGACAAATCATTTAAACTCAAGATAATCAGAGATCAATGCAAGCAAAAATTTGGGAGTTTGGGCCAAGATAAAATTAGTGTTTCAACAGATATGCAATCCCAGCTAATTTTACAATCAATCGTGATGAATGTTACCAACATTGAAGAACCCAACATATTTGGAAACTTCACAATTGGATTATAAACTTCAAACAAGGATTTTGGCATATATGAATGAATTTGAAATGAATATTGAAATATATTGCAATCAGGGACCACTTTATAAAAACATAATATGATGAAACATCCTACCAGGATTCACAAGAAAAAATAGATTTGATTTGAAGGTCATTCACTGCAGAATCTAAGAAATTAAATGAAAAAATGATAAACAAAGAATTAAGGCAATCCAAGTAACTACTTCAGCAAGGTACAAAAAAATGCACCAAAATTGGATGTTTGTAATAGAAGTGCAATGCATCTCCTGACATCAAGAAGTAAGTTTAATTCTGAGCAGTGATGCACATCACCATCCCACCGCACAAACTTTAAATAGGTTGACGAAAAGTTTGGTCCCTAGTCCAACCAGGACCATTCATTTTGTGCAAAACAGTAAAAGGAAAGGAACTACAACTGCTAGACACATTATTATGCACCATGAGCTAATATGCATGTAAAACACAACACTATAGTAAATCTGCACACATAGACCAAATCGAGAAATGGAATAAAGCCTGGAGGGGTTGCCTGCCGTTAGATCAAAGATCGAAGGCACGTGACAGGTGACACGGTCAGATACTCAGATCTGGTCGCCGTCAGTGAACAGAAAGAAAAACAGTAAAAAATGCAAGCGTTTTCACAGCGCCACCTTGCCACACAGACCAATGGCCTTCCGATCTACAGATTCGGAATAATCACGAAGATCTAAACATTCCACGAACCTAACGAGACACTGTCACTATATGCAAAGGAGAACCAGTAGAACCACCACCCACAAGTCACAGTACACCGATCTGGGCAGAAACGCAACAGATCTAAGCAACCGGAAGTTAAATCGACAGAAGATCCTTCCTTACCAGAGGGAGGAGGCGTCAATCTGAATCTGGCGAAGCCCAGAGCTCCCAACACTCCGACACGAACAGGCGAAAGAATTCACGATACGGGACGAACGGAACCGCGCACGCAACAGCGAGCCGGATCTCCAGATCTATATATACGACACAACGACCGATCCCTACCCAGCCACTCGCGAGGGTAGTCCAAAAAAAGGGGAGATGTGGAAGAGGAGGAGGAGGAGGCGAGGCAACGACGGGCGCAACTCACCCTTCGGAAGCGGAGTCGGAGGCGAGGCCGATGGCTTGCTCCTCCCAAAGGCGCGGCGGCTCCGGTTTTTCAGAGGCGCAGCGAATAGGGAGAGGGGGCGAGGGGCGAGGGTTTCTTGGGGCGGCTGCGTGCCCCTTTTTATCTCCGCCTCCCGTGGAGAGAGTAGGGAAACGGGGGAGACCGCACTGCGCGGCGGCGTGTGGGCGCGCGATCTGAGCCGTCGGTTTGGGGCGGGGCCGGTGGATCGGCGGCTGGCTGAGCCTGCACGCGCGCGCGCGCGCGGAAGGGAGGTGCGCCATGTGGGCGGCGGTGGTGGTGGGCTGATGAATGGGTGATTCCACTCCCGGGTGAGCGCTGACGCGGCGGGGGGCCGTTGGTGGGCTAATTGGACTGAGTCAAATTATTTCAGTATTTTATATCGACAGAATACTTATAGTATAGAGATTTCATGGAGAACCAGCAGTTCTCCTAAAACTCGTTCTGTATACTTCATATATAGGGGATGACTCTAAAAGATTTCATCCCTATACAACTTTGGTTTCCATCAGTTTTCCTAAAACTCATTCCCTATATTTTTGAATCCTCTATTTTATTATTATCTAACGATAAAAATTCTAACGACTATATTTTCAACGGCTATATCTCTAACACATATACTATTATGTATGATCATTATTGTTGTTGACGATTGATATATTTTTTATTATCATTCAATGGTAAAAAATACAACTGTTATATTTTCAACAGCTATATTTTCGTTGTGAATTTTTATTTTTTTCATGAATAAATAAATATCCTATAATTAGACTAAATAGTTGATCTCAAAAACATCTTAAAAATTATAAAGAAAATAAATTTTTCTTTTATTTTTTTCTTTTTTATATTTATATTTTTTCTTTTTTTCTTTTTCCTTTCTTTTCATCTTTCTTTCTCCTGGTGGTGCTGACGTGGCATGGATAGGGGGAGGAGAGAGATTCCCCAGATTTGGGGATGAGGAGAGAGGAGTAGGTATGAGATAGGATAGGGAATGAAATAGAGAATCTGCTGAAGTGTGTTTTTTAAGCAAATACCCTATGGATGGTATAGAGCATCTGCTGGAGATGCTCTTAGGCTCATGTTATAGAGGACGAGTTTGTTTTTCTTTCTACTTTGAGTTCTAACGGTCCCTTTCTTAGACGCAAAGGGTGCTTTCATGATGAGGAGTAGAGAGACGGTGTGAAATACCACGATAGATTTTCTTTTATTTGACATTTTGAAAGGTGATAGTGAATTCTGAATATAAATCATTATAGTATTTTATAAATTTATATATATAATAGAAATATAATTGTTATGAAATATGGCCTGTATGATCTAACACAACGGAAATAAAGATAGAAGAGACCCAATGAAAAGACCTAACGAAGAAACAATATGGATGCACAGTATTTTAGTAATTGTCCATAATCCATATGATGTACGACGGTGATTATATGAGGCATAGTCAGTACATGCCTTTTTTGGGTGGCGAATTGGATTCCAGCCCAGCCCATATAGGGCCCAAAAAATAGATTCTATCTGAGGTGTTGCCAGTTGCCTAACCTTTTTCTGTACAGAAATATGGTACGTGGTTAAACGGTCTTAAGTCGAAATACCCGATCGTACAAATTATAAAAAAGAGAATCATGTCGATGGTGTAGGAAAGATCTGCGATGCGAAATAACATAGAAATATGTGACGAATGAGATGAGACCCATCATCCATCTTTATTAATAGAATCCACGGCACACGAGAGGAGATTCGGACATACACACCAATGTATGATACAAATAAATAAGCAATAAACACAACGTGTCTTGCTCAGGAACACACCCAAAGTGCTAGCTAGTACTATCAGCACCGCCCGGCGCCTGCACGCCTAGTGCATGAGCCCACCCGCAACGAGGAGGGACAGCACGGCAGAGCACGCCACAACCAACGCCGACGAAGCAGAGCCGCCCGCGGCCGCTCCCGTGACCGGGGCCGGCGCCGGCGGCACGCCCGTGACCGTCTCCTGTGCCGACGCCACCGACGCGAACATCACGGCCACCGCGGCGGCCACGGCGAGTAACACGGCGCCTCGGGAAGCCATCGCCGAAAAGAAAACGCCGGGAAAACACTCGAACAACGAAACGGCAAGCGAGGAAGCTAGCTAGCTAGGCAGAAGCACGTACGCGGCGGTGGCCGGATGCTCAGGTTAAGCTAGGGGAAAAGGGAGGAATGAAATGGAGTGGCACGGGTAGAGGGGGTATATATTGAGGGCGCGCGCGCTGGGTGGGCGGCCGCCGTCGCGGGGCGGCCTCGACGCGTGGTGTGTCGCGGCGCGACACGTTGGGCGCGCGGGCGGCGCAGGTGGCGCGACGCTAGTCGGTCTCGGTGCGCGCGGGCACGCGACTGATCCCTCCCTCCCACACGGACACACCGGCCTCTGACGCCCACAACCCAACCGCCCGGTCTGATTGGCGCGTCCCCAACCGCGACGCGTCCCCTGCACGACGACGACCCCCGCTAAAACCGCCGCCATACCATTCACTCCTACGCCGTCATCCAACGCCAAGCATAACCGGTGTAACATCGAGTACACGTAGCGTACGTGCCCCCGACGTCTTTCTCAGGGTCAAGCTTCGCTGTCGTACACCGCTTCACCCCGTGACGCACTCACGCACACAAGCAGAGGTGTCGCACATGCTGTGCAGGGAGACGTACCAGCCGGGCTACGGCGGCGAGAGGCCGGGCCACATGTCGTATCGCATGGTAGGTGGATCCGTAGCTCCAAAGTCTTCGCGGTTGCGTACACTGACGCTTTACGTGCCCACGCTCCCGAACGTTCCGAGCAGCGGACCAGTAAAACGTAGACGAGCGCCGAAGCGTACGTATTGAGGTCAACCACGGCACGAGGTGTCACGTATTTTTCTCTCGACAGAGACAAGGGGGAGAGCGACACCTGCTGCGTGCATCCAATTCGCCGATCCTTCCTGTGCATGACACGGACACGGACTGCGTAGAAAATTGTTATTGGTATACCTAAAAAATCTCTCTTCGGTTTCGAACTAACTACTCTAGTGCTGAAGGTGCAAGAGCAGAAGAATACTGAACTGAACGTGCAGCACAAGCCGCGGCGGCGCGGCCGGCGCCGTCAAGTCGAAAGAGAGGGCTCAGCTGCAGGTGGGGAGCCTGTCCGTCTCAGCTTGCGGCGGTGGATGGCATGCGCGATGGCGTGTCTCGATCAGTCGTCTCCTCGGGATCGAAATGATTTTTCGGGGATTTCATTTAACCGGTCAGTTACTGATGCCGAGCTAGCATGTGCTCTGAATTCGTTCTGTCCCTCTTTTTTTTAGCATGATTCAGAGCATTTGCTGCCGTTGCAAGTTTGCAATCTCTTACATGATTACTTCGGGAATCTGACGCCGTTCTGTAGGTAGGAGGTCAGATGAAAATATATAAAAGATTCAGATACTCGAGGGGACAGGATATTTGTTCCGGGCAATATATTACAACCGCGAAATATCATTGGTGAGAACGTGTTCTTGGACCCATCGAGATGGAACGTTGTTGCTTGGCGAGCTGGCAATGGCATGCAAGCTAGCCGCTTCATGGGTCCCATGACACCGTCGATGCGCCATGGGTTTGAACTGGCGTTTGTGTACTTTTCAATGCATGCACAACCAAACCAAGCTTCCTCCCATCATAACATCAAGTTGAACCATTGTAAATCACTTAAATAAAACCGTAAAGTCGGGATCACAAGAATGCGGACCAGAGAATTTTCAAACACGAATCGGCAAAGCCGCAATTAAAAATCGCCGAAATGTGCACACACCGTCCTGATAATTAACCTATTATTCCCTCTAGTTGGAGCAGGGGAACAGTGGATGAATAGGTGAGGTGAACTTTACCCTTTCTGGAACGGAGAAGACTCGCCCAAGTGCGTGGTTGACTTGTCCAAATGGACGCCAAAAACCAAATTCTAGAACACGAACGCGTGCCCAAACACGCGAGAGTAATCGGGCGGCAACGTACTCGCGAGGACTGGTTCAAAGATCATAGCTAGCCAACCACACGACGCGTTCGTCTCGTCGTCTCTCGATCGCGGCAAGAAGCGAAGAGGTTACCGCGCGCGCGCGCGGCCGCTCGTTCTCCATGCACATGCAGGCACGTAAGCCCGCGTCTCCACATGGCGTCCACTAGCTCGTCCAGAATTAGGCTGCTAATCCTGCTATAAATCTCCCCCGTCTCGGAGCTCCTCTCCGTCCTCAGACAAGGAGCCTGCAGCTAGCAGCAGCGAGGTCGCCGCCGCCGAGCACTTCTTCCTCGCCTCCGTTCCGTCTCCGGTCGGTTGACCACCTCGAGCAGAAGGGATGGAGATGAAGAAGATCGCCTGCGCCGTCCTTGTCGCCGCCTCGGCCACCGTGGCGTTCGCCGCCGAGGCCCCGGCTCCTGCCCCCACCAGCGCCTCCGCCGCCGTCGCACCGGCCGTCGGCGCGGCGCTCGGCGCCACCGTGCTCTCCTTCTTCGCCTACTACCTGCAGTGAGCTGCGAGGAAGGAGACAGAGAGAGAGAAGGGGGGAGATGGATACATGGCTACATTGATCCAAACATGCGCGTGCGTTTCGATTCGATGCGCGTGTTTTGATTCGTGTCAGTTTTAATACCTTCTCTTCCTCCTCTTTTACTGAATCGTGTTGTTGATGCACCAGCTTGATCTGGTGCTTGATTTCTTATTTCGTCCTCCCTTGGAGCCAGACAGGGATGGATACATTGTACTATTATTCGCCATTTGTTTGGATTAATTTAAGAGATTGAAATTAATCATCGCGTCCATTTTTTTCTCTCGATTTCATATTTTAATCATCGCAACAAGACTAAATTCCGCTAAAATATCATGCATGGTTGCTTAATCTTGCCTCTGAATCTTCCCGTCCTACACAACTACTACTCAGGACGGATCTTTAGTGTTAATTGAGAGGTAACAGATATTGCAGTCCATTTAAACACGACAACAAAACACTTGCTAAGCATTATGAAGTTATTAAACTCCCAACAAAAGCTGCAAAAGAGCATACGATCTGCAGAGCTGAGGGGGGCAACAATATGCAGTGTCAATTCAGATCCAACAACTCCAGGAGCAGAAAGGATTTTTTTTTAAAAAAAAACCATGATACTCTGTTGCCAAAGACAAGGGGAATCATCTCACGGTAACATTGACATTAGACCATCACTGTATCCCTCTGTGGCGAAAAACAATTACTTTCTCGTCATGTTTCCTAGTGTTGGTGTAAGCCTGTAACAGCATGTGATTGAGCATGGTCACCACGATTGATTCTCAAAGCACTCCTGGGAACAGTAGATACAGAAGCATGCTACCATGTGCAAGATTCAGAAACAAATACACCGCATATATGTTCTTTCCTGGCAGCCATGGCTGATTTACCAGCTCGAAAGAAAGTCACAACTCGCCAGCAAAGCTCGAGACAGAGGATAATTCTAAATGCCAAAATTCACCTTCAATTAATGTGGAGTTAAGAAAGGAAGATGACTCAACAAATGCACAGTTCAACATAGATAGCCCAAGCCCCCAGCATGCAGCTGGTAAATGGTAGCATGCTTCTCCGTCTATTGTTCATCCTTGCAAGGTCAAGAGCATCATAACCAATAACATAAAGATTTACCAAGCCTGGTGGAAGAAAGAAGAAAATGACAATGATCACATAGGCTTGATCCTGAGCACAAATAGGAAAGCAAAACTATGGCTGATGTACTACATGGAATGCTGACAATTCAGGATTGCAGGGCACTAGTGTTGTCAAAGCCCCTGATAGAGCCAAAGATGAAAGGGAACCTGAAAGATCAAGAACTGGGAAGCTGAAGGCGAGTAATGTGCATCCTCCTTTCGGCACAAATCTTAACTATATTAAAGCGGGGACTTACTCGTCCGTCCGCTCTCTGCGTAAGCGCGCGCAGCGCCTGAAAAACCGCATGGAAAAGCAGCACGCAGCTCTTGGAAAAACCGCATGGAACAGCGCGCGCAGCGCACCGAAAAAGCAGCGCAGAGCCTGGAAAAAAGCAGCGCGCGCGCCGCATGCATGATGCATGTGCGCGGGAGAAAGAAATGAGGAAAAAGAAAAAAAGGAAGAAAAAGAAAAAAGGAAGAAGAAGAAAAAGAGGAAAAAGAAAAAAGAAGAAAAAGAGGAAAAAGAAAAAAGAAGAAAAAGAAAATAAAAATGTATTTTTATATTTTGGTCTTTTAATTTATGTATTTTGTGCGGATGTACGAATTTTGTGTAAAAATCCTTAGATTTCTGAAAAATCATACAAAAACATAAATTTTCGCAAAAGCCCTATTACAGAATAACGTTCTGTTGCAAAGCACAAGCATCTGACTAGTGCCTATTTATAATGACAAAAGGGCACCAATAATGGCAATGCTTATCAAATTGTTCAGACAAAGAGTTGTGTTGACTAGGCCAGTGATTAAGGCTTATCAATTAACAGATAATAATGCTGGTTAATCTTTACCACATCCAAAAGGAAGGTGACGGGCTAGTCCACAGCAGCAGCCAACATACTGTTGCTCACAGGAAGGCAAAACTAGCTAACAGGGGGTGTCCAATGCATATTCTGTAAATAGTATTGCAACTTAGATCTAACCTACAGGGTAAACACAGTGCAGTGTACTATATCATGGATTAATATTTAATAATGAAAAACTCCATGCCTTCACTAGTTTTCCTCTACAGAAATGATGAGTGTATATAATGTCCCCCCACCTATAAAACTACTAGATTCTTTCTAATCCTCATGGATCACTTGTTGGAAAATTATTTCACACTTCTCAGGTAAAGGAGACCTGTAAAAATCTCATCCAGGCCTGCAGCCTGCAATGTATTACTTACCCCTAGTTGAATTATTGTTCTCTGGGACCAACAGGATTTGCCACAATTGCAGACCTATACCATATGTTGAATATATTATATTACAAACAAAGCACACTTTATTTAAGTCCCATTAGTTTAAACACTTCTATAAATTACACAAAGCTAGACCTCAATATGTTCATAAGGTAAGACTGGACAGTGGGAAAATTCCAAATATACAGCTCACGGATCATTACAAGCAACAACCCTTTTAAATCAAAACCAATTTCTTACTTCATGTCAACATTGCTAAAGATCGCCTACTATATTAGTAATGCAGATAGGCAAAAGTATTTAATGACAATTTATTGTTCAAGCTGTTCTACCTACAATAGTGTTTACAAAGAACATTTAGGCAAGATACAGGAAGTGCCTGCATACATTTCAATCACCAATCATATCATAAATTCATCATATGACAGTGTCCCAATACTATTTGCAGTTTGAAATAGGAGATACATGCAGTAGGCAAACTAGACAAATATATAGGGCAACATGACCAATAAGATATCAATAGGAGAAAATTTCTCAAACAACCTTATGAAAAATAGGTTTGTTAAAATAGAAGAAAAACAAAAGTAGTTTACCATACACTGAATAACAATCATGATAAAATTAATACGAACACGTTAATGAAAAAAATGGACAAACATGGTTCAAGTTATCGAAGCAGATGAAACAGCCAAGATGAATGCAATTCTACCAAAAAAGCATGTATAGCTTTTCATAGTCATGACCATTTCAGTATCCAAATTCACATTAATTTGAACACCATTTATTGATAAATTCTTATGGATATTTGCAAACATATGAATCTCTTGTAAAACTCAACATACACTTTGACAGCTCATAAATCACCCTAGACAAAAATAAAATAAATGATAAGAAATTGAGCTCTGTGCTGAAGCCATAACTACACAAAGAGCTTTCCAAGTCCATTCTCACCTCGCTAGATAGCAATAGCTGGCTAGTGTAAGATATCACTTGACAAAACATGAAGGTTTCAAAACACAGTCCAGCCATGAACAGCCAGCAGGCAAGTGATATCTAAAATGTTGTCACAGGCACACACCGTCTAAATATCGATACTGAGCTGGTCAGTAAAAAAATCTACAGAAAATAAAATTTTGCCGCAGGTACTTTGATCCAACAGGAAATCACTGTATGATTGTACTAGCAGAAAATGAAACAATGACATGGCGATTTCCTTGATAGCGTATAAATACACCAAAAGTAAGCAATGATCGACATCAAAAAGCACCAACATTTCATAGTTCAGAATCTACATGTCTAACACTGGTGCCGACCACTTTTATTATCCGTACGGACACAAACCACTGTTCCTGGAGAGGGGCAGAGGGCTATGCTCTTACCGCATCAAGATCGTAGCTACTGACCCGACAGATACCCCGAGAGCACAAGAGATGGCGACCACCCGCGTGCGGAGCAGAATGAGGTTAACATTTTTCGTAGCCTGGAGGCACAGTGTGAGCACCTGCAGCCGCCCATTGGCCTCCATCTTCTGGAAGAAAGCGATGGGCTTGATGGCGCGGCGCAGCACTAGAGCGGCCGTGAAGGGGAACGCGAACGCCGCCACTCCCTGCACCGCCGCGGCCGACTCCACACCAACGGGAGCCGCACCGGAGGCGATCCACGCGCCCGCTGCGAGGTGCGCCCCGCCGAGGAGCGCGAGGGAGGCGCTGAGGCGCTGCACGGCGCCGCGGAGAGAGTCGAGCTCCCGACGCGTCTCGTCCGCGAGCGGCGACGTGTCGCGCTCCACCGTGGGTCCCTCGATCTCCTGGTGCCGCATCGACTCCAGGGACGCCGGGGTGGCGGCGGCGGTGGGTTCCGGTTCCGGGGGAGCGGAGAAGTGGCGGTGCAGGTGGGGGAAGAGAAGGGGATGTGTCTTAGGGAGGAGATTGGCCGTCTCAGCGGCGGGGCTCAGGAGGCGGCGGGAGAGGTGGGAGATCGCCATCGGAGCGTGGGAAGGAAGGAGGTCGCGGGCTCGCGGATGCTCCTCTGCGACGGCGCTGTGGTGGCTTAGGAAAGGGTTAATGGTATCCATGCCACCGTTATTTTTAAAACAGAATGAAGTGTTATTACTATTTTGTTATTTGCTTTTATGTCATTAGAATTCGTTTGTTCTCGCCCGCATGCCATTTTGTACACGTTCAGAGGCTACGGGCCCACCTACAGTCACCAAAAATTACGCATTACCAACACTGCCCTCGGTCATGCACTATTCATCTTCTCCCCTATCTTCTTTCCTCCCCTGTGAAGCTGTACTCGGGCTGGAGCTAGGCGCGGCGCGGCGTGGGGCGGCAGGAGCACAAGCGGGGGCTACTCCACTCGATCTCCACGCTCTGCGCCACACAGAAGCAGAGCTCCTCCGCCCGCTCGCGACAACGGCGACGGCGACGCGACCGAAGCGCACGTCTTCGGCACCGATCCGGCCGTCGGACTACGCGCACAGCCCGATGCACCACTGCGTCGCGCTGCGGGATGGTGCTGGGCTGGTGGCCGTCCTCCATGGCCTCCCGCCGCTCGCGCACCCGAGTCGCATCCTCTCCGCCGCCGACGCCAGCCGTGAGGCCCGCCTCGCGGCGTCCGTGTCCGCGGTGCTCGACCGCCACGACGTGCCCGATGGGGACACCGCGCTCCACCTCGTGGTGAGGCTCAGGCTCGCCTCGGTCGCCTCCGCGCTCGCCGCAGCCGACGCGGCTCCCACGCTCCAGAACCACGCCAGGTGGACGCCGCTCCAGGAGGCGCTCTGCCTCGTGTGCAAGGACATCGCCGCGTGCCTCCTACGTGCGCACTGCCTCGCTGCCTGGTCCAAGCTCCGGCGGCGGCGGAGTCGAGAAGGCAGCGGCGGCGACGGCGGGGAAGAAGACAATGGAGGGAAGAAGAAGATAGGGGAGAAGACGAGGGTAGTATGGTCAATACAGAAAAAAAATGTGTTGCATGTGGCCCCGTATGCATTAGATTCGTATAAAATGACATGAAAATGAGTTTTTGAAAATAGTAATAGCATGAAGACAAATAACAAAATAGTAATGGCATTTCATTCTATTTCGAAAATAACGGTGGCATGCATGCAATTAACCCCTTAGGGAAGGCCCCCTCTTTCTCCGGTCAAGGGAAGACGTAAACTAAAAAGTATGCTTTCCATATATGTCTGACATATAATTTAGTTATACGTTTTCTAAACTCAAAAGCGGGTTATTATGCCTTCCTCTCTCTTCTCCAGTCCTGCGGCGGCAGCGCGGCGTACAAAACTGCGTCCTCTTCTCCGTTTCCCCTTTTCCAACCTCCTCCCCAACTCGCCGGCTCGCCGCACCGAGCAACACAAACCCTCGCCGCAAGAAAGAAACGAATCCGGGCCAAAACCTCACGCGAGGCATGGTGGTGTACACGCAGGAGCATGTGTACCGGCACCCGTGGGACCGCGTCACGGCGGCTGCGTGGCGCAAGTTCACCGACCCGGCGTCCAGCAAGGCGCTTTCCCACGTCGCCGACGTCCACACCCTCCACCGGCGCCTCGACTCCGAGGCGGGCCGCCTCCAGGCGGCGCGCTCCATCACGGTCCGGTCCCCGCCGCTTCCCTTTATCCTCCGGCGCCTCCTTCCCGCCGCCGCCTCTTCCCCCTCAGGTGCGGTGCTCTGCCATTGCCTCGAGACCTCGCTCGTTGACGCGCCGCGCCGTGCCATGGACGTCGTCGTCCGCAATGTCTCCCTCCGCGGCCTCATCGAAGTGGAGGAGAGGTCAACCTTCCGGCCTCACCCAGAGCGGCCGGATGAGTGGACGCAGTTCATACAGGAGACCACGATCCGGTGCAGACCGCTCGCAGCCCTCGCCGCCGTCGCGGAGAAGGTCGAGACCCGCTGCGCCGAGAGATTCCTCCAGAACAGCGCCAAGGGGAGGGAGGTCGTCGAGCGGATCTGCCGGTATCTCGAAGCCGAGGCCTCGGGGGCTGCGTCCTCCCCCATCTGAGTTGGCCTGGTTTGTGCCTCCTCACTTGGCCTTCCTTGATCTGATCGGATCGAAGGGTTTGCAGTTTGCCCGATCTGTGCTGCGTGTGCGCGATCGGACCTCGCCTCATGGCCGGGGTTCCTCTCTAAGTTTCCTCCATTTTTGTACGAAATATGAACTGAATCCTGAATGGAATAAAGCTTCCGCCACAAACATAATCTTTCCGTTGTCCGTGGAACCATTTTAACCCCACTTCGTGTATGTTCTTCCTAAAGCTATTCTGAGCTGCTATGACATCGCTAGTTCTTGTGCTAATTTGACTGATTGGTTAATGCTGATGTTTTGCTGGATGTATCACTGTGTTAATCCTTAATTTTGTGATGTTTGCAGATGGGATTTTGATAATAAACTAATTATATTGCCATGTAGGCTAATGAAAATGAGATATGCATTATTTTGTGATGTTTACAAATATGCTGTCACTTGTCAGTTTTGTTTGCTGATAAGAACTACAATTACATGCTAACTGTGTCAACTAGTGGATACTTTGCATAGCTTGCTTCTGGGACAATTCTTCCATGCGTGGGTTGATAGGTACTGTTTGAATGTTGTAGTGTTGTTATCTGATTGGTTCCTCTATTGGTCCTTTATTATGATATTGATTCTAGGGCAAATATAAACTTTAGTTTTTATATCTAGTTTTGTGTTGGTTCCATGTTCTGTCATTTGTTCTATTGGTTGATAAGTAGCTACATCGAATCATTTTTCTTCAATATACATTGTATCATTTTTATATTACTTAAGCTTCACTCGGTCAAAAATAAGTTTTTACAGTTGATTGGCTGAGGAACTAAAGTGGCTTGAATTTAGTTGTCTTATTGAATCCTGAAAATTTTTGCACTTCTGGGTGTTGAGTTTTTACAATTGATTGGCTGAGGAAATGGAGTTGCTTGAATTCAGTTGTTTAATATTATCAGAGGGAACACGGTGAAAATATAGGGTATGAGAAGTGTAGACTCACTGTTTGACACCTGATTCACATATTACCTCTGCTCCCTTCTTTATGTCCATGAATATCTACACTTAGGCCCTGGCTGTTTACTTGTTTCTCCCGCAGCTTAAAAACAACCAAAAAAATGGCCAGGTATCTTGAGCCTCGCATATCCTAGGGGGGAAAATTCTTGGCAGTTTTGATGGCAAGACCATTATGAATATAAATATAAAAATCTTACATAAAAATTGTTTTTCGTTGTAAAGATGTTGGATGCAACTTTTTTAAGCAGAAGCAAGAACCCCTTATCCGACATATCCAAAATTCTTCAGGTTTTTTATTTCATTTCCTTGATTTCAAACATGCTTGAAATATTTGGGAAATTTGAGGATTTGCCACTAAAAAGTTTGTATACTTTGATTATTTGCCACTTGTGTGGATGACAAGTGGGACCATCTGAGTGTATGACAGTGGGTCAAAGTGACAAATAATCGAAGCCCATTTTTAAGAGTGGCAAATTATCAAATATTCCGAAATATTTCAGATCTTTAAGCGCATATAACTGGTTAGTCAGTTGACTTGTTTCTCTGCTGTAGCCTTCTGTGGAGTAATTCGGCAATCGGTCACTGCTAGTTCAGAATTACTGGTTTTCACTTGTTCCTGTTTTGTCTTTTCTCATTCCTATATGCAAGCTCTCTTCTTTGCTTCATCATTACCATGTGTTATTGCTTCATATTTGATGTTGTGTGTCTCAACTGTGAAACTACACTTGTTTCAGAAAGGTGGGATATGGAATCCAAACTGTTCTTCTTTGTTCCAGTGTTTGCAGACTTGTTACCATGATTGTTCGTTGTTATCTCTATGAAGAATGTGTGGTTTTATTGTGGGAGAAACATTCTAGAAGCACAAAGCATCCGGCGAAAACTGCTAGTTTATTTTAAGGTTTTAAATGCATGGTATTCGGAGAAACCTGTTTCGGTACTGCTGATAACTGAAACCTGTTTCTGCAGATATGCACACACAAAAAAATCTGTGCAGTTTGCCGTGTCCGAGTCTTGTACGTGCTTGGCTATGACAAGTATGTATGCCTGAGTAGCCGATGAGATTGTCCTGAGGAATGAAGCATTCATTGGAGCTGCAAATTTATATATGCTGGTTGGCTATACTGCACATGAACTACTGCGTGTGAGAGTTCCTCCAAGGCTAGACTTGCATCATCGTTTCCCCATTTCCAGTAGATTTTAGATCTTTCTGTTCATATATATGCTTGGTATGCTCGTTTCTGTAAGAGTATGTTTAGTTGCAGAACAGAGTAGGATTATGGGATGACTCTATCAGGGATGGAATAAATTTATCTCAGTTTAGACCTTGGTCCCCTGTCATTCTCACGTACAACTGTATAAATTGAGATAGCCACGTTTCATCGATTTTATGATATTTTCTAATATTATAGAAAAGCATTTTTCGATAAGAGCCGTTTCATTCCACTTTTATCTGAATCTACCACCGCCACAATCCTTCTCAATTTTTATTGTCATTAATATACGATTATACGATGACATACTGTTATTTTAATATTATATTTTTCTATTTAACGTATGGAAACTCAACAAGTTTACAATGGAATGAATTCATACCTTAACATCACTCCCTAACCTCTGACAACTAAAATTACTTTTAGAATTTAAAGTTGAAATAAACACTTTAGATTTTGGATTTAGATTGTGAGAATCAGTAGCGGTAGAATCTGAAAATGAATTAGAATCCAGAAACTATAAAATACTAACTTGTTTAGAATCTCACCAGTTAGATACTTATACTATCTAGCTATTTAGATCAGCTACTACTCATACCGGTGCTTCAATCAGTTAATTAGATAGTTGGATTAGCAGATTATGAGAATCTAACGCACAAAAAAACAAAGCCCATAGATAAACAGGCTTATTTTGGTTTATACGGGCCTGTGTTTGTTCTAGCCTGACAAGGCCCAGTATGCGATCGAAACCCTAACTTGCGCCGCTATAAAGCCGCGACCGCGTCTCGTTCGTCTAGGGTTCATCTCCTCTCGCCGCAGCCTCCTCTGAGCCAGACAAGGAGAAGAGCGAAGGCGGCGCGCGGCGAGGATGTCGGAGAAGAAGCGCAGCGCCGGTACCCGCAAGGACGAGGTGGTGACCCGCGAGTACACCATCAACCTCCACAAGCGCCTCCACGGATGGTATCGCCTCCCTCCCTCGCTCCACAAGCGCGTCCATTTCCCGTGCTTTGTTGCGTTTGCAGTAGGTCTGCGTTTTGGATGTTGGCCTCCCGGGCTTTTTTCTGCTGTTGGTATTGATCCGCTTGTTAGATGTGAGCGTCCCTAGGTGTTGGAATCTCGCAGCGTCCGCTATGGCAATGATGCTGGTGCGGAGGTGTTGCTGCCGGCGAGCACTCTGTGGGCTTGTGAATGGCTGATACACACCTATTATATCCTTAGACCAGCTATATCACTGCATTGATCATATGACCGAGTGGGGTTTGTTTCACATGGATCCTGCTCTTGTATTTGATCCCACATTCATACTCATTTAGATCTGGATTGGTGAACTTAGTTCTGTTTGCGCCATTTGGTTAGGTGTTAGTCGGGTATAGTCAGGTTTCAGCCTTTATTTATTCTTATGGCTGCACACAGTTACATGCCCGGGACATGGACTCTGCTCATCGTTACATTTGTTGCTTTCGTTGTGCTATCAAGTGTTCCATTTGGGCCGTAAATTTCATTTTAATTGTTCCAACTGTCATAAGCATGTTTCATTCTCGCGTTATCTCTTCTCTTGATGCTGTCGTAATTAATTGGCTGATTCTTATACCCCGGACATTTTAAAACTACAGTTGTTTTTGCTGTTAAATCTAATAGTTTGCTTTATTATACCCCGGACATAGTCAGGTATCTGTCTATAATGTTGTGGTTGATACAGTTACATGCCCGGCACATAGATGTTGCTCATCGTTACATGTGCAGCCTTCATATGGCTTCATGTGTTCCATTTGGGCGCTACATTAAAAACTACAGATGTTTTTGCTGCTAAATCTAATAGTTTGCTTTATTATGCCCCGGACATAGTCAGGTATCTGTCTAATTGTTGTGGTTGATACAGTTACATGCCCGGCACATAGATGTTGCTCATCGTTACACGTGCAGCCTTCATATGCCTTCATGTGTTCCATTTGGGCGCTACATTAAAAACTACCGCTGTTTGTCAGTTAGGTTTGCTTGGTCATTGGTCTTGCAGATCAATTTTTTTGTTAGTTGTATTATGTAATTCATACTTAGCATCATTGACGATGCAAACTATCCTTACACACCTTGTTTTGTGTCAACATGTCTAGATGTTTGTTTCGTAGGCAACTCATTTTCTTGTTGAGATGTTCTGCTATTTAATAGTTGTACTACAAGTAAGGTTTGCCTAAACTTGTTTAATTTGAACTGATGTTGTGGTGAATCAATTTTCTGATAAACAGCACCTTCAAGAAGAAGGCACCAAATGCCATCAAGGAGATCAGGAAGTTTGCAAAGAAGGCCATGGGCACAACAGATGTCCGCATTGATGTGAAGCTCAACAAGGCCATCTGGTCCAGCGGTATCCGCAGTGTCCCAAGGCGAATCCGTGTTAGAATTGCACGCAAGAGAAACGATGAAGAGGATGCCAAGGAGGAGCTCTACTCTCTGGTCACGGTTGCTGAGGTCCCTGCAGAGGGCCTCAAGGGTTTGGGAACCAAGGTCGTTGAGGATGAGGAGTAAACCTTCTTCCATCCGTATCGGTCAGTTAGAGTTTAGTGCATATTTCCATGATATCATTCACTGTGCTAAGAGCAAATTTGGAAGTCTTGTTTTAACGTTTTGTGATCTACTGTTGATGACGTTATGTAATAGAAGATTCAGGACAATTCATTTCCTTAAGCGCTTGGAATTTTGACTTGATTGCCAAATCTGCTGGTATCTTTATTTCATGCTATCGTACATGTTGATACAAAGCGCTGTCAGTGCAACGCCATGGGTGACTTTGAACAGTTATGGCTCAGTGGCAAGCTTGTACCTTTTGCTGAAGGATCGGTATTTCTCTTCTACGTCCGGGAGTCGCTGTGATATGGTAGTCCGAAATGTTAGATGTCACAAGGGCAAACGGTTGCTCCAGTACCATCTCTTCCCGGCAATATTAAAGCTTCTTGACGTTTTTGTTTGAAAGAAAGAAAAGGAAACTTCTTGACAAACATAAGACAACAGGAATTTGGCACTGCAATTCTCTATCAATGTTTTGTTTCTTTGAAGAGAATTTATAAGTCCAAGGAAGCTTCTCAATGGTACGACTTGTCAAAAAATACAGTGAATGGTCAAGACGTGCATCCCGTCTAAGTAAGAAAATTCTGAATGGATCCCAACTATGTAGTATCAGTTAAGGATACGGTGCCCAACAACAACAAACTACCTGTGACAATAAGAGCTATGAGATCCCAAAGTTGTTTTGGTAGTATGATCAGACACCAATTAAATTATATTAAGAAATAAAATAAAGTTGTCTAGAATGGATCAGAACTTCACAGATTTGAATTCTAAATGATATGGAAGTAAACGTTGCAGATTCATATTATACAAAATGAAACACTGGAGCAATCAAGTTTCACCCTGCAACTCTGTTAAGCCAAATTGAACTCACAGCTAGGGGAATTTGATCTAAATACCAATGGTACATTGTAAGATTACATTTCCATGGAAAACAGCATTTCAATAGGCAGAGCAACCAATTCCATCAAAGAAGATTAAGTATGATCAATATTTACATGATGTGACAAATACAATTCGCAGACCTTTCTGTATAAAATATGAAACTGGCCACCTTCTATACGATGTGTGTGGAATGCTCAAATAATGACGTGCCAAATTTCGTAGCAAATTGAAAATATGATTCAGACCAGAATAGATGGTAGCAACCACCTAACCACCTCCGAAATGTGTTTCATGAAAAATAAAAAGGCTTTCCTAAAACAATATCTAGCAGTTTCTTCCAAAGCATGTCAGTGGTCAGACTATCTTGAAGGCGGAAGCTCAAGGCCATATACTCATATTGTCTTAAAAGAATATTGTCACAGCAGTAAAATTGGTATTTACATGTTGTATTGCAAGTATGGCAATTCTCTACACATGATAGACAACAAAGGCATACCCTTCAGCAATTGTCCAAATCTTATGGTAATGCAGTTCGAATATTTACATGGTGAGGTCAACCGCTTCAATTGTTAAAGCAGACAGCACAGACCTCTCAGCACAAATTACTGTACATTATTGAGATGGTGTTAACTGCAATACTGCATATGATGACTCAAGATATGCTAGAGGGCAACTAAGCATGAATGTGTGTTTTTCTTAGGCTGTTAGTTCATCTGGTAGGAAGATAGTAGAATGGCTTGGTTCACCATAGCTGATCCTACCAAATATTACTTGCTATGATTTATCTATCACCCACCATACTGTGCACTTCTTTCAGCACTAACACAGTCTGCAAATACTCATAGCATACACTTGAGCCAGCTTAACAATAATTTATCACACAACCTAAAGATTGGTAGTGTCAGTAGGAATGCTCAGTTGCTCACAATCTATACCTCTAAGCTGCCAATTATATATCCCAGTTAACCACGCAACAAATCACCAAACTTTGGATTGTTGCACAAGTACTCTCAATCAGAAAAATGATATCAAGTAACTCAGGGAACAATTACTAATGAAGTTACTACTTACTAGATTCAAAATGTAAGGATGTGACGAAACGTTGAAATAGACAATTGCGTACCTATGAATCAGAAGTAGATTGCCATCTGAACCCCCTTCTCCACAAATCCGCACTTGGCGTAGTACGCGCGCAGCTCGGGGGTGCAGTCGAGGATAACCTTGTAGCAGCCGGCCTCCTTGGCGATCTCCACGAGGCGTCGCACGACGCGGAGCCCGAGGCCCCGGCCGCGCGCGGCGGCGTCCACCACGACGTCCTCCACATGCCCCACCTTGCCGGCGCAGCGCAGGAACTTGCGCTCCACGAAGAGGCACCCGGTGGCGAGGATCCGCCTCTCGGGGGCGACGGCGGGGTCCTCATCTGTATGCCCCGCCCCGTACAAACTTTATCGTACCAAGACGAGAGCTACTTAACTGAATCAAAACAAATATTATACCTAATATTTATCCAATTCAGCGGTAGACTATCACATTTATACTTCAATGATTACAGAATAGTGTATACAAAAGCCGCATGAGGCATACCTCACGGCAACAATCATTACAAAGAACAGCGGAAGCAAACATACATCAAGCACAATCAACCTCCTTCTAAATCTACTTGGGAACTAGGCCCGAAACCCTACTTCTCACGATATTTTTCTTCTTCAACGTCTTCCTTGCCTGTGTAGTTTTTCTCCTTCGAGTTCTTAAGAAACTGAAGATGTTGAGGGGGGTGAGTACAAAAAGTACTCAACAAGTTCCGGAATGTAATATAGATGCATTCGAGATCAAAGAGGACTTAGGATTCATTTTAATAAGTATGCAAAAAAATTCTAAGTGTATTTTTGGGATTGAGGTTCTCAACCTCAATCGAGATTATGAAAGAGAAAATTTATTTGGTCAAATCTTTTCCAAGCAAACCTGACATTTTTCAAGAAACACTTTGCTTCACATCTCAATCACGATTAACCACATATCCCCATTCAACACCATCAATTTCCCATTCACATTCCAATCCAAACGACGAACGCATTTCTCTTCACATACCGTCACATTGTTTCGCCCGCAGAGCGAGACTACCCCTCCCGGTATCTCCTCTCGGCTCAACAATTGACCATCCATTTTACTAAAACCATTCATCACTATGCCTCGGACCAATTCCACACATTAACTCTATGAAGCCTTTCGACTTCCCGAACACACACAAGTTCGTTGCCAACCACTAAGGCTAGCCGAACACCACGTAGGCGTTCTCTGGTAACGTTTTACATCCCACCAACATATTTTCTTTTCAAAACACAACCCAAACACTACTCAAGGAAAACTTATCAATGCACGCGCCCATGACCGTAGGCACGGCTGTTCGAACAGATTTACTTCAGCTGAAGGTGTACTCTTTACCCTCACGACACCTGTTATCACTGCTGCCCGTCGACAGAATGATAACCGTGACAAGGTCCATCCGAAGCGGACTAAGAATACCGCACTGCTGTCAGAACGGATCTACGACCAAGGATCATGGGTCCACGACCCCCTTTTTCCTTTAGGAATCCGAGGTACTCTCCACCATCCCTTTTTCTCATAACGCCACTTCTGGGCACACTCACTTTCCCCCGAGCACCCCGTCGTGATTCCACGTCCTCCGCAAGAGCAGTCCATCCCAAGCCTACTAATTCAAAACCAGGGGCAGGGCCATAGTACCCATGAGGTTGCACGATAGTGGTGCAAGATGTCGCTCCCCAAGGCTGTCCTTAAGGTTATGTGAAATCGTGCCACACAGGCCACGTTTCCGCATAACGAGACTTTCATTCCTAAATTCCATATTTTCCCATCTTTGTTTCACACATTTTTGGTACCTTGTACCACTTTTTAAAAACACTTTATCAAATCCCAATTTTCATTCCACAGACAATCATTCCATCATTTCACACATATCGAACATAAGTATTTGCAAGTATGAAACAATATTTTAAAAGTGAATATTGATTTCACACAACCTACCATATTACTAGGGTAAGTTGTATTCATCATCAAGGTTATCAAGGCATACAGGCACAACATCAAGGAAGGCTAGGTGCAACAACTTTTAGGTTTTACTTGACTTAATCGCACAGACGATGTCGTAATGAAAAGTGTATGTGTGCGTGTGTCCTATTTTGCATATAGCAAGTTTAATTTTAAATCAATTGGGATCAAAATGTTCAAAGGAAAGGAACTTGCCTTGCTCGGGGAAATAGTCGGGGTCGTCGAAGTCGTTTCCTTCCGGAACTTCGGTTTCAACCCCTAATATGAATTTAGAGTTAATAATTAATTAGAGATTTTATTTATCTTTTAAGAATTTGGAAAATATTATTTATGTCAAGTTTAGATTTTTACAAACTTATAGAAATTTGAATGGAATTTTTCTGAGTTGAAATGATTTTTCTACAATTTTTTAAAGTTGCAAGCATAGTCTGAAAATCGGAAAAAGAGAAAAACTACTATTCACAGTGGGCCGACCAGAAAACCATTTCGAAAAAACAGAAAACGCACTGTTCATACGGGCCGGTCAGTGGGGAAAAATTAATTCATAAAAATAGAAAAAATGATGTGCTTGCTGGGCCGGCAAAACCGGCCCAAGGTGCACTGTGTGCGTGCGGCCAGGCCAGCGCGTGGCCCAGTGGCTGGCTGTCAGCGGGGCCCACATGGCGGTGGCTGAGGGCTGCTGACCGGGGGGCCCACAGGTCAGTGGCAGGGAGCAGAGGAGGGTACGGCGGCTGAAGGTTGAAGACGACCTCCAACGACCGAGGCTTCTCCGGGGCATAACTCCACCATTTTAGCTCCGATTGCCACAACATTTTAAAGGAAGGTAGAACACAACTAGATGAACACATCCAACGGTTTGGATTTGGAATTAGAGCTACGGTGTAGGTTTTAGACCGGCGAACAGTAGGTTCGGTTTGGGATTTTTAATGGTGAAGGCGGAGCTCCGGAGAGACAACAGGGGTCATTTTCACCATCCTCAGGGCATTGCGGAGCTACTGGTGCTCTTGGATTGAGCTATGGTGGCCCGTAGTGCCCTGGCGACGGTGACCCGAGAGCTCAAAATGGCGGTCTCGTCGCCGGCGAGCTACGGCTACCCTACGTCCACGACGATCTAGGGAACATGTTCTACTACTCATGGGGATTCTCTAGCATGAATTAATTGGAAAATGGTGATAGCTTGGTCGGAGCTCGGCGTACGGCGGCGAATTTGGGGGTTTCCGGTGACGGCGAGTTCCGACAAAATTGACTGCGGGAACGGGGGTATTGAGGGTCACTGATCACGTTCCCGTTAGTGGTTTAAGAAATGGAGCAACAAGAAAGAGAAATTTTTGGGACCAACCAGGGGCGGAGCCAAATGGTGGGGTGGGGGTTCCTAGGAACCCCTTGCAAAAAAAATTTAGTTATTATTGTTAATTTTTTACCTTTTGTGTACCCCTCAGATTTAATTCGGTGTACCGCTTAAAGCGGTGCACCCCCTTCAGTTTTACTCTAGCTCCGCCACTGGGACCAACCGTGGCGGGTGCGTTTGGCTCCGGCGAATTTCTGGCGAGAATGTGTTCGGGTGGCTCTGGTGAGTGCTTGGGAGTAGTGAGGGATGACTCAGGTGGGTGTGGGTGCAACCACGGAAGCTCGGGGCCCTTTTATTTGTGTAGCGGTATGGGCGGCGACGTGCGGCTCGACGACGACCGAACGGGAGCACATCGGGCATGGGTGGGAGTTGTTGGAGGCGACAACACAGGAGTAATGTCAACGATATGGTGTGGGTACCAAAATGGCGACGGACCCGCGGTGGAGGGGAAATACCCGTTGGTCCGTGCGGTGCTCCGGCGTACGGCGGCGTGAGCGAGGATGGGCGGCGGTGTAACACCCCAGAAATTAAAAGGAATAAAATAAAAAGAAAAATATTATTTAAATCAATTTTTGGTTTATTATTAAAGGAAAACCCCAAAAGAACCCAAATAAAGCCAAACAGGGAGAAATGCTAAAAATATGGACTTGAAAATTTTATGAGATGAACTAGAACACAAGAGTTAATTTTAGGAATTTTTACAAATTTTTATCAACAGTGATTCAACCCTTAATCAAATATTCGAATTACAGGAATTATTTTAAATCAGAAATGAATTTTAAATCCCATTGGGCCTCAACCCCGAAAACCCCCTCCAGCGGCCTTTAGGCCCAGCCCAACACTGCCCTCCCACTGACAAGCGGGACCCGCCTGTCGGCACCACCCTCCCCTCTCTCCTCCCGCCCGCGCCCCGCCTGGCCCACCCGTCAGCCACCCATGCCCTTCTCGCGCCCTCTGACAGCCGTGGCCCGCCTGTCGGCCCTTCCTTTTCTGTTTCGCCCGCTGACAGGTGGGGGCCACCTGTCAGGTGCTTCGTCTCCGATGGAAGGGGATCGCCCCCTTCCTTTCTCCCGGCGATCACCTTCTGTTCCTCGCCGCCGGCCGCCCGCGATCGCCCAGATCACCCCCGGATCACCTTCCCCGCATACCACCGCCTCCCTTCCATCCTTGGCGACGCGTTTTCACGCCTTTGGAAAGCCACCCAAAGCTTGGAAAGAGATCACCGGAGCTCTCGGGAAGCCCACGGTTCCCTGCCATCCAGACGCCGGCGACCCCCTATAAAAACCCTCCACGACCACCACCCTCAGCCCACACACTCCCAGCCCTCCTCGTGCGAAAACAGAGCGCCACCGCCTCTTTTTTTGACCTTCGGCTCTGCTTCGCCTCCGGCGAGCCCTCGCCGTCGATCCCGACCCCCTTCACCCTAGCCACCGCCACCGGAGTGATCGTCGACCATCGCCCGTCCTCGGCCACCCTTCCGTTGGCCGTGGACACCGCCGGATCGCCGTCGCCATCGAGCTCCCGAACCACCTTCGCAGTCTACCCTCACCGCCGTCGCCGTCCGTCGCCGTCGTCGCCACCGAAGGTATGGACAAGACCGTTTTGACCTCCTCGTTCCATTTTTGGCCCTAGCTAGGACCCTAGGCCCTCGCCGTCGCCGCCGTGGCCGCACCCGAGCCCGCCGTCGCCGGAGACGAAGGGGGGTACGTGCCCCTTACGCACGTGCCGTGCCGGACGCACCCACAACCGTCCGATCGTGATCGGAGGGCTACGATTAAATCCCTTCGGGATTTAATCAGGGCCCTCGGATCTGATCCAAGCGGTACCGAGCGCTTACAGCCGTCGATCGCGACTTAAAATGCTGGAGCGATCTGGTGCGTCCACGTCATACCGGTTCGCGAGATCTAATCTCAGCCGTCCAATTTCATTTAAACCTCCCGCCTCGCGCCTGGCCGCTGGGTCAAGATCCAACGGATCTGGTTGATCCGGTCCACGCCACAGTGGCGCGGTCCACCGTGGGCCTGGATCACCGTGGACCAGAGCCCATTTTCTGTTTAAATAAAATTCCAGAAATTGATTTAAACTTTGAAAATTCATATCTTGCTCAAATTAACTCTAAATTTCACCATTCAAATTTTGTTAGAACCAGAATATTATTCTCTACACATTAATACAATAAAACAGTATGTTTCTGTTACTTAAATTATTATTGCTAAATAAAAGAATAAAAATCCCTTAGGATTAAAATTTATAATACAGAAAATAAATTGGGAAAAATCTAAAATAATAGACTTCACTGTTTCATATCAAACTCAGAATATTAAAATACTACTTCACATAAAAACACCCACAAATGATGTATGTTCCTTTAATTGGTGAATTTTATCTGTTTATTGAATGTATTGTTTATTTCCCGTATCGAGAAGACTACGAGTTCGTCGAGGAGCAGGAGTTCTACCCCGAGGTTCCTCCGTCACCCTTTGCTGATCAAGGCAAGTCATCGACCACCTTTGTGGACACAGTTGATCATTATTGAGCCCATGATTTAATAAATTATCGCTATAACTCATAGGTTAATATTGCATTAGTCAAAGATCAAGCCATACACTTATATTTATTAGATCCCCGTCCTTGTGTGCAAACCCAAGCCATGCTTATTGAGCCTTAACTCCTTGTCACTCTACAAATATTATATTAGCTAGTGCTCAATGTACCGGCACAACTGCTATAGGATATAAAGAATGAGTCGTAGAGTAGATGGATTCTGGTATATGTAATACCCTGTTAATCTTGTCTCTGGACTCTGTTGGAGTTAGGTGTGTTATAAGTATGGTGGGTTCCGGGTGCAAGCTCGGGTTTTGGTATGTCGCACCCGGGGCACTATAAGGACCGGTCTGCGGGATCTGTTGCAAAGCATTTCCGTACCAACCACAAGTCTAATGGGTAAGTCCTAACTGGAAGTGTGGAACACTCTGTCTCACGGCACCATAGTGGAGGGGGCAAGGGGCTAGCCCTCAGGGCGCCTTGTACCGACGATGGCTCAAGAAGGGGTATTGTGGAAACTCGACATGGCGAGACACGGTACGAAACCTATAAGAGGGTGCTGTTGAGTCGGGGAAGACCATATGGAAGGTTTTGGCACGAGTTCCCGTGTGATGGGTCATCTCGTTACACTTCGGTGTAGGTGATGAGTGCGTGCCTTGTGGGTACAGTGGTACCTCTCTGATCAGAGTAAAATCAATCTTTTCGAAAAGCCGAGCCCACGGTCAAGGGCGGGTTGTGTGACTACTCGCAGTTAGTTTACAATTGATTAAGTGATTGAGTTATTCATGGCATGTAAGGACTGTTGTGCGGGGAGGTAAAACGTACTCCTCGAGTTAGAATATGATGATAATGCATACACACGTTTACTTTTCCGTACTAATAAATTGCTCACATTAAATGCTTTACAAATATGCTGCTTCCGCTAAACTAGCCACTATTTCCCTTGTTATTATCTTGCATTTATAATTGCATTCGGTGGCTTGCTGAGTACATCTGTACTCACCCCGTTGACTTACACCATCAGAGCCCGTCTACTACGAGGAGGATGAAGGTCGGGAGTAGCGACCCAGTCAAGGCGAGACTGGAAGGAGGCGTTCATCTAGGACCCTTTATTTTATTAGTTTCTCTTCACTTTCATTCACTTTTGTATTAATGCGGTCTACGAACCGTGAATGATTGCCCGTATTGTACGTGGTCGCTTTATGAATGTCTTGGTTTATTGATTTTCTTTGGAATTTCAATAAAGGTCCTAATTTATTAAATCGGGGCGCGACAGGCGGCGTGCTGGCGCGTACGGCGTACAAGAGTGAGTGGACGCAAGCGCAAGGTCAGTGCGTGTGCGTGCGTGTGGCGACGTGGATGGCGTATGGGCGTGGGCGCGGTGTCAACGGCGGGTACAGGCGTGCGGTGGCGCGTGCGGCGCAGCGGTATCAACGGACGGCGCAGGCGCTGCTGACGCGAGTGGCGCGGGAACGGGCTCGGCGTACAGGCGCGCTGGCGAGGGCGAGCGCACGGGCGCAGGGCGCGGCGGCGGACGCGTCCTGGTGCAGCCAGCACTTGGCGCCCTGGCGTGCGGCCGACGCAGAGCGTGGCTTGGTGTAGCCGGCGCTTGGCGCCCTGGCGTGCGGCCGACGTAGAGCGCGGGCACACGGCCTGGCGTAGCCAGCTTGGCAAGCGGCCGGCGTACAGTGCGGGCGTGGTGCAAACAAGAAAAAAACAGAATTTCTTTTGTGTGTATAGAGAGAAAGCAATTGTTTTGGGATAAAAACCAGATAAAAGTTTGTACGGTACACTTGTGGATTTTCTTAGTAAAATGCTCAGAAACATGGATTAAAATTTTGATTTAGGGATAGAAACAATGGTATTTAGATGAAGAAAGATGATTTCAGGATCTATAATTGTCTTTTGGACGTAGAACAATATTTTTAGACCGATGAATAGTATTAAAATTATTTTCAGGTCATTTCCTTTCAAGAGTAGTGTTTTCGGTTTGTGAATAGTGATTTCAGAATAGAAATAATGAATGTTTGTTGAGTTGATCTACATTTTGATTTGGATATTGATTTTGCAATTGAATCGTGTGAATTGTTTTGTCAGGAATAGCACTTTTGGATTAGAGATAAGTTTAATTGAGATGAAAGGTTTGGAATCAACGATTGCATCGAATGATTGGATTGAAGGAGATTTTCAAGATTTCAACACAGAATGATAGGATGGTAAATAGTGACTCTAGGTTTTGATGGGTGGTTCGGTATAAATCAGTAGAGTTAAAGAATAATTTGAAAATAGGCGAATACTATTTTTGGTTTTGAATTCGATTGAGATTCCTATTTGGATTTATTTTGGCACCAACAACCATAAATCGATGAGAAACAAGAATGTTGCAATTAGAATTTTATCTGAATTAAAAGTTTTAAAACAGCCTAAAAATTAGGATGTTACATCAGCCACGAGGATGACGTGGTCGTCTCGAGGGCCGCGAGGTCGGCGAAGCACGAGGGCCGCGAGGTCGGCGAAGCACGCGGCGAACTCGGAAGAGGTGAGTTCCGGACAAGCGGAGAGCTGGGAGAGAAGGGTCAGGAAGCCCCCTCTCGCGGTCGGAGATCTCCAGGCGACGGATTTGGACGGAACCGTTGGTTTCGGCGGCGGCCGGGGCGAATTCCGGCAAAGCTAGATTGGGAGTTGGGACTCGACGGACACTCCTTCGTCGACATTTTTTCAAATAATATATTTTTTTAAAAAAATCATCCAAATCTGCATTTTTTTAAAACGGTAGAATTATTTTTTAAAAAAATATTATTTTAAAAAATCGTCTAGACATTTGGAATGAAATTTATTCAGCATAATTTATTAATTTTGCCCCAATAATTCAATTTCTACCTTCCATTGTTTTCCATCTCCTATGAAATACACCCCGCACCGCAAACCGAACCGAACCGACGGCTCAGATCGCGCGCAGATATATAATTATTTTTTTCGATATAAATTGGGGTACGCAGCCGCCCTCAAGAAATCCTCGCCCTTCGCTCCCTCTCCCTATTCGCTGCGCCTCTGAAAAACCGGAGCCGCCGCGCCTAGGGGAGGAGAAAGCCATCGGCCTCGCCCCCGACTCCTCTTCCGAAGGGTGAGTTGCGCCCGTCGGTGCCTCGCCTCGTCCTCTCCCTCCTCCACATCTCCCCTTTTTTGGGACGGTTGTTTCGTCTCTGGTTGGTTAGTGGGTAGGGATCGGTCGATGTGTCGATTGCCGACTCAGGGATGATCGATCGCGGAGTCTCTGGTTGATTCCAGACTGCTCTGTGATCCCCCTGATCTAACAGGACGCAAAACCAATCCGCAGATAAGAGGAACCATCCCAGTCCAGTTTATTCCTGTATTTCGGCTGTCTGATTGGAGGTGCTTTATGTGTGCTGTGGAACCTGTAGTGCCATAGTTCTGCTATATCTTTGCCTGATTTTTGTTTAGTTGTTATGGTTGGTGGTTTTGAATTGTGCTGCATACTTATTCTGCCACAATAAGTTTTGTATCCATGCTAATCTTCTATTTGATGATTGATGTAGCACTAACGTAAACCATTAATGTAGCTGGAGATTCAGTCTTATATTTTGGGATCACAGATGGCACAGTTGTGCATGACGCACAAAAGATATGTTTTTCTCTTCGTATTGGTTCACTTAGTGTGTGCTGGAGTTTATTCTGCGAGTAAATCTCAGAAAACTATACATATTTTGATAAAATTATCACAAAACTACATATTTAAAGTGCAATATCATAAAGTTACATACATAGAACTATAGATTTAAGCCATGTTGTTGTAAAATCACTGATTTACCAACAAATTTATAGTAAAACTACTTATATTAGAAGCTAGAATATGA
Organism: Zizania palustris; assembly: GCA_019279435.1. NCBI lineage: Eukaryota > Viridiplantae > Streptophyta > Magnoliopsida > Poales > Poaceae > Zizania > Zizania palustris. The sequence continues at coordinate 39,050,410 of JAAALK010000283.1, read as the reverse complement.
GGATTTTATCACAAAACTACCGTATCATAATTTGTTCCAAGTTTTATTCTTAGATTCTAACCTGTAAAATCTGTAGTTTTGTGATAAACTTGTAGCTAGAAATCTGTAGTTTTACTTTGCTATGGCTTAAATATGTAGCTTTGTGATAAATCTGATTTTAAATCTGTAGTTTTGTGATGTTGTACCTTAAATATGTAGTTTACCGATAATTTTGTCAAAATACATGTAGTTTTGTGAAATTTACTCTTATTATGTTTTTCTGTCAATTTATGTTTATATCAATGTATAAGAATGCAGCTGATTTATAATTTGGGACATTGTCTTGAACCGTTTACAGGGGACTTTGTTTTTCTAGCCTGCCATGTTCTCTTGTGCTTTTGTTCATATGAATAATTTATGTAACATTTCTTTATTTATCAGACATGACCATTTGTATATGGTTTCATGATTGTGCAGCAATATGACGGCTGGATATATTGCTGGTTCCCTGGTTGGGTCCTTTGCCATTGCTTACCTGTGTGACACATTTATCTCTGACATGAAGGCATTTGGAGGTCAGTATAGTCTTATATTTCAGTGCTTAACCTTCTGTAAGTGTAGATCTTAGGTTGTTTCATTCTTTGAAACAGGTAGCATTCCAAAGACTGTCTCCAACAAGGAGTGGTGGCAAGCCACCGACTCCAAGTTCCAGGCCTGGCCTCGCACCGCTGGACCACCGGTTATCATGAACCCTATCAGCCGGCAAAACTTCATTGTCAAGTCCACGGAATAGGCGAGAGAAGCTGGTTCAGCATTTTACTTCAACCATGAAGCTGAATTTTATTTCCAGGCCTTAAAATTGTGATAAAACACACTACAGTCAAGATACTTTTGCAATTTGCACTTCATTTGTGAGCGAACTTTGGAGCTCACAGCCAGCCTACTTTACATTTGATGAGTTCCGTTCCTTGGTGAAAATTTCTCACCAGGCGGTAAAGAATTGGATTGTTTTCCTATCTAATATGTTTTTATTTGGCCAAGTTGTTTCTTAAATTTAATTTACAGTGTTCCCTTGCTTCTGTGTCTGCACTTTGGGGCAATACTGGTGAATTGTTTGTGCTTAAATTATGTTTTATGATTTCATGTTTCTTCTGGCATTAATGCCCACTGGTAATGTAAGGTTCTTGCAAAGCATTAATGCCCACGAAACATAACAAAATAATGCGCACAGCATAATGAAAATACAAGCTAATTTTGGACGCTTTTGGTCATAATTGGAATTATAATATAATTCACATAGCTTAAAAATAGAGATTATAATATAATCCTAGTTATTATATAAATAGGGAGATGACTTTATTAGTTATCGTAGCTGAGTTGGCTATAATTTTTCGTTTGATAAATAGTTCACTTCTACTTACAAGTGAATCTGAAACTAACTCCATAAAATTAGTAGCGCGTTACACTATGGTAAAAATAAAAAAAATAAATGTGTTGAATTTGGAATAAATTTTTTAGTTAGTTAAATTAACTTCAAAAATATTCTATTCAAATGTGTAAATTAAATATTATATTTTTTATCTAAACCATTTGTACAGGAAAAAAATGGAATTTCTAACATGACTCAACATAGAATAACAAGTAACAACTAACAAAAAAACTCTTAGCACTTGGCAGAAAGTTTCAAATATATATATATATATATATATATCATTGAATATTATTGGTAAAAATATAAAGTTTCAAAAATCTAAAAATAAGTTATAGAATATTAAAGAAACCTCGTGTGTTGACATAAAAACACTTTTTACCTGGTCCGAAGCTATGATTACAAGCTTGAAATAATCACTATTCGTGGTTGAAAATGCTCTACTCCCTACCTAAATCCTACATATAAAAAGTAGACGCAATGTCAAATTAAATGTGATCAAAAGTATCCAAAAAACATCGTAGTACATAAACATAAAAATTATATGGTGTGTCCATCAAAATTTCCAAAAAGATATTAGGGCCCAGACACACGCTCTCGTCTAGCTTTGGATCTTAAAAGACTTCTTTAAAACACGTGAATTTTAAAGAATTTTTATAGCAATTGAACTAAATTCTTTAAAATTCTTTTAAATGAACTCCATAAAGAGCCTTAAAAATGTAAAGGCGATTCATGAGCTGTGGGAGAGCTCCTTTTACCTTATTAAAAAAACCTAAATATAGTTTTAGGGGTGCTTTTGCATTAGATACGGCTAAACTCCTTCCAAAACCCTAACAACAGCCTCCTAATCCCTGACACGTGGCAGACTACCAGAAATGCCCCTCCCACACGAAGCACGGAAATATCACCGCAGGGCCCGTGCCGTGCGTGCGCAACGAGATAAAAAGAAAAGCAGAGCGCCTCACCCACTACCCACCCAGCCGCAGAGACCAGCGGCCACGGACGACTAGGGGAGCCGCTCTTCCATATAAAAAGGACGCGGCGGCGGCCTCCATCGCTCTTCTACCCAAACAGCCCCTCCTCGCCTGCGAACCCAATCATTCCCCACGTCTCCTCCCCCTTCCTCTCGCCGCCTCTCCTCTCCCGGGACCCGGAGCTTTCCCGCCGCCGCGCGGCAGGTGAGTGTCGCCTCGCCACCGGTCCAATCCCGCGAGCTCTTCCTCCTGGTTTGCGTCCATCCCCGGCCGAATCCATCGCGCGCACTCGAGAGGGCGGCTCGCTGTGCCCGGGGGTCGATTCGGCAAAGGGTTTAGGGCTTTTGATTCCGCTGCGGATCGTGTTTGGCTGGAGTTTAGTGGCGCTGGCCTCTGGGCGTGGGCGGCGCGTGCTCTTAGCTTGCCTTAGGAGGCAGATGTGTTGTGGACTGTCCGATGGGTTTGGCCTGATTGGATTTGGTGGCGTTGCCTTTGTTTTCGGCAGGAATATGGCGGGGAAGTCGAAGGGCGGGAAGAACAAGGGGAAGGCGCAGGGTACAAGCCAGGTCGTCACGGTGGAACCGGAGGTGCCAGTGATTGATGGAGGTGAGGACGCCAAACCTGAGAATGGGGACGTTACCGAGTCTGTCACCGTGGAGGGCGGTGCCCCTGATGTCGAGAAGGAGCCAGCAGATGCAGCTGGTGAAACACAAGCTGCGAAGAAGGCAGCTGAAAGTAAGGGTCACTCACACTGATACTGTATTTGTTTTGTCAAACTAGGAATCGTGCTCTGCAGTATATAACGTCAATAAAGCTCTGACTCTAGAGATATAACTGATTGTGCAGTACCATTTGGACAGAGAAATCGTCCATTTCAGTCCTGATGTGCTGTTGGGTTAGAGAAATTACCGATTGTGCAATTTTATTGGGCTTTACAAGGATCCAACTGGTGTGTGTAATTTTAATAATTAAGTAGTTTAGAGCGATGCACTTTTTTAAATGTAGAGTAAGGCTAGATGAGATCAATTTGCTATGTGGAATGAAAAACTTATTTAATGCTGCTGCATTGACTTTGTGCTTGCATCTGTGATGGTGGGTATGCATTGTATCTATTACAATGGACATAAACTTGTCTTTGGTATGGTTGTGACACACTGAGACTTGTCTGTTCTAACTCTTTTAAAGCTGCGATGGCACTGAGACTAGATGTGCCTATATCTGTAATCGCAGTTATCTGGTTCTGGCAACAATTTATGGAATAGTTAAGATCCCATTTACACATGTATTTATTTCCACATTGGGCTACCCATTCTCATTTAATGGGAAATGACTTATTTGTTAAAACAATTATTTTCTCTAGAGATATATCTTTTTTAACGAGTAACGACCAACCTTTTTATGTCAAGCAGGTGAAATCCATCTCTACCCTGTGTCTGTTGAGACACAATCTGGTGAAAAGCTCGAGTTACAGGTAAACATATAGACATTGTACTGCATTATTTCCTCATTCTGTATTAGCTTTATGTAATTCATGTTACACCATTACAGCTAAGCCCTGGAGATTCTGTCATCGATGTCAAACAATTCCTTTTGGATGCTCCTGAAACCTGCTTCTACACATGCTATGATTTGATATTGCACACTAAAGATGGCTCGACTCATGAGCTAGAGGACTATAATGAAATTTCAGAGATAGCAGATATAACTGCTGGTGGCTGTTCATTGGAGATGGTTGCTGGTATGTAATACATCATTCTTTGGATTGTTCTATTTGGTTATTCCTTTGAGAATTTGAGACAACAATCTGTGTTTTCTCCCTAGGAATATATGATGAGAGATCTATTAGGTCGCATCTTCGCCGTGTCAGGGAATTGCTATCCCTCTCTAGTCTTCATGTCTCACTCTCCACATCCCTTGCCCTGCAACAAGAATCTGCACAGGGAAAATCTGCAGGTACTGCAGGTACAACCCTTGATTTTACCCTATTTAGGTGCTTATGTTTACTGATAACATTCTATACTCGTAGGAATACCTTCTGCAATTTTATTGTGTAGTTCACTGATTTGCACGCAAGATTTGATACAACTTGGTGTTGATGTATCATGTATATCTTGTTTTCCTTTTTCTGTAATTGACAGATTCTGGGAAAACTGCTAATCAAGAGCTTGATGGGTTGAATTTCATGGATGACAGTACTGGCACTCTCATTAATTTGTTGTCATCTGCACCAGCAGAGATCAAATGTGTGGCTAGTATCATCTTTTCATCATTCAATCCTCCACCGAGTTATAGGAGGTAACTCTACTGTTTGCATATTATGTATTTGTGTCATTATCTTTGGATATCTTCTGAAGAATGATTGCATATGAGGTTATTATTGTGCAGTATTTGGATTCTTTATGGAATTTTCAGTTGTTGATCCCTTCTTCAGGTTACATGGAGATCTCATTTATGTTGATGTTATGACATTAGAAGGAAACAAATACTGTATCACAGGAAGCTCCAAATCATTTTATGTAAACTCTAGCAATGGAAATATTCTGGATCCAAGGCCTTCAAAACAAGCTCAGGAGGACAGCACTCTAGTTGGTCTGCTACAAAAAATTAGTGCCAAGTTCAAGAAAGGTTTTTCATTGCTCTTGAAATATTTCTTTATTATTCCAAGGACTGCTATATGTTTCTATAATATGAGTTGGACAAATCTTTTGAAGGTTTTCGTGAAATTTTGGATCGCAAAGCATCAGCCCATCCTTTTGAGAATGTTCAGGCATTGCTCCCAGTGACTTCTTGGTTGGGAGCTTATCCTGTGCCAGGTAACTTATTCAGTACTTTCCTGTGATCACCATTGCCTTTTCTTTTCTTTTCCTTTTCTGTTTGGGGGTGGGATCTGCTTATTTAAGGCCTATTAAAACTGCTCTGTTTCTAGTATGATCCATTCTTAGGCTAGTTATAAGCATGTTTTATGACAGCAGGCATAATGGTTTGATGTACACCAGGAGCTATGCTTATCCTGTCTCTAGTTCTACTATTGTAGTATTGACTTCAGTCGATAAACTGCATAGACATTGCCAGATTCTTTTGCAGCTGATTCTGACCTTGGTTGGGTACTTTTCACCGATCCTGTTTTCTGTAACTGTTTATGTCGATCTTCACTACTAAATATTTAATATTCTTTTTTTTGCAATACTGATATAAATTATTCTGGATTCCTATTTTCCCTTTTTTTGTATAGATGCTGTAATATAACTTCCTATCCACATTTTTGTGTATAACAGAACATAAAAGGGATGCAGCTAGGGCTGAAGATTCTGTTGTGTTGTCATATGGTACCGAATTGATTGGCATGCAGAGGGACTGGAATGAGGAATTACAGTCATGCCGGGAGTTTCCTCATAGCAGTCCTCAAGAAAGGTTCTTATTTACCATTGCACTTTTGTATTGCCAATTTATAACTGTAATAATAAAATATTTATTGCTACTGTAGGATATTGCGTGGCAGAGCACTTTATAAGGTGACATGCGATTTTGTTGATGCTGCAGTTAAAGGGGCAGCTGGTGTCATTAATAGATGCATACCTCCAATTAATCCAACTGATCCAGAATGTTTTCATATGTGAGTACTGAGTAAGCCTAAATATAATACCTTAGATGATAGCAAAACAATCCTCATGGCACCAATGTTATGTTGAGGTTTTCTACTTTTCTCTTCTAAGAGTGATTAGTTGATTACTATTTGTTGCATCCATCTGACCATTAGGAAGTTCCTTTGTGTATTTGCTCTGTCAAGTATGGTTTAAGTGATCTGACTAATTGATTTGGAAGTTTTTTATTTCCATTTAGAGATGCTTACATATACTCTTACATAATTCAGGTATGTGCACAACAATATTTTCTTCAGTTTTGCTGTGGACTCCGACTATGAGAAACTCTCGAAGGACCACAAGCCAGATGGTCAAAATGGATCTGGCAGAGATGTGATAGACTCCTCAGATCTGGGAGCTAAGCCAAATAGGAACCATGCAGATCCTAGTGGCACAGTGAATTCCAAAACTGAAGAACCTAATGGTGTTTTGGAGAATAGTTCTGATGCATCTGCAGAGGCACAGATAGCAGACAGTGAGCAGGCAACCTATGCTTCTGCTAACAATGACTTAAAAGGAACTAAGGCCTACCAAGAAGCAGATATTACTGGGCTTTACAATCTTGCCATGGCAATAATTGATTACAGAGGCCACAGGGTTGTAGCACAGGTATGCTTTGAAAACAGTTCCTGACCAGTGACCACACAGTGTTTTTAGGCTTTTATGCTATTCCACTGGATGCCTATTTTTATTGCACATGTTAAGTGGCTAACAGGCTAAGTGCAATTATCTTTCTATGTTTTCTAACAAGTCCACACTTTTGTTGGGTTTAGTCCCACATTGATTATTGATGGGGGGAGCACAACTTAAAAGGTGGGGCAGCCCTCACCCATCAGGCTAGTCATCTGGGTTGACTAGGCCTAGAATTTAAGTTGTGGCTCGCTCAGTTCGACCTGAGTGAGCCCTACCTGCGGTGTATCAGAGCCCGGTTAGAGAACCCACGGAGAATCTCTGAGTGGCATCACAGGAGATTGGGCTGGACAGGTGTGCATGTGCGATGTGTGATGGGGGTGATTGTTGTGTTTAGTCCTGCATCTAGTATTGAACCTTGAATTAAACCATTTGAGCAGGCTACATGATTTAGTATAGTCTCCTGCTGATGGAATTAGCAGTTTGACCATTGCACTATTTAATATTTATTGAGCTATTTCATTGCATCTATCCTTATTATAGTCATTTCTTTTTTATAAAATGGCTCATATTGGAAATGTTTTACTAAGTTCTTATTCATTTGCCTTGTACAATTGTACTTGTAGAGCATCATACCTGGTATTCTCCAAGGAGACAAGTCCGATTCCCTTCTGTATGGTTCTGTTGATAATGGCAAGAAAATATCTTGGAACGAATCATTTCATTCAAAGGTTAGCGAATATGTTTTGTTTGGTCCACAAAACATTTTTGTTACAGGAATGACAATTTTCTTTAGTATACGGTCTCTAAAAATTTCATGCATTCTTTAGTGGTGGTGCATCATGCATTCATGCACTTCACAAGAATTTGCTAGTTTTGCCTGAGCTGGCAGCAGTAAATGGGAGTAAACTGGTTGTTATGTTAGTTAACATGTTATTGCTTAATGCAATGACTAATGATAGGATTATGGTTGGTATATAAGATTATCAGTGGTGATACAAAAAGTACATCCTATTGCAAGTATGGCTGAGTGGCTGACTGAAATGCAATTTTTGATATTTTGTTTCCCATCTTGTCACTTGACTACTATTTATGTTATGTTTTTTCTAGCATATCACTATATCAGGTTTTCTCAAACATAAGGTGTATGGTTTGCCTGACTCGTGCACCGTTGGCTTTGTATTAAATGACAATGCAATGTCTGTTGTTTGCCTTACTCATTCACACTCGCTTTCTGTTGATTGTTGAAGATCATTATGGAAATTAATTTAACAAGTTGAGAAAGGTTCAGTTGTAGTTATACTAAATTCTCAGTGATAATGAACTAATGATTAATCACTTTGGTTGTTAGACATCACAGTATATATCACGTGCCTTGTGATATTCACCTTTTCTTTTACTATTCTTTTTTGGTGACGATATCTATGTTCAAACCCTAAATTATGATCTGTTCTTTTAGGTGGTCGAGGCTGCAAATCGGCTTCATGTGAAGGAGCATGTGGTTTTGGATGGTTCTGGCAATCCTGTAAAATTAGCTGCTACAGTTGAATGCAAGGGAATTGTTGGAAGTGATGACAGGTAAAGTTAAACATTATGCTTTTTTTCCTTTTGTTGGGTTCTCTGCATTGGTGTGCGTGCGCGCGGGGGGTCTATTCTGATCTTCAACTGTTTCCATATATACATATCCAAACTAAAAAATGTTAATGTTTTTAACACAATACTTTTGGTTTTTCCTACTATGTAGGCATTATATTTTGGATCTTATGAGAGTGACACCTCGAGATTCTAATTACATTGGACTACAGCACCGCTTCTGTGTGTTGAGGCCTGAACTTGTAGCCTCATTCATTGAAGTGAGCTGACCTCAGTTTTTATTTTCCCTTAACTTTGTTTCCCTGGTATACAATATTATGTATGGTAACTATCTCATATCTATGTTCGCAGGCTGAATCTGTAAATAAATCGCCTAAGAAGAAAGCTGCAGATGCTGCTGGAGAGTCTAGTACTTCTGATGCTCCGGTTGGTTAATTGTTTTCTATTTATTATGGAATATTTCATGTGTGTTCCTAAAAATGCATCTGGTAATCAATTTTGATTGTGTCACCTCATAAGAGTTAAATCACTAAATATGGTATTCTCTTGCTGTATAACCCAAAACACATTGCAATGTTCTTGTTTCTTATGATCATATCTTCCTGTGTTGCAGTTATCATAACTTGTTTGTCTTAAGTTTTGAATTAGGCAATATCGTGAATCAAATTAAAATTTCCTTTGTAGTGTGTTGGATTACCTTGTGGTACTCATATGTTCAAGAGGCTAAAATTCAAGAAAATAAATGTGTGTTTTCTTGTTCCAAATATGTAAGCTGGAAGCTTGTTCCACCTATTTTAGGCTACTTCTGTGGAAGGGGACATGAAGTCTGATGAGAGCTCTGATCCTAGACCTGACAAGTCTGATGAAGGCTCTGGTCCTAGCCCTGGCACATCTGATGACACTGACAGGTCTGCTCCTGGACCTGCTGAACATAAGGACTCAGCTGCAGAAGTCCTTTTCAATCCAAATGTGTTTACGGAGTACAAACTTGCTGGTAGTCCAGAGGTTAGTCTTAAAACTACTCTCCGTTGATATCCCTATCCCAATTTAACTACATTGTACTCTTTGCTATTCTTAGGATATCGAAGCAGATGAAGCATTGGTTAAAAAGGCTGGTTTGTATCTTGTAGACTCTGTGATACCAAAGTTTGTTCAGGATCTTTGCTCCCTAGATGTCTCCCCTATGGATGGGCAGACTTTAACCGACGTGATGCATAGCAATGGGATAAATGTTAGGTACCTGGGCAAAGTGAGTCTCTGAACTGAACAATCACCTGAATGTGAATCCATTGCATTTCATGTATTATGTTCATAATCTAATTCCTTTCTCAGGTGGCTGGCATGATAAAACATTTGCCACATCTGTGGGACTTGTTCTTGTCTGAGATAATTGTTAGGTCAGCAAAGCATGTGGTCAAGGTGATTTTTCTTTCTTGGTTTATCCTAAGAACAACTATCTATTTTTAGGGTGGAAATTCTTTTTGGCTAGCTGGGGTGATAGTTTATAAAGGACGTGTCATCCTGCTGTCTATTCAAATGAATGTTAGAATATATAAACTTTGTGTGGTGGCCTTCTGTTATTGTTGTGGGAAAGTATGTGACATCACTTCTGGAACATCAATCATTAGTACTCATATACATTTTTTTATGCTACCAGTTAACAGTCCCAATCATCTGGGCTTTGCTCTCAAAATGCATAATTTTCTCTTGTTACTATGGTTAAATTCATTGGAGACTATGCTAATTTGTTAACCATACTGTCTGTTCTTCCCATTCCAGGAAATACTGAGGCAAAGCCCAGATCATGATATTGGACCAGCTATTTCTCATTTCTTAAATTGTTTTATTGGCAATATTTTGTCAGCTTCCACAAAAGGTAGTGTTGACGGTGCACATTCAAAAGTCCAGAAGGTATGCTATTCCACATGGAAGGAATTTATATGTGCTTTAAGTTCACCCTCAGCTTGTGTTGTAATTGTGACAAATGACTATTGTCTTTTGCATATTCAAATTGTTAGGGTCATGAAAAGACTCAAAATCAGAAGTCTACTAAGGGACAGAAATCAAACCTTTCTGCTTCAAAGAACATTCTGCCAACATTTTCCCATCTAACATCTGACGGAGTTTGGTCTAACATTAAGGACTTTGCAAAACACAATACCTGGTACTGATGGTTGATGCTTCGTGCAGTTCTTTAGCTTTCTGTTTGTGGATGGCATCACTATAACACTTGGTTTGTTTAGTTTGAAGTGCCAGATGATGCAAGGGTTTGTGCTAAAAGAGTTGTGGTACTCCGCAATCTTTGCCAAAAGGTTATCTTTGTTCAGCTGTACATAATGCATTCTATTTATCAGATAAGGATTGAGTTTGCTATTCATTCAGACTTTCAGAGAAATATTTTAGTAATAAGTAGATTGGGCTGTAAGGAGTTAAAAAAAACAATATTGTATGCACTTTTGTGAAATGTTGACATGCTTGCAGAATACATCTTCAACATACTACACAATACCTTTCTAAATTGTTATTATCATGACATGGGATGCATCCACTAATTTCGTTCAATTGTTACCTATTCAATAGGTGGGAATAACAATTGCTGCTCGCAAATACAGCCTGGATGCTGCAGCTCCATTCCAGCCTTCAGATATCCTGAATCTCCAACCAGTTATCAAGCACTCAGTTCCTGTCTGCACAGATGCAAGGAATCTTATGGAAGCAGGGAAAATCCGGATGGCTGAGGTATGGCTGATATAATCGTGTAACTAAATTTGTTAGCCTGTCTTTTCATGCACTCATCTTATACAACAACAATAAAACCTTTCAATCCCAAGCATGTTGGGATAGGTTAGAGTTGAAACTCAACATGAGCCATTAAGGTTCAGGCACATGAATGACTTCTCTCCATACACTCCCTGCACTCATCTTATATTGCTTAATTTTATTAATATATAATCAAATCAAAATCAAAATGTCCCCAGTAAAACATTTACTCGTACACACACAACGACACAAGTAATGAACGATCCCTACGGAAGTAAATGTATACTATTCTCCAACTTGAAGACAGGAAGAAACCAGGTTAGGCAGCTTCGATCGGCCCAATTTCGCTGCCTGCTGGGACAAAACAGGGTCGCTGATCAGTTGGAGGACCTAGTAGTCGGCCAGGAACGTCTTGGCTGCGACGAGGCTGGGGAAGTAGGGCGTCTCGAGGAACATCTACGTTCATCTCCTCCATCGGCATGAACAACGCCCGGTTGGCCGAAGCCTTCGTGGTGCCCATCATAGTGACCACGAGTTGTCGGTACGCGAAGAAGAACTACCTCACCGCCGACTGTACGGCCTGGAATGCCTAAAGCAGCTCCACCTCGCCGGACTCCTCGCCCTCGCCGTGCCCCGGCTGTGCTACAGCTTCCTAGCCGCCTCCTGCACCCTCGGCCCGCCGTTGGGATCGACCTCGACGCCCAGCACCCACGGTATACGCTTCTTGAGGTCCCTCATCACGTTAGCGATGTGCAGCAGCATCTTGGACCGGAAGTAGGACTCATTGGAGCCCGGTGCCGCCCGTATCGCAAGCTAGCTCTTGAGCCGTAGGAAGTCGTCTAGGTCCATAGGTGCAGGTCCTCAACGTCGGCGAGTAGCTTCCGTATGCGCTCCAAGAGGCAAGATCTAGTAGCCGCTCGCCTCGGCCTCCCAGTTTCTTGCTTCGATTCGGTTTGTTTAGGCGGATGAAAAGTTGTGAGGCTTCGCACAGCCAGGAGCCTAGAACTCGAGTCCCTCGAGGATGGTGAATAGTGATTCGTTCTCCCTATTGTGGTAGCCGGTCTTGGGTTCTAGCGCCACCTTCGCCTTGAGGGTGTGCAACTCGTGAGTCTTCACGATGCGGTCGTACTCGAGTACCGGCTTGCTGGAGAGGTTGGGCTCGCTGAGGCCAAGGGTGAACCGTGAACACGTAGCTGGCTCTCGATGGCTTACATGATCTTGGCCGCGACGGTCTCGGACTTTTCCCACGCGGTGAGGCGCGGGAGCAGGCTCCCCTCGCTGACGTGGAACACCGTCCTAGCGGTGCTACCGAGCAGCTGCCACACCTCTGATGAGCTCCGCTCCCGCGGGACATGCCTTGGGGGCTAGGACGCGGACAGCTCGTCCTGGACACGCGCCACCTCCACCTCCCATGCCTCGAGTGCCTCCAGCCGTTGTGGGACCATGCTGGGGCAGGGAGAGGGACGACACTGGCCGCTGGGTGGGGGCGTCGACCGTCGGGTGGGAGCACAGGGTGGTCGGCTGTGCCGAGGAAGCAAGCGAGCAGCAGAGTAGGGAGGAGTGAGGCGGCGCCGATCGGAGCAGCGGACGGAGGGGGACGACTGGAGAAGGAGGCGGGGCAAGGAATCGCCATACTCAACTGCTGAAGGGAGGGGGTGGGTCGGGGCGGGGCCAAGAAAAATGTGGAAGAGGAGGCGGCGTGGTGCTGTGCAAAGTGGAGGGGAGGACGGAGGCTGGTAGGTGAGATGAGTGTAGGACTCACGATCACCATGAAGTCCTCTTTTTAGGAGTAGGAGATATTCTGTTTAATTCTCTGTGCTCATTGATTTTGTAAATTTTGTTTCTTGCGTTTCAGGGAACATTGAATGAAGCTTATGCACTATTTTCTGAAGCTTTTTCTCTACTTCAACAGGTATGCAACCCAGCTATTACATCATAACATGTAAATTTGACTTCTGATATTTATTTATGATCATTTAACAGATTACTGGTCCCATGCATAGGGATGCTGCAAACTGTTGCAGGTAACTAGCTTATTCACACTTGATTATTCTATTGTTAGTAGTATATTTGTTTTCATTAGAAAGACACATGTGGCAGGAACCTTGATCTCCTAGATGGACACTGCATTTCCTAGAACAATGGATTTGAAATAATTTTTTGCATCAATTGATAAGAGAGTCCAATATATTGGAATGTAATGGTCTACATGGTTGTCACGGCGCCCCGGCGAAACCAGTCGCCAGGGGGCCGACTGGACGCCTAGGCGCCTAGGCGGGCGCCTAGGCGACCAATTAAATTCAGCATGCAAAGGTCAGCACTTTGCATTTCAGCAGTGCTGCCTTCTCTGTTGCTGCCTGCTGGAAACTGCTGCCTTCTCTGCTTGCTGCGGCGAGGGAGCACAGGGGAGGGGGAAGCAGGGGAGGGAGCACAGGGGAGGGAGCTGAGGCGGCCGGGCGGCCGGTGGCCGGGTGGCGCAACTGCGCAAGGGGAAGCAGAGCAACTCGCTAGGGGAACTGGAGATCTGGCGGCCGGCGGCACCGCCCGGGCGGCGCAAGGGGAAGCGGAGCAACTCGCTAGGGGAACCGGAGATCCAGCGGCCGGTGGCGCAAGGCACAGGAGCAGATCCGGCAGCCGGCGGGCGGCGGCGCAAGGGACTGAGGCGGCGGCGCAAGGGAAGAGGAACCGAAATGGCCTGGACACGGAGGCACGGACCCTAGGCGCCCGCCCAGAGTCTCCTGGCGACCGCCTAGGCGCCATGGGCGACGCCTAGAATCTCCAGGCGGGCGCCTAACTCACCCAGGCGAGGCGATTCAGCCAGGCGTCCGGCGGTGACCGCCTGGACGCCTAGTCGGCGCCTAGGCGTCGCCTAGGCGACGCCATGACAACAATGATGGTCTATTTCTGCCACTTGTTCAGCTGCACATTGAAGATTTTCACAATTTTTTTTGTTATTATGTACAAGTCATCCATACTAAAATACTTTATTTTTAAATTCCTTTTCCCTTTGCCTGAAGGTACCTTGCTATGGTTCTATATCATGCTGGCGATATACCAGGAGCAATTGTGCAGCAACATAGAGAACTTATCATAAATGAGCGATGCCTTGGTCTAGATCATCCTGATACAGCCCACAGGCATGTTCTTCAATTTCATTTATTATATAACACTTTGGTGCTATCCTTATAATTCAAATAAATTATATTCTGAATTTCTTTTGCATGTGGTGAAACTAAATTTTGTTGTATTGTTATGAAACTGATATTGCATGTGGTGAAACTAACTTTCCCTGTATTGTTATGATACTTACATCCAGTTATAAATTCCATCATCTACTCATTAATTTCAAACCAACTTTTGTGATATCAACTGAGAAGGAATTACATCCTGTGGAAAATCTGAAGATGTAGAAGCACAATAGGTTGTTCAGGCTAGCCTGCAACCCTGCATGGATTATGTGCTTTTGCTGTTCAGTTTGTCATATTTCCATATTCAAACAAAATCAGTTCAACATTATTCTTGTTATATGCATGTATATGCACGTGCTAGGGCAGCAGTTGCTGGCTGCTTGGCAAGCTTCAGCAAGATGAACATATCTAACATATTAGCTATTGTATTTATCTAATTGCTAGTCTGTTGCATATCTCTTAGGTTGGGTAATCTCTTGCTTCATCGTTAGCTCCTGCTGTTAGGGGTGTCATAGAAATAGGGCTAGGCAGCATTCCCAAGGATCTTCACCCTCATCTATAGTCTATTCTCATCAAAAGCAGCCGACGCCGACTGGCTATCCTCCTGGTGATGTTTATCCTCCAGTGATCTAATGATTATCACAGTTCAGCAGTATAGAAGCCTAGAACATATTTTGATCATGTTCATCAATGCAACTTTTGTAATTTCAGTTTACAAACGTCATTTTTTCCTTGATATTGGGCTGTTAGTATCTCATGCATTTATTATTATTTATTAACCTCGGGTGTTCTTTTCTTTTTTCAGCTATGGTAACATGGCTTTGTTCTATCATGGGCTTAATCAAACTGAACTCGCACTGCGACACATGTCTCGCACCCTGCTTTTGCTAAGTTTAGCATCAGGCCCTGATCATCCTGATGTTGCAGCAACTCTTATAAATGTTGCGATGATGTATCAGGATGCCAGCAATATGAGTACTGCTCTTAGGTATCTTCAGGAAGCACTCAAGAAGAACGAGAGGCTTCTAGGCCCAGATCATATCCAAACTGCTGTCTGTTATCATGCCCTTGCCATTGCATTCAGCTGTATGGGTGCATACAAACTTTCAATTCAGGTCAGTTCTGGTGGAAAATGGTTGACAACACAAACACACAATATTTTTAAAAACATCGACTTATATTGACTCTGATGGCAGCATGAAACTAAGACTTACGATATACTGGTGAAACAATTGGGGAGTGATGATTCACGGATAAAAGATGCAGAAAATTGGTTAAATACATTTAAGACGCGAGAACAGCAGGTATAAATTCCAACTGTATTTTGATCAGCGTGATACTTTTCATAATCATACTATATGTTATATGTATGAATAGTACTGTAAAGCTATATGAGTTTCATATTTTTCTGTAAGGTGTGTAGGTCTTCTTTTCATTTGGTCTCAAGGATTTTTTTGTACATGTCCTAATATAACAAAGCAATAAATTCAATCAGACCCCGCTTTTTTAATAAAAATCCACCCCTTATGTTTTGCATACTTCCTCTTCCTTACATGCTGGGAATTTTGCATTATCCATCAAAGATATAATTCTCTTTTCACTGTACAGGTTATTGCCCAGAAGCAAAAAGGCCAGCAGGGTACTAACCCACCCACTAATCCTATTGATTTGTTGAAGGTAATTTTAGTAGTTGCAATTTGAAAGTTTACATTATTATGCCTTTGATACTTTGCCCTCTTTAATTCCAGGAGAAAAAAGTTTTTAGCAAACTTTTTTTGTTTGGAAAATGTGAAAAAAATGCAAACTTGCTAAAGAGAGTCAGCAATCGTTTAGTTCTCAGAATGCTACTGTTGTCAGTTTGGAGGCTAGCAGCACTAGCCTAGCCTTGCACTGGGCGGTGTATTGGTGTTAATTGAACTGGCAGTTGGGACTGTGAGATAGCATTATTTTGTTTTAGCTATGGTCCTTCCTACATATCGAAATACATTGATTTGTGTTGCTGTGTTTTCCCTACTTTATGTGTCTGCTATTCTCTGCATGACTTTAATCCTTGAACACTATGTCCAAAGGTGATGTCACGTTGCCCTTATTTTGCTGGCTTCTCCTGAGAGCGAATGAAGTATACACATATGGCTTTTAGACGCCTGACGTCTGTATTTTATACGTGTTTTTTTACATAATTTTTTCCACTTGATTTCAGGCACATCCTGGATTGGCAAAAGCAATTAAGGCAGCTGCGAAACAATCTGGTGATGGATCAGCAAACGTGAACAGATCACTCAATGCCGCCGTTGTTGGTGAAGGTGTTCCTCGAGTAAGAGGAGTTGATGAGAGAGCTGCTCGTGCAACTGCAGAAGCTCGGAAGAAAGCTGCTGCCAGAGGCCTTAATGTGCGCAGCGGACCTGTACCAGATTACATGGCTAATCTATCTCAAATCCTCAACCTTATGGACTCGGCCAAATCTGCTTCTGCCACTCCAGCCACTGCTAGCACTCAACCTGCATCTGAAGGGCAGCAATCGAATGGGCCCACCCAAAACGGTACTGCAATGGATACCAACGGGCCATCACTGAAGTCCGGTGGTCAAACACCAGTAGGATTAGGAACTTCATTGGAGTTGAAGAAGCAGAAATCAAAGCAGAAATAATAGAAAATGCAACATCTGGGGTAGTTTTTTTTCCAACAATTTTGGAACTCTAGGGCGATTATGGTTTTTTACCCACATAGAATTGTCACGCCACGCCACTGCAGCATGGTGGAGGAATAATTTTGTTTGTTTTTTTGAGAGGGGGTTCTTAGGATGAGCTCAATAATGACAACTGAGAATGAAGTGAAAACAATTGTTGGGACAATGAGACTTGCTGAATATTGAAGAGATGCTAAGCCTTCCTACAAAGCTGAGATAAGATCCAGTTCGCCCCAAGTTAATTGTTCTTTGTAATCTGTTTGATCATTATAATTACTTGTATACAAGTATACATTAGTTTTCTACATGGTTATTAATGTATAATGTTGATCATCAGTTATTTTTATATGCCACCATCTATTAAAATAATAATACATGGAAATATTTTTAAATATTAATCTAACTATACATCGTACTTTCTTAGATGCTATTTCCAAAATAAGTCATTCATAGTTAGATTCATTTATGATAGTTAGATTCATTTATGGATCGATAAGTTTTGAAATATATGTATTTAAATTCATTGATTCATAAATTAAGAACACACTCAAATTTCCAGCCTATACGACTTCTGCTGTTCAGCACATCATATCGCGAGGCAAGGCATCGAGACAATTCAAGAGAACAGTGCGTTTGTAGGTGTTTATTGTGACCAACGATCACAATAAAACAATCCAACAGATTTATTCCGATTTCCGACTCTGCTGCGTCTCTCAGGTCTGTTTGACAGGATGAATTCCTAGCCGTGTGTATGGAGTTTAGCTTGCCAAACAGACCCTCGAGGGCGACAATGCCACGGATATGCAACGAAGTAGTGCTCATCAACAAAACATATAAACAAGTATCAGCTTCGAAATTCACTGAGCTGACGGTTGCATAACTTGTGCTACGAGTTCACAACTTGAGTCAATGATCTGGCTTCTTCTCGGTTGTGTACGGGTAATACTCTTTGTCATTGTCCACTCTGGTAGTATTAGCGCCAATGTCCAGTACAGCAATCGTGAATGCCAGGCAAGAACCAGCAGTAATGGCAGACGGAATGCTCCTTCTTGCCAATTGAGTATTTCAAGATTAACAGTCATCAGCCTTGCTAGCTAATATACTGAATCATAATTATTAACTAAGAGGTGAACAAAAGGGTATCCTATTACAAATATGATTAAGAACGTAGTTATTAAGGCATACCCATAGGATTTAGGAAAGATATTAATAGATAAGTAGTGTCCGGGTAAGGCGTAAGTGGACATCACACGGTGCATGAACTTATTAAGGCATAAGAGGATATTCCTTGGTGTATGCTTTTAGCTGATGATGTGGTGCTAGGTGATGAAAGTCGGACAGGAGTAAATAGGAAATTGGAGCTGTGGAGGCAAACTCTTGAGTCCAAAGGTTTTAGATTTAGCAGGACTAAAGCTCAATATAAGAAATGTGACTTTAGTACTACTACACATGAGAAGGAAAATGTTAATTTGGAAGATCTAGTGGCCAAGAAGGATACTTTTCAATATTCGGGATCAATGCTTCAAAGATAAGATATTAATGAAGATGTTAGTAAGGGTGGAAGTGAATCCAATAGTTTCCGTCAGAATCCAGAAAAATGTATCGAATCCAGATTTTTTCTGATATGGATTCAGATATTTTTTAGATAAAGAAACGAATATGACATCACTGATATCTGACAAATATGGATTCAGATTCAGATAATCCAGATAACTTTATTCAGATTATCCAAAATAAAAAGCTCATTAGGCCCAGCTATTTGTAACCCTTCAACCTAGCTATTTGTAACCCTTTATCTAATGTTTTAGGATGTGTGCACTTCACTTCCTCTCAATCCCTCCTACAACCATACCGTGCCACCTATCCCAGTAGCCACCTAGGCAGGTGCCCTGGCCGACGCCCCACTGCACCCTTGGTCGACTCCCACCCTAGCCGGTGGCCTGCCACCGCCCTTCCGCGCTCCCTGACCGTCGCTCCGCCATGCCCCTACTGGCTGACTCTTGCACTAGCCAACAGCTCGCCATGCTCCTCGGCCGTCGCATCACCACGCCCCTGCCAACCGACTCTCGCCTTGGCTGGCAGCCCGCCACGCGCCCCACCATGAGCCCTGACCGCCGCCCCACCTAGCACCCTCTCCGCTCGACCCCATCCTAGCTCTACTTCGTGATGTTTTGAAAGATTTAAAATTTAGAAATCTTTTAAATTTGGAGGACAATTATTATCTTGTTCCGATAAATATCCATAATCGTATTTGTATCTGCTCTGTATTCGTATCTGATAATATTTGTTTTCATATTTGTATCCAGAGTATCCGATTCCAAATCCGAATCCGAAAAAAATATAAATGATATGATGTCACTAATATCCATCCGAATCCGATCTATTTTCATCCCTAGATGTTAGCCATAGAATTAAAACTAGGTGGATGAAGTGACGACAAGCATTTGGCATTCTCTGTGACAAGAGGGTACAACCAAAACTAAAATGCAAGTTCTATTAAACAACGATTAGACTTGCAATGTTGTATGGTGTAGAATGTTGGCCTACAAAAAGACAACATGTTCAACAATTGAGTGTTGCATAAACACATATATTGCTGTAGATTTGTGGGCACACAAGAATGGATCAAGTTCGGAACGACGATATACATGATAGGCTAGAAGTAGCACCAAACATCACGATTGTGTCTACTTTACCATCAGAAAAAAAAATGCTACAACTATTGTGCAGTAGACATATGCCATTATTCAAAGTTGGCAGATAAGTCATTTTGTAGCAATTATCTAGATGGCAGTGAGTACCATAAGCTAGCTGTTAGGTCTAATTTAGTTTTTTTTTTCCACAAAAAAAGAAAGAGGTCTAGTTTAGTATTTTCCAAATGAATTTGTCATAAGATGGCTAAATTTTTTACTGACTTCATAGCAACCACAATGGTATATTATTAGGCAAAGACAAGTATTTTTATTATGAACCTTAGATTATGGATCCGCAAGCATAACCTGTTTAGCATCCATCTTGTGAAAACAAAGCAAGTATGATGTGAAAATTGTGGAACATATGTTCGACCCGTATCTGTCCACACAATAACTCTTACTGTGTAGTCACCAGAAGTCAGTTGATATAGGAGCAGAAACTATGCCATCATCCAAATTTAGGATGAACCAATCCAAGATGCTCCAGCCCCCAGGTATGTAATGATGGTTCCTCGTGCATGAGGATCCATTAACAGTCACACATTTCTCCAAATACTATCTACTGGAGAAAACAGATAATCTGAACTGAAAGTGTGTGAGCCTTTGTGAGTAGCATCCTATAGGCTGTATCACATTCACATCCACCAAATCAGTCAGCTGAGTTAACCAGCTAACTCAAGCAATGAACATTTGGTATGTTAACCATGGATGAAAATGTGTTTAATCCTACAAAAGTTATGCTCAATCAATGACACGGCCACACGGGTAGACCTTAGTGATATGGGAACATTTTCAACATGCCACTCAGAACATAATATTTTAACATGACCAAGGGGCAAGGTTCAGAGATACCGATCTATAGCTTAATGTAAGTGTAACAATGTTAATGATCTTTGTTTGGTGTGCAAGTAAATGCTAGTGAATCATCCAATCCATGTTACTCATTCTGCTTCTTCCCTTTAATCTAAGTACTGAACTCTATGATGTAAATAAATTTTAAAACCACTCACTATCAAATGCAAATGCAAATGGGAACAATGAGGCATGAGCTAACCTCTAAAGGTATATACGGTGGTCGGTGGCGCCAGTGACGAAGCCGCTAATGGCGCCGTTGATGAAGTCCCGCTTCTTCCGCTGGCTCTGCACGAGCTGCTCGACGCCGACGAAGAGCCCTCCGACGGCGGCGCAGGTGACCCCGTAGCTTCCGCACATCTTGAGCGTCCTGATGAGGCCCGGGAGCGCGACGCGGCGCTCCACCTGGGGCACGTCGTACCAGATGGCGACGACGGCGCCCCAGATGGTCCCCACGGCCAGCCCCTTCACTGCCCCCTTCACCGTCTTCATCACCGACGAGTCCTCTTCCGACCCCATTGCTCCCTCTTATCTCCCGGCGCAAGCAATACAACCACGCGCCTACCCGCACGATCCAGCGATGCCCGCGGCAAGCTTCCGGCCCAGGGGGCGATTGGGGCAGGGACGAGAGCCCGTGGCTTACCTGGGGGAAACAACCTCCGCGGAGCGTGCCGGTGGCGAAGAACAAATGGGGGGAAATCGCAGGGACAAACGGCCAAGGAGGTTCCGGGTGGAAACGGGAGCATCGCGACGAGGTTGGAGAGAAAAGCTAGGGTGCAGGGGGCAGTGGCACGGTCGCACGGGGCGCCGCGGACGGGCGGAGCGGTCTCTCTCGGTCTTCTCGACGCCGACGGCGCTCGGGCGCTCGGCTAGTCGGCTCTCCTCTCGCCCGCTCGGCCGCGCCATTGACGCAGGCCCTAGGCCTCCTTACTACGTGGGCTTCCACTTAGGCGGCCTTTGGGCCTCATGGAATTCTAGCATCCAACCCTGATGACTTTGCGCCACGGGCACGGGGGGTATAAAGGAAGGCTTCATCCCCACAAAAGCTCTCGATCGCGGTGGCGCCCGCCGCCCGCTCGCCCCCGATGCAGTTGCAGAGTGCACAATGATGGCGCGCGCGCCGGGCCCGGATCCGGTAGGAAGCGGCGGGAGGTGGCGGCCCCCGGCAGCCGGTCTCGGTGGCAGAGATCCATCACGATGTCGCGCGACAGCCGTCAGACAGACACACCGCGTCCCGTAGTTCCCGCTCCGGCTACGACTTGCTTGGTTGCCGCTCGCTGCCACGTTCCCGATGGTGTCCCTGGCTGCCACTCCCGTTGCCGTCTCAACGGCCGTCTCAGCGCGTCTCGGTGTGTGTGTGTGTCCGGTGGCCTTGCCCGACCACGCATACGGCGGCGTGGGGCACGGCGGCCCCCCTCGCGCGAGCGGCTTCGGATTATCGTCTACGGCAAGCCCTCTTCCCCCCTCCTCCCGACTCCCGAGTGGTAACTGGTGGAGTAAAAGCGACGCGGCTTTCGCCGAAAAGGCTCTGCTGCCGGCATCGATCTGGCCCCGCCCGTCCCGACCGGAGACGAGGACGGCCACGGGCCAAGGTGGGCAAGGCGACCAGACGAATCGACGACGCCTTGTGCTCTGCTCTGCCGTGCCGGCCGCTCCACTACGCGACCCTTGCCAAGCTCATGATGTCTTCAAGCTCTAGAGATCATGGGGAAAAAATACTTTGGGCTTGGCAATTACAATTTGTCATGCCATAAGTGTGGCAGCCACACTTATAGCGAGGAAAAACAATGCCACACTTACCACACTTTTTTCACTGAAAAAAGTGTGGCAAAATGTGGCGATAATTTTTTTCATCACAGTTGTAGCTGTCACACTTATGGCGTGGCAAATTATGGCTGCCAACTAAACAGACCCTTTATGCGCGAAGCACGTGAGTGGTGTGGTTAGTGTGTGGTGGCGAGTGGCCTGGTGGGTGCCTTCTGCCTTGGTGGTGGCCCGTTCGTCGTGCATGTACCCACCGCCACAACGTTTCCAACACCACTCGCTTAAAAAATACTCTACTTGAGTAAGTGTATGTTTGTTTTTCTGACAGCTACAATTACTTTTAGAATTTGATATGGTACGGAAATAAACGGTCTAAGGCTTGTTTGTTTTAACTTCTGACAACTGCAATTACTTTTAAATCTAATAAGGAAATAAATAGTCTAGATTCTGAACTTAGATTGTAAGAATCAATAGCTGTAGAATCTAAAAATAAATTAAAATCCAGAAACTAAAAAACACCAACTACTCAGACTAACTAGCTACTGAAAATCTCTAGCTGCTAGAAACTGAAACAAGCAATCCCTCAGTAACCTTGGATTTGCCTTCTACTAATTACAAGATCGTAAAATTTTCCGCAACTACAAATGTCTTAAGCTCCCTACTCAGCTGACACGTTTGGTTTGGTTTTCCCCAGGTATGGATTGTGAAATATGATAATGTCCAGATGGAGATAAAAATGTCTGGTTCACTACTGATATTTTTTTCACCAGTATTCAGCATTGACTGGCTAGGAACATCATCTGGAACTGGTTGCAACAAAACTAAGCTGCAGTAAGGAGGGCAAACAAGATATCAAAGCTGCAGGAATTTCTGCTAGTATCATCTCACTAGTTTGTGTAAATGAAGCTCTGCTACAGGCAGGCCAAAATAGTATTCAGCCTGGAACAGCTGAACAGCATAGGTGTTCAGTGCTATCCGTACTTGTTTTGCCTCAACATTGGCAGGATCACATGTTTGATTACACTTCGGAGCACATCTAGGAACTGCTAAAGACGACGATGGATTTTTTTTTGAATTCTACTGAAATACTGAATACTGAAAATTGTAAGTGTGACGACTCACTTGCATTCTAAACCTGCTTCCGCTGCTCGCCTGGGCTTGCTTTTCCGCCGGCTTCCAATCTGCCTGAATCCATTAGTTCTAGTTGATTCATCACTGCTTGATCGAATACTAGAATTACTTTGTTCCAGGACAAGATTGGAGGCGTCTTTCAGTTGCCTGACCCTCTTGTTACCAGCAGCTGCGGTGGTGTTCTTTTCTAGACCTGATGCCTTCAGCTTCACATCATCACCCTCTCCTTCTTCGCCATCTGCATTTTCTACAAAATTCTCAACATCTGTCTGCTCGATCTTATCGGCGAAGCGCTTTTGTGGCCTTCCCCTCCTTTTTCTGGCAGGCACGACTTCTTCACCGCTGCTTCCTTTGTCTTCATGGCTCCGGACAATCGTTAGCTTCTTTCCTCTGCCTCTTCCTCTACCCATTTGTTTAACTCAGCAGTAACAAGATTGATTTAGGCAATCACTCGAGTTGCAAGCTCTGTTGAGCTTGTTGTGTCTGCTTCTTCTTGTTGCTTTCTGGAACTGAAGTAATCCGGGTGCCTTTTTTTCTGGCGATAATCCAATAAAAAAGATTCGCTACAAATCTACAGTAGTGATACCAAGAAGTCAAGAACAGCATGCTGTTACATCTAATACGTTCATGATGAAATGGATTCTTGGAGTTTGGAGGCAATAAAGATATTGAGATCCGTGGCAATCAAGAAGATACAAATTCAGATCAAGCATCATAGATGTTCAGATGAAAACGATACAAAACAGCAAGCGATACGCACCTATCAAGACAAGTTAAAAATGAACATTTTCCCGGAAAGAAAACAAACAAGAACAAGGACTGATTCAACATCCGAACCATTCTTCTGACGGATGACGAGCAAGAAAGAAGAAACTAACCTTCCATATAGCTGGCGCCCACTCCAAGCAGCATCACGCGTCCCATTTCTCCAAGTCCGGTGGCCAGAAAGATGGAATTTTTTTGCCGGTGCTAGAGGAGACGAAACGCCTGATATGTAATGGATCGGTGGTGTTCTTCGGTTTGCGATGCCAGATGTACCGCAGATCGGAAAAGATGTTACAGCAAAGTTTGAGATGTGGTGTGGTGTGCAAGAAGATGGAGAACTCTTATCAACGAACAGCTAGCTACAGCCCTAGAGTGTGGAGTTCTTGGATGGTTGAGCTCCAAATCCAATAGCTGCTGGGGCAACCACAGCGTCAGCTCTCTGGCTGGGGTTTGAGAGAGAGTGAGAGAGAGAGAGAGAGAGAGAGAGAGAGAGAGAGAGATTTGGTTCTTCTCATGAGGCTTTTCTAATAAATTGTTGAGGAGTCATTTGTTGTTTCTTTATGCTTTTATTTACAGTCTACCAACCGTTGAAAAATGAGAGAGAGAGAGAGAGAGAGAGAGAGATTGGTTTCTTGCCATTTTTTATATGAAAAGAGCGAAGAAAGAAGGATCCCTAGGGACGGAGTTTACTTTTACCATGATGGGATTTTTGTTCCATGTTGCTGGATGTTTAACACCTAGGACAGGAGGAGAGGCAGTAGATAGTAGATACCCAACACCTGACACACTGAGGTCCAAGGTCATTTGCTTTCAAAGCGATGCCACAGCCCACAGGTTTCTTGATTGGCTCTAGCCTCCAGGTGACCAATGCTCCTGTAGTCCTGTGAGCGCAGTACAAGTGCTGATTTCACGTTTCAGTTCTTATTTCGAACGAGGAATGGTAAAATATTGCAATAGAAAAGGCACAGTATTTCAGTAGAAGTGCATATGTAAAATAGAGGAATAGCTGTTGATAAACCACGGGAAAAACGTAGGAATGTGAGCAGAGAGACTCATCAAAGATTCTATGAGGTTGGACTTGGATCTCATGTTGAAATCCCTCCAAAGTTCTCATGTATTGAGCCATTCCAAAGAAAATTCATTGGGTTCTAAAGGCCCCATTCCTTTTTTCCAAAGGACCAAACAGGAAAAATTTTCATAGGATTCAAAAATTCTCTCTATAAATCCTTTGTTACAAAGGAGGCCTAAAATAAATGTATTGTCTTGCTCAATTACAAATCCTAGAATCACTCCACCCTACATCCCATTCGTATCTCTGTTGTTTAGTTATTTGTCCTGCTTTATGGGTCAGGTCTAGGTCACCTGCCGAGTTGGTTTTACCATATGGACGTGTGTATGAGAGAAAAAAATGTACTCATGTGCCAGTTTAGGTCTTACAGCAGAAGTATTTCTTATTTGTAGAGGTGGATTTAGGATGGCAAAATCCAGTGAATACAGATTACAGACACACTGACATCCTTACTTCAGCTGCTGTCGCAAGTGACAATATTATACCGGATCATGGCACATGCTATATTTGATTGTAGTATCTCCTTTACTCTGAATTTGAGTTCTTCTCTTACAATTTCTAACTTTGCTATGGGTTTAAGCTTTAAATCGAGGTGGATTACCAAGACCGAGTACACAACCATCAGATGATTTTTTTTAAAGCAGATGTATATATTCCACTTGTTGTCACTTGTCAGGTCCTTGCCAAGTAACTGTCTTTCAATTGTGACCGCTAGCTTGCGAATGGGGCATGCTTGTTTGGACAGCTGCTAGTTGAACAAATGGAATTTATGAATCCTAGTACACTCCAGATTCTTGCCAAATTATATAGATAGAATTGTTGTGAAATTCACCAAGATCTTGCAGCAATTAACTATGGGGTTTATTGTCCAGACATATACATTGGAGAAGGATGCCATTTGTCCTCTCCAGTTGGGATATTTACCATCAGACAAGCTTATAAACATACAACCCGGCACCAGGATACATGAGATGGAATATTTCCAAGCCTGCTTGTTTCATCAGTACCCCTGTATCAGCATGTGCATCTCATCAGTATCTCGTCAGCTAGGTAAACATTACACTGAGGCTGGGGGTGCACATTTTGCAAGTAAAGCTAAGCAGATTAGGACCACACTCATGAGGGCACCGCATGCCCCACCAATGCACCATTTGCTGACAGACAGCTCAAAGTATTGTATACAGACCAATTTTCAGTAGAAGCACAGCTATGCAAGTTGATTTAACCGCATGATAGTTCAACTCATGTCTAGCCTATCCCGAGTTAACTCCCAAGCTGAGCTTAAACAACTTAGAAACTGCAAGCATTTTGTTCTCCACAGGTAAATGTCAAGCAGTTAACTGGCACTTATCTCTTGGCACAGTTGGCAGGTTTGCACGTTCAAGAACAGCAGGAGGATAGCAACCTTGCATGCTTTCCCATCTCTGGTTTTCTCATCATTCAAGTCTTAAAATCTGACAAAATGCCTTAAACCAATGTATTGAGATGAAATCAAATGCTGTCCAGCCAAGATGGTTCTGAAGAATATACTTTAGATCGGGGCAGGGTTCTGTTATCTCAATTCTTCTTCATTCATCATCACGAAGGGCACCAAAAGCTTGACAACGACTAAATATGTGATCAACAGCATTTATATAACCCAAGGCAGTTATCATTTAACAAACAAGTCAGACTTAAGAGAGACAGAACCCATACCTGAAGAACCATGTAACCGCAGGGTTCCATCATCATAATATCAGTACATATTTGAACTGGTGATTGGTAAGGACATTCATGAGTAGAAGCATGCAAATACATACCAGACCGGCAACATCTGGAAGAAATTGGTCACTGTAGATGGCAGCTTGATGACTGAATTGATGAAATGTTATTTCCTGTAAATATATCGTATATGAAACTCATCTTACACTAGGCTTCAAAATAAACTCGGATTGAGCTAAAATTACAACACCAAGTGTACACTTACAAAATGAGAAAATACATGCCATGAATGCACTGTTCAATGATAGCTTTTGATTCTCACTACAATCATCACAAGCTTGCACGCACAATCACTATCAATACTATTTGGGCAAGGATTTGATAAAATTAACAATAAGGTCAACCATTTGAGCATCAAAAGAAGGGCCTTCCATTTGGAAGTGGCCAGCTCCTTCGATCAAGTGAGTGTCAACCTGCCCAGCTGCAGACTTGAGCTTGTTTTGCAGCTGCTTCACACTTGTGAAGCCATCTTTAGTTCCCATGATGAATAACTTTGGTTTCTCAGACTTGAGGACAGCATTGTGATGTCTGCCAAATAGGATTGAGGCCATTAGACCAAAAGGGTACCCAATGCTAACATAACCAACCACCTGGTCGACCTTATCAACGGCAGATCCCGCAATTGGTGCTCCTGTATCAGGAAACTAGAGTTAGATATGTGATCAATCATAATCCTATAGCTGCAAGACTGGTTGAAGAAAACATGCATACGGAATGTGAGACATTGACATCTTGATTTATCATTTTTTTCTCAACAATATAGCTGTTTTTAACTGTATTCAGTAGCACTTGCAGCTAAGTTTAATAGTTTATAGACATAACTGAATCTTAGAACACTTAAATCTTATCCCTGATAGGAGATTGCAGTTCAGGAAACAGTACATGCAGAGGTTCAGTTCGAGTAGGTTTGAATAGACACACTTCATTACTCACAGCTAATGACTAATTAGTAGGTCGGAAATAGGTAGGCCAGGAGGCAGCTAATGTACATACGTTCATAAAAAATAGGTTATGATATACTATTGTAGTATTGTCTAACAAGTGAGAATTTGTTGAAAAATAATGTAACTAGCTATTAACTAACGAGGAAGAACGCTAGTGAGGATGCTTATTAGGCTATCCTAACAGAAGCGAAAATTCACCATTGGAGCTTGTAGTGGACTGCTTAGCATCTACCAAGAGCCCCAAGGATAAATGTTCTATCTTTTTACTACAGATAAGACGAAATAATAAGAACATGAGGCCAAAAGCCCGATATTTTAATTATTGTTCATCACACATCGCTATTCCTATTTTCTTGCAGGTTCTGACAAGTGGTTAGTCGCCAATTGCGTATCCAGATCAATCAATGCAGTTTCTGATGAGCTAATTATCTGGCCATATCGATTACCACATCCCTCTACATATGCAGCTTCAGTGATAAAGAAGGGAGCCGCTGTCGTTGCGAGAATCGATAACCTACCAGCGGAGGAGCCGACGAGTAGGATGGCGCGCGGCTTGAGGTTCTCGGCGACCCAGCGGCAGACAGCTACGACGTCCCCAACCTCGGTAGAGCCGGTGAGCGAGGCGCGGCCGGTGGACCGCCCGGCCCCGCGCATGTCGAAGGTGACGGCGCGGTACCCGCGCCGCGCGACGCCCTCCGCCATCCCGCGCAGCAGGCCCTGCACGCCGCCCAGGATGGTGTAGGGGTGCACCAGCACCACCGCGACGTCCTCCTCCGCCGGCGCCGGCTTGAACAGCCGCACGCTCAGCTTGGCCCCGTCCCCCGCCTCCACCGTCGTCCACTCCATCTCACCTCAGTCCACTGTCCACCCGACTACCCGAGCGAGCTGAGCCTGAGCTTCTTCTTCCCCGCCTCGATGTGATCTGCCTGGTCGGGGCTCTCGTCTCGGTCTCGGCCGCTTTTCCTTCTTACCTCCGGTTGGCTTCAGGCAGGTCAGGGTAGTTGCCGTAGTTATTGCTGCATGGGCCGCGAGTTGAGCCAGTGACAAGTGATCTCTTTTTTTTTCATGTTTTCTAAGCGTCTCATTTTAGGTGTGAACCTTCCATGGGCCGTACGGTTTGCTCGGCCATATTATGTAGGCTCGAGCAGGCCAGTGGTATCATATGGGCCTTCAGCTAGTTTGACTAGAGAAACAGAGGACGACCTCCCCTATCGATACCGATGATACGACGGCGAGAGCGAGAGCGGGAGCGAGCCGTCGCATTCGCATGCACAGCTATCTGCACGGCTCGAGTGCTCGGCCGTTTCACCCTTGCTAGGCGTCGATCACGATGCGTGGGCAGCTGGAATCTAGCAGCGTACGCGTGCCATCACCAGCATCCACCGTGTGCTTCCCTGTCATGTCATGCCGATGTGGTTACGCACGCATCTAACCAACGACAAACGCTGAAATTTCTGAAAGGGACGTAGCACGCCCGATGAGCTAGCACAACGTGCTTAAACGAATAATCAAGACAACAACATTTGCATAGAGCGGTACACGGTCCCTTGCTGTCTCTCCATTGGATTTTCTCAACAAAATAATTCTTTAAGATTTACACCGAGAAACTTGGGGTATAATGCACGAGCTCATCAAGCCTCGTTTTTTTAGTTGTTGCGTTTCCTTTCTACGAAGCTTGCATCTTGCTTGAGAGGGTTCAGAACTTGAGAGTTCAGATGGCGCTGTGTTTCGTAGGACTGAAAACGTTAAGATCCTTTGTATCATATAAACAAATTAATCCCACTAGGGAGGTCCTGGACAGAATTCTGGCTTCTTTGTCGTGGTCGGCGATTTTCCCTTTAGCTTCTGTTCTAATCCTCCCGGGAGTGGTTTCGGATCATAGCCCTCTGATCGTCGATTTAGATAAGAAAATTGCTAGGCCGAATGTCTCCTTTCGGTTCGACAATGGTTGGTTGGAAGTTGTGGGTTTCAGAGATTGGTTCGCCGCTCAGCTGCCGAATAGGGGTTCTGATAAGATTTTAGATTTTTGGAAAAGGCAAGGAAAGGCGTTGAGGCAAAAACTTAGGGGTTGGGGTTACAATGCCAGGAAATCTGAAGAAGTTGACAAGGCTTTGTGTTTGGAGGAAATTAAACGTCTGGAAAGGAAAGCGGATTCTGTTGGGTTGGCCGCAGATGAGTGGGAGACTAGGTATATCCTTGATCGCCGTATGGCTGACATTTTTCATAGAGAAGCAGTGTATTGGCACAGGAGGAGTGGCCAACAATGGTTGACTCAGGGGGATGCGAACACCGGGTACTTTCATAAGATAGCAACTAGTCGGAAAAAGAAGTCTACAATCACGTTTCTAGAATCGGACGATGGCATTATTCAGGATGAGGAGGGTTTGTGCTCTCACATTTATGGTTACTATAAAACTCTGTTTGGTTTGGAGCAGAGGGGTGTGCTGCGTCTAGATAATGAGCTCTGGCCTTCGCATGGGAGAGTTTCAGGGGAAGACAATGCTGCTTTGATTCGTCCCTTTACCTATGATGAGTTAGATATGGCCTTTAGAGGGATGAAAATTAATACTGCTCCAGGGCCAGATGGGTTTTCAGTTAGTTTTTATAAAGCTTTTTGGGGGCATTTTAGGATTCAGTTCAAGGAGATGTTAGATGAACTATATCACCATAAGTTGGATTTGGAGAGGATCAATTATGGAGAAATTGTTCTTCTGCCCAAAATAAAAGACGCTGTCTCGATTAAACAGTTTAGACCTATCTGTCTGCTCAATGTGTGTTTCAAGATTATTACTAGGGTCCTAAGCCTTAGACTCGGAGGGGTGGCTGCCAGAGTGATTGATCCGTGCCAGACGGCTTTTATCCCTGGTCGGAATATCCTGGAGGGAGTGGTGACTCTTCATGAGGTTTTGCATTCGATTCATTGCGCTAAACAAAAGTGTCTTTTGATCAAATTGGATTTCGAAAAAGCGTATGATCGGGTTAATTGGGAGTTTCTGGGGGAAGTCATGGAGAAGAAGGGTTTCCATTCCAAATGGATTGGGTGGGTGAATAGTGTGGTTGCCGGTGGGCGTGTGGCCATCAACATTAACGGTCGCCGGGGGGGGTTTTTCCGGACGTATAGGGGTGTGAGGCAGGGGGACCCTATGTCCCCACTGCTGTTCAATCTAGTTGCTGATGCCTTGGCAGTGATGTTGGCTCGCGCCAAATCTAATGGCCTGCTGAGTGGTGTGGTGCCTCACTTGGTGCGAGGGGGGATCACTCACCTTCAATATGCCGATGACACTGTTATCATGTTGGAGTTTTCGAAACAAAATCTGATTGCGATCAAGTTTCTTCTGTTTTGCTTCGAGAATATGTCGGGCTTAAAGGTTAATTATCATAAAAGTCAATTGTTCACGACGGGGGTGAATGAGGAGGAAGCGCGTTGGGCGGCTGATGGGCTTAACTGTGTGTTGGGATCTTTCCCCATTACTTATCTCGGTTTGCCGATTAACTCTTCCAAGCCGTCTAGGGCTGACTTTGAGGGCTTAGTCCAAAAAGTGGAGAATCGGTTATCCACATGGAAATGTGGTCATTTGTCTCACGGGGGTAGGATGGTGATGATCAACTCCTGTCTTAGCAGTATTCCTCTTTATGCGATGGGCGTGTTTCTCTTGCCTGATTCAGTCCACAAGCATTTTGATAAAATTAGGAGTCGGTTCTATTGGGCGGGTTTGGGTGACAGAAGGAAATATCATATGGTCGATTGGAAAACGATGTGTATGCCTAAGAAGTTTGGTGGGATGGGTTTCATCGACACTAGAATCATGAACATTTCCTTGCTGGCGAAGTGGTTTCTCCGCGTTGTCAGCGGGGGTGAGGGGGCTTGCTTTGAGTTGCTCCGCAAGAAGTATGACCGAGGTGGAAGTTTTTTCGGGGATGGGGCGCATAGAGGGTCGTATTTCTGGAAGAGCCTAATGAAATACAGTTCTTGGTATCATAATCACTGTGTTTTCTCGGTGGGGGATGGACGCAGGGTTAGGTTTTGGGAGGATATTTGGGTTGGCGATGTCCCTTTTAAAGTCAGGTTTGCATCTCTTTACAATGTTTGTGCGAACCCGGGGGGATCAGTTTCGGATGCTCGCTTTAATGATTGGAATGGGGGATGGCGGAGATCTTTGTCGGCGTCGGAGATGGGGCTGTGGTGCGAGATGGTTGATCTGTGCAATTCGGTTTCGTTTGGTGGCGGGTCAGACTCTGTCTCGTGGGCGCTTAACAAAGGGGTTTTCTCGGTGAATTCCTTGTATAATTGGCTTTCTTTTCGGGGTGTGGAGGACACGGATATGAAGCTTGTGTGGAAATGTGTCGCCCCCTTAAAGGCTAAATGTTTTTTGTGGTTGGCTTTACGTGGAAGGATTCAGGTTGGTGAGCAGTTGGGGTTAAAGATGTGGGCTGGGGATCCGCATTGCAAATTGTGTCATCAGATGGAATCGGTGGATCATCTACTGTTTCAATGTCCCCTCTCCAAATTTGTCTGGTGTTTTGTTAGGGATTCTCTAGAGTGGCGGCGCTGCCCGGACAATATTTCTGATATTTTTTCGGTCCGGGGGGGCAGTTTGTCGTCGCGCCAGAAGATCAATTTGTTGGGTGTTTATGCTGCTGTTTTCTGGTCTTTATGGATTCACAGAAATGATTTCGTGTTCAACAACGCGCTGTCGACTAATGTTCTTAATGTGCCCTATCGGGTAACTTGTTTCTTGGAACAGTGGATGAAGCTGGCGCCGATCAAGAGGGTGGTGGAGGTTTCAAATTGCAGGGACTTGCTCCGTGTTCAAATGAGAAAGCTTGCGGGGGACGCGCTGGAAAACGGACGGTCCACCGGGTGAATCCCAGCTTCGGTTAATCAGTTGTCTGGTTCGCCAGGGGTTTGATCTTTCTTGTCGTTTTGGCTCTGGGTTCTAGCTTCGAAAAACTATGGTCTGTTTGCTGTTTGGACGGTTGGCTCAGTTGTGCTTGTTGCCGTGTTTAGCAATTGTCTGCTGTCCGTGTTCTGTTGTCGTTAAACGTTTGTGGGGTGTTAGTCCCGTGTGCTTGTCTCTGTAAAGCTGGCAATCCCAGCGTAACTTTGGTGTCTATTTTCGCTTTCAATCAAAGCGGGGTGCGACTGTTGCTGCATCTACTCGTCAAAAAGATCCTTTGTATCACGCTGAAATTCTGAATGGTTGTTTTTTATTAACCGGTGTGGTTAAGTTGGATTGAGATCGACTGATGGACTATTAATTCAGATGTGTTTCTGATGCGGTCAACTATGGGTTGTGACATGCGCCTTCTTCGGCGTTGCCGCGTTGGGGTGAACGTGGACCTTGTGGTGTTCTTGCGGCGGGTGCTCGATCCACCAGGACAACCCGGTGGCAGCAAACATCATCAGCAACTGGACCGGAACAGCCTACGCACGTCTTCTCGCTCAATGGCGCCTTGATGGGCGGAGTCAGGGCGGCTCCTGCTGGACACTGCTGCCTGCGACATTCAAGTGTAGCTCGGAGGTCGGCAGGGGATGTTTGCACCTGATGGTTTCCGTGGTTCTTCATCACCAGGTGTTGTACTCGTTTCAGTTTTACATGCTCGATGCATCTCTGAGAAGGTGATCTCTCGAGTTTACCCTGATAAAAACCGAAGATAACAACAAGCAAAAGCTAAGATTTTCAGATTTATTTTTTTATTCGGTCCTGAAATGTTTGTTGTCCAACCTAAACTACTCAATTGGTTTTTTTATTGAGAAATATGTCTTGATTTTGTATGTGATGATTGATTGACAAGCCTTTACATGTGATCGAAGGGTGTTACACTGAAGGGTTTGGCTTGTGAGTTGTGCACTAGATTATGCATTGGAAGCTTTACCAAAGGAGCTTGGTGTTATGCACAAGTGTGTGCGTCGAAGGGTCAACCAAAAGAATCAGTTGTGAATGTGTGCACGAAGTGCACACCGAAGTGTTTTACCTCATAGGGGTACATCGAAGATTTGGTGTACTCCGAAGGATGCTGCTAATATTGTTTACTTGCTTTGTAAGGTGCAGGGAGGAGGCTACAGCTTGAGAAACCAAGGGTGGTTTCGGTGTTTTGTGATGAGTGATTGACTGGATTTTACCCTCTGTTCGAAGGGTACCTCCGGAGGGGCTTCGGAGGTGGTACCTCCGAAGGGTGTTCGGAGGTGTGTCACCGAAGGGTGTTCGGTGTGTGGTTGCTGCAGCTGTTGCAGCGGAGTGTACTTGTCGGAGGGGTCCGGCAGTATGCGATGACTGGGTTCGTACCGAGGGCTTCGGTACTTTGGGCGGTACACCGGAGTGTGTACCGAAGGTTACTAACCCGGAGAGGTCTCCGGAGTACTGGATACACTTGTTTGCTTGTCTGTGGTGCGCAGGGACTTCGGAGGCGACGGACAGGGTTCGAGCCAGGTGAACTTGGATCAAGCGGGTGGTTTGATGCCAAGGGAGCGGGGAGCTCCGTCACGGTGGCTGCGAAGGTGGTCCGGGTCGGTCCTCGGGTCGAGGCGTGCCAGGTGAAGGCAGAGAGTGCGGAGTGTAGCTCCGGCTGAAGGTACTCAGAGACAAAGTCCTCGGAGGTGAGGCACTTCGAAGGTACTCCGAATGGAGTGACTTCGGAGTTGGTGGACCAAGTCCTCTGCGGAGGCAAGGTGTTCGAAGTGTGCTCCGGAGGGAGACACTCGAAGGTGGCCCGACGAAGGTCTCAGAAGTCAAGGTGCATCGAAGGCATGGTCCGGGTGAGGCTCGTCGAGGAGTGTGCTCGGAGTGAGACACTGCGACGAAGTGCTCAAGGAATGCTTCATGCGAAGGCCTTGGACGAAGGAGGGACTTCGAAGGGTGGTACTTCGAAGGTGGGCTTCGGAGTGAGGATGACTTGTGGTGCTTCGGCCATGCATGGCTTCGGTACACGGACGGACGGTGTTCGAGCTCGGAGTAGCTGCGAAGCCGTGGTGATCCACTCCGGAGGTGGTGGTGCGAAGGCCCAAGGGCTTTGACGGCTTCGGCTTAAAACCGTCACTGTATCGAAGGTCTTCTTCGGCGGAGCGAAGGCCAACAGGCTGCAGGCTTCTCGCCGAAGCTTCCGCACCCCTCGGTGCGAAGGGAGGTTCCAGAAGTCAACACTGTAAAGGCTGACACTGTCTGTTCTGAAAAAGGCTGACACTGTCCCCTCTGCAGCTGACAAAGAAGCCTCCAAAATAAAGGTGGACTACCTTTTGTACCCCTTAGTTCTGAAGAGACAAAATGAATGTAAACCCTAGGGGTAAAGTAGTCACTTCCTTAGGATGAATCCATGGGCTATAAATATGGGGGCTCGGTAGGTAACATTTAACACTTTTGAGCATTTACTGTTGAGCTCCTGTAGCCACACTTCGATTGAATACATCCTGAGTTCATTTTCAGTGTTCCTTGTTCAAGCGGCGAAGCCCTGTTTGTCTTGTGCTTTTTGCTTGAGCTTGCGTTGCATACTTCGCTAGTTTAGTGCGCCGAAGCCTGTTGAGGCGAAGGTTGTTTTTCGTGCGAGGTGTGTTTTGTCAGTGTGCTGTCGCTCTGTGTAACACGAGGCAAGACCTCGCTGATTACTAGCGAAGCCCTGGTTGTTTCCCGTTTTGCTTCTTGTGTCGAAGCCCTTAGCGAAGTCCGATTTGTGTGCGTGTAGACCTTCGGGTACGAAGCCCAGCACTCGTTGCTGTTGACAAGTACTTGGTCGAAGTCCTCAGAGGGCTGTCCACTCTTGCGAAGGGTGAAGTGCGAAGCCTGCTCGAAGCACCTGTGTGCGGAGCCTGCACTGACTTAGCAGAGTAGATTTTCGAGGGTTGTAAGTGGAGCGAAGTCTTCTTGGCTTCGAACTTTTGCCCCTCCGA
The DNA here is from genome assembly GCA_019279435.1 of Zizania palustris. Classification (NCBI taxonomy): domain Eukaryota; kingdom Viridiplantae; phylum Streptophyta; class Magnoliopsida; order Poales; family Poaceae; genus Zizania; species Zizania palustris. Next base: position 39,014,669 of record JAAALK010000283.1, on the reverse strand, counting down.
AGCCTGTGTTCGAAGGTGACGAAGTACCTCCGAACCAGACCTTCGAAGGTAGTGTTCGAAGCCTGTTCCGCAGAAGACAGAACAGAACCGAAGGCTAAGTTTTTAGCCCGAAATTTTAAAAGCTCCCATTCACCCCCCCTCTGGTCGCCGTTTCCGGTCCAACAATTGGTATCAGAGCGGGTTAAGATCACCAGTTGACCTTAACCGGTTTTGTGATCTGTTGGCGACATGGATAGAGGCAGTAAAATTCCTCTGTTCGATGGGACTGACTTTGCATACTGGAAGGTGCGCATGGAGGCTTACTTGTTAAGCCAAGGAAATGCAATTTGGGAGATTGTGGACTCACAATACTCCATCCCTGATACCCGCACCACTCAAACCGAAAAAGATCAGTACATTGCCAATTCGAAGGCAAGGAACATTTTGTTCATTGGTTTGAGTCGGAGTGAGTTTGATAGGGTGCAGCACCTTAGGACTGCTAGGGAAATTTGGACAACGCTCACTATTTATCATGAGGGCTCTACTCAGATTAAGGCCAGGCGCCAAAGCACCTACAACCAACAGTATCAGCTGTTTGTGCAGGCACCTGGTGAATCTATAGATGCCATGTTTTCGCGCTTTGATGCTATAGTGAGTAACTTGCGATCCAACGGGACGCTTGCTTACAGTGATCACGATAGGGCTATCAAGCTTCTCTATGCTCTTGACCGTAGCATATGGGAGGTGAAGATATCCAGCATTGAGGAGTCCACAGGCTATGACACATTGACCTGTGACGAACTCTTTAGCAAGCTGAAGTCCACAGAGATTGCCAAGGCATCTCTTGCTGTGCACAGAAGCTCTTTGCCACAGCCATTGGCATTGGTTTCTAGCACTAGCCGTGGCACCACTGCAGAACCAAGCACATCAGGCACTTGTGTTCTTGCAGATGGTTTTGCTTTGTCCTCCCTGGTCTCCGTCACAAAGGAGCAGGTGGATACTCTAGCAGATGACGAGCTTGCTCTCATTGCCCGGAGGTTCACCCGCTTTCATCATGAGAGACGGGATCAGCGGAGAAGTGGTTTTAGTGGCTGCTATGAATGTGGCGACACCTCTCACATTAAGGCAAATTGCCCCAAGGTCAAGAAGAGAGATGAGAGTGACCGCCCCAAATTCCACAAAAAGGAGAGGAAGCCCTTTGTGAAGGGCAAGCGCGGCAAGATGGCTAAGAAAGTAGCCAAGGCCGCTTCCAGAGCCTTTGTTGCTGCTCTCAGCGACATCGACACATCCTCAACTGAGGAGTCGAGCTCTGAGGAGGAGGAGTCCCCAAGAAAGGAGGACAAGAAGGACAAGAAGGGACGTGATTTCACCGGCCTTTGCTTCATGGCCGACAGCGATCACAGCGGCGATGAGCTTGACTCATCTGAGGTAAACCTATCATCTGACCAGCTTCTAATTAAATTAGATGAGCTGAATGAAGTTGTGCTAGGTCAGGATAGATTGCTTGTGCAAGCCGCTAGAGAAAGAAAAGACCTTAGACTTAGGCTAGAATCTGTATCTACTGAATATGCCATGCTTAAGTCTAAATATGATGATGCTGATTGTGAATCATGTTCTGTTGTTATGGGTGAGCTTGCTCAGTTGCGTTCTGTACATGCTCAAACTCTTTCTGAGCTTGAGACTGCACAGAAGCAGCTTTTGGAGGTGGAGTCTAGACCTCATGATATTATTGAATGCATGAACTGTTCTTTATTGCGCGAGAGCATTAATTTACGTGATAAACATGTTCATGATTTAGAGGCTAGATTGGAGAGGGCCGGTAGTTCTAAGGATGTGCAACCTGTTTGTGACACTTGCATCACCCTTAAGGACCAGCTAGGCACTGCTAGAGAGCGAGCTGAGAACCTAATGTCTGAAAATGAATACCTTCTTTCTGTGGTGAATAAATGCACTGAAGGGAAGGGTAGGATGGATTTGCTCTTGGCCAAGACCAAGTTGTGTGCTGACAGAGCCGGGGTAGCTCTAGGTTTGGGTTTTGAGAGGATAGCTTCAGACAGTAAGTCCAAAACTGTTTTTACCTCTCCTACCACCCTAGAGAAAGAGAGAGCTCTGTTGGACACCCCACCAGCCAAAAAACCTACCCATCCACCAAAGAAAACCACACCTCCTACCAAGAAAAATCCTCCCAAGAAAACCACTGTGAAGAAACCCAAGGAGCCTGTGAGAGTTGCTCCTGTGACCCATGAGAGTGCCCCCAGGAGAGTGTTTCATTGTTCTTATTGTCAGCGGGCAGGTCATTTGATTGGTTTCTGTTTCCGTCGCATCAAGGATGAGCGACGTGCTCAGGCGATGAGCTATCAGGACATGCACTACCCATCTTTAGGTATGCATGAGTCTGAGTATTACTCTCGTCCTGTTTTCGAGGCTCCTCGTGCTTCTCGGAGAGGTTTTGCTCCTCGAGGTGTTCACCATGTTCCATATGGTGGTAGACCTCGGGCGAGTAGCTTTGTACCTCGTCAGAGTAGGAGACCTCGACATGCTTTGCGTTCTTTGCATGTAGGTAGACCTCGCACTTTGCATCATTCTGATTTTTATGTGCGTAGACCGTCTACTTTTACTGTGCCTACTACTCGTGTCACTCAGTGCTGGATGCCTCGTCATTATTTTACTCACCCCAGCACTGAGCGATCGAGGCGTTCTTATCATGTGTAGGCGACAGGTCGAGGCTTGGAGGGCACATGGATCATGGACTCCGGTTGTTCGCGCCACATGACCGGAGATGCAGCTTGGTTCTCCAGCCTCACTACAACCAAGCAAAGGGAACATATCACCTTCGGAAACAATCGAAGGAGTAGAGTGAAAGGTAAAGGTGTGGTAAGAATTAATTCGAACTTCACTCTCAAAGATGTTGCTTTGGTTGAGAACCTGGGATACAATTTGCTGTCTGTATCTCAGTTGCTTGATGAGGGCTTCGAAGTGCGATTTCATCGCGATACTTCGCAAGTGCTCAATTCTGATGGCGTTGTGGTGTGTAAGATCTTTAGGGTTGGGAGAGTTTTTGGAGCTGATTTTTCAGAGTCATCTGGTTCTTCTCATTGTCTTGTTGCACATTCGACTTCTGAGCTTTGGAAGTGGCATAGGAGACTAGGGCATATGAGCTTTGAGTTGCTCGCTCGTCTGAGCGCCCTAGGTTTGATCCGAGGATTGCCCAAGCTCAAGTTTGAGAAGAATTTAGTTTGCGCTCCATGTCGACATGGAAAAATGATTGCCGCTTCGCATTCGCCAGTCACCACTGTGATGACTGAACAGCCCGGAGTTCTTCTCCATATGGACACTGTAGGTCCTTCTCGGGTTAGTTCTTTAGGCGGCAAGTGGTATGTACTTGTTATTGTCGACGATTTCTCTCGCTACTCTTGGGTCTTCTTTCTTGCCAGCAAGGATGAAGTGTTTTCACACTTTCGGAGCTTGGCTTTGAGACTTTTTACTGAACTCCCTGGTGCATTAAAATTCATTCGAAGCGATAATGGCACCGAGTTCAAAAATAGTCTCTTTGTTGACTTTTGCATGGAGCATGGCATAGAACATCAATTCTCTGCTCCGCGGGTTCCTCAACAGAATGGTGTTGTTGAGAGGAAAAACCGCACTTTGGTTGAGATGGCTAGGACGATGCTTGATGAGCATAGGACTCCTAGAAAATTCTGGGCTGAGGCCATGAACACAGCATGTTACATCTCAAACCGAATCTTCTTGCGCTCAATTTTAAATTTGACATCTTATGAGCTGCGTTTTGGGAGACAGCCCAAGGTTACTCATCTTCGAGTTTTTGGCTGTCGCTGCTTTATCCTAAAACGTGGTAACTTGGATAAATTTGAGTCGCGATCTTCTGACGGGATCTTTTTGGGCTATACAACTCATGGTCATTCCTATCGTGTTTATAACTTGGAAACTAACACTGTCATCGAGTCATGTGATGTGACTTTTGATGAATCAACCCCCTCTGTTAGTTCTGCTTTTGAACAGGCAAATGAACACGACATGGAACAGACTTTATTTGAAGACGAAGATCCCGGAGAATTCGAGGATGATCCCCTACTACCCTCGACGTCAACCCCCGAAGCTGACCCCGCTTCTACTACTTCGGCACGAGGTCCCGAAGCGACTACCTCAACATCGGTCATCTTGGACCACACCAACGCACAAGTTGAGGGGGAGACTGCATCCCGCCGCGAGGCTCCACATCATGTCCAAAGGATGCACCCTCCCGAGCAGATCATTGGTGAGCTTGATCAAAGGGTAACACGTTCTCACGCTCATTTTACTAATGCTGCTTTTGTTGCTTCTTTCGAGCCTTTAGATGTTAGTCATGCACTTTCTGATTCTAGTTGGATCAATGCCATGCATGAAGAGCTTGAGAATTTTGAAAGAAACCAAGTCTGGACTTTAGTTGATCCTCCACCAAATGTTCATTTCATTGGAACAAAATGGATTTTTAAAAATAAACAAGGGGAGGATGGAACAATTGTTAGAAATAAGGCTAGACTTGTAGCTCAGGGCTTTTCTCAACTAGAAGGGATTGATTTTACTGAAACTTTTGCACCTGTTGCTCGCCTTGAGGCCATTAGGATTTTGCTTGCCTTTGCGACATCCCGGGGATTCAAACTCTATCAAATGGATGTTAAAAGTGCTTTTCTTAATGGCTTCATAGGTGAAGATGTTTATGTAAAACAACCCCCTGGTTTTGAAAACCCCAAGTACCCACATAAAGTCCTTAAACTTCATAAGGCTCTTTATGGACTCAAGCAGGCCCCTCGAGCATGGTATGATAGACTTAAGTCTTTTCTGCTTGAGCGAGGGTATTTGATGGGCTCCGTTGATAAAACTTTGTTTACTCTCAAGCATGGCAAAGATTTCCTTCTAGTGCAGATTTATGTGGATGATATCATCTTTGGTGGCTCTTCTCATGCTTTGGTTGCCGAGTTTGCAGATACCATGAGCAGGGAATTTGAAATGTCGATGATGGGTGAACTCACCTTTTTCCTTGGTTTGCAAATCAAGCAAAGCAAACAGGGTACTTTTGTCCACCAGACAAAGTACACCAAGGACCTGCTCAAGAAGTTCGACATGTCCGATGCGAAGCCCCTCGCCACTCCAATGGCTACATCTGTAGCATTGGAACCTGACGAAGATGGAGAAGCCGTAGATCAGAAGGAGTTCCGGAGCATGATCGGCTCCCTCCTCTACTTGACTGCCACGAGGCCGGACATACACTTCGCTGTGTGTCTGTGCGCTCGTTTTCAGGCTTCGCCACGAGCTTCGCACCGCCAAGCGGTTAAGCGCATCTTAAGGTATCTCAAACACACCCTTGAATTTGGCATATGGTATTCATCGTCTTCATCTTTATGTCTTAGAGGCTATTCTGATGCGGATTTTGCTGGGTGTAGAATCGATAGGAAGAGTACCTCTGGTACTTGTCATTTTCTGGGTACGTCTCTGGTTTGCTGGTCTTCCCGCAAACAGTCTAGTGTTGCACAATCGACGGCCGAGGCCGAATATGTTGCTGCAGCTAGCTGTTGCTCTCAGATCTTGTGGATGGTTTCCACTTTGCGGGATTTCGGGTTAGATTATAAAAGTGTTCCACTTTTCTGTGATAACACTAGTGCTATTTGTATTGCAAACAACCCGGTTCAGCACTCCAGAACCAAACACATTGATGTACGGTATCATTTTCTCAGAGATCACAATGAGAAAGGTGATATTGAACTTCAATATGTTGATACCCAACACCAGCTTGCCGACATTTTTACAAAACCCCTCGATGCTTCTAGATTTGCTTACTTGCGTGGGGAACTTGGCATTTGTCACCCTTACGGCATTTTGTGAGGGGGAGCTGATTTTAATTGTCTTGCATATGCTCATTATGTGTGGAATTGCACTTACATCTTTTGCTATTATATGCCTGCTTTTAATTCAAAGAAATCATGTCAGCTCAGCTCTATGAAATATGTCTGGAACATTGATTGTGCATGATGTTTTATTTTCTAAAAAATCAAAACTTGCTCACCGCATAATCTTGTATCTAGCTTGTTTAGGGTGGACTGCTTTTAGCTATCTTTTATCTACTTGACAGCAAGACAATGTTCCTTGGATGCTAAAATATGCAACTTGAAAATTGTGTTCTTTATTCATGGATACTCATCAAAAGTTTAACTCTTCAAAATCAAAAATTCATGATTTGCCTGGTTTCAATGAAAAGATCCAGGAGGGTTTGTTTGTCGCACTACTCTATTCTAGACTGCTTACCATTGCACTTTGGTCTGAACTGGGATAGTGTAGTGTATGCCAAAATCACCGCCTTAAGCTTCAGATGGCTTTCATGCCTAGGCTTGGCCTGATTGGAAAGTATAAGGTGGACAAACAAATAACCCCTGGCATTAAGAAAGAGAACAACAAAATTAATTAATCATCAAGTTTGCTTTCACAGCTCCTTTTGAACAAGACTTGTCTGTCTAGGGTAGAATTTGTTAGCTTTGCGCAGTCCTTGCCTTTCATGTCTAGCTACTGTGATTAAGTGGTGATGCTTTCACTTCAAAATGACAAAATCGCATGCCATCATCTTGATTCACAGATTGTTAAATTGAGCTGAGCCCATGATCATTTGTGTAAATTTTGGCATATTTTTGCATTATATGTCTTTGCAATTCTATTCATTTCAAAGCTTTGCATCTTTTGAATGCTCCTTGATGCTTGCATTGCCAAAGGGGGAGAGATTTTGCTATGTTCTCTGCCGCCAGAAGGCATAATTTTTTAAGGGGGAGAGATTTTTGACATAAAGAGGGAGAAAAATTTGCTTAACTCAGGGGGAGTTCTTTTCTAGGGGAGATTTGCCTAAGGGGCTTTTACTCTTTTGAGAAAGGGGGAGAAAAATTCTTTATCAAGTGACATGCTTTGGCTCTTTTCTGAGTTTTTATGGTCACTTGTGTGCTGAAAATTTTTACATTTTCTTGAACTTCAATTTGGTTGTCAATGCACTCATCAAGGGGGAGATTGAGAAACCAAGGGTGGTTTCGGTGTTTTGTGATGAGTGATTGACTGGATTTTACCCTCTGTTCGAAGGGTACCTCCGGAGGGGCTTCGGAGGTGGTACCTCCGAAGGGTGTTCGGAGGTGTGTCACCGAAGGGTGTTCGGTGTGTGGTTGCTGCAGCTGTTGCAGCGGAGTGTACTTGTCGGAGGGGTCCGGCAGTATGCGATGACTGGGTTCGTACCGAGGGCTTCGGTACTTTGGGCGGTACACCGGAGTGTGTACCGAAGGTTACTAACCCGGAGAGGTCTCCGGAGTACTGGATACACTTGTTTGCTTGTCTGTGGTGCGCAGGGACTTCGGAGGCGACGGACAGGGTTCGAGCCAGGTGAACTTGGATCAAGCGGGTGGTTTGATGCCAAGGGAGCGGGGAGCTCCGTCACGGTGGCTGCGAAGGTGGTCCGGGTCGGTCCTCGGGTCGAGGCGTGCCAGGTGAAGGCAGAGAGTGCGGAGTGTAGCTCCGGCTGAAGGTACTCAGAGACAAAGTCCTCGGAGGTGAGGCACTTCGAAGGTACTCCGAATGGAGTGACTTCGGAGTTGGTGGACCAAGTCCTCTGCGGAGGCAAGGTGTTCGAAGTGTGCTCCGGAGGGAGACACTCGAAGGTGGCCCGACGAAGGTCTCAGAAGTCAAGGTGCATCGAAGGCATGGTCCGGGTGAGGCTCGTCGAGGAGTGTGCTCGGAGTGAGACACTGCGACGAAGTGCTCAAGGAATGCTTCATGCGAAGGCCTTGGACGAAGGAGGGACTTCGAAGGGTGGTACTTCGAAGGTGGGCTTCGGAGTGAGGATGACTTGTGGTGCTTCGGCCATGCATGGCTTCGGTACACGGACGGACGGTGTTCGAGCTCGGAGTAGCTGCGAAGCCGTGGTGATCCACTCCGGAGGTGGTGGTGCGAAGGCCCAAGGGCTTTGACGGCTTCGGCTTAAAACCGTCACTGTATCGAAGGTCTTCTTCGGCGGAGCGAAGGCCAACAGGCTGCAGGCTTCTCGCCGAAGCTTCCGCACCCCTCGGTGCGAAGGGAGGTTCCAGAAGTCAACACTGTAAAGGCTGACACTGTCTGTTCTGAAAAAGGCTGACACTGTCCCCTCTGCAGCTGACAAAGAAGCCTCCAAAATAAAGGTGGACTACCTTTTGTACCCCTTAGTTCTGAAGAGACAAAATGAATGTAAACCCTAGGGGTAAAGTAGTCACTTCCTTAGGATGAATCCATGGGCTATAAATATGGGGGCTCGGTAGGTAACATTTAACACTTTTGAGCATTTACTGTTGAGCTCCTGTAGCCACACTTCGATTGAATACATCCTGAGTTCATTTTCAGTGTTCCTTGTTCAAGCGGCGAAGCCCTGTTTGTCTTGTGCTTTTTGCTTGAGCTTGCGTTGCATACTTCGCTAGTTTAGTGCGCCGAAGCCTGTTGAGGCGAAGGTTGTTTTTCGTGCGAGGTGTGTTTTGTCAGTGTGCTGTCGCTCTGTGTAACACGAGGCAAGACCTCGCTGATTACTAGCGAAGCCCTGGTTGTTTCCCGTTTTGCTTCTTGTGTCGAAGCCCTTAGCGAAGTCCGATTTGTGTGCGTGTAGACCTTCGGGTACGAAGCCCAGCACTCGTTGCTGTTGACAAGTACTTGGTCGAAGTCCTCAGAGGGCTGTCCACTCTTGCGAAGGGTGAAGTGCGAAGCCTGCTCGAAGCACCTGTGTGCGGAGCCTGCACTGACTTAGCAGAGTAGATTTTCGAGGGTTGTAAGTGGAGCGAAGTCTTCTTGGCTTCGAACTTTTGCCCCTCCGAAGCCTGTGTTCGAAGGTGACGAAGTACCTCCGAACCAGACCTTCGAAGGTAGTGTTCGAAGCCTGTTCCGCAGAAGACAGAACAGAACCGAAGGCTAAGTTTTTAGCCCGAAATTTTAAAAGCTCCCATTCACCCCCCCTCTGGTCGCCGTTTCCGGTCCAACACAGCTTGACTGTCAATATCGAGGGATCAGACCAAGCGGGAGCTCTACTATTGAAGTATCAAAGAAGTTGGGTGAAGTCAAGTGTGGTTCGAAGGGGTGTTCGGAGGCTCTCTGGATTGAGGGTCTCGGACACAAGTGCATGAAACGGATGTAGGCAAGCACTTCGAGGGTGCGCTTTGATTGGAGGCATTTTGGAGGGTTACTTCGAATGTGTGCTCCGAAGGTAGGCACTTTGAAGGGTGACTGATGAAGACCTTTAAGGGGAGGCACTCTGAAAGTGTGCTCCCGACAGAGGCATTTCGAAGGCATGCTTCGAAGGGTCACTTTGAAGTATAGAAGGCTTGTCGAGGCTTCGACGATGTTGACTTCGGTACACAGATGGATGTTGTCGAACTAGTGGAACCGTGAAGCCACGGTAATCCACTCCGAAGACATGGTGAGAAGATGACAAGAGCTTTGATGATTTCGGCTCAAATCCATCACTACCAAAGTCATGACTTCAGTGTAATGAAGCCTCTGCGCCTCGGAGCCTGCATCTGGAGTTAATCAGACACTTCATCAAGTGCGCGAGTCTCCGTCGAAAAGAAGCCAGAAAAGTTGATACAATGCAGAGCTTCGAATAAAGTGTAAAGTAGGATTACCTGTAATACCCCATGGACTATGTGAGTTCAAAAATCTGTAAATCCTAGGGATAGGATAGTCTCTTCATAAGTCTGAGTAGGCTATAAAAGGAAGAGTGGGTTGTGGTTTAGGACAATACTTTTAGAGCATCAGCCAAAACACTTTATCTAGGTATAGAACCTTCTGTTCTTGGTCCAGTCTCCATATTCTTGTACTCTAACTTGTTAGTTTTTGTGTTCCCTATTTATACAATGAAACTTCTATTTGATCTTTGATCTTTGCCTCATATATTGCATGAACTTGCATCTGCAATTATTATTTTAAGCGTGAGTTTTGTTGAGTTTTTTTGCTTTTCTTGCATAAGAAGAAACAACCCTATGATGTATGAGCAACTTGTTTTTCTTAGATTTTCATTGCCACCTCGCGTGAAACCCTAAAAATCCATGAACAAGTTGATATACAGTTCATTTTTATTATTCCTACAGTACCATCGCTCTATTGTACCACAGAGACGATCCCTCAAAATACACTAGCGATTTTATTCACTACGAAGTCATCTTGTGAAGTCCGTTTTTGAGGACCTTGTCTATTGTCCCTTTCGAAGTCTGTCTATGGGGTGTGTTGAGTATTGTGCACTAATTAACTTGCGAAGTCTCCCTTTCGAAGTCTATCTGAGAGATGTGTTGAATACTGTGCACTAACTTGCGAAGTCTAGTGCAAGTCGCTAGTGCGAAGCTAATAAGCGAGGTACTCTCTGGTTGCGGTACCGTGTAGCGAAGCCTGTCCGTACGAAGCTAGTCTCTGAGCACTTTCCTATGCGGAGCTAGCTATTGTGAAGCCTAGCTTAAGATATCTGAAGTTGTCTAGTGTGAAGTCTTGTCCAGTGCAAAGCCAGATTAGAAGTGTTGGTAATATCTCCGAATTGGTTTTAACGGAGGGTGAAATCTGAGGTGTTTTTTGTGAAAAAAATAGTTGCGAATTCGATCCAACACTTGCATCAATGAAAGCTTCAGCAGAACAAAGTGTTGTACCACAATGCCGCTTCGTATTGAAGTGATCAAAGATACCCCGGTCTCTTTCTGGTGTCTGTTCCCGGCAGAGTTCCGAGGGACAGCTAGTGGGCAGTGGCCACCATCTATCTGCTTTCTGGCATGCGAGTAATTAATACCGAAATTAATCTGCGCAGCACATCATATATGGTGGTCTGCAAGTCTATGCATTGTTCCACATGGATGCAGTACGTAGCTCGTTGGCAGAAAAGACCTCGGAGCATTGAAGCAGATCACTGGGACTGGCCTGAGCTGATGAGGGGAAAACATGTTACATTGCAAGTAAAAACACACTTCAGAGTTCAGACTGAAGCCTGCCCAAGAAGTTTATATGAAAAAGTATCCAAAATTTTCAAGTTGCAAACTGTGCCAGACTGATATGTGCTGTGCTATGGCGCCACTGGGGCAATACCAGCTGCCTGCCCCTAGGATTTTTTTTCAGAAATCGTGATTAGATGCCAATAACTATGGTTTTGTTAAATCCTAGTGATAGAGGCCGGACAGAGTTCATCACTCCCCCTTGCTTTCTGCACATTTATAAGCAAGAAAGGAACACGGAAAACCGTATTGAAAACAAAATGAGAAGAAGGCACCAAACAGAACGTAGCGAAATTTTCTCCAATGCGAGACAACTATAGAATAGAACTAGTCGGCGTTAACTATTATTTTACGTACGCTGAGTCGTTCGCGGCCAGTGCTTCCGTGTCACTGTTCTGCCGATGGTCGTCAAGCCAGCTCGATCCATGCATGCGCGCGTTAGGTGGAACAACAACTAGCACAGTAGCACCAGAGTTACCAACCCCGAAAGCATAATGCCACAGGTATTTGACTTCCAGATCACTAAGTACCACGCGCACTACCAGCAGTACGTGTATAGTACCAGCTAGCTTCAACACCCAAGAAAACTCTTGCGCCGTGCTAAGCTAGCTCACACTAAGTAACTAGATCTGGTCCATATTACCACGTAATTTCCAATCAATTGCTACTAGACGAACCTGAATAGATCGACGACCTAATCCTTGGGCGGATCGGAGGGATATCTCACCTGCAGACACCGGATCAGTTCATGGCTCACATGCAAGGTCGTCCACTGGCCGGGTATCCGGTCACGGACGGTAAATACAAATACTCTTGCTTCGCCACCTGTTTTGGCTGATCAAGACCGTGGGTTATGTTGGACGTACATGATGCAGAGATTAACGGGCAGGCACGATCGCCTCCGACGACAGGAATTCATGCAGAGATCGAGTTGCAGGCAGCAAGAATTATTCATCACACACGCAGCAGGTTGCAGAAGACAACAGCTAGAGCTAGCACGTACCGATGTTTGATTGTGTGGTAGGTACTAGCTACATGCCATGCAAACAATCAACGGATCGTATTTTTTTATGTAACAGTATCCGTGATGTATACATAGTATACTTTATATATCGGAGTACACAGTGTAGTACATCAACATGCACGGCCGGGCGACACAGGTTGCTGCGAATATACTCGATCTGATGACCAAAACTAATGAGACAAAAACATAATAGAATACCCTCAGGCCGCAGCTAGCTCCTGAATATAATATCTGTCCACTGCTGCATATATATATATATATATATATGGAGTTTACGTCGCCGACGTAGGAGCCTAGGTCAAATCACGATTATATATATAAAGCTAGTATTGCATTTTTTGTTGGAGAGGAGATCGAAGCGAAATAAATGGACATTTTCGTATGCGGGTATCTTGTCGAAGGATATATCAATTAACGCGCGGTTATGTGGCGGTATATAAGCGTTAACGTATAAGCAAAGAGACTACTACGGCCCCGTAGTATCTTATGCTTAGAGCATCTCTATTGTACTTACTATTACACTTGCTATCTCCTAAAATAGCAAGTATAATCCAAAAAATCACTCTATTGTATTTGCTACTTGATTTGTTATTTTAGGGGGCTTGCTATTTCTCTCTCCACACTTGCTAAATCTAGCAAGCCAACCAAACTTGCTATTTCATTGAACGTTGAGTTTGTTTAATTATTTTTATTTTCTTTGCATGTATATAAATTGATAAAATATAGTTATGTTTAAATAGAGAATCATATTTAGCAAGTACATTGGAGTGAATAGCAAAATAACAAGTCAATTTGAATAAGAAAGCTTGCTATTGCTATGAATAGTAAATCAAAAATAACAAATATAACGGAGATGCTCTAACAAGTCAATCAAACTTGCTATTCCATTGAATATTGAGATTGTTTTCACTTTCTTTGAATATATATAAATTGATTAAATATAGCTCTATTTGAATAGCAATTCACATTTAGCAAGTACATTGGAGTGAATAGCAAAATAGCAAGCCAATTGGAATAGGGAGACTTGCTATTGCTATGAATAGCAAGTTAAAAATAGCAAGTACAATGAAGATGCTCTTATAAGACATTTACTCCCATAAAAGTATACTTGTGAGACCAGACTCATCACATGGAAAAATTATTAATTAGACCAGGGCCGTTTGGGTTCTTAAGCTGGATTAATTGGGTGAATTGAAACGGACCTCGATCTAATTCAAATACTAGGTGGAAGTGGAACAAATTAAAACTGTTCCTCCAAGGTCAATTTTCGTGTTAAGTTGCCAATAAATCACAAAAACTGATAGGAGAAGGCCTATTTTTTCAACTTAAGATTATTACAGTAATTTAGCTTATTTTCATAAACTAAAACAAAATAGCTAGCTTATTATATCAACTTATTATAATTTTAGATTATAACAATCTAATAAGCTGGTTCAATTCAGCTTTCCTCTATAAGCTAGGTCACTAGTTACTACAATATTTTCAAGAACCCTAGCTATAAAAAATGCGTATCTAATTATTGATTGCAAAATAAGAAACACGATGACTAATTTGCTACTGTATCTCCCATACTTTTGTGCCCTATCTATCAAAATACATATCTGGGGTCTCCTTCTTTGATGTCTCTAACCCTTCATGTCTGCCTTCAGTTATAGCATCTTTAAGAACCTTTCTAAATTTTGCTCACAAGCCTCCTATTGACATTGGCTGAGGAAGACAATGATGTTGATGAGAACATGGCGTCGCGCAATCCTGCCACGACCCCAAAAATTAGATGTTCAATCCTAGGCTCCAATACCTATTCAAGATTTCAAGTTTGTGATGTAACCAATCAGCAATGTATATTCACCTAAAACCCTAATTTAGTTCCCCAATTATAAAAACCAAATGGAGCATGAAGATAACATGTCTTCTATCCCACAAGACCATATATACTTTCAAGATATAGTTGATAAACGAGAAGTATTTTGAAACAAAGTTTAAGATTAGATAATAAAATCAAAAGAATGGTACTCTCTTCGTCCCAAAAGTTTTTTCTATTAAGATAATGATGAAAACAAAGTGCTACTTATTACTAATAAAATATTGTTTAACGTAATGAACATGAAATATCAAAGAAATAAAATTTCTTTATTTATGAACTAACAGAAGTTAGTATTTAAAAATAACATTTAAAAGATAAACCCGTCTGTTTCAACTTCTACTAGTTAAAGATTCTTAGTAGCTAGTTAGTGTAAATAGCTAGTGTTTTCCAGTTTCTAGATTTTAGTTCATTTTCAGATTCTGCAGCTACTGATTCTTACGATCTGAGTTCAGGATCCAAACCGTTTATTTTAGGAACAAGTCCATTTTTGGCCATCAAACTAAGGCCGAAGTTTGCTTTTGGCCATCAAACTCCAAAACCAGGAATCTTCGGCCACTGAACTTTACAAACCATGTATAATTGACCACTGAGTCCTGTTTTGAATGGTTTCAGGTGGTTTTGACTGCCACGTTGGACTCCGTTGCCATATCACCCGCCACATCATCTTGCTGACTCAGCTGCGGCCCACACGTCAGGTCAGAGGCCCTCCTTATCTCTTCGTTAGGTCACCCGACGACATCTCGTTCCTCAAATCGTCGGTGGGCAAGGCAGAGGGCGGCGTGGCGTAGCGTCAACGGTAGAAAGTGAAGTAGCGTCATGCCCTAGGTTTGCTTCGCTCCAAGAAATCCACCGCGTCGCCTTGTTCCCGCAATAGCAGATCGTCGATGGCGAGTAATCTAGGGGACCATGCCTGTATAGGATTGGAGACTCTTCACCCAAACTTCTAAGCGTACCCGTCGAGGAAGACGAGCTCGACGACCTGGCCATGGCTCCCGTCCCGTCCCTTCCGCCGCCCCCTCCTCAAACCCTAGCGCTGTCGTAGGATTCGAATGAGCCAACGCAACTGTCGAGTGACCTAACGAAGAGATAAGGAGGGCCCCTGACTTGACGTGTGGATTGCAGCTGAGTCAGCAAGCTGATGTGGTGGGTGATGTGGCGACGGAGTCCAACATGGCGGTCAAACCACCTGAAACCATTCAAAATAGGACTTGATGGTCAATTATACATGGTTTGTAAAGTTCAGTGGACAAAGATTCCTGGTTTTGGAGTTCGATGACCAAAAGCAAACTTCAGCCTTAGTTCGATGGCCAAAAATGAACTTGTTTCTTTATTTTAATATCAAATTCTAAAAATAGTTCCAACCATTAGATACTGAAAGAAATGTGATTGAGCTTAGCAAAACCCCCGGAACATTTTTTTAAAGGAAAAAAACACTACATATCCCCCACGGATCTCTCTGGTCCTGCGACGCGCGCCCCGCCGTCCGATGGAAGCAACGGACGGTCCATGTCCCACCGCTCGCGATCCGGGTCATTGCCGCCCTGGCCGCGCGATACAGGTCGCGACACGTGTGCGGGCGTGAGATTCCCCATCTCCGACGTGGTCAGTGGGGTGGGCCCCACGTCTCAGCGCCGGGCCCCACGCTGCAGCGGGCGAGCAGCGCTCGCTCTCGCTCTCCCCCCGCTTTTAAATAGCGCATCGGCCCGACGAATTCGGACGCGGCCTCCTCCTCACCCCTTCCCTTCTCCGCATCGCCACCGCTCGTTCCTCAACAAGAGGAGGACGAAGGGAAGGGTGTGCGTGGTGTGGTGTCGCCCCCCGATCTGATCCGTCCCCCCGCCTTGGAATCTACCAACCCTACTCAGGTGCCCGCATTAGCCTCTCCTCGTTTCGATTTTGCGTGAGATTGTTGTTTGCGCGATTTTGCTTGTTTTTCCAATTCGGGAAGCGTTTGCGTTCTGGGGAGGAATGGTGGCGGGGAGCAGAGCCACGCCGTCGTGGACGCCGGCGAGCTCGTCGTCGATCTCGTTTCGCTGCCGGGATTGGGGGAGGTGACCTTCCGATGTAGAGTAGATTGTCGCGAAGAAATTATAGCATAGAGTATAGAGACATAGTTAGACTTTTGTTGTATCGGTGAACAGATCTGTAGGATCTACTGAATACTGATTTTCCTGTATGCTTCTTCTATAGTTCTGTGCCTTGATCTCCGCGGCTTCCTTGTTGCAACTCATTCCAGGAAGTTAGAATGCCACATTTTGCCCAAAACTTTTCGCGATTCCTGTTAATCTCGTGATAAAAAAGCTGATACCTTTAGCCCCCAAAGGTGCCTTTCCCTTCGGCCGCGTGTTTTCATCAGGAGCTCTGGTTCCTCGGTCTCTCCATTTTGGGATTCGCCTTTCAACGCTTCACGATATAATGGCACTCCCCATTTGGTGGTCGATTGCCCTGTTTTCTTGAAATAAGCACCGCAGGCACGATGCGACGACCATACCCGGGATAAAATTTCAGCAAAAATATGCAACTTGTTTCTGCTGTCACCGTTTTTGACATAAAAAATCTCCTTTTTATCTTCGTCCATGGAATCTAACCGGCGGCAGGGCTGGGCATATCCTCCTCGTGCTCCAGTGGTTGGCTTGCCACTGATTTAGTAACGAAGAAAAGAAAGAAAAAAAGCCGTTCCTTGCACATCGCACTCACGCGCGACGGGAAGCCGCCGCCGGCTGCTCGTGCGTGCGGGGGTTGCTTGACCTAGAAAAGGCTTCGCGATCCCCGTCGCGCCACCGTCAGATCCCGTTCGTTGCGCCTGGGCGGTGGCGATTGTCTACTCCTTCCCATGCGGAGTCAAGTAAAAAAACTTCATCATCTGCAATGCATATGCCTCGCGTCAGGCAGCGGCTGCATGTCTGCGCTAAGGTACAAAGCGTAGGGGTCACCGCCTGCAGAGGTCGGCAGGGTGGCGCCACATTCCAGGTCCACTTGAAAGCCTGTTTCACCGATTTATCCTGCTCTCCTTTGTAGTCATTTCCAGCCATAGATAGTTTAGCTGGACAAGCCGAAACGAACAAGGCGTAGATTGCTTTGCTTGGATTTGCATTCCACCACTTGCAGCTTGGATAGCTGACGCCCCACTAATACATGGCTGCTATGAGCTTGTACCTGCATGTGTCGTTTCCTTCTCCTACCCCTTGTCCCAGCCATAAACACAAGGCCAGCAGCAAGCCAGCAACCTAGCAATACTAATCGAACGAGTACGGCCGTCAAATCGGAGTTCATGAAAGATGGAACAGTTCGCCCTGCTTCGAATCCGCTTCTCTTGCTGGCAGTGGCAAACTTTTTAGTAGCTCGTGTCTTCCAAGCTTTGCGAAACAGCATATGGAGCTGCTTAGTGGAAAGGCATGTGCATTATTAGGCAAAACGCGTGCGTGCAGTGCCCTTGGTTAATTTGACCCGCTGATAATTAGTCTTAACATTGCCCATTAACATTTATATTTTGTAAAGATTGGTTTGTCTCTACGAGTAGTACTGGAAGAAACTTCGTAGTATGTGTTTGCTCGTCAGAATTGACCACTCACGATTTCTTTGGATGATTATGGATGTATCATGTATGGCTTATATTTGACCGTCCAGTTTGTATGGTTGGATTTAACAACCTTATCATATCACAATCAGATGCAATATTTTTTCCCCACTTGTGGTGATTTTCTTCTGCACACGTTTCTGGGGACGCCATCTCTGCCGTGTGATAGTTCTCCTAGGCTTCAGCCTTCAGAGTCCAGATTATTTGGACGGAACCTAGCATTCCAATTATCTATATATTTCACCACGTTTTTAGCGAAGCAAAAATATTAGTTGTCAAAAGCAGTCTACATCACAGCTCCTACCTTGTTTAATCAATCACCATTTCATTTTTGTTTGCTGCACCATGCTGGATATTACCACTGTGCTGTGTGGCACGGTTGATCGGTCTGTGGGAGACTGGGAGTGGATGATGAACTGGAACTTGGAAGCATGGTAGGGCAGATTCGTAGCTGTACATGTGAACTACCGATGCACGCACTCGAAAGAGAATCCGAACATGTCACAGATGCTGCCATTGGGCTCGCACATGCCATGATCCCCAATTCGCGATTTTGGAATAGTTTTTCCATACTTTATGCAAGAGATGTGACAGGATCGCATCATGTCATGAGTCCATTTCTTGAAATGTATTTACCATTTGATTTGTGAGCGCCTGAAAAGTGTTCTTGTGTTGATGCTCCTGTCGTGCACTCGTAAACTATATCCTGGATTCCTGGTTGCAAGATTTGTTTTGTTCATGTGTGTTCCTGGATTATCGTTGCATTAAAATATCGCTCTTGAATTGCACTGTGATCGCACTGTAATATTGCGATTGATTCTCACTTTGTCATCACCTGTGGTGATTGTTGTCAGCAGCAACATGGGTGCCGGCGGCAGGATGACGGAGAAGGAGCGGGAGGAGCAGCAGAAGCTGGTCGGTCGCGCCGGCAACGGCGCGGCGGTGCAGCGCTCGCCGACGGACACGCCGCCGTTCACGCTGGGGCAGATCAAGAAGGCCATCCCACCGCACTGCTTCCAGCGCTCTGTGATCAAGTCGTTCTCCTACGTGGTCCATGACCTCATCATCGTCGCCGCGCTGCTGTACTTCGCGCTGGTCGGGATCCCGTCGTTCCCGAGCGCGGCGAAGCTCGCCGCATGGCCGCTGTACTGGGTCGCGCAGGGCTGCGTGCTCACCGGCGTGTGGGTCATCGCGCACGAGTGCGGCCACCACGCCTTCTCGGACTACTCGTTGCTCGACGACATCGTCGGCCTGGTGCTGCACTCGTCGCTGCTCGTCCCCTACTTCTCGTGGAAGTACAGCCACCGGCGCCACCACTCCAACACCGGCTCGCTGGAGCGCGACGAGGTGTTCGTCCCGAAGAAGAAGTCGGCGATGGCGTGGTACACCCCGTACGTGTACAACAACCCCATCGGCCGGCTGGTGCACATCGTCGTGCAGCTCACCCTCGGGTGGCCGCTGTACCTGGCGTTCAACGTCTCCGGCCGCCCGTACCCGCGCTTCGCCTGCCACTTCGACCCCTACGGCCCGATCTACAACGACCGGGAGCGCGCCCAGATCTTCATCTCCGACGTCGGCGTCCTCACCGCGGGCGCGGCGCTGTTCAAGCTCTCGTCGGCGTTCGGGTTCTGGTCCGTGGTGCGCATCTACGGCGTGCCGCTGCTGATCGTGAACGCGTGGCTGGTGCTCATCACCTACCTCCAGCACACCCATCCGGCGCTGCCGCACTACGACTCGAGCGAGTGGGACTGGCTGCGCGGCGCGCTCGCCACCGTGGATCGCGACTACGGCGTCCTCAACCGCGTCTTCCACAACATCACGGACACGCACGTCGCGCACCACCTCTTCTCCACCATGCCGCACTACCACGCCATGGAGGCCACCAAGGCCATCCGCCCCATCCTCGGCGAGTACTACCAGTTCGACCCAACGCCCGTCGCCAAGGCGACATGGCGCGAAGCCCAGGAGTGCATCTACGTCGAGCCCGAGGACCACAAGGGCGTCTTCTGGTACAGCAACAAGTTCTGACCGCTGCAGAATCAAGATCACCATCCATAGTTCCATACCCAAGCAGCAACCGGAAGAAGAAGAATTCAAGCACGAGAAAAGATACAATCTTTGGAAGTTCCAAGTATATATCTATCCAACTATCTATGGTTAGGGTGTTTCGATAGGAGAGGGGGCGCTTGGGCACAATGAAGACCATTGCAGTGCCATTGCTAGGGTTGCCACCAAGTGCCAAGTAGGCAAATAATGCAATTCCGGAGCAGGCGTGTTCTGTTCATGCCTGTGGAATGTAGTCTCTCTGTATGTCGTCCCGTCTTGTTTCCATCTCTTCTCCGCCATTTCCGTCGCCGGTTTATGTCGTCGTGTACTGTGCGTGCGTCTTGTCAGTCGTTGAGTTGCTTGCTGTTGTAAAACACTCGAGGTGTTTATGGCGGAATAACCGAACGTCCAATGACAACATTTTTCAGTAGTTGCTATAGTGTTTCTGATTCTGTCGCTCACCATCTTCGTGTTTGCTTCGCTCGTTCCTGGGAAGTTTGTCAAGCTTGCTTGCTCGTCCAAGGTTGTCCCTCTTGGAAAGGGAAGAACTCAAGAACTCGTCCACACAAAAAGCGGCGCTGTGCAGCGTTGCAGTAGAGCCAGAAGCAAACGATGGCGTTTGCGTGGCTGGAACAGAAACTATCGTCTGCACCAGTGATGTTGGAAACCAATGCCTGACCTGAACGTTTAGGTACCTGTCAACGTCGCTCGAGTCATGACTAAGATAAAGCATGTGATGAATGCAATCATATATAACTGCATCTCTTCCGGTGCCGGATATCAATTGCCGCTGTACCTGTACCTGTACCTCCGCCACAGTCGACAGATCGTTTTCGCAAACAAGACCAGCGGAACAATAGTTTGGCGTAAAATACACAGTATCTTCCGTTTTGTCGGCCACTTCGCGACGATATTAATAGCAGGCGGTTGGCTGAAAAGTGCTACTAAAATGAAATGATTTTTAATATGATTTCAGACACCAAAAAATCATTAATTTCAAATACAATGTATTAGTAAAATAATAAGAGAAACAAGAAGAAAATAATACTACTTCTTGGTATAAACATTTAAAATGCACAATAAAATGTAAAACGATTTTTTAGGCAACTTTTGCTATAAGTCTAAAACGATTTCCTTTAGGAAACTAGAGGGAGTAGTATAAAGATTCCAAAGATCAATAGATTATTGTTTGGTTCAGGAAACCAATTAGGTTAAAGTAACCTGGGATGGAAGTTGATTAGAACATCTAAGGAACTATAGAACTAGTATTATATTGACACGTAGTAAAGTTGTTTCTTAAAAAAATGCTATAATGTATAGTACTGGAGGTAAGATTGTTAGCAAAATAAAAAATATAAAATAATACATGTTCTATCTAATGGACAATTAGCAAACCAAAAAACAATATTATTTAATTTGAATGACTAATATCCATATTTAGAATTTATACCTTACTTATTACTATCTTCTCAATTTATAGAAATAATACTAAAGCAAAAAGATTCTCTTAGACACCCCTTATTTCACGCATTGTGGTTGCTCTTAATGTCTATGTCTTGCTCATGAGAATGTAAAAGAGAGATTTATGCAAGAACTTTATAAAGTTGCTAGCTTACAAGTACCGAGTTCTCCTTGGAGGTGATTTTAATTTGATAAGGTTCTGGAGAAAAAAAATCTAAAGAGGTTGCTAACGAAAAATGGATGAATGCTTTCAATGCCTTTATTAACCATGTGATGAATGCAATCATATATAACTGCATCTCTTCTGGTTCCGGATATCAATTGCCACTGTAAGGCTATTTACAGTGGTGATTTTATAACACCGTTTCCTATAAATCCACATCAGCTTTGCAACTGAATGAAATATACTCTCTCAGTGGAGAGTTTCGTTTCACTATTTTCTAGGTTAACCAGTGTAATTAAATGTAACTAGCTCTCATGAAATACTCTCTCTCTGATGAAATGATTTGACTCTCAGTGGACGTTTCATTTCGTTTCATCCGTCTTAGAAACAGGTTAACACCATGTCATGGTGATGACACTACTTCCTTCTCTTCCCTCATTAATTGAATGTCATGTCAGCAAAAGATCTGATATGTTATGGTAATTAATACCATAAAATCCCCGTGAAACCCCATTATGAATAGCCTAACTGTACCTATACATGTTTAGCTCCGCTACAGTCGACAGATCGTTTTCGCAAAGGGAAATTTGTAAAAATACCATTAAAATTTTTTGTAATTTGAAAAATGCCACTGTCAGTGACTGTGGTAGGTCCCATCTGTCAGTGACACACCGATGACATATTTCAAAACCATGAAAATTGTAATGGCATGAAAAAATTTGGCACTTTCGCAAAAAAGACCAACGGAACAATGGTTTGGGCGTAAAATACACAGTAATCAACAGAGATACATATCTTCCGTTTGTCGGCCACTTCGTGACGATATTAATAGGAGGCGGTCGGCTGAAAAGTGAGCAATATCTACTGCTGCACATGTAGTATTAAAGATTCCAACGATCAATAGTACTCACTACGGTTAAAAAAATAACTCGTTTTAGGTTAGAGCATCCACAATTCCACAATGCTTGTCTCAAATAGCTAGCTCACTTGGAATCAAGAAAAAAATAAAAAAAATAATTTATCTCACCACTAGTACTTGGTCACACACATAATATACTCAGTTTCTTAGAATACGTGAAATCTCCTATATATTAGTTCGTCGTTAGCTATTCTCTTTTTCCCTACATTTTTTATTCACATAGGAAAGAGAGTGAATTTAGCTAGTGAAATAGATAGTCATTAGTTGCTCTTTCAGCGTTTCGGGTACACCGCCGCAACTCTTCTCCTCTTTTTCAGCGTTTGGTTGCTCTTTTCCACCACACAATTGCTTTTTTTACCAACGTGCATGTTTTTTCTTCTCCATGCATGTGTACTATATTTAAGAATAAAACATAAACAATCAATAAAAATCATAGCATACACTAAATAGTAATATGTAACACTTAAACAAAATATCTTATATATTAAAATTAAAAAATGAATCAGACTGACGAGCCAAACGAATTGAACAAATCGCGAGTTCTCAAACACAAACTCACGATCGGCTTGGCTCGTTTGAGCTACAAGCCAAGCCGAGCCACGTGATCGGTGATTCTATTTCTTCCGTTTCCGGTACACCGCCGCAACTCTTCTCCTCTTTTTCAGCGTTTGGTTGCTATTTTCCACCACACAATTGCTTTTTTTTACCAATGTGCATGTTTTTTCTTCTCCAGCTCGTGTGATTTATCTTCTCCCCCCACGCGTGATTTTGCATCTATCGATTCAAGCCGCCGCCCCTCTTTGTGAAACGGCTCCGGCCTCCAAGCAAGAAGGATTACAAGTGGGGTGATCTACTTCTCCGGTAAAAAGTATGCCCCTTCCCACCTCCGTATCGTTGCCATGCATCTATTGATTTTTATTGTGATAGTGCATCTATTGATACATGTAATTAGAAGTAGTTCAACTAGAAACTGATGACATGCTTTATAAAAGTTAAAGGGGCAAATCCTAAATTAGGAGTTATCACCACCCGGTTTTCCCTTCATTACAAAAGGTTAAACAAGTTAGCTACGTCCAAAAGATAAAAAATAGATTTAAAAAACTAGAGAGACCGTTTCCAAAGTAAAGAAATGCAACCCGCTCTCGCTCGAAGAATTTCAATAGAAAAATAAATCAGTTTATAAAAATTGTGTAGCGGCTCGTGAAGGTGATGGTAATGCTCTAAATTTCACTCGTGTGAATGAATTTATTAGTGCAACCGAGGGTTTGCACGGATATAACCTGCGCCTACCTAGGGTTGCTCCTTCTATCTAACATACTTTTTTAGGAACAGAAACACATTGACTCAAGATACTTTTGAAGAAGTCGGCAGTGAAGACAACGATCAACAGAGAGAGTCTAATTCAGCAGCAACAACCGAGGAGGATGAAGAATCTGTTCATGCTACTAATGGACTTGCACCAGCTGGAGATGGATAATGGATTTGTAGGCTTCCGTTTGAATGATAGTTTGCTTATTTAGATAGATGTGTGCCAAGGTACAGGTAACTTGAGTAGAAACTCCTTGTTGGCACGATACATCCCATACGATACGAGAAACATGTTGATAGTTAGGAGCAAGCAAAAGCTTTTTTAACATAGGGAAATGCATGCATGCTTCCATGCACATTCAAGCAGCTAGCGATGCAATCTCAACCAAATCAAGCCGCATCTTGTATGTATCTGCGAAATTATGTTCATCGTCTGGTGGTGAGATCCCTAAGATGAAGATGGATGTTAATATCCTCTTCAATGGTCGCCCTAACGCCAAATATTTCTAGTTGCTTATGATATGCAGACGCCCTAATTATTTAATGTCAATTATTTATACTTGTGTCAAAGACATTTTCCTTTTATACTTGTGTCAAATACATTTTCATTCTGTACTTGTGTCAAACACATTTTCATTCTGTACTTATGACAAACACATTTCCTTTTTACACTTGTGTTAAATACATTTCGTTTTTATACTTGTGCCAAATCCATTTGCTTGGACAAAAATGTTATTAGTGATGGTATGATCTTAAGGTATCCCAAGCTGTATCTCAAAATAAAATGCACGCACAATAGGGCATCTGGCCTTCTTGGAGGAGTACCACTGCATGCAAGGGAGGAAGCCGCTTAGTGAGATTGATTTCTTCAGGCCACCACCGTAGTTGCCACTTGCCAGTGCCCAGTGGTGTCACAACCGCTGACTATCCCAAACAACAACGTGCCAAAGTCATCTTCTACCTACGCTGAACAACCACAAGTCGTCATGAACTGGGAGGAGGAGAGCACCATGGATTCGCTCTCGTCATCCAAACTTATTATCCTAGCCTAGTATTGAAGAATTGAATCTTTAGCAAGTTGTGATTCAAATTCCAGATTATTTACCTATCCGAATGGAGCAACAATCAAAGCTTGTATCTCTTTTCCTTCTGATCTTGTTTTTGTTCACAGATCTAGCCCATTTGCATCGTGCACTTCGAGTTAAATCCATACCGATCAACAGATTACTTATATGTATCCATTTTTTTTTTCAATTTCCTGCTTGTTGATTTCAAAAAATGCATTCTTCTTATGGCAATGAGGAGGTCTATGTTATGGGCAGGGGGTTTGGGACACGTTAGAACTAGGGATTTGCCGCAGATTGTATTCAAAGGAGGTCACAAGCCGTGGCCCTGGACCCCGCCGGTGCGCCAGAGTCGCTATGGCTGTGACGACGCACCAGAAGGGCAGGACTCGGCTGGGAGAAAGATACAATCTTGGCTCCCTTTCCCTCTCTACTGGTTCAGCTTATATAGTGCTGAATTACAACTGATTCCTAACCAACCAAACTTATTCCTAACAGACTTATCTCTAACAGAAATTACAACTGATTCCTAACAAACAAAACAGATTTATCTCTAACAGAATTTAACTCTTAGCCCTGGACCTTCTGGAGCTTCTTGCGCCGGCCAAAGGGGATCCCATACATCACATCTCTCCCTCCCTAGACAAGCAGCTCGTCCTCGAGCTGGAATTCAGGAAATTGTTCCCGGAAATCCTCCAATGCCACCCATGCTATTTCTGAAGTCGGCGTGCCCTTCCAACATACCAGTAGTTCTCTTTTACCCCGGGCCAGTCTTCCTTTCAGCACCTTCTCTGGTTCTACCATAACTTTGCCATGTTGTACTGCTGGCAGCTCGAGCTTGTAGGCCACTTCTCCTACGCGTGCAGCCACCTTGTATGTCCCAAAGAACTTCGATCCCAACTTATTGCGACCCCGAACCTGTAGGAAGGCCGGTGCCCGGTGCAAAAGACGAAGCCAGATCCATTGGCCAGGCTGGCTACTGGATTTTCCTTGGTACAGCTGAATGATTTCGTGTACCTGTGTGACGTTAATGGTTCCTGGAGGTAGCTGTCTGTGATTGCCTTCCCTGGGTTCAGGTTTGGATGTTCTAACCTTTGGAAGGGGCCTGTTGTACCTATCTTCAACGAAAGCTTCACCCCTTTTTGGTTTTCCTCCAGGCTTTGTAGTGATTCTCCCAACCATGTGCTTAAGCATCTCATCATAACTTGGATCACGCTCCTTTAGTACACCAGGGGCATCTTTTGGCGGTGGTGTGACATCATCCTGGGACACGCCGATCCCGTCCTGGCGCGCGCCGCCGCTAGCGGCCTCCGGCGATGCTCGCGGCGGCGGTGGCCTCGGCAGGGGAACGGGAGCGGGAGAGGGAGGGGCCCTCACGCGCCCCGCTGCGCCGCGCAGGGCCTGGCCCATGTGGCTCCGGCCGCCACCGCAGATGTCGTGGAGGGGTCGAGGGGAGAGCTTCGTCGGTTGCTCCGGTGGTAATTGACGGAACCGATCCTTGGGAGGCTGCCGGTTGTTCTCTAGCGCGGGAACCGGCCCCTGCCTGGCCCGATTGATGGAGCCCTCGCCGGTGGTGTTGCCATTTTCTTCGGCATGGGCCCTGCCCTCGCGCTGCGCATTTTCTGCGCGCGGAATTGCGAGGTTGAGGGCCCTCACCTGTTCTTGATTTTCGAACGCCGAAGACTGCAGCGCCACCACCTTGGATGGGAGCGTGGCGAGCTGTTCTGCCACCCGCGCAAGGGGCGCCAGTCTGTCGAGGGAAGTCTTCAAGTCGTCGATCTTGGCGGCGAGTTTCTCGATCAGCTCCTTCATGCCGTCGCCGCTGCCCATGCACACGGAACAAGGCTTATCTGATACCAATTTGTTATGGGCAGGGGGTTTGGGACACGTTAGAACTAGGGATTTGCCGCAGATTGTATTCAAAGGAGGTCACAAGCCGTGGCCCTGGACCCCGCCAGCGCGCCGGAGTCGCTATGGCTGCTACGGCGCACCAGAAGGGCAGGACTCGACTGGGAGAAAGATACAATCTTGGCTCCCTTTCCCTCTCTACTGGTTCAGCTTATATAGTGCTGAATTACAACTGATTCCTAACCAACCAAACTTATTCCTAACAGACTTATCTCTAACAGAAATTACAACTGATTCCTAACAAACAAAACAGATTTATCTCTAACAGAATTTAACTCTTAGCCCTGGACCTTCTGGAGCTTCTTGCGCCGGCCAAAGGGGATCCCATACATCACAGTCTACACCCTGTCCATCGATTCTCTCTCACATCCAAACTCATCATCCTGGTGTAGTCCTGTTCAAGCCTTAGCAAGCAGCTGTGATCTATAATTCCAGATTAATTAGCTATCCCAACAACAATCAAAGCTTGCATCTCCGTTTCTTTCAATCCTGTCTTTTGGAAGATCTAGCCATTTGTATTGTGGGCTTTGATTTAATTCCAAATCAATAAATTCCGTTCATGTGTTCAGTAAAAAAAACTGAATCCTCCAGCCACACCACAAAGTCGCAGGCCATGGAGGACAGCGAGAACGTCGGCACTCCCACCAGGGAAAATAGCACCATGGGTTCAATCTCTTCATCCAAACTTATCATTCTGGTCTAGTGTTAAGCCTTAGCAAGTTCTCATCAAGAATTGACACAAGTATTAAAAGAAAACGTATTTGACACAAGTATAAAAAGGAAATGTATTTGACACAAGTATAAACAAGAAAATGTATTTGACACAAATATGAACAAGAAAATGTATTTGACACAAGTCTGAATAAGAAAATGTACTTAACACAAGTATAAAAAATGTACTTGGCACAAGTATAAAACAACTAAATTGTGTGGAGTGAAATTGTGCTGATAGAAGAATCAAAAGTATATTTTCTGTTTTGACAGAAATTGACATGGGAAGCTCACACTTTAGTGGGATATGGAAAGTAAATTTATTGATTTGGGTTTAGCTCAAAGTCCACAATACAAATGGCAAGATCTGTCAAAAATACAGGATTGAAATGACAAACATACAAGCTTCGATACAAGCTATAACATCACAGATATTTTTCCATTGTTGTTTGTGAGCCAATCTGTTTGTTTTTAGGTCAGTAAGTCAAACCTAGACACCAAAGCATTGATCAGGCGATTAGTTTGTCAGGAACTAGTTGGTGCCTAATCAGTCAATTAGGTCACACCAAGTCATCCTGGCAATCAAGGACCTCAGAGTATTACTTCTGGTATAGTAGCAGTATATTATATATTATAGTATCATACTATATAACAAACATTGTTCAATGTTTATACTATATGATATATATGCACAAGAGACCTAATGGGCAGCTTATAATACAGGCTGAAAACCTAATGGGCCACTGAAAACTCAGCAATTTCACATGGGTCAAAGTAACCATCCTCATTTTTCAATCACGATTAGTTGGATCACCAGACTTCTAGTTGCTCTAATCATCGCGTAGTGCCTAGTCGGTGAGTGGTGACCAATGACCGATTTTTCAAATAATCGCAATTCGCAACTAATTGTACAACTTGAAAACACTAGGTTTGCACCAAAAAAGTTTTTTGTGTAGTTTGCCTTTTTTTGTCTCAATGAGCTAATGCAGAAACAGTCTCTATATTTTTATTCTCCAAACGTCTAATTGCCAAATTGCATAAAACATGCACCATGCATGGAGAATGAGGACAACCAAATATCGCCTATGTTTTGATGTCATACCCGAGATGTGAAAAAAAATGCATCCTGGCTTCCTGGCAATATGAAATATCCCAAGAACCACACTTTGGCTTACTACAGCTGTGCTACTTCCACCTCAAAGATTAATGTACAAGGTCCATAGATTGGTCGTAAAACCTATAAATGACGAGTAAACGCAGAAACAATCACAAGTTTATCCAATAACAGTAGTTCAGAAAATATAATTTCAGATATGGTACAAAGAAACCATGTGACATGCATGAAGCATTGAAGCTACAATGGTACCATGCTAAAATTACCTGGTATGGTGTTACATCTATACTATATTAGGAATTGTACATGAAGTATTGAATATTGGGCAACCATTTTATTCTACACACCCAATACTCAACAGCTGATTCTAATATGCAAATGGTCAGGCATTTGTTGAAACAAGACAGAACACCGTATGCCAATTTAATGTGATCAGTATGACAGTATACACACGGATGGGATGAGCTGACTACATATAGATGCTGGTATTAGAATCCCAACATTGCATCATCCATGACACACCCTAGTCCCCCAAATGTATGAGAACATAACTAACAAGCAGCAGAATACTATTATGAAACAAAACCATACGAAGTGGCTACTTCACTCAAGGAAAGAGCTTCTTAGAACTCATAATGAATGAAAGCACAAAACAATCACAATATCACCTCATATAGTGGGTGGCACACCCAACATATATACCATCTTAGGAATTTCAGATAAGATGTAATACTTTGCGATCATTTAGCACTGGCATAACAAACGATATAATGAATGGAACATCTAGGGCTGCAGAATATAGAGAACCACTATTTTAAAACTGCAATTTCCTTCTCAATAGCATAAGCAAGCGCTTCTAGAGAACCACTATTTTTAAACTACAATTTTCTTATCAATAGAATAAGCAAGCGCCTGTAGAGAACATCTGTTTTTACACTGCAATTTTCTTATCGATAGCATAAGCGAACAGCTTCGAGGGGAACTAGGGCACCCACAATTCTCAAAACATATAAGTTGAGTTAAATGTACTAAAAACTAATGAAAGATCACGGGTAGGCTAAGATGAGTACTACGGGTGCAGATAGGGTATCAGGATTTAAAATTGTATCATCCAGCACAAACTTGAAAAGCACGGAACAGATTCACAGCATGATAAGAAGCAGAACCAGACGAGCCGTTGCCTTCTTCACTCTGCCGTGGCACCCCCTTCATCCTCGCCCTTCTTCTCGCCCCCATCAGCCACCTCCGCCGGGAGCGGCGGCGCGGACGGCTCGGCCGCGGCAGAGTCCTTGTCCTCATCGACTGCGGGGGCAGGGGGCGCTGCGGGCTCCTCGTCGGGGTCGCGCGCGGGTTCGGTGGTGCGGGTGACCGAGGCGCGGAGACGGTCAAGGAAGGGCTTGAACGCGGACTCCATGGTGATCCAGGCGAGGACGAGCCCGCCGGTCACGACTACCGCCGTCCTCAGCACGTTGCCCTCGCGCTGGCCTCCGCCTCCGCCTCCCTTCTTCGCCATGCCTGCTCGGGCCTAGGGGCGCGTGGATTGCGATAGGATGGATTGGAATGGGAAGGACGGGTGGTGCTGGTGCGGATGGAATGCTCGGGGCGGGCGGCGGGGTTTGGGGTTTTTTGTTGTGGGCTGCTTTTGTCTTGCTCGGTAGTACAGTACTCTCCACGAAACGGAAAGCCGAGCAAAACGAAAGGAGGAAGGGGAAGAAGGCGCTGGATTTCGCGGAAGCTTGAGGGGAAAAGAAAAAAAAAGATCGGAACTGGACAACGTGGCACACAGCCACGCGAGCAAGAAAGCAACGCGTAGGTACGTAGGCACGGAATTTTTCGGAAAGCGTGAGGGAGGAAGAGAAAAAAAGACACGGAACGGGAAAACGACAACGTGCCGCGCGACACTTCAAGACTAAAGAAATATTATATATATATATATATATTTATAATATTATCTTCGTTTATTTTTAAATAATTTCGTTGATTTTATTACATTTAATCATTCGTCTTATTTAAAAAATACGTACAAATATAAGATATGTTTAAAACATCTTCAATAATAAAATAAATGGTTAATTGCATCCATGCTACTGTTATTTTCAAAACCGAACGAAATGTCATTACTGTTTCGCTATTTCATTACTACTTTCAGATACTCGACTCACAGCGTTTTTTCTGTATTAATAATACTATGACCTCTTCTTCTTCCCAGTCTTCTTCACTCTTCCCCTATCTTCTTCCTCGCCATCGCTCCAAGTTGTTGTCGTTGTCGCCACTGCTCTGCTTGGACCAGTCGCCACTGCTATTGTCGTCACCACTGTCTGCTCCGGGCCACGCCCCCTGCTTCGCGGCCACCCATACGCTCCCTTCTTGTGCCGCTATCATCGTTGCCACCACCGCCCGCTCTGGCCCGCAACCCCTGCCACACAACCACATGTACTCTCCTCTTTCCCGTGCCTCTATCGTCGTCGCCATCCCCACCCCCGAGCCACAACCCGCTTCGGCGCCCCTTGTCCTATAGCCTCACGCCGCCGTCGGACCACAACCTCGCGTCGGCCATCAGCCACCGGCTATTCTTCCCGCTCGTTCCGGAGGGAAGAAGAGGAACAATATTGATAATATTTGGTGTCTGCAAGTAGCCATTGAACGTGTACAAAATAGTATGCAAGCGGGAATGAATGAATAATAATGGCATGAATGCAAATAACAAAATAGTAACGATATTTTGTTCGGTTTTGAAAATAACGGGGGTGGCATGGATGCAATTAACCCTAAAATAAATTATATTTTAAAATTATTTTTGGATAAGAAAAATAGTCAAATGATAACGTCGTTTAAAAATGAAACGGAGGGGATAAAGAGAAAAATTCGGAAGAAAAAAAATCGAAAAACCGAGTTGGGGTGGGCCGTGACGTGCACGCGAGGATTCTTAGCATTTGGGCCTATGCGCTTTCGGAAGCCCATTAATTGGAGACGTGGAATCAGTTGGGCTTGATATTTTATGGGCGCAGTGAAGTAGACGTCCATTGAAATATTTATTTATTTATTTTCTTAAATTTACAAGAATAATATTTTTTATTTTGACAATTTGCAGTTTATACATCCGTCATCCCAAATCCCCTCCTTCTGTGAGCGGTTTGCTGACGTGACAAAAACCAAAAGGGAATGACGCTTCACCGCTTGGGTTGTCATATTTGCATATAGGTCCTTATCTCACCTTCTTGGAGAGCGGAAAGGGCATAAATGCTAAATTCTCTATGGCATTGGCCCGTCCGACAACGCCACCCTTGGGAAAAAGGAAAAAGGAAAAACTCACAAGCATAAAAATGCAAATAGTCAAAACGAAAAATAGTTTTTTTTTTAAAAAAAAACAAAACTTCTGCGTCCACTTGTTTGTCCGTCAAGGCGTCAAAAGCTGGAGGCAAGTGCATCGCCCGGAAATTCATTTGTGCCACTCTCACCGAATTTCTCGTGCTGCACATGATGTATTGGCACACATGTGACAGTGTGACAGATTCCGACCTCCTGCCTGCCTGCCTGCCTGTTTACTTGTGACATTTCACCTTCTATTGTCAGAATTATGTTGTGAAATACAAACAATGTCTCATAACATCAAGGCCAAGAAGGTTTGCAAATTGTTTTCTTTGTTCCTGAAATTCTGTCATGTTCAGCAGCTGTTTTGATCATGGAAGAACGATCATGTTAAGCAGAACGATGTCAGCTCATTGGGAGGAGTGAGGAGAAGTCGGATCGGAGCTGAAACTCTGGAGTCTGGAAGGTCATCTCAAGAACAAACAAGCACGTTTTTTTCTGTTGCTTTTATTTACTGCAGGAGGCAAAAACATAGTAGGAATCGACCAAACATTTACATGGCGCAACGAACCCCAGTCCCTGAAGAATGGAAAGAACGAACATATATTTGGGACGCTAGATCTACACAAAAACAAGATTACGTAGTGAGCTACGTTTCATTCATTCATCGATCAATCAATGTACCGTGTTTTACAGGTAATCGTAATTGGATGTTCGCCATGGATCCCCCCTAAGTCGGTCTCCCTGAGCTTCTTTATCTCCATGGGTCTCACGGAGACAACTTCTTTTGGTGGTGTGCAGCTGCGGTGATCTCAGTGCGCCATGGCGGTGTGACCGTTGTGGAAGCTCTGGGTGTAAGGGAACGTCGTCCCCGTCGGCTTGCACGGGGCCCTGTGCGTCGTAGGCAGCGAGTGCGAGTGCGAGGCGACGAGCCGCCGGACGCCGGAGCGCATCTTGAAGAGGATGTGGCCCCAGCTGCCCTTGCTCTGGCGGCCGAGGATGGCCACCTCCTCCTCGTTCATCTCGAGGTCGCTGGCGAAGACGGGCTTCTTGGACATGAGCCAGCCGACGCCCCAGTCCCACCAGCTCTTCAGCGGGCCGCCGGCGAACGCGCCGAGCGACGGCGCCGACTTGGACCGCCGGAACGCCCACTCCGCCGAGGCGGACGAGATGGGCTGGATCTTGCCGGAGAAGGAGGACAGCCTCTTCCTCAGGCCCATGAGGTGGCTCTCCTTGCCGCCGCCGCCACCGCTCTGAGAGGTGGGCAGCTCGTCTTTCAGCGGCCTGGTCGGCAAGAACCCCGCTTTCTGAATGTTCTCCAGGATGGTGGCCATAGCGTCCTCGCCTCCACGCAACCAAGCGAGCAAACAAGAAAGAGACACAGATCGGATGAAAAGGAGGAAGACGAGAAGGTCAGGTGCAAGGTGCAATGTCCTCCTCCTTCTCCTCCCTTCTTCTTGCTCTTGTGTATGTATGTGAAATAGCTATGTTTGGCTCGCAGCTCTGTCTGGACTCTGGACAGGCTAGTTTTATTCGTGCATCAGGAGGGCCATGACGAGGTGTGCAGTTGAAAAAGCCTTTTGTTTACAGGGAGGGCGACGTGAACTGAACAATTTGGTGTTTTTTCCTCCTCTTTTTCTTTCGTCAGGCAGCTCAGATATACTGGAGCCGTGTTGGCAAATGATGGGTGGGTGGCAGCTGCCATCTATGCTTCCTGCTTGCCCTGCTTTCGCTTTGGCATCCATCTATCCACCATGGGTGATGTGTCCATGTGGCCATCCATTTGTGATTTGACTCTGTTATTGCTGCAATAATGTGTAGATCCCGGGCTCCCGGCCAACTCCACTCAAGGCCTCAAGGCCCCAACAAAGTGTGGTAAAAGAACACCATGCTCTTTGCATCAATGATACAGGTGTTGCTAGCTTCCTAGGATCAAACAGAAGCAGCACTGATGTATTTCATATCTGCACTGAAAATACATGGAGCTCTTGAATTTAAGGGTTCTGGTCAATGGTCATTCATGGTTTCAGACTTTCAGTCCCTTTCTCTCCCTCTGATGGTCAATAGTTTTTGGAAAGAAAGGGTGGTGTGTGTTTGGTTAGAATATAGTACTCGAATAAACGGAGAGCCTGGTGCAGTCTCGCCAAAAGCAAAAGGGATCCACATGAGAACATGGGGATTGGGGAGGAAGAGGGGAATCATCCAATGGCTGCCAGGTCCGCCCATGAAATGTTGCTCCCTCTTCCCACCGAAACTGTTTGTCATCTTGCCGGTACCCATAGACTAAAGGTAAAGGTACTCCTTTTCAGCAATGGGACTCGATGCCTTCTTTACGTAGGAAACATGCGTTGCATTGTACCTTCACTAGCATCTTTCGGCCAGTGAAAAACTGAAACCACGTGCCTGCATTTCATATTCTTGCCAGGAATATAGGAAACTAACCTTACTGCTACCACGTGATGCCATGTGTTCCATGAAATGAGATCCTTTGCTCCTTCGGAGAAACCAAGAGTTGAGAATAGTTGAGGTTCACTTCCATGGTAGTGGAAGATGAGGCGGCTAAGATAGCTTCGCACCCTTAGGGCTTCTTGGATTGAAGAAATTTTAGAGAAATAATATAAGATTCAGATTCTTATAGGAATTGATACTATTCACTTCTTTGGAACGGAGGATTGGTGTCTAGGAAAAATAAAAGAAAAATTCATTTTCCTTAGAATTCATAGGAAAAATATAGGAATTCAAACATCCACTTCAACCTCTTTTTTCCTTTCCTTTGCTAAGTCCAAAGCAAATCAATATATAAAACTTCAAATGAGATAATATAAGTAGCTTTAATATGAATGTTTAGAAAAAAAATCATGTGATTAGTTAATTCATGTGTTCCAAATAATATATATCTCTAATTTTTTCCGTGTTTTCAAATCCTCTATTTTCTATATACATTCCTATCATATTTTTATATTTTTCTTATTCCTATATTTTTGGATTCCTGCATTCCAAATAAGCTCTTAGATCTTGGTGAGACGGATAGGATCTCGACTACTCTGACTTCGAAAACCCGACATCAATTTCCTGATGTCAAAGGGGCCCGTTTCATGTTCCATGCGGTACCGTACTGTTCATGTTTCAGACACGTAAAAGAGCTCAAACTCAAGGGATCTGAAATGTCACTGTGCGGCTGCAGTGCAGAGCAGCAGTTCACGGGTCCAACTCTGATCAGGCCTCACCAATTCTCAATTATCGATTGCTTCCTCTCGCCGCCGACACTAAACTTTTATTAAATGACGGGCAAGGTTTGTTGGGAGGTAGGTAGAAGAAGAATCAGCCGAGTTGAGGAGCACAACTACAACAACTAAAATTTTCTCGTGGAAGCAGTTTAACTCACTGTCGTCACTGTGCCGTCAGGCTGTAATATGCTTGTGTTCTGGGATTTCCAGCTCAGGGGTAGGTGGATGCAGGGCAAAGATCATCCAACAAGGCAATAATGCTCCAGTTCTGCACAGGAAAAAAAAACATATTTTTCTGATTGCATATGTGCTGCCAGCCAGGGGAAGAAGACTTTGTTTAGCCCTTCAATTGTTGGTTTACAGTACAGATCAAGCGTAACAACTACGTTATAGCCTCCAAACCGATGGCAACTTTGGCAATGAATTGTTACAACTCCATGAATTTCGAGTTCGATTGTTCTCTCAATACAAAAGATTTCTAAGCTACGGGTACAGGTTGCTAGTTGATCGTGTGCTGTGAGCAGGGTGGCTTGGCTCCTCCATGCAGAACTTTGAAAAACTTGTAGCTGAATACCTCCTGTAGAAGACCCTGGTTTTCTGCACATTGCACTTCTCAAGACTCTGGGATATGGCACATGTAACCCAGAGGCCGAATTTAGCAGTAAAGCGTCCATCTGCTGAGGCATTTCAGCTTGAAATTATTGTTGTTGATCTCCTCACAAGTGAAGGGGGGTAGCAGCACAGATTTACCCTCTTGCTCTCTTAAGCAGAAGCCGGAGAGAGAAAATACCGAGGGCGAGGGTTTGCCAAAACCAACCTGTAGCATTTCTTGGGTCAACCTTCTTTGCCAAGAACCAAGCATACACAGCTTCACCAGCGTGCAATGCAACTGCTACCACCAAGACTAACCGAATCGCCAGCATTGATCGGAAAGTGAATAGACTGATGGCAAGCACCCATTTCAATGGACCGACGGGTGGAAGACAAGCGACGGAAAACAGAGCCAACATCCCAATTGTTACAGCCAGCCAAGTAAATAAGGTTGGGCCATCTAGTTCTTTCCTCTTCCTTTCCTGCCAGTAGGATATAGTTGCAGCCAAACCTTCCCTAGGACTCACCCTAGGTACATAGCCAAGCTCCTCTCTAGCTTTCAGATATGAACAGTAGTGCGTAACACTCACCTGTCAAAGTGAACTGCCGACATTAGTATATGGTCCACACAGCTTGGACTACGGGATTGACATCTTATTTATTCCCACCCAGCTGTAAAAATGTAATGGAAACTTTTGCAAGTCTACTTGCCTAGTTAAGAAAAGGTTCACCAGTAGAGATCAATTGAAACGGCTAATTTCGAAACATTTATGAGATTACGTAAAAGATGTACTGCGCATGCATCATTCCATCTCAGCACTATATTAATCTAGACAAAAATATTAAACTCTTGTAAAAATGCATCTTGTTATCCCTGACTCATCATGATTAACAAAGTTCCTGTAACATGACAAGATAGTAAGAGCATAAAAGGCATACACACATTACAAGAATGTAAACCATCTAATATTCCTTAATGGTCTGCATTAGGTAAACTCATCAAAACATGATCAACAGGCTGACCTTGTATACTTCAGCAGGAAGCAAAATAGGCTGAGGAATCCATTTACTATCCAGCCATGGATATAACAGTGTATATATTAACACAAGAATTCTTGAAATGCCAAGAGCGACTGAGATATCCAGTGTAACTCGAGGAACTGTGTAATCCAAACTTCGAAATAGGGGACTCATAAATTCAAAAGTATTGACAGGTGATCCTGCAAGCAAGCATATTTTCTTGATAAGCCAATGCAATATTTCTTTTAAATACAAAACTACCAAACTTAAAAGGAAATTCTGCCAAGGAAGAAAAGTTTAATTACTGGAGTTGCTAAGGCTGAACACTGAATGTAAACATATTATAAAGAACATCCAGGACACTCATTATGTATAATCAGTTAGCATTAAGGTTTCAACTCTCTCAAAAAAAATGAGAGGGGGAGAGGGGGGGGTCAACTCTCAGTTCAGAATAAGATAAATAGAGAAATAGCTCAAATTAGCACTTTCCATCTACTTCCTCTGTTCCTATTTACGTGGCGTGCAACTTTCACATGAAAATTCCATATTAGCTGGCGCCTAAGCTTTTTAGTGATTAAGCTTCCAGTATTACCCCTCAAGAATTAACTCATATGACCCCTCGTTAGCTGGCGCCTAAGCTTTGCATGCAGGTGACCGTCTGCATGCAGAAGGACTAGGAGTTGTGCGCACGAGTAAATGCATGCATGCAGAAGACAGTTCAGCTGCGATTGTATTTAAGCCACAAATACGCGGGGGTACTTCCATCCAAAAAATGATTGTTACTGGCCTTATTGGTTTTAACAAAAACACTAATACGCCAGGTATATAGGAACGGAGGGAGTATGTCATAAAACATTTTGAATAGATATCCTTGATAAAGACACTCACGTAAATAATCGAGAGAGTCAACAATTGATTATTGTTGGTAGCATGCCATCTTAGTAGTATAATCTTCAAAGTTCAGGTTTACCAATACGACGAGATAAAATGAAAAAAATTCCCAATGTTATTCAAAATATGGAAATAAAATTCAGAACACATTACCATGGTATCACAGTGTCACACGGTAAATATATAGTTGTTCATATAAGCTAACAGCACTTACCATCACATATGAAATATGCTTGACCAGCTGCTACAGGAGTTCCCTTCCTTTCAGGGATGTCATCTAAAAGTCCCATGCTTGCCAATATCAGTGCAAGAACAAGATTATCCACATAGACCCAATCTGACACCACATTTGGATCACCAATCTTGAAGAATGCTAATCCCAACTTCGCAAGGGACATGATCCTTGGAAGATGTCGCTCTTCACCTGGACCATAGATCGCAGCAGGACGAATTGCACATGTATAAAGACGAATATTTTTATCACCCCTGTAAGAAAGCATCAAATCGGTAAGAAAGCCTGCATACTAACAAATGTCAATCAGACAATGTAAGTTCCATACAAACATCAAATAATTCTTGATGGTCTTCAATGCATGGAATGATGGAAAGTAGCAAACATTCGAAGACATCAAAATCAAATAAATTTCATGCAGAGTATGTAAGTGGCAGATATACATGGCATGATGCAGGCAGGCGTAAGCATCACGGCAAAAATGGTTCAACTTACTTAGCTTTCCGGCCATTACTCTTCAGCACCAACTGTTCAGCAATTGATTTGCTACGTGAATAGGCATCAACATGGTCTTCAATTGGGAAATAAGGCAGCGCCTCATTACCATTAACAATCGGCTTTCCCCCAAACACAACATTGTATGTGCTCACATACACGAGCCTTC
The DNA here is from genome assembly GCA_019279435.1 of Zizania palustris. Taxonomy (NCBI): domain Eukaryota; kingdom Viridiplantae; phylum Streptophyta; class Magnoliopsida; order Poales; family Poaceae; genus Zizania; species Zizania palustris. The sequence goes on along the minus strand of JAAALK010000283.1, from coordinate 38,976,588 downwards.
TAACACCATTCTCATGGCAAGCATCCAGCATATTGCAGGTTCCATTTATATTGACCTCGTCTGCTCGCCCAGCCTGTAACATTTCCTTCCCTGACATGCCATGTGAAGCGAGGTGGAAAACACAATCCACCCCACACAAAGCCCTCCCCACATCCTCCTTCTTTCTAATATCCCCTGCAACACAAGACCACCCATCAGATGTTTGATTTCTCAATTCGTGTACCAGAAATGCCGAGCCGATTGCAACGGACACACAAAAAATTGAGAAGCTAACCGGCAATTGTATGCAATACGTGATGGATATTGTTAATGTTACTGACATGCTGCAAATGTGTTCCACAACAAATCCGCAAAACCCCTAACGTAACACGGACGCAGTAATCTACTCCAACTGCACGCTGATTTGCCACTTAATCTATGATGTAAAAGTATAGGCTATCTTTGTTTCAGCTTTGGATTATAAAAATACAGTTTTTTTTCATAAGCCGAAACAAATAGTATAACTTATTCTGTTAGTTTATTATAATCTGGAGTATAGATTATAACAATTTAATAAACTGGTGGAACACATTTTTTATAGGGTTATTAGCTTCCATACCACCGTTATTCTTTGGAACGCCAAATATACCACTAAAATTTCACTATTTTTTGGCCACGATGGAACATGGACCGGAGCCACGTCGACACGCCGCGCAGCACCTCCGATGACGTCGCCATGGCCCTCGACGCCAGCACGACCGCGGAGAATGGGAACACTAGAAACGCCGCCACGAAGGTGTAGCAATGGTTCCCATGGAAGAAGGCCACCACCGCCGCCCTCAACACTCTCCTAGCCCTCGCCACTGTCGGCGCCGACGCCACCACGCCGCCATTTTGGGGATTTATTTCAACAGCTCTGGGTTGGGTGAGGGCAAAATGGGCAATAGAAAGTCTAGAATACCTGCAAGTGGGCCCGTATTGGCAGATGATGTATAAAATGGCACGGTGTCATCGTTCAGCAAAAAATAATGGCATTCTGGCTAATAGTGAAATTTTAGTGGTATATTTGGCGTTCCGAAGAATAACGGTGGCATGGAAGCTAATAACCCTTTTTTATAAGCTCAAATGTAATAAATCAAAGCTGAAACAAACAGTTCCACAGTCTAACAATAAGGGGTAGCGTTTTAATGCGTCTTACACAGTTACGCTCTCACTTAGCAACTCTTGACAACATTTGAGTAGTTACAGATAAGGTAATGAACCTTGGAAGAAGCGAACGCCGGCGTCGAGGAGCTGGTCAGACCAGGTGGAAGTGGCGCGGAGGTCGATGGAGCGGACCTCCCGGGCGCCGCGGCGGAGCAGATCCAGGCAAATGGCGGAGCCGACGAAGCCCTGGCCGCCCGTCACCGCGAACCGCACGCCCTCAATCCCCTCGCTCGCGCTGAGATTCATCTCTGAGCTGACGTCTCTCCCCCCAAGCCGACGCTTATGGCCTCGGCCTTCGGGCTATTGCCTCTTGTAGGGGCGGAGAAAACGAAGGCGAGTAGAAACAGTCTACGTCGCCGGCGACCAGGCCAGCTGCGCTTGCCGGTGGGCGGTGGCAACCGGCTCTGACGGGAGTTCAGTTTCACATGGACAATTGGACATGATGGACTCATGGCTCGTGGTCTCGAAAAAACTGATCATTCCTCAAAATGATTTGCTATGATTTTATTTCTAGAACTGAGATGTACGACGTGAATCGAGATGGTAACAATATGAAGTCACCCTAAAAATTTAAAGTCACTTTTACATTGAGAAATTATTAAATATCTTCCATCTTCTTTAGAGAGAGAAAATATAAAATATCTTTCATCTTTTTTTAGATCGAGAAATTATCAAATATCTTTTGTCTTCTTTAGAGCGAGAAATTATCAAATATCTTCTATCTTCTTTATAGCGAGAAATTATCAAATATCTTCTATCTTCTTTAGATTAAGAAATTATCAAATATCTTCAGTCTTCTTTAGAGCGAGACATTATCAAATATATTCCATCTTCTTTAGATTAAGAAATTATCAAATATCTTCTATCATCTTTATAGCGAGAAATTATCAAATATCTTCCATCTTCTTTACAACGAGAAATTATCAAATGTCTTCAATTTTCTTCAGAGCGAGAAATTATCAAATATCTTTCATCTTCTTTAGAGTGAGAAATTATCAAATATCTTCCATATTCTTTAAATTAAGAAATTATCGAATATCTTCTATCTTCTTTAGATTGAAAAATTATCAAATATCTTTCATCTTCTTAAGAGTGAGAAATTATCAAATATCTTCCATCTTCTTTAGAGTGAGAAATTATCAAATATCTTCCATCTTCTTTATATTAAGAAATTATCAAATATCTTTCATCGTCTTTAGATTGAGAAATTATCAAATATCTTTTGTGCCATGTTTTATTTCCAATAAAAAATTTAAAATAAATTCAAACATCAAACAGTTTGAATTTTAGCTCCAGTTTGTAAAACTCAATTCCTATAAAATATAAAAAATAAAATTCAGAAATTAAAAAAACTCTCAGATCTAAACTCTTAAACAGTCCGTACTCTTGCGTTGCACACTTGCGCCACTGCAGCGCTGGCGCTGTTGGAAATCCTACTGTGACCATTTAAAAAAAACAAACAGTACACGTGATTTCAAAAGGAAAAAGCACTCCGATACAGAATTCGTCTTACAGAAAAAAACAAAAGAAATAAATGCCCTATCGAGATTTGAAATTGAATTAGGGTTATCGAATTCAGAATCCAATATCCCAAGCCGTGACCACTACACCATGGACCACTCTGTATGTAGAATCAACACGAGTTTCTTCATCGTAGCTCATTGTATCCGGTAGCGGTATACGGTTCCATCTAGAGGTGGGGAAAAATCACCGAGAACTGAAATGATTTCGGTTTTTCTAAAAAAATCGGTTTTAATTTTGGTGAAGTTCGGTTTTCAGTCGTTCGGTTCGGTTTTTATCTTTAGAAAACCGAAAGAACCGTAATACCGAAATTTTGTGAATGTCTGCCGTCTGTGGGCTGGGCCAATGAAAATATTGTTTTTAGGCCAACCGGCCCACTGATTTTTCCCATCATTTATCATTTTTTAGAAAAGAACCTAGCTAGCAGGAGTTATTAGGATAGATATACGGGTAAAATTGTTCACCTGTGAGTCTATTAACGAGAGAAAATAGTACCCAATGGATACGCGGGTATGGGTATAATTTCCTAATATTCATACCCGTTACCCGATGGGTGCCCATCACCCAATATTCTATATTTTTTGGGGAGTTTAAATCATTGTTTCTATTGTTGTAGATTAAATTATTGATGTATTATGTTTAGAAGTTTATTTATATATGTAATTTTGATTTTATGACTGAATGAGTGGTCGGTCTATTAGATGAAACACCGTTTTTTGCGACGATAGATACAAAGTTGTTTTTAGCATGTTTTGTGTGTGGTGCTTATTGATGGGTATGGGTACTCGATGGGTATATTTTACCCGCATGAGTATAAGTTTGGGGAAAAATTGTACCCATATGTATATATGGGTTATCGGACGGTTAAAATTTTTTCTAACAGGTATGTGTTTGAGATCATCAAACCTGATGGGTATACACCCATTGCCATCTTTACGCACAGCCCGCACTAGCGCAGTCCACCACCGACCACACTCGTCTCCCGTCGTCCACCGCCGAGGGACATCGACGCTCGCCTGGCCATCGCGTCCTCGTGCGTGCCGCGCCTGCACCTGGCCACCGCGCGTCCTCGCAAAAAAAACAAACCAAATTTTTTCGGTTTTTTTCAGTATGGTTTTATTAATTTTTACATGTTATTCGGTTACTATTTTCTGAAAACTGAACTTTTCATAAACTGAATAAATCAAACCAATTAAACTGATCAGACCGAATGTCCACCTCTAGTTCAATCTAGAATGCAAAGAGTACCCCAAATCGAAAATCTTGTCGAATCCAGGACCAAGCGAGCAAACGGAAACGAAGACAGAGCAGTGCTCTGCCTAGGGCAGGCCCTTAGGGGCCACCGGTAGGTGCCACCGCCCGGGTCCCCAATTCCGGTGAGCCCCCATATATATAAATATATATATATATTATATGGTATATATCAAGTATATGTGTAGTGTGCCATGTATATATAAAATATTCAATCTACGTGCAATTGGAATCACGGAATCATCGCAACAATTAAAGAGAATAATTAGGAATTAGGTTGAAAATTCTGATTTGTTTTAATGTTTTCCCATATTCCAAACCGTCTGTACGTCTCGTTTCTCGCCGCAACACCGCAAGCCCAGACGCCCTCACGACGTGTCAACGCCGACTTGCCGAGACGGCCGCGTCTCGCTGGCAGAGTCGCTGACGCGCCACCGTGCCAGTCGCGCCCAAGGTTGTCTTCAGCCTATAAGAATTTTTCAGGTGAAAAATGTACTTAATCTTTTCCTATTGAATTCCACTAATTTGCATTTCATTGAGTAAATTATATTTTAAAATTCAGTTTAAATTATGTTGTAGACTTCAAGACTTGTAGTTCTTATTTTTTTATATTTTAATAGAATTATATCGTCAAGAAAGTATGCTTCAGGTAGTGAAAAAAGAGAAAACGAGTAGATGAATTGATACAATCACAAAGAGGATCTATTGATAAAAATTTTAAAAGTAATACAAGCACTTCACAAGATCCAAATGTGTTGGCTATAGTTTTGTGGAAGAATCCTACATAAGATAATATTAGCATCGACATGGATAAAAACAATGTGAGTGACCATGAGCCTATATTTAATTCAAATGGTACATAATCTACTAGTGTTGATGAGGATCTTGTTTGTACCGTTGATATTTATGATCCAAGAAATTGGGATAATCTTGATAACAAAGCAAAAGATATATTAGTTGAGAAGTGGCTGATTAGAGAAGATAATATTAAATTTTCTTTAGATGTCAATTCAAGACATTTTTCATATAGTCATTACTCTAGAAAAATGAGCAATGGAGAGGTACGTGACAGGATATGGTTAGTTTATTCCAAACACTTGGACAGAGTGTTTTGCTTTTGTTGTAATATTTTTAATTCCAACAACTGCAAGAGTTTATTGGGTAGTGATGGATTTAGAAATTGAAGACATGTTGCTGAGAGGCTAAAAGAACATGAAATAAGTGTTGAGCATATTACCAATATGAACTCATGGAATGAACTGAGAACTAGATTGAGCAAACAAATACAATTGACAAAGAGTTACAACAACAAATTTCAAAGGAGAAAGAACGCATAAGGCAAGTATTATTGAGAATAGTTGCAATTGTAAAATTTCTTGGTAAACGTACTTTGGCTTTTAGAGGATGTAATGAGCAGCTTTACAATGACCAAAATGAAAATTTCTTAGCTTGTGTCGAGATGGTTGCAGAATTTGATTTGGTGATGTAAGATTATCTTAGACGTGTTGAAAATAAGGATATTCATTATCATTATCTTAGCCACAAAATCCAGAATGAGTTGATTTCTCTTATAGCTTCTGATATTACAAGTTCTATTATCAAGATTATCAAAAATGTCAAATATTTCTCTGTTATTCTTGATTGTACCTCAGATGTTAGTCACCAAGAACAAATGACTCTATTAGTTCGATGTGTTAATATGTTCGATGGTCAAATTAAAATAAAGGAGTATTTTTTTGGTTTCTTGAAGGTAGATGATGCATCTGGTTTGAGGCTTTTTAATGTTTTGATTGATTATATAAGTCATTCAATCTTGATATTGATGATATTTGAGGACAAGATTATGATAATGGTTCTAATATGAAAGGATCACATAAGGGTGTTCAAAGGCTGTTGTTTAATATAAATCCAAGAGCTTTGTATATGTCATGTGCTTGTCATAGTCTTAATCTTACTTTTTGTGATATGGCTAAGTCTTGTAGCAAAGCTATCATATTTTTTGGAATTGTACAATGGATATATGTATTATTTGCCGATTCCACCAAAAGATGGAAATTTTTACTTGACTATGTTGATGGTTTAACTGTTAAATCTTTGGGAAACACACGTTGGGAGAGTAGAATCAAAAGTGTCACAACAATTAGATATCAAGCCCCTCAGCTAAGAAATACTTTACTTAAGTTAAGTGAAGATAGTGTTATTGAAGCAAAGGATAGGAGTGATGTAAAAAATATTTGATGTGCTTGGAAACTTTGAGTTTATATTTGGCATGGTTATTTGGCATGATATTTTATTTGTTGTAAATAAAATAAGCAAAAAGTTGCAATCACCATCTATGTACATTATGGGTGTGGAGCCATCATTTCCGATAAAGCGTCATGCTCTTAGAAAGAAACAATTTGATGAAAACAATAGTGAGGAAGCAATCTTAGAAGCTGAGAAACAATTTGAAGTTAATTATTTTTTTGTTTATGGTTGATATGACAATCGGTTCATTGAAAAGAAGATTTGAAAAACTCCAATCTTTTAAAGAAATATTTGTATTTTTAATGAGTTCAATAACCTTGAAGTCATTGAATGGTTCTGAGTTAAAAGTGTGTTGCACAACATTGGCAATAACCTTCTCTCATCATGGTTCATCTGATGTGGATTTAGATGATCTAATTTCTGAGTTAAGTGTTATGCGATTCATTTTACCGAATAAAGTAATGTCTGGAGATTTTTTAGTTTATAACAAAAACAAACTGTTATCCTAATACTTAAATTGCTTATCGTATTTTCTTTACTATGCTTGTGACTATGATTTCAATTACTTATCGTATTTTCTTTACTATGCTTGTGACTATGGTCCGCTCGTGCATCTTTCACACGTTCAGGATACCGTCCTAACTCCAGAAAAACAGTCAAACACGCCCGCAACGAAAGAACAATTCTCCTCGGTTTTGTCGTATCACAAAGCTCGTCAGGCGGATTCTTTCTTATCAGGCTATTCACAATGGGGGGTTTCATGGGGTGTTTCATTGTATTAATTACCATGTCACATCAGATTTTTTGCTTACATGACATTCAATTAATGAAGAAAGAGAAAAGATAGTGTCATCACCATGACATAGTGCTAACCCGTTTCCAAGACGGATGAAATGAAACAACCATTGAGAGCTAAATCGTTTCATCAGAGAGAGGGTATTTCATGAGAGCTAGTTGCATTTAATTACATTGGTTAGCCTAGGAAATAGTGAAATGAAACTCTCCACTGAGAGAGAGTATTTCATTGAGTTGTAAAGTTGACGTGGCATTCTAGGAAACAGTGCTATGAAACCCACCATTGTGAATAGTCTCATGGCCGAATTCTTACAAAACTAGCTAGGGGGCCCAGCCTCATGTGACATTTTTGGTTGGGTAAGAGGCAATCTTGTAGATGTCGCAAACGCCCTCCGGTTTGCCGGTGCCCCTCCTGATTCTGACGTACCCTTGCTCTCCCCAGTTCTTGCCCCACGAGTTCTTCATGGTAATGTAATCCTGGCCGTTGTACGAGCCGTATCCGACGGCTGTCAACGCATGATCCAGCTCAGTGCCACATGCCCCGTCAAAGACCCCCTGCATTGATCCAGACATAGCCATTTGTCACTTGTCAGTGTGTTTTGTGTCAATCTGACAACCTGTAGTTTCATGGTGAAGAATGTACATAAAGATGACCATTTTGTTTACCCCTTTGTAGAACTGAAAGTCTCTGCTCCCAGCAGCTATCCCTACACTGATGGGCTGATGAGCCAGTGCTTTCAGAAGGCTTGTCTCACTGTTCTCCGGGACATCCTCGTAACCAGTTATGGTGATGGTTTTGGAATGAGGCTAAGCACCAAGAAGAGCAGATAAAATCCACACTGTTAGAATGCTGGATGAGTCTACACTCTACAGCTGAACTGCCTCTGAAGAAATGGTTAGTTTTTCATGTGCCAACCTGCTTTTCTCTGCAGTAGCCTTCTTCCATGAGGTATGGGTAGTCTTCCTCTGTGTGGATCCCTTGGCTCCCCACTATGTATGCGAAGGCGAAGTCCATCAGTCCCCCTCCACAGCCGTGATCAAAGGTGTTGTCACAGTCCATCAGCTCCTGCTCGGACAGTGATATCAGCTTGCCGGTCGCAATCTGGTTTATCCCCTCAACAGCTGCCACCGTCGAGAAGGCCCAGCAGCTTCCTGCAAGAAGCCAAGAAACCAATTTGGCGATTTCGCTTACCACATTCGAATTGCACAGATTACAAACTGGAATATGGTGAAATAGGTTGTGTGCATTGTCAGATATTGGGCTTACCGCATTCTCCTTGGTTCTTGACCGGTGTCACTGCTCCCTTCGTCCTCCAGTCCACTGCCCAGGGCAGGTTCATGGCGTTCTCGTACCTGAATGCTGTTGAAGCATGTGGTTGGGCACCCCTTCTTGCTAATCCTGGCTTCAACCCTAGGAAGCTTGCCTTGAATTCTTCATGAGAAATGTCGGCGAACTGGTTTAAGCCGAGCCAATAGGTCCCATTTTTGCTATTTGTTTCTGCAATGTGCCTCAGGTTTTGCTTGAAGATCTCATACCTCCTGGCCTTCACCTCTGCGCTTGCATGGATCTTGCGATGTTTCACTGACCAAGATGTAAAAAGATCAGAAAGTCTATTTGGCAATGCAAGATCCTCCTGCGAGTATCCAACGACAGAAGGATCCCGGTGATCATTAGCAGAACATGCCACAGTGCCTAGCAAGAAGAGGAGCATCAAGAGCTTGGATTCCATGGCAAAGAAGGCTAATATTCCCTCCCATGGCATGTCTACAACTGATGAACACCTTTATACTGGTTAGCCATGTTTCTTGCAAGTAATTCACTACACCTCACAAGGCCCCCTTCTGGCTGAAGCTGTCAGAGTAGTAGTACACTAGTACCTTGCTTTATGATGAAGCTGCAGTTGCAGGTATACTTTTGTTCCATAGTTTATAATTTATATAGACAATATTGCTTGCAGTATGACCTAGCGTTCTCTTGATGGCCTCTTATGATGTTTAAATCTTGGTTTCGGTTAAGAGTAAGCAGGGGCGGAGCCAAACTAATGGGTGGGGGTTCCAGGAACCCCCGTGCAAAAATTTTTTAAGCTATTATTGGTATTTTTTCACCTTTTGTGCACTCCCTCAGATCTAATATAGTGTACCGTTTAAAGTTGTGCACCCCCATCAATTTTACTTTAGCTCCGCCACTGAGAGTAAGTGTACCTTATGCTTGCAGACTTGCGCTCCTCTCAATCGGAGGAAACTTGCTCAGCCGTGCGAAGCAGCTGCACAGTATCCTTTGCTCATCTGCTCAAGTCATCACCAAACAGAAGTACATCATACTATTCTATTATCAGATCAACCAACCACACGTATTTTTCCAGTTTTAGTTTTGCACTTATTGGTGCATTCAACCTAAGCTCAATGAACACATCACGCAGCTTCTGCTGTTTGTCTGGAAGCCAGTAAACTCTGAAAATTATGTGTGTTAGTTGGTGTAACTTTCCGTTTTAGCTGCCGACGAACCTTCACCCTTGGGCATTTGCTGCAAGACGTTTGCCCTTGTTCTAAGGATGTGCCAAATGCCGCACTCGAAGCTTGACTTCCTCCAAGAGTCCAGACCAAAGATCAGAGAATTTTAAAAATTTACCATACAAATACATAGCATTCCGGTCACATCAACCCGAAACAAACAGTTTTTTACTTATTTTTCTGACGATTTGAAATAAAAGAACAAAAAAGACGTCATATAAACTAAGGAAACGAGATCCTCTGCAGTCGACCTCATCGACTGCAAAGGGAAATCGACTCCTTCAGCATAGTCCGATTTCGATCAGCGAGCGCACGAGGGGGGCTCAGTGCCGGTAGAACTCACTTCACAGGAGGCTTTGGGAAAAGCGAACTGATCGACTGCAGAGAAGTTGACCCCCAACCGTAGAAGAGCCTGTTCCGGTTTTACTTTGGAGTTTGGAACCAGTTAAAAAGAGACTAATGCAGAGAAAATGATGCATTGGTGTTACATGCTCGACTTTTCTATACATCCCTGATCAATTCGATCCTACATTCACCTTACAGCACACAATGCAGGGATGTACAATTCGACCAGCCACAACAGCCAAGAAATAGCTTACCTTCAAAATAACAGACCAAATAATCAACCAGCATATATAGCTACAATCCTATCTGATGGAAAACTCAAAGTAGGTTGAAACAGTGAGTTCCATTAAACCGTAGCTTCAAGGATTTTTTTTCCAAACAAAGAATGAGCACATGTGCTTCTCATCAGTAATCAGTAGTCTACATGTCAGGAAATGAAACAGATTGCAAGCACTTGCTCAAGAAGGAACAGATGAACATCCGCATGATTTTACTATCTCTCATTGAGCTGTTTATTGAAGACATCAGACCCAATAATTAGATGACTCGGTCCACATTATTTGTTTAGCTGGAACTGGAAGTGAACTCTACTATTCTTACATTTAGGCAAAATGGGCGCAGCCCATCACCAAGTACAGGTTCATATTTGAAGGGCATCTGCAATTGAGCCAGCAAGGCTCAACACCTCAAACGGAGGTTGTTGGCTGATGGCTTTCACTGTTTGAGGGCAGGAATCCGTGATCCAGAAGTATGCAAACTGATCAGCTGGCCCAGCTGTGGATGAAAAAAGAATGGTAAGAAACTAGAAGTTTGAATAGCTGAAAAATAGAAAGAGTGAGAGGAATCACCACTAACCAGAATGAGTGTGCGTGAAGCGTTCATATGACTGCTTGGGGAAAACAGCATGAGTCACATAGGCACTAACTTTTGCCGCGCCATGAGCAGCTAGAACTTTCTGCAAACAATTAGACAGAGAAGCATTTCTGAGAAATGCAACATAGAGCTGCATATGATGGCAAAAGTTTATGAATAACATCATCAATAACAATTGAAATATGTCCGTACAATTAAATGCAATAAATTTACACATCAAGTCTACTCAGAAAATGAAAAATGCAAAAGAAACGTGTGACTGACTTTGCTTACTTGCTAGGACCAGATTTCGTAAGGGTATTTAACAAATTCTGTTTCTGTTTTCCAGGACCTCAGCCTACTCCCTGTGGGCGATATTGTGAAATGTATATTATAGGAAGCTTGTTACTCTTTTACAGTCAACTAGAAACAAATATAACACAAAATTATACTCCTCTTGAGGTCTCCCACTAATTAAGTAAGAAAATCCAACATAAGTAAGACAGCCGCAGAAGCACTGCTTTCTAGTATCATAGCAAAACAATAGCACAATATGTTGATACCTGGCATTCTCTAAGAGTTCCCCCGGATTGCACCAAATCATCAACAATCACCACATGCCTCCCTTCAGGATTCCCCTCCTTAATTCTAACTATTCTCTTGTCACCCTCACGAACCTTTGCGCAGACAACCTTATAATCAAAACAGGCCACGGTAAAAAAATAGAGCCTTTCAGCTAAAAAAACTCAAATTGGGAGATTCCACAACATGAATAGCCTATGAAACTAGGAGGAACATGAGTATCCAATCATTCACGCAAAACAAGCTGACCATTGGAAAGTTGAGCAATAGCTTGTGGAAGCGCTTCCACGCCCCATCATCCGGGAAGGCAATGGTGATCTGCACAACAGTACTGAGTCAGAGCAGTAGCAATATGGATTAAGTATTCGGAGGAAATTAACAGGACAGCGGTAGCTGCTACGCACATTGCCGGCGTCGGGGAGCTGCCGGAGGCGCTGAAGCAGGAGCGGTATCCCGGTCTCGAAGCAGGGCAGGACGTCGTCGCCGAAGTAGAACCTCTCCTGAAGCGCGTGGATGTCGTAAATGACGACGCTGGTCGGGCCGCCGCGGGACTTGGGGATCATGGAGAGGATGCGCGCGAGCGTGAAGGCGGTGGCGACATCGCCCTCCTCCTCGACACGCTCGAAGGAGCCCGTGGGGAAGAATGGCAGCACGAGCGTGAAGGAAGCGATGAAGAGCTTGGGCAGCGCGAAGATGACGGAGATCTGCTCGAAGATGACCGACGGCGAGCTGAACGACGCGAGGAACGCCACGTGCTGTCCACGGATATCGTGCGCGTTGTTGATGAACAGGTTCGGGAACCCGTCGTCGAAGTTCCTGTCGGCGGAGACGGGCACCAGAGGCGGCGTGAATCATATGGCTCCGCGAAATCGGCGAAGAAAGGAGGAGAAGAAGGAGGAGAGGAGAGGGCACAGGGAAGCGTACCTCCAGTTGATGGACTGAAGCTGGATGGCGTCGGAGCTAGCGGCGACCTTGAGCGCGAGCTCCTCGCACTCGGAGCAGTAGAAGAGGTTTATCTGCTTCTTCGCCTTCTGCTGCTTCGCGACGACCACCTCCATCTCGTCCCGGCGGGCGGCGGCGGCGCGTGGGGAATCTCCAAAAGAATGGCGCGGGGGGAGGCGAGCCGCGAGCGCTGTGTGTCGGCTTTATCGACAAGCAAGCAGGTCTGCGCGAGCAATTAATTGCTCTCTCTTTATGCGCACTTTCGCGAGCCCAAAACCCTAGTTAGACCCCCGCCGCGCCGAGCGAGCCCCGAACTGGCCCGTGCCCCGTGCTGTGATCGCTCGACGCGAGCAGGCTGGATTTGGGCTCGACGCGAGCGGCGAGCGGCGAGCGACGAGCGAATTGGGGAAGAAGATAGCGCGAGATTTTTAAGGGAAAGTCAATAGGGTGGTACAAAAATGTGAGAGAGAAATGGAGCGAAGGATTTCGCCGTTTCGGCATGGAGCGCGCCGTCGCCAGAACGCGACGGATGACCTGCCCTTGGACTCGAGGCCGGAGGCATGAAGCACACAGCCACCGCCCACCAGCAACTCGTCCGCATCCAATTCCTACCAGAGCATCGGCTTCTCAGATTTCGGTTAGAGATTCTTTCGACACGCGACACGCTAGGCTTCTTAGTTGGGGGCCTTTATGGGCATTATCCTAACATAAATCTTAGCCCTTCATTCTATTGACTTAATAAAAATAAAATTATTTTTTAATGTTTTGACCGGCTATTACCTTGCGTCCTGCCATATACTAGGAACAAAAATCTTGCACCTTAGTTACCATTAAATAGACATGGGCACCAGTTTGAAATAAATTTGTTGCCCAAAATATAATCTGACTACTATGTGAGTCCACCCATTAAATAATTTTTAAAACTTATGAAACACCTACGCAAATTATAAAAAATGCAATTTCATGAATTATGTATAGACAAATCACATATTCAAACAAAAATAAATAAATTGTCATTAGAACGATAAAATAGTAATAAATAGTATTTCAAATACCTAAAAAATCATGTATTATTATAATTAAGATGAAACTTAATAAAATATGTACACAAATTTTTAAAAAATTAACCAGTCATAATCTCAAACAATTTGTATTCCATTTTGTTCCGATCCATTCATGTTGGAAAAAAAATGCACATCGCATAAAATATGGGAAGCACCCGGAAAGAAAATTGCCAAAAAAAATCTTGTAGACCCACACTTCCATTAAGCTATATAGACAAGTAGTTGTTATTAAAATTTTAAAAGCTTTTATCTGTCGCATGCATGCAAAAAACGGAATGCTATACTCTGATTACATGAACCAGAAAAAAGAAGGTGCATGATATTACACTGTATCCTCTAATTATTACATGAAAAAAATAGAAAGTAAATGATATTGTACAGTATAAATGGAAACATATCAACTACATGATGTACACATGATTTTAAATAAAAAACGAACTGAAAAAATAGAAACACTTGATGCACACATGATTTAAATAGAAGGAAATGTGATCTATTACCTCCCATAAGGTAATAGGTTACCCTAATCAAATCTGAACCATTAGATAAAATACAATCAATACTTCATAGATCTTTGAGACACCGTAAAAATCTCCAATTAGTTAAGTATTCCTACCAGGGCAGCCACGGGGGGCCGCCGGCCATTCCAACCGCACGCCTGCAGTATACAAAGTTTACAAAAATAAGGGAATCGCAAGAGGCATAAAGGGAAATGAGATCCTCAACGAGCTGCGAAAGTAATTATCATTCGTATTGTATCATCGGATTTTGATTCAACTGGAGGAAACTTTATTAGTAAGCTTCACGCATGGTGGAACCCACCTCCGCACATCAACGCTACGAATCGTGGCAAACTCATTTGTATCATTAAATTTTGATCCAACAGATACTCGAGGAAACTTTATTGATGGACTTCATACATAGTGGAACCAACCTCTGCATCTTCCAAAGGCCTCTACACTGTTCGATCCGCACCAATCAGCACAAATCGTGACAAACTGTTTCCACGTAAAGGATGAGCAGAAATGAAAAAAAAATACTAGTGGGAGACATGGGTCTCGTTTATTCCCAACTTGTCTGCGGGATGCTAATTTACGCTAAGCCCGTCTTGTGTATGTGATTATCCTTGAGCCAAAAAAATCAAACTGTGTAAATCGTAAGCTACAGAAATGTGGTCAATCCAAATGGTTTACAAAATCAACACCTGAAAAGTGAAAGGAATGCAAAATTTTTGCAACGGGCCAGCCGCTGATCACTAGCAGAACTTCAAGCCTCGTCGACAGTAAGGCAAAACCGTCGAACATTTGCAATGTGAACCGCTTTTCACCAACAAGAACCTGCTTCAGGCCTCTTCAACAATTAAGGTAGAACTGACGGTTTTTCCAGTAGCGTGCCTCACTTCTCCGAAACAAAGTTAAGAGCTGTTGGAGTCTGTACAAGTCTAGCTCACGCAAGCACCAGGTGCCAAATAGCCTTTTTCCAAATTGAATTTAGGTTCACTGGGATATACAAAGACAGTTGCTGCTGAGGATGGAGGAGCCAATGCAGCAGAATACCTCACGGAAGTGACGGTTATCCTTGGCAGTTGCTGGGAGCCAGAACCAAGTGGCACGAGTTTATGGCTAACAATATGCTCGGTTTTCAGTGGGGTTTCTTACTTGAGGTCCTTGCCAGGAAGGGCTTTCATAAAAAATGGATTGAGTGGATCTCCAAGGTGGTTTCTGAGGGCAAAGTAGCTATTAACATTAATGAGACCATGGGGTTTTTTTTAAGACTTTTAGAGGGGTTCGTCAAGGAGACCCGCTTTCTCCCCTTCTTTTCAACTTGGTAGGAGATGCGCTGTCGGAAATGCTTACTCGGGCTAAAGAAAAAGGTCATTTGGTGGGATTGGTTAATAATCTGATCCATGGTGAGGTCACTCACCTGCAATATGCGGATGATACGATCTTGTTGATGGAGTATTCTGAGAAGAATTTGATTATAGTTAAATTTTTGCTTTATTGTTTTGAGGAGCTTTCAGGCATGAAAATTAATTATCAAAAAAGTGAGGTGTTTGCTCTTGGGGTTGAGGATTCTGAAGCTCAAAGGGTAGCTGATGTCTTTAATTGCAAGTTGGGTTCTTTCCCTATTATGTATTTGGGGCTTTCCATCAGCTATGCTAAACCTTCTAATAATGATTTTAGCGGTCTGATTAAAAGGTTGAAAATAGATTGTCAACTTGGAAATGTGGGTACCTCTCTTATGGGGGTAGGATGACCCTCATAAACGCTTCTCTTAGTAGTATCCCGCTTTACTCTATGGGTGTCTTTCTATTGCCTGAGGGCATCCATCGGCATTTAGATAGAATAAGAAGTCGTTTCTTTTGGGATGGTCTTGGTGATAAGAAGAAGTTTCATATGGTTAACTGGAAAACTTTATGTATGTCAAAAAAGCATGGGGGTTTAGGTTTTGTGGACACTAGACTGATGAATGCTGCTTTGTTATCTAAATGGATCTTTAATATTGGCAATGATCAAGATGGGTTGTGCTATGATTTGTTGAGGAAGAAATATCGTATCAATGGTAGCTTGTTTTCTAATCAGAGTGTTAGGGGTTCGTGTTTTTGGAATAATCTGATGAAATACAGATCCTGGGTTCAGAGGCTTTGTGTTTTCAAAGTGGGAAATGGAAAAAAACCCTCTTCTGGTTGGATACTTGGCTGGGTGATATGCCTTTAAAAATCAAGTATTTTAGTCTTTTTAACATCTGTGGGGACCCTAGTATTTTGGTGGCAGATGCTTGGGGGAACGATTGGATGCTTTAGTTTAGGCGCTCGTTATCGCCGGTTGAACATGATCTTTGGGTTGAACTGAGGACGTTATGTTGTACTTGGACCATGGGTCCGGAGCCCGACCAGATTGGCTGGTCGTTGGAGAAATCCAAGCTGTTTTCGGTGAAGTCTATGTATGGGTGGATAACTTGCCGAGGGATTGTGGATGATGAATTGAGGCTTGTGTGGAAATGCATTGCCCCTCCTAAAGTTAAAATTTTTTTGTGGCTTGTGCTTAAAGGAAAAATTCAGGCAGGCGATCAACTTAAAAAGAAGAATTAGAGGACCCAGTTTGTAAATTCTGTGGGGAATTAGAAAATGTGGATCATCTGTTGTTTGAATGCGCGATTTCTCGTTTTTCTTGGTGTGTGGTCCGGGACTCCTTGGGCTGGCTTAGGCTTCCGCTGAGTCATAGGGAGGTTCTTAGGGTTGTGGACGAAAAGCTATCTGTTAAAGATAAAACTATGTTGCTCAATGTGTTTGCAGCTAGTTGTTGGTCTATTTGGTTGTACCATAATGATTTTGTTTTTAATAATGCTTTGCTTGCTAATGTTCTGACTGTTCCGTATAAAATTTTCTGTTGTTTATCGCAGTGGAAGAGTTTGGCGCCGAAACGGTGCTTGGAGAGGATGACAAGATCCAGCGAATCTCTGCTTGCAAAAATCAGAGGAATGTGAAGAAGTGTGTTGAAAGGGGCCGCGGTCGTAATTTGGGTTAACTGAAGCTGTTCTTGGGTGTTGGAAGTTGCTGTTGGTGCGGTGGCCGTGGTGATTTTGGCTGGGACATGAAGTTTTTTTGGTGGTGGCTTTATCTCTTTTCTGAGCAGTTCTTTTGTGGGGTTGGTGTTGTGTGGTGGCCCTTAATGTTGGTGCTGTTGTCTGGTAGCTCTAGCGGCTTGGCTCAACTTTCTGTGGACTCCTTGCTTGGAGGTCTTTGTCTAAGTTGCTTATGTTAATCTGTCGGTCAGTCGGTGCAAGAACTGTCTGGTTTGTGTGGGACTTGTGGCGCTGTTTGCCTCTGTGATAGGGTGTTTTTTTCTATTTGTTAGCTGGTATCCCAGCAAACTGGTTCGTGGTTGGTGGTCGAGCTTTCTATAAAGCTGGGCATAACTTGGTTGTGCCTGTTTTCAAAAAAAAAATATGCTCGGTTTTGGGCAGAATGGATGCAGCATGATTGTGTGCCCCAGAGAAAACAAAGTTCTGGGAATCAACAACAGAGTACTTGATTTCCTGAAGTAAGGATGTAGAATTATAGATCTTCACATGAAAAGTGAAAGGGATTCCAAGGATAGCATAAGGAGGGCACTCCATGGTCACACCAAGTGGTGACTCCTCAATATGAACTTCAGGTAACGTTTCTTTCAGTATAACACGGTTATCTTCACTCGCTCCAAGGCTTGAATCTCTTGACCAGCTCAGGCAAATTTCACCCAGACAAAAGTTTAAACTGATAGCCTGTGGATTGACTGAAAATATTCCTTTGTATTCTTCACTAGGAGCAAGAACTGCGTATTCATTGGAAATCCCGCTAATCTGTTGCACTGAGCAGAACTGTTTTCCGTCATCATCAGGTTCAATGGCCATTGTGTGCAGGCGCAAAAGTACATCTGTGCAATTTCTAGCACTCACAATAAGCACATTTGACTCGTTCAAAGCAAGAGAACTTTTTTTATCATCACCACTTGAGGATCTGATCCTAGATAGTAACAGGGGTTCTCACCTAAATGGTCTCAAAAACTGGTGGCCAACTATCATGGGGATCTTACCATCAATTTGCAAGCTTCTGTGGACATTAAGTCTGTGTTGTGCTGCTTCCTCAGTCGAGTCCAGAGAATAACCAAGTGAAACATAGAGCATGACCGACTTTGCTTGATGCCATTTGGTTTCTAATTTGCATGACCAGTTATCACCTGCACATAATGTGGGAACAGATACAACCCCAAATGACTGCTGATTTTTTTTATGTTATCAACCTCTTCCTTTGACCCTTTTTCTGTGGTCAAAGCTGAGACACTAAGAAGTTCAATGATGACTTTCAGATTCTTCTGCTTCCTTGGGACTCATCAAAAGACCTCCACCTTTGGCATCAACAAGGTTGATTTTCAGTTCACCAGAATGAATGCAGCAAACAGAAAAGGAGTAGTGAGAAGTCATTACTCATTAGCACTGTGCTGAATTAACCAAGCAAGTGAGAAAATCTTTATTCCAGCATGTCTACACAGATTTAAGAATGATTAACAGTGCTAAATTGAATCAGAGAGAGGACCCCAACTTCCTACCTTGAAACCGTAGTGGATGCCCAGCTCAACGGATGAGAAGTTCCTTTTATCAATGTGAGCTTTTATCCTCCGTCCTTCATCCTTATAGTATATCGAACATAACTCTGTAAAAACACTCTTCAACCTATCAATACAGAACATCATGTAGGTTATTAGGCATCTGTCCAAGGAACACAAGAAGCAACAAAAAAAGATAGTTTCAACAAAAATAGGACACTAGGGCAAGGCAAAGTTTTAGAACGGACTTGTTGAGAGATTTGGTCCATTCTGCTGCACCTCTCTCAACCAACACAACCAGGTGCTTTGGATCAACTTCTGCGTGTTTTCTCAATGCAACTGTAACATCCTCGGATCAACTGTAACATTATTGGGTATCTGGTTAAACTATCAACATAATTGGCATGCCACTGGCCATGGATTAATAGGGGGTTGAATAGACAAATATCAAGCGGCTACAAGGGTTTATTCTGAGAAAGCCCATGTCCTAACCCTCAATTCCCTTGATATAGGGTGCAGGTATTGACATGTGTAAAATAACAAATTTAATGCTGTTATGGATAGGGCTTAACTGCAGATTGTTTAGCTAAGCTCTGGCAAACAGTCTGCTCAAGTGCTAAATGCTAATTGCTAATTGTTGTTTCAGATAGAAAATATATTACTACGCATGCTGAAGAGAATGCTTACCACAAGCTTGAGACTGTACGAGGATCACCATTAATTTAGTTCTTCTTCCCTGAATTACAGACCTGCATAGAATGTAGATAAAACAACATTACTTGGCATTTATTTTTTATTTTTATTTTTGGAGAATAGGCAGCCATCAGAGGGGCCCCGCTTTATATTGAAAGCAGAATAAGTTTTGGTCGGGATCAACACCGACACCAGTGCAGAACAAACCAAGGATATTTGCTCCAGCCACCCTTTAACTGGCACAGTTCACATTTACACAGGCGACACAAAGCGAGGCTGGAGACAAACCCATCCAAACATCCAAACCATAACTAGACGCATACCAGCGAAGTAACTGAAGCCCAAAAAAACACTGACAAGCAAAATTCACACCAAATCCATATCAACCAGATCCAGGTTGTGCTGAAGATTGAGAATTGGAGCTTCTTCAACGTGAATAAGCTGTTGAAGCCTTGTATGGAGCAATCCTAAGCACCTTGATGTCTCCTCTCTCAGACGCACTAGCACTAGCGGAAGCCACTGAGTGAGAAAAACAATCAACTTATGAATAACTTGCAAGGCATTAGTACAAATTTTGTTTTGAAACACAAAGGTGTTCCTCAACCAGAGAGCCCAAGAACCAGCCCTAAGGATTTGAACAGCCATCGAGACTCTATTGGCATTCCTAACATTCCCTAACATATCCAGAAAACCTATCCTGCTTAACTCCCTCAAATCCCACCCCAAAGATTCTTTAATGAAAATCCACATAAACTGGGACAGCTGGCATTCAAAAATTAGATGATCAATTGATTCCATCTGGCCACAAAATTTACATAAAGGATCACCCTTCAAATTCATGTCACGCAATTTTTCCCCTACCTGAATCTTTCCTCTCATCATAAGCCAAGTAAAGATTTTAACCTTGAAAGGTAAGCCACACCTCCGGATCCTCATACTCTCAGAATCAACTACCCCCCTACTAACCATCATCCTATAAACTGATTTAGTGGAGAAACCTCTATTATCAATAAGCCAAATCATTTCATCAACTCCATCGGACAGGTTCAGGTTATCAAAGATGGAACAAAAGTTCTGCCACTCATCCAGATCACACCCCCTTAAAACCCTCCTCAACAGCTCATTATCTATCCTGAAAAAGATTGAGAGCCTCTGCCACTGTAGCATTTCCGGCACGACACATCTCATAAAATTTATAAAAGGTGACCTTCAGAGGTACGTCTCCATACCACACATCGTGCCAAAACAACACCTTAGTCCCCGATCTGATAGTGAATATAGTTTGTGCTACACTAGCTGCTAATACACTACTGCTTCATAAATTTCCTTAATTCATGAATATTTGATGATTTGCCACTCTTAAAAATAGACTTTGATTATTTGCCACTTTAGCCCACTGTCATACACTCAGATGGTTCCACTTATCATCCACGCAAGTGACAAATAATCAAATTATGCAAACTTTTTAGTGGCAAATCCTCAAATTTCCCTAATTCAATAAGGATATAAAAGTTGCCCATTTGCGTTGTAACAAGGACATTTTAGAACCCTAATACTGTGCATTCCAATTTGGGATCAACGATGTGAAAGATGCAGAGGAGGCACTTGAGGTTCTCAAGATCGGAGCAGGCCTGGAGCCACTGGGCGGGGTCCCCGGAGACCTGATCGGCCCGGAACATCGCAGCGACGGCGGCGGGCACTCGGGTGCGGTGCTTCAGGAGCCAGTCCTTCTTGAGGATCCCAGCGGGGGCCTGCGGCGGTGCGAGCGGGTCGCGGGTCTTGGCGGTGCGAGCGACGATGGAGGCCTTGGAGAAGTCCGGGAGAGCGAGCGTGTTCATGGGCGGCTTCTGGGAGCTGAGCGCCGCCGAGATCGAGGGGTGCAGCTCCGGTCACCCCACGATGCACACGAGTGACAGCGGCGGCGACCGCAGCTCCTCCGGGTACGGGTAGTCCTCCATGGCCGCTCACCCACGGCCGAGTAAAGGAGAATGGACCAAAGGCGTTGAGTCCGGGAGCCGCCGGCGACGGCCGTCGTGGCGGCCGCCGAGGATCAAGGGAGCTCTGATCTGTGATGGCTGTTTGGTTCGTTTGGGAGAAGTGGAGCGAGGCGAGGTGGACGCGCCACGGCGCAAGGAGTGTAATAATGAACACAATCCGGGTGTTTTCTGTGAAGTCGAGAGGACCTCGTCGTGAATTCCATGTGATTATCCGGGTTAAGTGACTAACAAATTTTCTTAAAACTTAAACTAAAATGTTGTGAAACGTAGTCGAAATCTATGAGTGATGAGTCTCAATTTGTTTTTCTCATGGCCTGCTTCGTGAAGCAACATATTTTGAGTTTTGACACACATTATATTGTGCAGATTTCAAACTGCGTGCTACGTTTGATATACACTGATCCCAACAGCGCGGAATATGAATATTTTGTTCAATCCTATCATACCGGAAGCATGATCTAATTACTGGTTACTACCAAGTTTTTTAATTGCCGTGTAGAACGGCTGTGTCCAAGTAAAAGATAACGTTAACAGAACTTGAAGAACTAGTTAAAGGAAGAAGTTAATCGTGGACTAGATTAGATCTCCGAATAGGATAATAATTTTAGTCCAATTCGAAATATGTTTTATTACATGAATGAATGTCTTTATTACAGTAAAAGAGAGATATTTATAGACAAAAATCTAATAAAAAATATTACCTTATCTTCTAGTTACAACTGTCATAATTGATTCTATTCATCAGGCTCCGTAGGGGTAGAATGGTAAAAGCACATATGGACGCTCTAGTAAAGTAACATATTGTCTTGTTTTGTGACGCCCTTTTGGAGCAGGGGCCTCCGGAGGACAGCGAGGTGGCGAGAGCACCACAGTCTTCGGGCCTCCTCTTTCGAAGTACCATAGAGATATCAGAAGACTTCATACTTTTATATGCTCCGATATTGTTTTGGAGCCATCCGCCTAATTACAGGACTAATGAGATTATTTTTCTCCAACGTACCGGTTACAGATGGTTGTAACACTTACAACTTGTAATCAAAATAACCGGTAGTAGCGAAGCTCATTATTATTAATTTTCTTATATTAATCTTATATATACAGTACATTATTACTTATAAAATATTTTATAAAGTTTAGTCTATACATAATGATTTTAGTAACCAATCCAATTAATTTTTAGTCCATACAACTTCTCTACTTTTTATTGTAATACATTTCTATCAATATCTATTGTTCATAAATCTCAGTATACTTCGTAAGTCAAACACGTTAAACTACTCCAGAGATTTAATTGTACTGTAAATTTTCTTATCCCTAAATTTTATAGAGTGAGATATATTTTGGTGGAGCGGAACAACTTACACTTTGTTCAATCACTTCGAAAACATGATCTAATTACTATGAAGTTTTTTAAATTATGTATTTCAACATAGAGTGGTGTGATAGGGACCAACTACGTGTTAATCTTACACGTCGAACGCCAGGTAGCTTATCACAAGAACCAGATAAGAGCTTAGAGCATTTCCAAGAAAAGATCTAAAGAGTTCTCTTCTCTAAATTTTTGGGACTAGAATTAAAAAATCTCCTCCAATAGTTACTCTAAATGACTCCCAAAAATAAAGGATCCTCAAAATTAATCATTGTATTCTCTCCTTATAGGGAACATACTCACATACTTTACTTTAGAGACTCTATTGGAAAGAAACATATTTAAACTATTTGTATCCTCAAAAATAGATCCAAAAAATTTTATAGGGAAATAATTTTTAAAGTGACTCTTGGAGATGCTCTTAGAGCATCTCCAAGAGATCTCTTAAATTTTATTCCCTAAATTACATATAGGGATCATTCTAAACTCTATCTCTTTCTAAAAATTAATCAATCTACAACAGTTTCCCTATAATCTCGATCCCTATTTTATAAATCCTATAAATACGGTCTATAATATGTAATAATTTTATGTAAATTTTTTATACATTCAAATATGTGTATCGTTCAACCTATAATAACACGTAAGGGAGAAAACAACGCACATGCAAGAGAAATGTAACGCCCGCGTTAATAAAATCAAAAATAGAAATAATAAAAAATATAATAATAATTAAAAATAATACTTTGGATTTTCATAAAATAATTCAGAATTATGAAAAGTTTTCTCTTTTTAAGTTTTCTCTCTCACTTACGCGTAGGACCCACATGTCATCACCTTCCTCCCACCCTCCTCTCTTTTCTCTCTCTCCCACTACCACCATGCACGAACAAACCTCCTCCACATTGCAACCGTCGGTCGTTCTGCTTCCCCCGTCGCCCACGTCGCATCGAGGCCGCTCCCACGACGTCAGAACCGCCACCCCCTCGCGCATAAATTTTGGTCGTTCCCTCTCTTCTCCATTTTGTTTTCTCCATTTTCCACCATTTTCCTCCTCCGTGCTCTCCTTCCTCGCCGTAGCCGTCCCCCAGTGAGAACTCCTCCCTTTCCCTTTCTTCCCCCCTAGGCTTGTCGTCGCCGTCGTTGTCGTGCCGCGCCGGCCACTCGCCACGCTGCCCGCTTGCTGCCCGCCCGCAATCCATAGAACCAAACACCCCCTAAATTGGCAATCCTAAAAGATAAATTATTATTTATTTTTATATTGATCATATATACTACTAAGTCTACTATCCATGTCTTCTAACTTCAAAATTATTTTGTAAAGTGTTGTCTATACAACTTATCTACTTTTTAGTAAGGAAAATTTGATCATATACCCTATATTTATATAAAAATTGAGGATTTATCCTCTTGACTCACATATCATTGATCTATGTGGACCTCATATATCATTAAGATGTGTTAGGTAAATCCTTATTTTCTATCTAAAACTGGGTATATAATTAAATTCCCCTTTTATAACTGATCCCATTACCATTAGCATTATCGGCCCGGCCCATCATCAATGCAGGGCGAGCGGCCCGTTGGCGCGAGTCGGCGGACGAACGATCTCCTGTCCTCTCTCCCTCGCTCGCGACGCAAGCCGTGGAGATCCACCCTTTCCTTCCCGTGCGGCCGTGCCACTCGCCCTCTCCCACTCCCATCCCCCACCCCGCACCCGGCTCACCCTTGCCCCCTCTCGCGGTCATCTCGGTGCAAAACCGCGAAAATAGCAGCCGCCCGTTCCTTCCTTTCCCTCCTTCCATCTCGCTCGCTTTGTCTCCTTCCTCCGGCCCTCCCTGTCGGAGCCGCCGCGATGAACGACGCGAGGGGCGGCGCCGGCTCCGACCACGACGACGCGCGCGCCGCCAGCGGCGAAGAGGTGGCGGGTCGTGCCGAGGAGGAGGAGGAGGTGGTGGTGCCCGCGGCGGAGGAGAAGGCCGCGCGGGACGGAGGCACTCCCCCGGCCCCCGAGCCGAAGAGCGACGCGGAGGGCGCGGGCTCACTGGATCGGGTAGAGAGCAATGCCGGGGCGGGCGGGGAGCGTGCGCCGGTTGACGCCGAGCGCGAGGAAGAGGAGGAAGTCGTGGGCGTGAGGGTGGAGACGAACGGGGAAGACGCCATGAGCCACGATGGTGACGAGGAGGACGGCGATGACGAGGGGGACGAGGACGATGAGGATGAGGATGACGACTCCACCCCCGATGCGTCGCCGAGGGCGGAGGCGAAGGTTGAGGGCGAAAGCTCCACGGGGATGGCAGGGTGCGTCGACCATCCCGTTGAGCCGGACCCCTTCCTCGACGGGGACGACTCTGGCACAGAGGAGGAGCAGGCGGCGTTCATGGTTGAGCTCGAGCGTTTCCACAGGGAACACGGTCTCGAGTTCAAGCCCCCAAAGTTCTATGGCAAGGGTCTCAACTGTCTCAAGTGCGTGCCTTTATACAGTACACCTCTCGTTTCTGTTAAGTACTTAAGTCCTGAGTCGAGTACCATCTCTTCTCGTCTAAGCGTGCTTGTTGATGCGCTTTACTCTTTTCAGGTTGTGGAGGCAGGTCGCCCACCTGGGAGGCCATGAGCAGGTATAGTTCCTATCATGCACCTACTCCTACTGTAGAGTATTTTTTTGAGAGACATGTACACCTGTTCCTTCGAAATCATTGACCAAATATCGCAGCGGTGATTACTCATTACTGAGCTGAAGGATATCGTACTGTACTCTGTACTCTATGCATGATGGCGTTGCACAATCAACTGTTCTTCTCCGTATGGTCAATTTTTGTATTTATTTTTGTTAAACTTGGGGTATTTATTCCAGTTGAATATGTTGCTTACTCAGGTAACGGTTTGTAAACTATGGCGTCAAGTTGGAGAGACTTTCAGGCCCCCAAAGTATGATTCTCTTTTCGCAAAACATGCTAATTCTGAGTTCACGAAAAAAAATCCCTTTTATGTGAGTAATTTGTTGTTTCCATAATCTTTTGCAGGACCTGCACTACTGTATCGTGGTCATTTCGAATTTTTTATGAGAAGGTGATATATTTGCTGCATAATTTTGTTTTCTTTTGTATTTGCCACGGGAAGGGCTTCCCCCTATTGCAACCAACATGTTCTTTTCTGCAAAATGTATCATAATGCATGCTCAACTTTATTGTAAGTTTACTTGCAGAATGAATAATTATACTATTAGACTTAGTAAGCTCTTGATTTTAAACACAAGAATTGAGCTAAAGTGATGGGTCTGCCGTAATTAGTGCATAAATTTTAGGGGCTTTTGTGCCAGGTAATCTTGCTTTTTTTGTAAATAATGATATTTGATGTTTTTACTTAGTTTTAGTTTAACGGAAAATTAACGTACACACTGCTTACCTTGGTGTTTTTAAATTTTTATTGCAACCCTTGTGCTTGCTGCAATGCTTTAAATCCTTAATTTTCTCAGTTCTTTATATGCTAACCAATTCAGATTTTGAATAGGCTATTGTGCAAAAACAATATTCTAATCTTACGATTCCATCTCATATCTATGCATTGTTTTTTCTTGGTCTGATAATTGTTGTTTCTCATCAATTCAGGCACTTCTCGAGTATGAAAAATACAAAGTTCGAAGTGGCCAGCTTCAAGTACCATTATCTGTTTTACCACAGCCTGGTGGTATTGGCTGTGAGGTAACCGCTCTAATAATGCAGTTTTAACTACTCTGACTTTTTTAATTCAGTTTATATTTTAATCCACTACTGTATAATTTAATGAGATTCATCCTATCTGTTCAAATCTTTAAAAATGAGTTGAACAAATCCTATCCATTTAGGGCCTGCCAAATTGGCACCTGTTCTAAAAGTCATGATCAGTTTCGGACAAGCTGCAGCCCACATCTCATTTCCTGAACTCCTGGTCCTGATCACATGTGGGTCTGGTGCAATTGTTTCTAGCTCTCCTTGCATAATCGCCCACTCGCCCCCTAGTCCTTTCGCTGGAATTTGTTTCTGTGTCCCGGTGTCCCCTTCCTATTCGCAACTTTAAAAGTCAGACTTCCAATTTCTAATTTCAAAGAAAGAGGCTACTAAAAACTTTTGGTTGGACAACTTTCATCTGGATGCTGAAAAAATTATATTGGAAGACTTCCACCTGGAAACTTAAGAATTCTTATCGGAAAGCATTCAATCATTGAATGAGAACTCTCTTTTGGAGACAAATTTCAAATAGAGATCAAAAACTATCTTGTAGACTTAAAAATTTTAATGGAAAACTTCCAACTAGAGATCAAAAACTTTCATGTGGAGACTTGTGTCTACAAAACTTTCATCTAAAAACTGGAAGAATACAAATGGAAAGAGCGGGAAAAACGTAAACAACTTGTCTGGTGCCTCCAGTGTGAATGCAAGGGGCAATGTGTGCCTCACAACATGCTCAAGGTGATTAGCTTTTTTTGATCTGTTTGTTTATTGCATGGTATTACTCCTGCCTCAGCATGCACTTTTATTAGCCATGTAGAAATAAATGCTGTGATATTTATACTTCAACCTAGCTGTAAAATTAAGAACGTAGTCAGGCCGTGTCAGGAAAATCCAAAGGAATTTAGTCACTGAACTCTTTCTGGAAACTGAGTGTTGGTGGATCTAGAATTTATTGAAGTAGATGCACTAATAAATAGTTTATGATGCATGGTATTTGTTAAGATTGCCATCAAGATGTGTGGGGTTGCCAAAAGTGTTTTGTTGTCGACGGGTGCATACTTCTAGTTTTAGCTATCTTTACAAGTTTCTTTACTGCTTTGCAGATTGGTATGAACCAATCATCTTCTGCCAGAGTTAGAAGGGATGCTGCATCACGTGCTATGCAGGGTTGGCATGCTCACCGTCTCCTTGCCAATGGCATGTATGGAGATCATATGTTGAAGGTTTAAAAATATATTGCCCTTTGTTCATATGTACTTTTCAGTTGCCAACTATTCTCATCATAAAATGTTCAAACTTGTACAGGAAAAAGATTCAGTCCTTGTTCCAAGTCGTGATAAGAACATAAAAGGATTTGGTATGTTTCACAAGTTCTTTGTTCTTTCAGCAGTGCATATGTTGTTTTTTTCTCATTTATTTGCCTTGATTTAGGGGTACTCAAGAGGAAGAAAGCATCTAGTCCAGAGTGTGCTATCAAGGTGTCTCGTACAAAAATAAACAAGTCACAGTTAAGACTTCCTGTCCTTGTAGTTGGCTATGTATTAATTTTTGTAGGAAAATCCTAGAAATTACAGTTATTTTTAGTGCAATCGAGCTTTTTAGGATAATTTAAATCCATTTATTCAGATATTTTGTATATGACTATATGGTACCTGATATTGTATTTATGTAATGGGATATTGCGATGCTCAATTTCAGGGAAGATTCAATGGTCACTGATGTTGGAGAACCTGCCGAGTGGGTGAAGATTAATGTACTGCAGACTGTAAGTTTCAATAAGATTTTTTAATGGCATGGTGCATTAATATTACAGACAAGTTTTCAGTGCTATTCTGAAATCCTAGTATTGCATACGAGCTTGTTTTGCTACTGATTTCCCATTTGGATTTGAGAGAGGTCGCTTCATTTGGTTATTGCTTTCCTGCAGAAAGATTGCTTTGAAATCTATGCTCTTGTTCCTGGACTTCTACGTGAAGAGGTGAGAAAAAAATGATCATTAATGTTGAAGGCATCACTTAAACTTTCATTTACCTAAAATAAATGCATGACTTGACTTGTGAGTAGTAAGAAAAAAGAGTCCCAAATCCCACTTGAACAGGGCAGTACACGAATAAGAAAATAATTGTTGAATTTTGTTCTAAATGGTGCAGGTGCATGTTCAGTCGGATCCTGCTGGGCGTCTGGTTATAACTGGGGACCCAGAGCAGCCTGATAATCCTTGGGGGATCACCCCATTCAAGAAGGTGATAAAAAAATTGAGTACTAATGTGAGTACGACTGGATTCTCTTCATATAACAGGAAGTGTGTATTCTCTCTCAGGTGGTCAACTTGCCATTGAGGATCGATCCTCATCAAACATCCGCCGTTGTCACACTTCATGGCCAACTGTTCGTGCGTGCACCATTTGGGCATGCCGATATGTAGATATGGATTAGTTTCCTTTGACCGCAAATACCACTGGACTGGTGGTATTTCTGGATATTTATAGGTTTGTGATTTGCCATCTCATCCATTCCTCCTTTTGATACCAAGCTCATCATGTTTTGATGTCAGGTCGTCCGTTTTTCATGCAGGCTGTAGTCATTTCATTGCAGAAGCAGGATTTGGTTTGAGCCGATGCACAATGCCGAGATGACCAGCAGAACTTTGCTTCCATCAGTAACAAGCTTCGTGATCTGTTATATTGTTTATAGTAATCGGCATAAGTAGAGTAGGCTGGTTTATTTTTGGTTGATTTGCTGGAGAATTTTGTGTTGTTGTTGTGGGAGAAGAGAAAACAGAGATGATTAGTCAAAAAGAGAGAATAAAGAGATGGAAATAGGATAAATGAAGGTTTACATTTTTTGCTGAAAAACAAGGATTAGTTTCTTCACATTTTCTATTACTTTTATCATGATATTTTTACAAGCTGTTTGCTGGCTGTCCTCGGTTGAGTAAGTTGCCCTATATGGCCATGGATCCATCATTGATTATTGGCAGAACTGTTGCTGCACGGTATCCATTTGTTTTTAGCTCTGTATGCTATTGATTTATGGCTTAATTTTTTATGTGTCATTATAATTTTTATGGTCTATTAATATCAGTGTGTTAATGACAAATAAAAGTCACCATAGTTGTAGATAATTCTTAAGAATTATAATAACATGTATGTAATTTTCGCTTGATTTATTGTGATGTATTACCGCATCCTGAACACACGCCACCTGAGCCCAATTAAAGCGAAATCAAATCCATTATCTGAAAAATTTAATTTGAAACTAAAAACGAGTTCAATCAACGCAATTTTGTATTTTCCCCCCAACGCTGCGTACAAATCTTCACCATATGTCGTTCGACCCATTTGGCCATGGTTGGAACCTTCTATTCAGAATCAAACAGTCCAAATTTCCGCTAAATTATAAAACTTACTAATTACAAATCAAAAACTAAATATAGACCTCTCACGACTCCCAAAATAGGCTCAAAATCCCAGTAACTGCGAGCCATACGGCCCAAAGCCCAGTACCGCTGAGTGGTTGGCCGGATCTAGGGGTGCGGATGTGATATCACAAAATGGCGGGGAGGCCGCTCACAAAGCCCACACCCACAGGCCACAGGGACGCGAGGCGAGAGCTCATTGGCTTGCGCGAGGGGTTGCGGACTTATGGGAGCCGCTTCCTCCGGTATAAAACATCCTCCCGCACCCGCAGGCCGCATCTCGTCCCTACGCAGTGAGCCACCAACGGAACGAATCGGAGCGGCGGAGCAGCGTCACCCGCCGGCGATGGACTCCGACTACGGCGTGCCGCGCGAGCTATCGGAGGTGCAGAAGAAGCGCGCGTTGTACCAGCCCGAGTTGCCCCCCTGCCTACAGGTCCGTGGTCCTGCCCTCGTCGCGGCTATACCTTCTTCCCTGAATGCTACATTGCGTCCCTCGCCGGATTCCCGGCCTAGATCTGTGGCCTGCTGGACCGCGCGGCACCAGATCCCGCGACGCTGATGTTGTTTGCGGCTCGCCTTCTTCCGATCCCGATTTGTTTATAAGGTGTTAGGACACACTCCATAGGTGTATCAGGCTATCAGGCATCAGCTGCCACTGATTGGCGCCGACGTCGCGTTCCGGGACGAGACTGGATCTGAGTCGTGGTAGACGTCGCCTGCGAAGTGCAGGTTCTGGCTGGCGTTGTAGATCGGTCGCGTACCTGGCTTGCGGGAGGCTGCGTGCGCGGGGAACATTTTTTAAAACCTAGATTTGCTGTGTTGGTATTGTCATGTTGTTGTTTTTGATAGGAGATCGTACACTTAGGGTCTTAGGGTTCGTCTAGGGTTAGAACTAGTAGGGTAGAGCTTAGGCAAGACGTACCTCTCTGCTTTGCCGAGGAAGGAGGGGAACGCCATGTCGATGGTGTCCGTGGCGTCGAAGTCTGGTGATTGAGGGTGAAGGGAGGCTTCCCGTCGCTCCAGCACAAAAACCATAGATCGGGTGACTTAGGACGTAGACCGCTTTCTCTCAGAACGAACTCCTTATCTATATGTGCTGTGCGATGGGGGCCCCTTCAACAGGTTAGTGGAGTGCGCCCCCGATCAGGGCGCTTGACATGCGGGGTTAGTTAGCCTAATTCCGAATTACCAGGGAGGAGAGGGATTCGGTCCCCTTCTCCTCCCCGAGAGCTAATACTAACATTCTCCCCCTAGATCTCGACTTAGTTCTTAACTTAACTTAACATTACACCTATTCCAATATAGATCAATGCATAGAGCATGCTGCATCATAATAGTCAGTTACGTACTATATGACTCAACAACTACAACACACATTTCCATTTTGAAACAGTTTCTCAACTCATTTTGGGCCCTTATAAATCCATAGATCATAGGCTTACCTTAAACCCATGTCGACTAAGTGTTCTCTGAACACATTGGGAGGTAAGCCTTTTGTGAGCGGATCCGCAAACGTTCGCTTGGTACTTATATGCTCTACTTATCATTTGATCTTGGATTCTCTCCTCAACAATATAACACTTAACTTAGATGTGTTTGGCAGCAACACACTTCTTGTTGTTATAGGAGAAATATACTGTTGACTCATTGTTACAGTATAACTTAAGTGGTTTTAAAATGCTGTCGACCACTCTCAAAACCGGAATAAATTTCTTAAAACATAGTGCCTGTCCGACGACCTCATAACATACTATAAAATTGGCATACATCGTGGAGAATGCCATCACAGTTTGTTTGGAGCTTTTCCACGACACAGCTCCCTTTGCGAGTGTGAATACACATCTTAATGTGGACTACTTAGCATTCACTCATCTTGCAAGGTCTTAATTTGAATAACCCGCAATCGCTAGGTTACTTGATCTTTCATACATTAGCATGAGATCGTTGTGCCTTATATAAATCACAAGGCTTTCTTAATTTTAATCCAGTGATCTATTTCTGGTTTTTCTGATATCTGCCAAGCATTCCGGCGGTATAAACTTAGTCAGGGCGAGTACATAATTGAGCATACATTGGCTTCCGACAGCAGAAGCATATGGAACCAATCTAATTTGATCGATCTCATATTGGTTCCTGGGATACTAAAAGTTCCCAACTTATCACCCTTGACTATCGGATCAGGCGATAGCTCATACGCGTGCATACTATATACTTTCTCAGTATATCTTCTAGTATGCCGTATGCGACAGTCTTAATACCCCCTTAATGGTAATCTTAGAGAAACTCTAGTCCTAACATATAGGAAAATTTCTCCAAGGTTCTTAATGTCAAAATGAGAGGACAATATTTCTTAGTTTCTAATAGTAGATGGACATTATCACTTGCAGCAGAATGTCATCCACATGCTAAACTGGGAAAATAAATTCCCCATTCTCAAAACTTAGACAAAACGCAATTGTCCTCTTCATTCTTCTTAATAAAACCCAAAATTTTCTAATGGTCTAATTAAATTTCAGATACCCTTACTTAAAAACTTATTAAGTCCATTGGACTTAGATAAAATGGTATCATAAAATTTCCTTTCATTTTTATGACAAAACATTTAGTTGTGTCATATAGACATTCTCATTTAAGACTTATTGAAAATGTCGTCTTTATATCAATCTGATGCAGTTCTAAGTCATAATGTGCCTTAATGATTCTTAAAGAATCCTTAAATAAGACACACAAAATATCTCATCTAATCTGCTTCTTATCTGAGTTGGCATATTATGTACTAAGTTAGAGAGTTGTTCCTTTACTTCTTCATTAGCATCACCTAGAAATGTAGATTCCTGAACAACAGAAGCCTCATGTACAATAGATGTCGCTAATGAAGGTCCAAACTCAAGTGTTGGACAAAAGGGACACTACCACATGTACATAGAAAATTGCTCTTGAATCATAGGAGTGGATTCACTAACCCACTTCTCTTCAAGATTAATTTCTCTAAGTATCGTGCTCCCCCTGATTAAAGCATCTTCTAAAAAATGCATATCTCGTTTCTACAAACTTAACATGTCTGTTAGGACATTACAAAACGAGATCACTTAGACTTATCTTTGCAGTCAATAAAATTGACATGTTACTATCTTAGGACTTTAACTTATTAATATTTGGGTTAAAAAATAGCCTTAGCAGGACGACATACCCTTATTCTAAAATAATTTAGAAAATGGTTATCGTCTTGTCCATAATTCTTATGGTGCTTTTAGGCACAGACTTATTAAGGATCCAATTAAAATTATGAATGGTGGTTTAAATGCCTCCATCCACAAATTAATCGGTAGAGTGGAATAACTTACCATACTACTTACTATGTCCACTGAAGAGCGAGTGCACCTTATAGCCACTCTATTTTGCTAAGGTACACCCGGTATAAGATACCGGGCTATTTTGCCATTTTCTATAGAACCTTGCGCAAAAGAGTTCAAGAAATCGACCATACGGGGTATATTGACCGTAGCGCGGTCAGATCTTACTCTTTCAAACTTTAGATCATGCTGATATAAGAATGAGCCTTAAAAACATCTTAAATTTATCCAGAGCAACTAATGATCTGATCGCTATGATCTGATCGCTCTTAGATTGGATAAATATTAATCAATTAATTTTAAATCACCGTTGGGCAGAATTAGAATCAATTGAGCTTAAATGTAATAACATTATCACCAACGTTGGTCAGGAGATAAAAATTACTACAATCATTAAACTTAATTTCGCGTCTTTCTTAATTTATTTGACGTATTTATCTTAATACAACATATGCATGAAACTTAGTCTAAAGAAACTAAAGTGGAAGAATTGACTAAACGTTCAATCCTCCCCCTCGAAATATGGCCTATTAGATAGTACCATAATTTCGAAAATACGTCATCAATTCTTTTGCTCTTATCATTATTCTCAGATGATAAAATCATCTTGAGAAAATAAATAAAGTTTGTCATGCTGAAAGCAAGACTTAAAGACTTTATTTCTAAGTGCGAAAATTCATCTATTACCATTCTTGTTCATCCATTTTGGAAACTCCACATATTCCTTCATGTGGTGTTCCTCCTTACAATGTCTGTAGAAATCCTTCAGGACATCATGTTCCTTTATACAAACTTATAAGAGGAGTCCTTAGCATAATTAGAACAAGTCTTATAATGCTTCTTCCCCTTTTGTTCATGTTGCACATTATGACCTAAATCATTGTGTGCTTTCTTAATTCTTATACATAGTTTGAAATCAGCATCTACAAACTCCAACACTCTCGCTGTGAGTTGTAGATGATCACAAAATAGTCATAAAACCTTAGTGTGACATCATAATAATATGGACGATAATTTCATCCTCGAGCTCTTTATTCATGGGTTTCAACTTTGAAAACCATGTCACAAAAACTTACTAAGTTTTTCTTAATAAGCGTGCTAGCATACGCCTTAGAAAAGTCACTTTCAGATACTCTTTGCAGTACCATGACGTGGGATAGAACCCCTAATTGGCTCCATAAGGAGCTCTTAATCATAATACATTTTGTGTTTCCACTGATTTCCTTTAGTACTGTATGTCTTATTTTATTCTTATTTCGGCGAAGTCACGTAACCTTATGACAAAAGCCACTTGGCTTTCATCCTCTCAGATCATGGGCTTCGCACGCTTAGTTAGACAATCAAGCATTAAAGCAAGATCTATGTCCTATAGCACAATCGCTATCTTAATATCTCATCTCCGGGAACCGTAGTTCTTACCACTGAGAGACTCAATGCCGGAGATTATGACTTAGCACATTTACAATAAGGAACATTATCAAGGTATATTATAACAGACATAATATGACACATGAAAATTTAACGTTGGTCAAAATCAACATGTGTCATAGTTAAAAGAGCGAATTAATTCTACATCACCGTTGGGCAGAAATAGAATCAATTCAACTGAACCACAGTAATTTCATCACCAACGTTGGTCAGGAGATAAAATCACTATGTTATCAAAATATAACATTTATAATGCCAAATTAAATTATCTCGTTGGTTCAAATTTAATTGACAGAATAAATGCTACTTAATTAATAGGATGAACATGGTACTAATCTTAAACAGTGTATTCGCAGCGGAAGTCTTAAAACTAATTAATGCACTGCTTGATCAGTAATAAAATTCTGAATTTACAGCATGGTACTAATTTTAAACAGTGTAATGAAAGACTTAATCTAAACATTCCCAACAAAAGACTTAATTTTAATTAATACACTGCTTAAAACAGTAATGAAAATTCTGAATTTAAACTTAAACAAAATTTCTAATAGATATTCTTCAATTAAATATAGTCTTTAGACTAAAATTAATAAATAAATATCACAAAAATACTAAAAATGCTTTGAAATTCAGAACACAAAATTACTGAGTAATTTTAAATAGTGTATGCACAGCGGAAGACTTAATCTTAATTAATACACTAATTAAAACAGTAATAAAATTCTGAAGATTAAACTTAATTATAAACTCTAAAATAATATTCCTCAATTAAATATAGTCCTTAGACTAAATTTAACAAGGAAAATATCATAAAAGTACCTAAAAAATGCTGCAAAATGCAGAATAAATTTTCTGAGTCTGTACAAACTTATACAAAATTTTCCCCGCAGAAAACTTATCTTTTCTTAATTTTGGGCATTTTTCTTAATTTTCAGATAATATTTAATTGGAAAATCAATTTCTTAATCCTAAAAAATTCAGAAATCAATTCCGGCCCAAAACACTGATTTAGCCCGGTATCTATCAATGGTATCAGAGCCGACCTAGGGCTAGGCTAGTTAGGGGTAAGGGTGGTGTCGGATCCCCTTGACCCGCACCACCGCCGCGCCAAGATCCCTAAGAAATCTGACTAAGGCGCCTCTATGAATTCGTAAGAATAGGTGAGAATGGGGCTAGGTTTTTCCTTGGGGCAAAACCCCCCATGTCCCACTGTGAATACCGAATGCAAAACCCTAAGACTCCCCATGTCCCTCTAAGAACCCGGCACCTAAGACCCCCCTGTTGCCCTCTGTTTCCCTTGGAAGAACACCCCTAAACCCCTAAGGAACCCTTCGGGTAAGACCAAGAACAAACAAAAAAAAAAGGGGGGAATGGGGAAACCGGAAAGGAGCTCAGATCTGAAAGTTAGGGTTAGGGTGAAAACCATAACCCTAGGTAAGAAAGGGTTCGGGTTTTCTTACCTTGGACCCTCGGGTCGTCGCGCAGTCGCCCGCCGGAGGCCGGAGACCGCTCCTCGCCGCCGCTAGCCGGAAGTGAAGGACTTGGCCGAGTGCGCGCCACCGCGGACCGCCTCGACGGAGTGCCGCTCACCCTCGGGTGAGCACGCGCACCGGCGAGCGGGCCCGCGATGGCGCCTTTGGCCGCTTAGCTCCCCCCTCTCTCCCCGGCCGCTGGCCCGCCGCCGGCTCCGCTCGCGCCGCCATGCGCCAAGCGCCAAGCGCCGCAGTCGCCCTCTCGCTCGGGTGGGGGAGGGGAAAAGTGTTTTAGGGTTAGGGTTTTGCCTCGGCCGGGAAGGTTTTTTTTTTATCCGGGCGAAGTTCGCGCGCAGCCGTCGGATCAGATCCGACGGCTGGCAATGACCGGACCGGAAATCAGCCCAGGCGGGGGCGCGATTTGGCGGCCCAGGCCCAGGTTGCGGCCTGGGTGCGCTGGCGCGCGCGTGGAAGCTGTGGGCCGGACCTAATTTTCCTTTTTAGGCCGGGCTAAATCAATGGTATCAGAGCCGACCTAGGGCTAGGCTAGTAGGGTAGAGCTTAGGCAAGACGTACCTCTCTGCTTTGCCGAGGAAGGAGGGGAACGCCATGGCGATGGTGTCCGTGGCGTCGAAGTCTGGTGATTGAGGGTGAAGGGAGGCTTCCCGTCGCTCCAGCACAAAAACCATAGATCGGGTGACTTAGGACGTAGACCGCTTTCTCTCAGAACGAACTCCTTATCTATATGTGTTGTGCGATGGGGGCCCCTTCAACAGGTTAGTGGAGTGCGCCCACGATCAGGGCGCTTGACATGCGGGGTTAGTTAGCCTAATTCCGAATTACCAGGGAGGAGAGGGATTCGGTCCCCTTCTCCTCCCCGAGAGCTAATACTAACAGTTTTGTTATTAGTTACTAGCGCAGTGTCGCCACTTGGAGTATTCTTCTGTAGCAACCATGGATTTTGTGGTCTAGCTTTCACATGTCCTGACTTGTTTACGTTTATGTCTGACTCGGGAATCGCTATCAAATAGTAAGACTTTCTCCTGTTAGGGAACTATTTGCATTTCATTTGACTGACGCCTGGATCGCTGGATCTGATGAATTCAGGATGGTTTTGCCGATTGATTTTTTTCTCGTGCTTGTTATTTGTGGATGGCTCAGTAGTCAGTTCACGCTCTGATTCCTTTCACTCCATGTAAATCAGGGCACCACTGTGAGGGTGGAATATGGTGACGCTGCAATTGCTGCTGATGCTGCAGGCGCTCATGTGATCAGCCACGCGTTCCCCCACACATATGGGCAGCCGCTGGCCCATTTCCTCAGGAAGACGGCTAATGTCCCTGACGCTAAAGTAATATCAGAGCACCCTACTGTGAGGTATACCTGCACCTTCTACGTGTTATATGAGTATATGACACGTAATTAATTTTAACCTTGATATGTAATCTGTCCTTTAAGCTTCCTCCCAGTAGATCAAAAGGCATGAAAAGAAATGATTTCAGTACAGTGCAGACCATGATTTGTAACAAAAAGGGAAGAAACCCTGATTCCATTTTCTCATGATATTTTTAATGTTGTGCTTGATAGTTGTTATTACGTAAAATAACTCGGGAATGTAAATAAAAATGTAAGATAGTCCTCCCTCCACGCTGGAGGGAAATTGCTTCAAATTATCTTTATTCATTTCCCTGTCTGCACATCTGATTATTTTGTTTTGGATGCAGGGTCGGTGTTGTTTTCTGTGGAAGGCAATCGCCAGGAGGCCACAATGTTATCTGGGGACTCCATGAGGCAATCAAGGCTCACAACCTGAAGAGCAAACTTATTGGCTTTCTTGGTGAGTCCTTTGATATTCTGTGGCTGCAACCTACGAATGTTGTATCATTCATTTTCCCTTTGCTTTCATGTTTGCTCGTTATTTCTAATTAGGCTTTCAGCATCAGCTTTGACAGCTTCACAGGCTACTCAACATACTAGGTGTAGGCAATTTTCCCTAGCAGCTACTGTGCTTTAGTTTGAATTAGCGAGTTTATACTTTTGTTACATTTTATTTTTTGGTTTAAATTCAACAGATAGCACCAACACACTATTTGGTGTTTTAGTCATAAATGTAGTGACATCTGAAGATCTTCAACCAAACTTTACAAGGTCCAGTTAACCAAATTAGTAACACAGTAACAGATAGTTACTCATGGAAAAAATCAGGAATAATCTCGAAGATTTTACTAATATACAGCAGGAATGCAGCAAAAGTTTGTTGATTGGCTGGGGTTCCTGTGGCTAGAGTTGCTCAGGAGTTCTGTATCCCATATCTGCTTTCCTGAACTTGCCTGACTCTTGGAGTTAATGGTTACCGAATTTTGCTAACTGTTTCTTATGTATTTATTTTTGTTCTTATGTTTAAACAGGTGGAACTGACGGTCTTCTCGCACAGAAAACATTGGAGATTACTGATGATGTTCTTTCTTCATATAAAAACCAAGGTGGTTATGATATGCTTGGTCGGACAAAGGATCAAATTAGAACAACAGAGCAGGTCAATGGTGCCATGGCTAGTTGCCAAGCATTGAAATTGGATGCTTTAGTAATCATTGGAGGTAGGCTATGGGGCATTAATCTGTTAAATATGCACATTATGCATTTTTTTGTAATCCTAACATCTGTTTTATTTCTGAAGGTGTTACATCCAATACGGATGCTGCTCAACTTGCTGAGACTTTTGCTGAGGCAAAATGTGCAACGAAGGTATATCATAATTTTTTACTCTCCTTTGTCAATCTGCAGCTTGGTTTTCAATTCCCTGTTTGTCTGTTTCCAGTGCAATTGTATATTTTGCTTGCTTGTAAAGGACATGACACAATCATTATTGAACAGGTTGTTGGTGTTCCTGTAACTCTGAATGGGGACCTTAAGAATCAGTTTGTTGAGACAACCGTTGGTTTTGATACCATATGCAAGGTAGGTTCACATTACTGTGCTTCGGCTTCATTTTCTGTGCATTTAGTTTGCTGCTCTTCCATTTTCTCTATATAGTGTGCATCACTTATCTGTCAAGCATAGTTGATCTTGTTTATTGATGTTGTACGTCTGCAAATTTGCACCTTGTGATATGTTGCTGCTTTCCAAGTTGCTGATTACAAAATACTTTTATGTATTTGATCTACCATTTTGCAATTTTATCAAACTTATTCATTATTGTAACAGGTGAACTCACAACTTATAAGCAATGTATGCACTGATGCTCTTTCTGCTGAGAAGGTAATATCTAATATGGTTATCCTGCATCTTCTATATTTCGGATATACTTTCTTGGCTGTGATGCTATTGAGCTATGGTTGATTCCTTTCTTGTTCTTTCAAGAAATGCATGTTGCATGTAAATGATTGGCATTAAGGAATTTCTCAAAATTAAATAATCAAGTTGAATGGAAACAGTAAATATCTCTTAATTGACCCTCTTAAGTCTCAATAAAGAAAGAGATAAACATAAATGGAACATGAGATATAATTGGTGGTTCACCTTTTTAGTCCATCCTATGTGGGAGGTTCAAACCCAGGTTGTACACAATCTTGAAATAGGTGACTAAGGATACCAATATTGGTTGAGCATCGAACAATGCAACATCGCTTAGGACCATTGGATAACTGAATCGATACATGGCCAATGGCTTGGAGTTCCTTCCATGTTTTGTATTGTTCTCCACTCCAGTGTTAGCCTTTTGGGTCAGCTCAGATGAAATTTACTCTGCCTAGTTATTAAGTAGAGTCGTAGAGATAGTTTCCCCGCAGGCCACAAGTCTCGCAGAACCTTTTCTTTGCAAATTTGGGTTACAAAATTAAAATTTTTATATGCCTTGTGTCTGTGTTCTTTATGGCAGTATTACTATTTTATTCGCTTGATGGGACGGAAGGCTTCTCATGTGGCATTGGAGTGTACTCTTCAATCTCATCCGAATATGGTTTGAACTCTTTTAACTTTTTCGCTTATGCTTCCTGACTTCCTGTTGACCTAGCCATCTGAGATTTTCTTGCATTTGTTAAAACCTGTATCATATGTTCAGGTTATCCTAGGTGAGGAGGTTGCTGCATCAAAACTTACCATCTTTGATATTACGAAGCAGATATGTGATGCAGTTCAGGCAAGGGCTGAGAAAGGTAGGGGCGTTCTTTTCAATTGCAATATGGTCATGTGACCTTAAATTAACTTTGAAATGCCATTTTATGAACTATTTATGATGTAACCTTACATTTGTCTCACAGATAAGAATCATGGGGTTGTACTTATTCCTGAGGGACTTGTGGAGAGTATTCCTGAATTATATGCTTTGCTTCAGGTAAGTCCATATATGTCCTATAAATATTCATTTACAAATTTACTAAGTGGGGGCTACTTGGTGTAGGAAATTCATGGGCTCCACGGCAAAGGTGTTTCCATGGAGAATATCTCCTCGCAGCTTTCACCTTGGGCATCTGCACTATTTGAGTTTTTGCCCCCATTTATTAGGAAGCAAGTGTGTATTGTCTCATACTCATTTGTCAACTCTTGGAGATCCATAACTAGCATCAGTTTTTTGATATTTGGGTTTTGTTGTTTTTCTGATGCCAGCTACTTCTCCATCCTGAATCTGACGACTCAGCTCAACTTTCTCAGGCATAGTAGCACATGGATCCTTTCTGTCATTGATAAATGCAGTTCTGTTCTATTTTATTGTTTCTGATTGCACCTTGGCATGCTTGTGCAGATTGAAACTGAAAAACTTCTGGCCCAATTAGTTGAGACCGAAATGAACAGACGTTTGGTATGATTTCTGCAATTTTTCCTGTTACTGTCTGCTTGGTTTAGAGGCATTTTATGGGACGTCTCAGCCTACATGTGGAGTGAGCAATAGTTCTATCGGTTCATAATGTTCTTTGGCTATGTTTGCAGAAGGAAGGCACTTACAAAGGAAAGAAATTCAATGCAATCTGTCACTTTTTTGGCTACCAGGCTAGGGGTGCACTGCCTTCAAAGTTTGACTGCGATTATGCCTATGCAAGTTCCAGCTCACCTTACTACATGGACATATAGGATATTTATCTTTTTTCTGTTGATTAATCATGTATGTTTTTTGGTTTCAGGTTCTGGGGCACGTGTGTTATCACATCTTAGCTGCTGGTTTGAATGGTTACCTGGCTACCGTGACTAATCTTAAGAGTCCTGTGAACAAATGGCGATGCGGTGCAGCTCCCATTTCAGTAAGATTTGGATTATTACTACGCTCCACTCCCTTTTGGAAAAATTAGAAAGAGTGTCGTATTTATGAAAATGACTTAATCCGCATCTGTTTTCCTTTAGTCTATGATGACCGTGAAGAGATGGTCACGTGGTCCTGCGGCCACACAAATTGGGAAGCCAGCTGTCCATATCGCTAGTGTTGACCTGAAAGGAAAAGCATTCGAGT
The DNA here is from genome assembly GCA_019279435.1 of Zizania palustris. Taxonomy (NCBI): domain Eukaryota; kingdom Viridiplantae; phylum Streptophyta; class Magnoliopsida; order Poales; family Poaceae; genus Zizania; species Zizania palustris. The sequence continues at coordinate 38,935,326 of JAAALK010000283.1, read as the reverse complement.
AAGTATCTATTGGATCTTCCTAGGAAAAAAATACTAGCAAGGAGAAGAAATAGTCTCATTGGCAAGAACAAACTTTGTGTTCTCCAGGCTGTTGAGGAACAATTCATCCAGCTTCTTGATGGAAGACATCTACAGAAACCCTGGGCCACTCCAATTCGAAGGGCCAGGTGCTGATTCGAAGCCTATTTCACTGTGCGTTGAAGATCAAGACTACATGGGCAGGATCAAGAAATTGCAGGAATACTTGGAGAAGGTACTTTTCGTGTTCCCATAAATCGATAGATTTTTGCATCGAGCCATCAAAATGCCTCGCCTACGCTCTACCACAAATTCCTACGTGACCCCAATTCTTGTATTCTTCGCAGGTGAAAGGCATCGTGAAGCCTGGGTGCTCGCAGGACGTTCTTAAAGCGGCGCTGAGTGCAATGTCCTCTGTGACCGAGACACTGGCCATCATGACTTCGTCTTCCACCGGTCAGGCACCCTCACTCTGAGAGACAAATGGATTAGAGTCCACATTTTCCATGGTTCTTGTTTGTTCCATCTGACTGCTGGGGTTTGAAACCGTGATCTTGCAATCTCACGGTTTATTATTCCGTAGTTTTTTTATCTTTTGAAGAGTTTTGCCATTTTTAAGCTGGCCGAGGAAGAGAGTCCGCTATTGATGAGTTTGAACTGGAATAATTGTTCAAACAGCTGATGGTTACCCATTAATAAACCAAATTTAGCTACCAATAAGTTTCATGTTTGTGCCATTCACATTCCAGCCTGGAGCAGGTACCGTCCTTCGGAAGGACAATGATGCCTTCGATCAAACGAAGTTATTAATGTATAGTACTAGGTAAGACTTTTAACAAATTAAAAAAAATATAAAATAATGCATGCGTTGTTTAATAATAACTAGCAAAAAATAGTATTATTTAACTTGAAAGATTAGTATTTATGCTAGAACTTATATCTTACTCTTAGCACTATATTCTCAATATATAGAACTAATACTATTATCTAAGACACTCCTTGTGTAACCCTTATTTCACGTGTAGTTGTTTTACTTGTATCAAATTACTCCCATCACTTCCGTATGCTGTCGTCCTCTGCCGTAGCTAGTTGGTTGCTACTCGCTACGGCAGAGAATCCATATCCTTGTGACAACTGACGAGCATATTGGAAGTTCAGTTTGCAGTATTGGATGGAAGTTTTCGTGCCTAACGACAGCGTGTTAAAACCTATAAAGGTCTCGTTGGAATCCCTACAATTCTAATCCATTGTAAGAATGGATCAGGATTTTAGTTTAAAATCTCGGTCTATCCTTAGTAAATGGGTCGGAATTGTGAACTCTAAACTTAAAGAATAAGTCAGGATTGTGGACTCTTAAATCAGCCCATGGAATTGATCGAGATTGTGGCTCTCGAACCAACCGTAAAGAGATTTTGCAGAAACATCATTTTCACAGGAATTTCTGAAACCGGGGGAGGTTGACAGCAATGTTCAGCAACTTTTGGCATTTCTCTCCCAACTACCCGTCTCCAAATCAAGACCTGGAATTCTAATTGCTTAAATACTTTATCCAATTGAACAACGTTACGTGCTAAATCGTCACTCCGGCAACTCCTAGTCTAGTCAGTAGTCACTGCTGGAAGCGTACACAAGTATAAGTGCAAATTTAAACACTGCCCTACAACCTCTCTGTCGGTATAGTTTCAACATGATCCAGTCCACGTCCCTTTCCTGTGCCTGCATTTCGCTCACAAACCGTGTGAGGCGTTGTGAGACCGTTGTGTGTTGGGTGTGTACCAACGTTGAGACGGTGGAATTCAAAAACATGGCTTGCTGCGGAAGTGTGGAGTTTAATTTTGCATCCTCCACCGGTGCCTACCCATGTGCGACTCTTGCTGTCTCAAGAGATTTGTTAATTTGCCATTGTTAGGAAATGGTTTTGTATTTTTGTCTTTTCAATCCATATTTATTGATATAATATATATTATTATTTTAAGTAACATTATAACTAAGAATTCATCTAAGACCGTAGTAAATCATTTTTTTTGTAATCTCACTTCCTTAGACACCTATAATGTTGCTAATTTAACTGGATAATCAAAGCATGGTATTGATTGCAACCGTAGCAACTATACATGATAGGACAACCGTAGGAACAATCACTCCTTCCAACGCTTTCAGATTGAGATTCGACAAGCACCCAAGCTTCGCACATGTTGGGACTCACACTCGAACCAGCAAGAAGACTCCGTACCATCGGATCGGTGTTGGATCGGACTGGATCGACAAAGTGAGAGGGCAGTATCGGGGTTCAAATCAGATGAACCGGTCGCGGAGTGTTCATCCAATCGGCAGCGTCACCGTCTCGGACCCACCGATCGATGATCGCGAAGTTGTAGTAGCACCGCCCATAAATTCTCCGGCTGCGCGACGAGCGGCGAACCACCCGTCGTCACCCGTGACGCCGCCGAATGCTCTGGCGGTGCGCACGTGCAGGACGAGCAGTGGTCATCATGCTGTCAGCTCGCGACTGAGATTAGCCTGTAGGCTGTGGTGTGGATCGACGAGCACAGCGACCTCGACGATCGTGGCGGCTGCCGGCTGGCTGATCCGCGGCGCGGCGCGGCGCGAGGGAGGAGGACCATCGCCATGTGCGAGGATTAACGCGGGCGCGCGGGGACGACGCCAGCGGTGAGGCTGGAAAGGCCGCGCCGATCCGGGGACCCCATCTGGCAGTGGGGCAGTGGGGGTGACGTCGGCTAGGTGGTGGGCAGTGGGAGAGGTCCGCCCGCCTACGCAGGAACAAGTCGGCGCATCGAGAGCGGACGCGAGGGAAGCGGACCATACTAGAAGCCTCCACGCCTCGGCTCGCGCTGTCTCTCTCGCTCGCTCGGTCTCGACTCTCCCGTCGGCGGCAGCGGATGGGGGCGGGGAATGGGCTGTGCGGCGGCGCAGTCGGCGAGGCGTCGTCGGCTGCGGACGACGGGACCACGGTGTTCAGGGGGACGGTCTACTCGCCGCTGCGCACCACGGTGGCGCTGACGCTGTGGCTGGGAGCCATCCACTTCAACGCCTTTCTCCTCCTCGGCTCGCTCTTCCTCTTCCCCCGCCGCGTCGCCGCCCTGTCCGTCCTCCTGACTCTCCGCCCCATCCTCTCCCACCTCGCGTCCTTGTTTTGCAAGCTCACGCGTCGCTCTCTGTTACCAATTACCTCCTCTCTTCCTCCTTTGATTCAGGGTGCTCGCCACGCAGCTCTTCTTCATGTTCGTGCCGATCAATGATAGGGACAGATTGGGACGCAAGATTGCCAGGTTCGTCTCCTTGATTTCCCGTGCTGCTTATGTTATCTGACCGCATTGCTGGATCTTATAATGGAGGATGGGTCTGCAGGTTCATCAGCAATTACGTGATTGGGTATTTCCCCGTCACTTTACATGTAGAGGATTACAAAGCCTTCCATCCAAGCAGAGCTTACGGTGATCTCCCGTCTTCCGTTTATCGTCAAATTGCCTCTGGATTCTTGAATCATCTTGATCTCTAGCCTTTTTCATCTTATTACTAAAGCTAACTAGAAAGAACAAGTAAAGATGGGATTGCAGCTAGTAAATGATAGCGGTGTTTGAATTTGTATTACCAGGCCTTTTTGGCAGATTCCCAAAGATGGGACTTTAGACTAGGAATTTTTGCTCTTATGCCACGAAGTTGAGTGGTGTTTACTTTTTTGCCACGTCAGATGCGTTTGACAACTGGGTCTAAGTGTCACATGTCATACACTCATATAGGGCAAAAAAGCAAATTCCATCAATTTATGTGTGGCATGAATGCAAATCTCCCTTTAGACTATTTGTCCTCTTTGCATGCTCAATCTCAAATGTCATCCTCTTTACAAAAGAGAAAAAAAATGACCAAGTTACCTCTATAACTTAAAAGCAAATTAAAACAAGCTCAAGCAAAAACATTTCAGCGTTGCCATGTGAGCTGGGTGCTTCCATACCTTGGTTTGCTCGTGGTGAAGCCGCTGCTAGGGGAGGGACAGTGTCACCAAGGGGATCCTGTCACCAGGATGAACCAACCAGGGAGAGAGAGCAGAAGAGGGAGTGAGCTGAGAGAATGATGAACCAGCCAGCAGCCCCATTTTTGTTCAAGTGCTTGAGGGAAAAATTTCCATTTCAACTTGCTTAGTGGCCAAAATGACATAGAATAAAAGTACATGTGATTTGGATGGTAAAAAAGCAAATTCAGCAAAGAGGATGACATTTTAGAATGAGCATGCGAAGAGGATGGCAAATAGTCCAAAGTCCCCCACTGATTTGGTGATCTTATTGTGGTGGGCTTGCAGTGTTTGGTTATGAGCCGCATTCTGTTTTGCCAATCGCCCTTGGGGCCCTTTTGGACCTTGCTGGATTCATGCCATTACCAAAGATCAAGGTTCTTGCAAGCAGTGCGGTGAGGTTTCTTCCTTGAAGTGCATTGTTAGTGGCTTGTTGGATTTAATCTTTCAATATTCTATTAGTAGATGTGATCTTTATTGGTGAATGTACTGTTGATGTTAGGTGTTCTATACCCCATTCTTGAGGCAAATATGGACATGGTTGGGGTTGGTTCCTGCATCTAGGAAAAATTTCTACTCCTACCTTAAAGCTGGTTATAGTTGTGTCATAGTGCCAGGAGGTGTGCAAGAGATGCTTCATATGGATCATGATTCAGAGGTTTGCTGCAGAATTCTCTTTTAGAGTCAACGACATTTCCTCTATCTTGTGCACAATACCAAGTAAAATGTTTTTCATATTTTACTGGAGTAATGATGATCAATTCCTGCAAACGACAGGTTGTTTTTCTTAAATCAAGAAAAGGTTTCGTTAAGATAGCTATGGAAACAGGTTCTCCTTTAGTCCCTGTTTTCTCGTTCGGACAGGTAACACCCATCTTTGGTGCATGATATGCAAAATGATGATATCATTATCGCCTTTGAAATATGCCTATCTACATATAGTTGACTAATGAAAATAGATGGTTGCAAACCATGATGTTAAATGCCTTTTTTGCACTATTTTGGTTAGAGCTTTGTGTATAAGTGGTGGAGACCAGGTGGCAAGTTAATCATCAAAATTGCTAGAGCGATTAAATTTACTCCAGTTATCTTCTGGGGAAAATTTGGGTAACATTCTGCAGTTTATATCCCTTTTTGTTCAGTTATGTTGATTTGCCATTCAAGAGTTCATATGGCCTTCTTGCAATTGTGATTCAGGACTCCCATCCCATTTGCGACACCAATGCATGTGGCTGTTGGGAGACCAATCGAGGTCAAGAAAAATCCTCACCCAACCTTTGATGAGGTAAAATCCATCTTAACATTCTGGCGAGTATAATTTCGTCTTTCCTTTTTGATTTTGATTGGTCTGTACTGTACATGAAAAAAGAAATTAAATGCTGTTTTAATTGTTTGACAACAGTGTCAGACAAACTATCAAATTATATATTTGCTTAAAATTAAAAGAAGTGCGATGATTCCCGGTGTGACAGATAAATGAAGTCCATGAACAATTCGTTATTGCGCTACAAGAGCTGTTCGAGAAGTACAAGACTAAAGCTGGATATCCCAATCTCAATTTAAGAGTTCTATGACGGCTGCTCTAAGTTCCGGCAATCTCTCACGATCAGGATTTACAAAATAAAATGGCTATGCTGTTTTGCGGCCCATCAATTCAATCCCTCGTAGCATTCAAGCTGGAGTGTGTTCAGTTCAAGAGCCGACATCAGAATCCAGTAGCTTCAAATATGATCCGAAGTCCCAACAGCAGTTCAGTAAGAACTTGGTATGGGCTGACTTATTGTCCCCCTGATGGTTTGGAAAAACAGAACACGTTGTATCAATGTATGTAAAGTAAACGTGTACTTGTTTACTCACATCAGGATCAGACTATCAGGAGCACCAGTCAGTGGGATTAATATTGGCCTCCACGAATCTGTGATGTCTTCCGCCGGAAAGCTTTTTGACGAACACTTAACCACAACTAACACAACATAGGGTATGTTTGAATTTAAGGGGCTAATGTAAAGCGGCTAAAATCAGTGACTAAATTTTAGTCACTCCTGTTTGGATGGGTTAAAAGCTTTATTGGTATAGATAATGACTCAAATACCTTTTATTTATTATTCATTACTTTTCATGCATGCATGGTGGGAGAAAGAGAGCATTTTAGCCTTTCTTAGCTTCTCCTTGAGAGCTAATAAAACTAAAAAATTTTAACCCCTTTTAGCTCTTGGTGTTTAAATCTTTAGCCTCTAAAATGACTAGATTTTAGTTACTTTGCATTAACCCTTTGGATCCAAACATCCCATAGACGATGAAATTTCAGGTTTCCAAATTCACAGACCTGATATGCTTTTAAGTTGGTGCATTGGCAGCTAGCTTAAGAGCACAGATCATCGTCGTCATGAGAAAACACACTAGTTTCTGAATCAATACTTCACATGATACACAAGACTGCACAATGGCAGGAAAAAAAATTGTACGACAGTACAAGTTTTAACAATCCAGACCCCTTGAGCAACACGGGTAAGATTTATTTTGGAAGCAGAACAAAACTCCACTCTCGGAACTACCGAGCGCAGAGCAATGGAAAATTAAACCGACACTTCTAGTTCTAGGATATATAAAACGACAATTATACCGATAAAACCATAGATAACCATCTTGACCTGATTACCAGTTGGTAACGACACCGAGCAATTCCGATAGACAGTTGGGTTACAGATGCAGGAACGAAGGACCATCTTGGACTGACATTTTGGACATGCTGAGTGTAGCACAATAACTAGTTATACCTCGAAAAGCTGGTTCAGGGCTTCAGGCATAGATCATGATGACGACAATAGATAGATACGAGACTGACTTGCTTGTTGGACTTGTGCCAGACTACCAACTTTGGGTTATAATCAACCACGTAACAACTTGATGATTCCTCAGGGGTTCAGATGAACAATCATCTGAGAGCACCATGATTTATCCAAGGGGATTAATCATCTTACAGGACGCCAGACTCCATTCCAGCATCCAGTATATCTCCATGAGCGATCGAGCTGTCAGATACAGGATGATAAAGCTGTATCTAGAGCTTCAAGCTCCAGCAATGATCACAGTCCCAATGAGACAAAGGATAACCAAGCAAAACTGACAAGAGCAACCGTTGCTCTTGGGTCATTGCCCCCTCCATCAGGACAACATCATGATTTCCATGTACATCTGATGACCATGATAAGGACAACCTGCAGAAATTTCATCACAAATATTTTTCCATTAGTAATTATAATTAAATTGCAGCGATAGAACTTAGGTCAATAAAACGAGAACTTGGACATGATAATAACAAGATGCATTATCACATTAGCACACACGCATGCAGGCCCGATCACACCAGCTCCACAATAATTTCAGACAACATGCAGCAATAGAATGCCACGAAATATAGGGCTAGACTTTCTCTGGAAAGTTTAGTTAATTTAGTGAGCTTTTGCACACAAACAGATTGATTAAGGTCCAGTTGGCTCTTTAGTCTGTATGTTTAGTTATCGCTCATCAAAACCAATCTAATATAAAAAAATAAGAATGGGTACCCTGGTTTGGTTTCTATGGTTTTGAGAAATTGTTTCAAGTAAGGTTAATTGTAGGAAAGCATCACCCAATGTCCTATACTCCTATGCAATACTATTGGATCATGACATGAGAACTTAAAAGACTTATGACTCATGAGATTATGGAGTACAACACTGAGTATAAGAGAAAAACACGTGCATATTGACATTAAAGTTTGTCCCTTCTGAGTTCTGACAAGTTACAGCCAACAGGTAACTCCATTTGTTTTTGATACTGAATGCATCTGAAGGGCATGATACAATAAATATTGGCACTGTATGAATGACAGGTGACTAATAGATACAGTGAGATTGATACCTTATGAATGCAAGGATGATTTCTTGTCAGGTAAGAAACAGTACTGCAAATACAGCAGCACTGTTCTTTTTAGCCCTGCTGCAATCTAAGGGTACCTAGGAACAAAAAAAAACTTTAGTGTCACATACTACCAGACAGTCACAAGCAATGAAAAAAAGAGTCCAGACAAAACAAACCTCAAGGTACAAATGTTTGGCTGCATAGTTCAGCTTGTTCTTTGGTCTGCACCACTAGCCTGTGTAAGCTGAGGTGAGTGGGCCGGGATGACCAAGTGTGGATGAGTCAGAACCGGTGCTGCTACAAAAAGCCAAGTAATGTGGAGTTATTCACAAAAAGAAACCACTTAAATGAACAGTATAAAAAGATGCAAACAGGCAATTGGAGACAAGTTCATACATGTTAGCTTTGTAATTTTGAGAACATACAGCATAGCATAATATTTTGTTTCCTTTAGAAAGGCAAGGGGAATTACTAAAGACTGGAAAATGTGAGACAAAGAAGACCACATTACCAACTAAAAAGGGGGCCTGAATGGTGGGCCGAGGTGTAGGCGATGAACTGCTAAAGTTTGATCCAGCCAGATGTATAAATGGATTTCCTGGCACATTGTAACCATGAACAGCCACATAACCATTACCCCCACCAGAAATGGACGGGCTGTATTGGCTAAACGGTTGGTTAGCAGTATTTACTGCAGATGAGACTCCATAAATCGGAACATATTGCTGACCAACATATGGGGTTAATGTACCCTACAAAGAAATCTCTTGTCAGAATCAGCCGATCTGATGTACAGCCCTTGTTGCGCGAGAAAAACTAAACATAACACTTTTCACACTTAAACCTGTGGATAGATGTATTCTGTCCCATATGTATTGTAACTGCAAAAGGAGGAAAATGAACGACTGAATGCACTTTATTGACTTCCAAAACAGTGACATTATATTCCATGAATTGAAAACAAATGACCAATTTGTTTGATAATTTTGTAGAGGGGCACATAAGAATGGGATGTAGATCGTAAATGGAGACAGGTAATGTAAAATTTACACTAAGTAGACAATATATAGTGCCACCAAAATTATATGCTAAATGTGGATGCATATATAAGAATTACTTGAAGGTAATGAATAGGCCACCTAAGAGCAAGATGGAAGTTCTACTTGCACTGACTTATATGCCAGTTAGTTAGCACAAGTGATGCACCATCAAAGTATCAAATCACTGGCTTCATTTGAAATTTTTGTTATAAGGAAGATGCATTGGAAAAGCTATTATCACATAGATCATCTTACTTGTATTGTGGAACCGGGAATCCTTGGTAATACCCAACTGGAAGTGGCCGGTTCTGACCATAACCCCCTATATAAATGCCCCTTGGAACTGGAACACCAAAGTAGGACCCAGCTGATCTTGGCCTCCCTAAAGAGATTGGGTGTGGAGTCAGAACAAATGCATATAGATAGAAAATGGTTATCGTGTGAGCACTAAGACTTGGTTGACAGGGTAGTTAAAAGAGCATATTTGCAATCATTGTCATCACCATTGGGATTGGCATGTGCTGATTTGTAAATGAAACAAGCACAGGAAAAACATCATATACCATCAGTACTTTTGTTCATGTGAATGCTCATTGATGTCTTAGCTCTTATCTGTGGTGTGGTTGCAAGTTTTTAACCCATGTAAGAAGGTATGCCTCCTTAGTCCTTTCATTTCCAAAGTTGCGTTATCCTAGGAGGACGAGTGGAGATGAACTGAATTCTAGAGTAAACACCACGCAATGAAGTTGCTGGCATGAGAGTACTAACAGTGATGTCAAAATATGATAAAAAGCTACACGCCTACACGTACAAATTATCACAAATAGGTGTCGGGCATGGGAGAATAATACCGAGAGGAATGGAAGGCTGAGCGCGACCAAGCGACGCCAGGTTACAATTGGCTCGCCTGTTGTCGATCACCGGCGACGGGTCCTCGCAGGCCTTCCTCGCCGACTCGGGGTCGCGGAACGTCACCTGGGGAGGGTCAACATGACACGTGTAAGCCAACACGGTTGCCAGGCGGCGCTTCCAGAGAGAGAGACAACGCCCGGAAGCAGGATCAACAGCGACAAATCGAGGCACTGACGAAGCCGTAGCCCTTAGAGCGGCCGGAGTGCCGATCGGTGATGACGACGGCCTCAAGGATGTCCCCGAAGCGCTCGTAGAAGCGGCGGAGCCTCTCGCTGGTGGTCTCCCAGGCGAGCCCACCCACGAAGACCTTGGTGTAGGTGGTGTCACCGAAGGGCGAGGCGAGCAGGTGTAGCCCCGAGCTGGAGCTCGACGCCGAGGCCGACCCAGACGCCGACCCCGCCTGCTGATGCTGATGCTGATGCAGAGCCATCCGGCGAGGAGAGGTAGGCAGATCAGCGGGGATCAGGCTATGCTTCGCACGCTCGCTCGCTTGCCGCCGCCCGTCTCCTGCTGCCTCGGGCGCGAGGGGATTGCGCGAGTGGAGGGAAGCGGCGGTGGATTGGAATGGGAATGGGAAAAGTTGGCGAGCCGGCGGAGGACGACGAGGGGAAAGGGGATTGTGAGTTGTGAGTGGGGCCGGGTCGGCGGCTTCTGTTCCGCTACTCACGATTGCCAGCGAGGCCCAACTGCCAGACACACGGTTTCGTTTTCAAATGGACGCCGCGGTTCACCGCCAAATTTAAATCCAAAGTGTCTGCGGATGTTTAGGGCCTCTTTTAGACTACTCTACTTTCTTAAAATTTGCTCCACTTCACGAAATTCACTTAGAATCAGACCTAGAGTGAAGTTGCTGCTCCATTGTGGAGTATTTGCACTTGTTTGGCTTGCGGAAGGAATTCAGATTCAAGAATAGTAGAATTTGGTAGGAATGTACTCCGGAGTTTATTCATAAATCTCCAATTATATTATTTTTCATGTTCATTATGTACAACATATTAAATTAGTACTCCCTCCATTAACTTTTAAATAACATCGTTGACTTTTATCACAAACTTTGATCATTCATCTTATCAAAAAAATATGTAAATATACAAAAATATAAGTTATAATCGAAGTACTTTCAATATTAAAACAAATTATAACAAAATAAATATTATTTCAATTTTTTTAATAAGACGAATAATCAAAATTTGTGATAAAAGTCAACAATAACATTTAAAAAGTTAATATATATAGTACTAAATGAAAAAGTAATAAATATCAACTAAAAAGTGATTCGATAAGTTTATAATAGCATTGGTGGGTAAATTACCCCGAACTCCACGTTTTGTTTTAAAAATTGAATCCGCAGAGCACCTCCTGAGGTGCTCCACAAAAAACGTGGAGCGGAGTCGTGGATCTGCATTTTTCGTGGATCCAAAAATTAAGATCTGAATCTGTTTGGCTAGATGTTTATGGAGCAGAGCTATAAAACGTGGAGCAGAGCAGTCCCAAAATCCAGCTTATAAAAAAAACTAGGTTTCACTCCACTATCAAGGAAGGCTACACCAATACATACGACTTATCATGGGTATCATATATGTCACACTGTATGATATTACGTTAAGGATAAAATAAAGTTTGTTTTGTTTAAAAATAATAGGAGGATTAACTTTTTGTGAAATGCATAAGTAGGGTTCATCCCTAGAATAAAATCTATGGGAGAGGGTCCTAAATCCCCTCTTACGAGGCTCTCCTCCGGATACGTGCTACATGGAGGTGTTGTTGATCTAATGGTGGAGACGAAGAGATAGAGGAACAAGCCGAAGGAGCGGCACGACGTAGGCAGTAGCCGATCGAAGAGGAGTCGCAGCGGCCAGTGGCTACGGTGGGAGGCATGGGGCAATGGGACGGTGCACCAACGACGAGAATCGAGGGGCGGTGAAGGCTGCTCGCGGGCAACAGCCAGTGGCTACGGTGAAGGAATTTAGGGTCTTCCCCTTAGAATTTATTTGAGAGCCCACAATCTCGACTCATCTTAGGAAATGGACCAAGATTATGGGCTCTTAAACTAGCACTTAGAATTTTCCACCGGAGAAGGGATTTAGGTCCTCCCTCCCCTGTAGAATTTTTTCCTTCGTCCCTGCTCGCGTGAGAACACTTGCCAGGCGCGGGACCAATATCAAGCGAGTACACTGTGTCGCTGTCCATCACATTAATCACACCGTCGTGTCATGGTAAAACACCAAGTAAAGAGCTTCTTGCTCACGCTGTGTATGACAAAAAAAAACAGACTTGGGTACTTGACGCTGATCAATCTGCATGTATCATGGGTAGCTACAGCGGTGAAAAAAAAATCAGATTTTTATTGCAAACGCATTGAACACGTGTTATATTAGAGATCGAGTATGGCACGAATTAGAGCCTTATCCCATTCTGATTTATGGAAATAGATATCAATATTTATTGTGATTATCGCTTTCACCTTGAGAACATGTCATCATACCTGGCTTTCCGGTCTTGTGCTTGGAAGAAAAGATAGAAGCTGCCGTCAAACGCGCGGGCGGCGCCGTGCATCCTGCCATGTCCGTTTTGATCCCTACTTGTCACGCACTCACGCCGAGCATCTGAACGCGCAAGCGCCACAAGTCCCGCGGGCCGCGGTCACCTCCTCCCCGCGCTGCGCTTTCCGTGCACACCAAGATCGTCCTCGCTGAGCCTACCGTCCGTCCGATCTCCACCCGTTGTTTCTCCGTCCGTCCATCGAGCAAACCCCCGCGCCGGCACGCGAGGCAGGCACGCGCGCGGCGCCGCCTGACCCGAGCAAGCAACGCGGCGCAACCGCACGAGGCACAGGCGGCTCCGCGTCGCTCTCTCGTGATTCGTGAATCGTGATCGCCTCGGCTCCCGAGGCCGCGACGGCGACGGCACGACCCTTGCGGCGCCGGCTGGCTGGCGAGCGGGGGCGGGGGCGCTCGCTGGATGGACCCGCGCCGGATCGGCGGCCGCGTCGCGGCGGTGCGGAGGGCGCTTACCGCCGCCGCGCTGCCCCTACCGATGCGGATCACCAACGGCCTGGCCATGGTCTCGCTCGTACTCTCCTCTTGCGACCTGCTCCGCCTCTGCACTGACAAGGAACGGCCGCTCAGGTTTCCCCTCGGCGGCCGCGAGTTCGCCACCGTGGTGTGTCAGCTGGCATCCGTCGTCTATCTACTCAGCTTGTTCGCGCACCCTGAGGCTCCCTCCAGCGACGACGGGGACGGCTCCGGACGCGCGCCCGCCGCCGCCGAGCCCGCACCAATGCCTGGCGGGATGCAGGACGACGACGACGAGATCGTCGCCGCGGTGGTGTCCGGCACGCTGCCGTCACACCACCTGGAGTCGTGGCTCGGGGACTGCCGACGCGCGGCCAGACTAAGGCGGGAGGCGCTGCGGCGGGTGACTGGGCGTGGAGTGGAGGGGCTCCCCTTCGAGGGGATGGACTACCAAGCCATCCTGGGGCAATGCTGCGAGATGCCCGTCGGGTACGTGCAGCTGCCAGTGGGGGTCGCCGGCCCGCTACTCCTGGACGGGCGCGAGTACCATGTCCCCATGGCCACCACCGAGGGATGCCTCGTTGCCAGCGTCAATCGGGGATGCAGAGCCATCGCGGCGTCCGGCGGTGCCGTGAGCGTTCTGCTCCGGGACTCCATGTCCCGTGCTCCCGCAGTAAAGTTCACTTCAGCCAAGCGGGCAGCGGAGCTCAAGGAGTTTGTCGAGGCGCCTTCCAATTTCGAGTCGCTGGCTGCTGTTTTCAATAGGTACCCTTCATATCACTGTTGATTTGTATGCTCCCTCAAAGTGTTTTATGATTTTTACGCGACAATGGACATGCACAGTGCGGGTAAAGTGAAAAAAAAACGTGTTCTTGATGTGTATTTTAAAGTTGTCATGTGCTGTTTGAGTAATGGACTGGCTCTGATAACTAGTACTGCATGTCATTTTTCATGTGATTGATGGCAGGGTAGAGCCCACGGAACCGATAATGCATTGTCATCGTTATTGTGTTACCTGTTTTCATCAAAGAGTCACCAGCTAAATGCAAACAATATCATTTCATATCTTTCTGAAGCATTGACCTTGAATTGTTTCTTTATGTTCCTCTGAACAACAGGAGATTGTGAATGAATTATCGGTTTGTGTTCTTCAGAGCATCTTGATCTAAGATCATTTTGCCATCTTTCAAATTTCAACCTTTAGCTTGTATGTTTGCTCCTTCTGAAGTTCAGGACTTCAGGGTACTCGCGCGCATGTGGTGTGTAGAACTTTCAGGCTAACACCATTTGTCTTTTTGAGTGTTTCTGTGTTAATGCCTTGTAACTGTCAATTGGTAGCCTGTACCGTTAAAAGATTAGTTGGTTTATGCCATTTAGAACTTTCGAAATTTACAAAGTGTTATATTTTGTTGTTGGGGGCCTCTAGATAATGGGTTATTTTACAGTCCTTGAGGAGGTATGAGGAGGTACCACATTTTTTAGTGTTAATTTTGATACCTCTTAGTACCTCATGTGTCAGTAGGTACCAAAATTAATACTGAAAAATATGGCACTTCTTCAAGGACCGTAAAATTTCTCCTAGATAATAGTATTCTTGTGTTCAGGAGTTGCTGGTTACTGTCGTTCATCACACTTTAGAACCTTTAAGCAGTTGTTGGTTTACACCGTTTAATTTAAGGCATCCATTTTTTTACGTTGATTTCTGTTATTTGAATGTCCTGAGGAAATGTGGAGGTATAATGGAATCTATCTTTATAAGTTATCGCCATGTGGATGTGTTATAGCTAACTGACATATGGATTTTATGTAGTACTTGTTTCATGGACAGACATCCATCTGCACTTTAAAGTTACAATTATGTCCAACAAATAGTTTACTAGGAATGCTGCATTTTAATATTTGATGTTTGCCATAATAATCATGCATTGTATACTTTCCTAATTATCTCGTTTGCTCTGTTTTTGCAAACACGATTTCTGAGCTTTTCACCACTTTACTGTGCTGGTTTTTTATATTCAGTTATTCAGACCTTGTACATATTATCTAATGTTAGTCAAATTTTTCTATATGCTCTATTCCTTTCCTTTTATATCAGAGTCAGTATTAATGGCTATATTTTGGAGCCATAAGAAGTAACGTGAAAAAATCCATCTGCTTAGGTCCAGCAGATTTGCTAGGCTTCAAGACATTCATTGTGCACTAGCTGGGAGGAACTTATACATGAGATTTACATGTACTACTGGAGATGCTATGGGAATGAATATGGTATCAAAAGGTGTTGAGAATGTCTTGAGCTGGCTCCGGAATGACTTCCCTGACATGGATCTCATCAGCATATCTGGTTTTAACTCTTTCCCTTGAACTCTTCGAGCTTCAGTTTTCCTTTCCTCTTTTTACTTATGATTGGAAATGTTATGAATGAAATGTAGAAGAACGTGCTTTTTAACCTGAATAAATCATGCCATGAAGTATATTTTTTCGAGCTAGAGAGGGAAACTCTTGTCTTCATTTACTTAAATCAGACAAGAAATCTTTCAGAAGATTCTTATGAAAGCATGTTATTATGTGGATTTTCCCCTCCTGAAATACACTATTAGATGGATTGTCATTTGTCATTTACTCATTTCCCACTAACCTCTATGTGGCTCAGGTGTAAAATAGACTCTGCTACTGGATAAAAGTGAATGTACTAGTTCACATCAGACTCAAAGAAAACTTAGTGTAATATTCCCCAATGAGATATTTATGGTGGATAAATTAGCTATTTTTTAAACAATTGGCTAATAGTAGCTATTTTAACCAGTTCACCATATATTATCTTGTCATTGTATATGCATGTTGATGGAATAATCTTTATTACACCAGGTAACTATTGCGCAGACAAGAAGACGGCAGCTGTAAACTGGATAGAAGGCCGTGGAAAATCTGTTGTTTGTGAGGCTATTATTAAAGGAGAAGTTGTGCACAGTATACTTAAGACCACTGTAGAAAAACTTGTCGAGCTTAACGTTATCAAAAACCTTGCTGGATCAGCTGTAGCTGGGGCTCTTGGGGGTTTTAATGCCCATGCAAGTAATATTGTTACTGCCTTATTCATTGCTACAGGGCAGGATCCTGCACAAAATGTTGAAAGCTCACAGTGTATCACCATGTTGGAGACAGTAAATGATGGAGATGATCTTCACATCTCTGTCACCATGCCATCCATTGAGGTGATTCTTTACTCTTTTCAATTCCCGTTGCTACCTTCATTAAGTATCTGGTTCATGTAGATTATAGCATAGCCTGTTATATATAGCCCAAACTGGAGATGCAAAATCTCTAACCTAGAGAGCTTCCTGTATCATTTGATATCCTGCTGCGCTTTGACACGCAGTTTGATCATGAGGGCAAGAACTTTCACTCTTTCAGCAGTAATTCTCTTTCAATTTTGTAGTTTCTACATGTTAGATAAACAGGATCAATTATTCTCTCATCAGGTAGGCACAAT
Organism: Zizania palustris; assembly: GCA_019279435.1. NCBI lineage: Eukaryota > Viridiplantae > Streptophyta > Magnoliopsida > Poales > Poaceae > Zizania > Zizania palustris. The sequence goes on along the minus strand of JAAALK010000283.1, from coordinate 38,918,919 downwards.
TGGCGGCGGTACTTGTCTCGCCTCACAGGCCGCTTGCTTGAACCTGCTTGGCGTGAAGGGTTCAAATCATGGCTCACCTGGTGCAAATGCTAAGCGCTTGGCTACTATAGTAGCTGGAAGCGTGCTCGCTGGCGAGCTGTCGCTCCTTGCAGCCCTCGCTTCTGGCCAGCTTGTGAAGAGCCACATGAAGTACAACCGATCAAGTAAAGATGCCGCCAAGGATGCTTCTTGAGCAGCCCTTTCCATCATTTTAAAAGTGCTGGAAATAGTTAGACAGGAATTGCCCTGATGAGCTCGACGAGAAGCGAGTGAGCAATGGGCTTGTACATACTGCTGATAATCGAGGGAGTCTTTACTCTTTACTCTTCAGGTTCCTTATAGGGCTGCTTCTGACTGTAATTTTGTTTGTGTGACCCTTTCAGGAGTTCATGTACATCTTTTCCATTCTTCTATAAGCAGAAAAAACATTATTTTTTCCTTTTCTTTTTATTTGGATAGCAGCAGCTCAGATTAACTTAAATTTAACGTTGTGCCCTCGTTTTGTGCTGTTTACAGCATGAAGAGTTTGGGTGTGTGTGTGTATGCTCTAACGTTCTGCTTTTTGTTTACTCTATAAGTTTCTTATAAGAGAAAGTAATTATTCTCTCTCAAGTCGATTTTTTGGAATGGGGAGGTTTCTTCGCTTATAAAGGTGCATCGAATGTGCATGAATGCCCGAACGTGGGGCGAGGCGAGGGTAGGCTAAAGTTTAAGATGCTAATAACTGGTATCAGAGTCAGTATCGTCATGCCTACCTGAGGGGGCTTTCTAGGGGTTGGGATGTTAGGGGCGTTTAGATTAAAGCGTTGCTAGTCAACTTTAGTCTCACCTTGTCCACGTAAGGAGGGGCTACGAGTCCCTTATAAGTGAGAGTAGTCATCTTTTTTCGGACAGATTTTTTGAGATGAAGAGACCTCTCCGCTTATAAAAATGTGTTAGATACGCATTCTTATAACATAAAACATGAAACGAAGATGAGGCATTCTTATAACATAAAACATTAAACGAAGATGAGTGCAGCTAAAATCTGGGATGCTAACATAGAACTTCTTGCCTGTGGCATGTGGGTGTTACACGTTGATGTGCGCATCACTAATTCACTAGTAGATATGCTACCAGTACCAGGTATTTGTAGTTTTAGGTGCTATTATTTCACTAGTAGAGAGCGGACAGGAAGCCTGGACGGCACCTGCACATAGAGGGGAGCGGCCGAACAGGCGATAAGCTGACGCGACGGCACGGGAGGCGATTTCGCCGGCACGGTCACGTGGCCGCGTCGGCCCCCGCGTCGCTTGGCACACGCCACACGGCTCGCGGCATCAAGGATTCGACGTGACATCTCGGCCCCCTCCCGCACCCACCGCCACCGATCACCTCGCCGACGGTGAGGGGCCGGGGTGTGGTCGTTAGGGTCGGGATAAAAAAAAAACAGAGAGCAAAAACCAAACTCGAAATGTCGAGACTGGAATTCATCGACGACTTAATTTCCGGATTTTTTTTGAAATAATATTTTTTTAAAAAAATTCAAATTTGTATGATAATTTAAAAAAAATGCAAAAATAGATGCTAATCGACACTAAGTCGGTTTCGGCCAATCAAGTGACGACTAGGGCGCGCCATGTCTTTCCTCGTATTGGCGCCACGTCAGTGGAAATCGGGCATACATTGTTAACTCCTGCTGATGTGACGCCGATCGACCATTGAAATGTTGCCACGTCAGCAGGAGTCGGTCGTTGGCGCTGACGTGGCGTCAGTTAGCAGAAAAATACCATTGTGCGCTGAAGGGAGCCAACGTGGCGCCTAGCCAGCACTTGGTCGGCTGAGTGGCGTTGACGTGACACCAATCGGCCGACCAAATGCCGACTAGACGCCACATGACACCAGCCGGCCAACCGGTACCTATTTTTGTAATTTTTTCAATTGCCATACGGATTTGAAATTTTATTTTTAAAAATATTATTTCAAAAAAAAATTTCCGTCGCATGTTCAAGTGCAGCGAGTCAGCAACCCGGTCGATCAACCCAAACCCCAGCATGCAAGTCGGTAATTCAGGTATCAACTTTACCGGGCCGAATTTTTTTTACTGGCCAAATTAATCGACACAAATTTGGCCGTCACGGGGCCGACACTTGTCCCATACATACTACCTTTCCTGATCTCATTTTCCTTTTTTTTTCAAAACAAAAGCGTCGTCTAGGAGTATCGTTTAATTGGGTTTCAAAGCTTATAAAAAAGCACTCCTGAACGAACACATATATCTAAATTTTGACCACACGCACCATTATATTCCACGTATAAAGGTGCGTAAAATTAAGTGTGTGTGAGCATGGAAAATTCATGAAATGACAGGGGACAGCAAAGAGGCAAACAGGAGTGCTTGCAAACGTGGCCGCTGAAAGGGTTATTACATACATGATACATGCATGCATCTAGCCCGGCCAGATCGTGTCACGGCAGATTACGACGGGCGGCAAAATAAACTGGGCGCATCATTTCAAGCCTGCTCCTGATAAAGTAATCGACGACGACGTACGCGGGCAGGCCGGCCGGGTCGTCGTCATTAGCAACCAAACGCCAATAAACTCAGGCGTACGGCTTCGTCGAAAAGATTGGCATGCATTATACTATATCATTAGCCAGAGCCATGGATGATCGAGCTAGCTAGCTAGCTCAGCTCACGCTCACGCACATGCCCAGCGATGAGACAGCGCGCCGCTCGGATTATCTTAATCCTAACATCTAATCGCATCTCCCCACTTGCATCCACGCTAGCTGCTAGCTTTAATCAGCCACTACGGGAATAGAAGCCTTTGCCGAGTGCCTAGGGCACTCGGCGAAGCCCATAATGCACTCGGCAAAGGCTTCGCCGAGTGCCACACTCGGCGAACCCCACTCGGCACTAGCCTTGTCGGCGACGTGGGGGTTCGCCGAGTGCATTTTATCGGGCACTCGGCGAAGTCTTTGCCGAGTGCAATATAGACTTCGCCGAGTGCCACGCGTAGCACTCGGCAAAGAGCCCGGCTAACGGCTGGTTGGGGGCGTTAACGTGGTTTGCCGAGTGCCCCACGTGGCACTCGGCGAAGGGGGTTTGCCGAGTGCCACGTGGGGCACTCGGCGAAGGTGGCTCGGGGGGGGGGCACGTGGCGCTAAGGGGGTTCGCCGAGTGCCCCACGTGGCACTCGGCGAAGGGGGTTTGCCGAGTGCCAAGGGGGGCACTCGGCGAAGGGGCTCGGGGGAGGGGGGGCACGTGGCGCGTGGGGCTTCGCCGAGTGCCCCCGTGGCACTCGGCACACCCCCTTCGCCGAGTGCCACGTGGAGGCACTCGGCAAAGCCTCCCCAGAGTGCACAGAAACGTGCCACGTGGCACGTTTCTGTGCACTGCAGGTGGCTTTGCCGAGTGTAACACTCGGCAAAAAATTTTTAAAATTTTTTTTTTCATTTATTTCTTGCATATTTCATCCAAAAAACACATTCAATCACAAAATGCATCACAAATTCACATTTATTCACAAAATTTGCCCCAAAATTCACACTGAATCACAGATATTCACAGAAATCACATACACATCACAAAAATCACATTTACATCACAAATTTCACGATCACATCACAATTTCACGTTCACGTCACAAATACAAGTTCAAATTGATACACAAGTTCAAGTTCGCGTTAACGGTGACAAGTTTAAGTTAATTAACAAATTTATCACGGCAACTCACACCACGCCTCACAAATTATCATTACCGCTATGACCAGTGTGTGGAGATGGCTGCGTGTTTGATCCTGCTGCCGATGGATGAAACTGAAAAAAAAAGAAAAATAGTTAGAACACTTGTATATAACAAAACCGACAATAACAATATTAGAAACTCACATTGCCGCTCTGTGGAGTCCGTGGAGATTGTTGAGGTTGAGGAGGAAGTACAGGCAGACCCATATGACCTGAGAAAGATCCACCCATCTGCGCAAACCACTGCTGCATCTGGGTCTGCATCTCGGCTTGCATCTGAGCTTGCATCTGAGCCTGCAGCCGAGCCTCCATCTGGGTCTGCCACTCGGTCCTTTGTGATCTTTCTTCATTTAGTTGGGCCTACAAAACATTATTTCAGAGTTAATGTTCTCAAACAAACAATGTGAAGTGAAGTGTTCGATGATTAATGAAAATGAACTAACCTGTAGATCAGCAATCAGACCCATAGATGTGTCTCGGCGAGGACGTATACCCGGACCGGAAGTCGAGCTCCGAGCTCTGACCTCAGATAGAGAGGGGGTACTACGGGTATCAATGGCGCCGTCGCCCATCAAATATCGCCCATGTCTCTTTCCTCCTCCAGCCCTCATGACCACCTCGCCGTCGATGTCATGTGCGATTGGGTCATAATCGGCGCCATGCACTTCCCTTGCCATCTCTGAATATTCTTGGAGGCGTTGATATGCATTCCGATTAGTGTACGACTCAGCGGGGTCATTTGGATTGTAGGTATTGCCTTCAACCGCCCTCCCTTTGTGAGCCAGAGCATATGCCATGACTTGGGAGCATTCCTGACCCGCATTGGCCGTTGACTGAAACAAGAAGATAGTTAGAGTTATATTGTGCAATTAAGCGAAAAAAAGAAACATGTAACTACATACCCATCTCGCCCTGAACTGGTCGAGGTTCAGCGAGCCTTGATGGTGTGCTGCCCCCGGCATGAGTAGGCGTCGCTGGCGGCATGCCTCGTGACTGCTCTGCCACTCGGCAGAACACCACCTATCAACAATTTGGCCCCAACACTCAAGATGAGCGGCACACCACTGTGGAGGAACCTATTTGATACAAGTGAATTTGTTAATGACATAATATTAAGTATTAGAAGATACACGAGAATACACTTACCATCATGTATTCCTCTCGTGTCAGAAAGGTGGTCCGGGCATCCTTTTTGTTTTTCCTCTCTCGACGGTGCTGAGCGCAGAAGTCAATAACAGCTTGAATGCGCGCCTCATAATGCATGTCGGTGACAAGCTTCTTGGCGGCTCTATTAATAACTGCGGCAGCCTGATCCGCATACCCCTCATCACATCTATAAAAATCCTGCATATAGATGCCGGGGGAGAACGAGGCCGGGGGAGGAGGCTAGGTGGCGCCGGCCGGCGGGGGGGGCGGCTTGCCGGCGACGGGGGCTGGGGGGGCTGGGGGGGCGCCGGCCTGGCCGGCGGCGGGGCGCGGGGGAGCGGCGGCCGGCGGGGGGGGCGCGCGCAGCGGCGGCGGGCGGCGGGGGGGCGCGGGCTGCCGGCGGCGGGGGCGCACGCGCGCGGGAGCGCACGCGCGCGGGGGCGCACGCGCGCGGGCTGCCGGCGGCGGGGGAGCACGCGCGCGGGGGGAGCAGGCGCGCGGGCTGCCGGCGGCGGGGGAGCGGCGGCGGGGGCGGGGGGCAGGGCTGCGGGCGCGCGGGGGAGCAGATCTGGGCGCTGCGCCCAGATCTGCGGGCGGGCTTTTTTAGTAGGTAACGAGGTTTGCCGAGTGCCCAAATTGGGTGGCACTCGGCAAACAAATTTTTTTTTTTTTTAAAAAACCTTTGCCGAGTGCCATTAGTGAGGCACTCGGCAAATATTATTTTAAAAAAAAAAACCTTTTCTTTGCCGAGTGCCAGGGATAATTGCACTCGGCAAAGATTTTTTTATTTTTTTTAAAAAAAAAACTAAAATACAAATAAAACAGTAAAAAATCCCATAATTTGGCATTATGTAATACACAATTATTTTTACTCCTAAAAAATTTCTTACTTCAAATAAACAAATTTAATGTACTTGTAGTTCAAATTTGTGATCTTTTAATTAAATTCTATAAGGAAGTTCAATTAACTAAAAATACCAAGCTAGTACTAAAAAATCACAAATTTGGACATGATATAAGATACAATGGGATTTATTAGTATAAAAAGTTTTAATGGCAAACAAAGATTTGAATATCGATTTGTTTCTAAACCTAGCTCATTCCATCCATAAACACATTTACCTCCTCCTCGATTCTCTAGTTTGCAAACGTTGTACATGAAAACTTTGTCGAAACATTATGAAATTTTTATCACAGTACATATGTATGATACAATGACACCATGTCAACTTTCATATTTTTTAGGCATTAATTTAATTTTATAGAATTAAAAAAACATTAAGCTCCATGTTGCCACCCGAGCGTCGTAAATTATATTTTCAATATTTAGATATATTTAGTTGTAAAAGATTAAAAATAGAATCATGAACATAAATATGATTTTTCTACAATTTTTAGGGCCTTTATTTCATGTACATGCAGTTGTAATTTGACCCACTTGGAAGTAAATCCTACAAATAGGATTAATTTATTAAAAATAGCAATCCCACTCATAAAAGTATGAAAATTTTCCATGGATTAACAGATGTTTAATTATGACTGTAAAAAAAAATTGAAGTTCAAAACATGTTTTAACTGTGATATACAGTGAAAATATGTTTTCACATGAAATAATGGAATCAGCACACTTTGCCGAGTGTATTTAGCTATGGCACTCGGCAAAAATGATTTTTTTTTTTTTGCCGAGTGCCATTCCCATTTGCACTCGGCAAATAATTTTTATACTGTTTTTTTAAAAAAAAACTAAAATAGAATAAAGACAGTAAAAAATCCCATAATTTGTAATTACATACTATACACTAATATTTCATCCTAGAAAATTTCTAGGTGCAAAAAATCAAATATAAGGCACATAGAGTTTAAATTTGGGATCTTTTACTTAAAATCTTATAAACAACATTTTTAACCAAAAATAGCAAAGTAACTCTAAAAAATGCCAATTTTTGACATGGTATAAGATAAATTGAGTTTTAGTAGTACAAAAAGTTTTATGTTCAAACAAATATTTGAATATCGATTTGCTTCTAAACCTAACTCATTTCATCCCTAAACTCCTAAACCTTCTCGAAGGTTGTCCAATTTCTAAAGGTCATACTTGAAAACTTTGTCGAAACATTATGAATTTTTTACCATATTATATATGTATGATATAATGAAACCATGACAAGTGTCATATTTTTTACGCATCAATTACATTTTCTATAATTAAAAAACCATTAACCTGCATATTGCCGGTCGAGTGTCGTAAATTAGATTTTAAATATTTAGTTATATTTAGTTGTAAAAGATTACAAATGTAATCATGAACACAAATATGATTTTTCCATAATTTTTGAGTCATTATTTCATGTACATGCATTTCAAATTTGACCCATTGAAGTAAATCCTACAAATACAATTATTTTATTAAAAATATCAAACCCACTCATAAAAGGATGAAAATTTTCCATGGATTAAAAGATGTTGAATTATGACTGTAAAAAAAAATTCAGGTTCAAAACATTTTTAAATTGTGATATGGACTCAAAATGTGTTTTCACATGAAATAATGGGTATTTAATCTTTGCCGAGTGTTTTTCTGGTGGCACTCGGCAAAGGCTAGGGTTTGCCGAGTGTCCGTTAGTGGCACTCGGCAAACCCAAAATTTCACCCCTGGCGCCGTTACGGCGTCAGCAAAAAAATTTGGCGGGCGATTTTCAGGTTGTTTGCCGAGTGCCACCTATAGGGCACTCGGCAAAGAGCTGGAATTGCCGAGTGCCAAGTTGTTTGCCGAGTGCATGACATCTGGCACTCGGCAAAATAGTGTTTGCCGAGTGCCCGATGAAATGCACTCGGCAAACATCTTGGCACTCGGCAAACTCACGTTTTCCGGTAGTGAGCCTTTGCCCCGGCCTTGATTTCTTAATTAGACGTGATTATTGGGTAAGGTGCAGCGATATATTTTAAGCTCGCTCGATCTCCTTCCTGTCCGGCCAGTCGACTACAGCCGATCCATTTGCTAGCTAGCCTGCCTAGCTAGCTCATCAATCAGCTAATTGATGCATTATTTTCGCGGCTCGCCTCGGCTCGGGTTCGGATTATATTCTTGTGGTCAATATATTAATCAAAGCCTGGAATTTTGCGAGGATTGGGTTAACTTACACAGTGATCAATTCCCGAAATGGATTGTGCTCCTTTCGCTACCAGCGATAGCTAGTAGCACTGTATTTGCATCGACAGCACACAGGCACACAGCAAGACTGATCTAAAGTTCAGCATGCACGCAAGTACGGGAGGGAATCGGACGTGGAGGAAAGAGATGGAAAAGATGAAAGAATCCGACGTGCAGTTCAGTACGAGTTTCGCATTAAGAGATTATTAATTATAAATTGGTTTAGGTACCTTTATTTCGGGAGAACAAGCGATTGACATCATGACAGGCTTTTGGATTCTGTACTAATTGTATTGATTAACTTAACTTGGTGCCGGCTACTAACTAGCTAGCTAGGCTAGGCATATATATGTAGCTCGCTGTACTTAATCGGATTCTGCTTTAAGAATTGTGCGCTCAAACAGGTTGTAAAGAATGGGTTTCCCGTCAGATTTTGGTCGTAAAGCAATAGATAATGCTAATATTGATAACCCTGATTAGGACTTTCGTCCCATATCCCATAACAGGAAAAGATATGCTAGCTTAGCTCAATTAGCTGGGTGTATAGTAGATTTTGATTATTTAGATCGAGGCAGAAACAGATCGCTACACAGTGGAAATAAAGTTGAATATACTAGATGCCCGAATTAGCTGTTTGAGTTTAATATTTCGGTTTCTAGCTACTGTGAATACACACACGTACGTACACTTCACGTACACTTGCCCTATATTAGAACATGCAAGAACAGTTACACATATTCGAGTTGCTCATGTCACATACGCATCAACATTATTGGAATTGAATTGATGTATTAATTGTTTAGAAAGTAATTGATCAATCATTTGTTAATTGGTAGAAGGGAGATGAGCATCTCTTTGTTTTTTCCATCCAATATTTTAATTTATAGGCTGTGTATATCATGTCATATATATTTGCTCCGTTACCTATCATAAATCTTTTGATTTTTACGAGTTAAATTTCTCTAACTTTGATCGTTTTATAGAAAAAATATCGACAACTCTATCATAAAATGATAAAATTAGTTTTATTAAATATATATGAATAGTATATATATCCATTCTATATTATAAGCATCAATATATTTTTAAATAACTTTGTGTGTCACATGTCTCTAGCTGTCGACGAATCGATCGAGGATCTTATTAGTTATCATTTCTTGATGTGCTTTCGAGTAATTTACAGCGAACGATTGAACTCCGTATACATACATATACACTACATATGTTGCATGCGTGCGCTCCATCATGGCTACATTATATATTATTCGATACATTAATCTTTCCGAATTTTAGTGGCACGCCGTACAAACCAATGCAATTAAGCACCATCAGTTAGATGCGAGTAGCATGCAGTATCGTTCTGAACATTGTGCACTTGCAGCTGTACGTTGAACTACTGACAGTTGAATATATTGAACTTAATCAGCTACTAGGACTCTTCAAATTAAACAAATCAACAGTCGTGCAGAGCATCAATCGTGTCCACTCTGAAAGTCTGAAACCATGCGTTTATATTATGTATATATATATACACATCTTTCTTTGCATGTAGCAGCAAAAACTTTACACCTGTATAATCGATCCGTACTACACAGGTGCAGTGATTTCCCTTTGAGTTGGGTCTCGCGTTCCATACTTGCATGTTTTTTATGTCTGTACGTATAGTACTTGTCAACTTGACTTGATAAACGACGAAAATAATTAAAAGGCAGAGCATTCATGCATGCACTGCACCAACAGTGAGAGAGAGATAGATAGAGAGGAATTAGGTCGTGGTAATGGGCTAATGGCATAGCATGGCACGTAAGGCAGTTTTTGTCGTCACGCACGTACGACGCTAGGTGTCGCAATCTCAAAACGCTTACTCCACATGTGTAAGGAGGGCTTTTTTTGAGAGCGTATGTGAGCTACAGGCTAAAGCTTCACAAGCTTTTATAAGCGATTTAGATTTTAACAGTAGATTATAAAATTTATTAACTATAAAATTTATAAATAAATAGAATCTAAACAATAAGGTACACTAGCATTCTCGAAATCTCAAGTTATCCAAACACTCTCAAGTGTAGCCAGATAACTTAATCATAAGCTCGAACACATAAACAAATCGTGTTTAGTTGAGGAACACGACACCAGCGGCATTAGCAGCTAGCTAGTCCGCTTTAATTAGATAATGCTTTTGCACAACTGCTCAATATTTTACTGACCACTAGTCACTATAGTCACTGTGGAGTGGAGATCGACCTATACCCCATGCATGTATGGATATATCTTTAACTATATTAAAGCGTCTAGTTTTCCGTATCATCCGTCCGCTCCCGTCGTCTCGCGCCTTCCTATTAGGGGCGTAGCTAGGGGGTGGTCCAGGTAGGCCCAGGACCACCCCCAAAAATGGCCCATTAAAACCCTAATATGTTTATTTTCATATTTAGCTCAATTTTAAAATGTACAACAGCCTAATTTATGTTATTTTACAATGTTATAATATATTATTACTATATTTATATCTAATAGTTTTACAAAAAAATATTTTATATGTATATATAAAATTTATGATGGTACATAAAATTGAGCGTATATTAATTAGGCCTACCCAGCAATTTCATCCTGGCTACGCCACTGCTTCCAATCCCTTAGAAAACCGTGTCTGTGCAAAACCGTAGGTCACAGCGCCCGCCTCTGCATGGCCGCATGCAGCACCTGCGTTTAAAATAGGAAAAGAAGAAAAAAAAGTAAAAATAAAATAAAAAAATAAAAAATATTGTGTAAAAATCCTAAGATTTCTAAAAAATCGTGCAAAAACATAAATTTTGCGCAAAAACCCTATTATAAAATAAGATTATATTGCAAAGTACAGGATCTGACTAGTAGTTTTTAAATCGGCAGAAATGCTTGCAAGCCGGTAATAATCTCCTGCCATATATCCACCTCTCGTTTGTTCCGGTGTCACTCCTGTGTATCGATATATATATACGAGTATATATCTAGCTGCTGCATGCTTGCTGCTCAAGGGTTAAAAAAGTTATTAATTAGCCTTGAGTTAGAAGCATGATTCACGTAGTTAATTACTGTAATTCGATATTCTAGACCACTCTAGCTAGGAATGAATAGCTATCAAAATACTCATCAATCCAGCAGGAACCAAAAAACGCGTACGTACGTATTGCGCATTTCCGAGGGGATCATGCATATCGCGCAGCACGTACTGTTCATATCGATCACCGTGCGAGCGTGCAGGGTATGACATATTAAATTTGGTTATAAGTTATATTATTATAGGACCAGGACCGTTCCTAGAATTCCGAAGGCCCTAGGCGAAAAAAAAGGAGTCCTTCGATCTATTTTTAGTGGGTGAGTGAATCGTATGGGTAGACGTATAAGGGTATTAGCAACGGACAGTGGCGGTAGGTAAGCATCGGTGAATCGCAAAGATGTCTCCTACCATGTCGTCAGTCCGATCACTCACATGGCTCACCGTGAGGGCATAACCATCGTCACCACCATCCACCAGCCTAGCACCGACTATTAAGGAGATTAGAATTTAGAATGGGATTTGGACCGGTCACCACTCACTAGCGCTTTAGGTTCTAGTGGAGTAGCTGAGACGACGAAAGCCTTGCTCGTCCATTGTTCATTGCTCATTGCGGTGTTGCCATAGTGAGTGGGAGTCGTATCATCGTGAGCCGACGAATGGAGGGTTTAGGTTGTCGAGTGAGCCAGGTGAGGACTTTGGGCGACATCACGAGAAGACAAGAGTCAGTGTGTGGCTGCCTAGCTAGCTTGTATTTGTCCATGCTGGACTACTAGTGTGCTACATTGGGCTAGGATGATATCACGCTAGGTAAAGTTCCAATTTGTAGATTTGTTGTGCTGCATGTTGGGTCATTTTTAGATTGTGGATTGTGGTGTAGAGAATATAAAAATAATAAGTTATATACACACATAAATTGAGGTCCCCTAACTTTTTTGGACCCTAGACGGTCGCCCCTCTCTGGCCCTAGCCAAGGAACGGCCCTGTATAGGACCGAGTGAGTAATTAATAAAGTCTAATGGTACTACGTGTATGTATTTTAGAATATAGCAGCGGATTTCTACTGTCTAGTACTAATTGCTATATTTAAAATAAATCTTAAACTCTAAAAACTAACATATTTTAAAACGCCACAAAAGGGAAGGTAGAATCTAGGGCTCATGCACTCGCATCACTTCCGCGCCGGTGATGATAACGACAGCTAGCGCGCGCGCGCGCTGTGCATGTGTCGTCGATCGCAACCGGCCGGGGCCATACGATATGATAGGATGGAACACCAAGGCATGGGACGAGACATTGCATGGGAGATCGAGACACAGATCACAGAACACGACTAGTCTGCCATGCGTATGCAAGATCGGACCCGGCCAGAGCTGCAGGCAGCAGCAATAGCCCGGCGTTACAGGCTTAGTAGCTACTAGCTGATCCCATAGCACGCGATGCAGTTTTGCCGCAGGACGGCAGGAGGACGCCGTGATGAACCAGCGGCCGGCCGGCTAGGGGAAGGATCCAAGCTATACTAGTACATATATAGCACCAAATACTAAACAAAAACCGGCACTCTTTTTCTAAGTGACTTGTTTTTTTGGTTTTTTATGCCAATAAAATTCAAGAAACGAGAATTCCAATATAACGAACACTGGTTAGGTTTGTGCCTGCTAGGGGCTAGGGCGTCGTTTGGCTGGGCACGTGTCGTGTCGTTCCAGCGGGGAATTGAAGCGCACCGCCGGCAGCGATGGACGACGGATCAGGCGCGAGCTGAGGGAATGCATGATGTAGGTAGACTGATCGAGAGATGGGCTTAACTGTGGCCGCGATCATATCATCATCTGCCATGCGCGTGACCCGGCCCCCTTGACCGCGCGTGACGGTGCTCTCATCCATCATCCTTTTTCCTTGCAGATCGAGATCTCGTCAGCTAGCTTTTTTTTTTAAGAAACTCACGCACCGTTTCAGTTTTATTTTAAAGTATGGTGTTAAGAAGTAATACAAGAATTTTTTAGGATTATTTTTGCATAAACACGCTCGACTTTGTGATTTTGATGGGGTCCGGTGTATCCACAATGTTGATATAAGTGGTGATGCTAAGAATATTTTTTTAGCTTCGTACTAGTTCTATATAATGTGAAGATAGTGCTAAGCAAACTAAAATAAGATATGAGTTTTATATATATATACTAATTTCATAAATTAAATAATACTATTTTTTTAGTTTGCTAGTTACTCATTAGATAGAATATACATATTTTTATAGTTTTTTATGTGGAAAGGGTCTTATATCTAGTACTATATATTATAACATTTTTATAAGAAATAATCTTAATTACATGTTTGTATAGTACTATATATTGTAGTATTTTTTTTCTAGAAAACAAGTTTGCTTGTGTGTCTACTTAGTATACATTATAGCATTTTTTCTAAGAAATAAATAACATTAGGTTCAAGAGTACTATATATATTGTAGATGCTCTTACTCACGTCCATTTGGAGTTGAGAATATAAATAAATCTATGTTTAATATATTATAATAATTATATATATATAATTTGAAATTTGTACTTTATAATTTAGAAACTAGTTGACGAATCTAGCGCGTATGCAACCGACCTTCGGCGCAGAGCCGTGTGCAGCGGCTAATTTTGTTAAACTGGGCGTGTGCTTGCGTTGGTTATATTATTAATTGCCTCTTTGATGATTGAACGATGAGCTTCTTATGTTTCAGTGGAAAGTTTCATTTCACTATTTCTTAGGTTAACCAGTATAATTAAATACAACCAGCTCTCATAAAATATCATCTCTCTGATGAAACGATTTAGCTCTCAATGGTTGTTTCATTTCATTTCATCCATCTTGGAAACGGGTTAGCACTATGTCATGGTGATGACACTACCTTTTATCTTTCTTCATTAATTGAATGTCATGTAAGCAAAAAATCTGATGTGGCATGATAATTAATACCATGAAACACTCAAACCCATTGTGAATAGTCTTATACTGTAGACTTGTAGAGTGGTGCGCGGTCGAATTAATTGCTGGTTATTTCATGGGTAAATTGAAATTTAACGGCTGCGTGGCAGCTGCTGCTGAGTGCTGACATTGCACTGTGCACTGTGCACCGTGCAGATCTATTTCTTTAACAGTATGTAGCAGTCTAACGAAAATGCCAGGACTGCACGAGGTGCATGCAGCTACCAGCTCAAAGTACAATTAATCGTTTTGTTACAGACAAGACCTTGTCACGAATTATTGGTCCCTGCAGAAGTGCAGCTGGCTGCGGCATGCATGTGTGTAGGGTCACATTTCAGATTACCGCTGTCAAAACGACGGCAGATAAATGGATAATTAATACACTCTCCGTCCAAAAAAGGAGTGGACTGTTAGTAGTCAAAATTCATATTTCCGGGAAAAGAAAATAGTAACCTCAACGTCACTTATTAATTAAACGGTGCTTTTTCTCACCGAGTAATTTTATAGGATTTTTATATAAATCAATGTTATTAGTCTATAATTTCTATGCAAATCCTTCAATTTGATGAAGCTCCAAAAGTGTGAGTATATATATGGCTGAGAAAAAAACAAAAATAACTTTGAAAAAATGACTAGTTTGAAGGAAAAAAATATTACTTTACAAGTACATATTCTTTAGAGTATATATGCATGGCTGAGAACAAAACATCCAATTGCATGGAGCGCGATATATGTACTACGTCCAACGGTCGTCCACGTCAAAACTGCACCGGCCCATGCAGTAAAAGACGGGCAAAAAAAAAAAAAAAAAACTCGCCTTTCGGATTTCCAGTCGCGTCGCGTGCGTCTTGTTTATGCTTGCGTAGCTTTCATTGACATTACAACTCTTCTATATAAACATTAAACAATACCGCTAGCATGCAGATGCATGCGTCTCGAGATCCAACTTAACCAATCAGGCCCTGGTCATTCAAATTTCCTTTTGCTCTCTCACATGCGTCGTCACATGATAATGACCCGTAATCCGCTAAATAAAATCAGCAATTGATACAGAGGATCTATCGGAGTAAAGGTTCTCCCTTGCTTATGTACCGAGAAATTAAGTAACTGTTTGGTAGAGATACAAACCTGAAATCCATACCGATCGAAGCTGGAGTAGAGTATTTGAAGCTGACTATACTCTGTTCCATCACTCTAATTCATCTTTCTAAAATATTTTTAGTGAGATCTATTTATAAAAAATATTTAACTTAGTTTCGGCTCCACAGAAAAAAAATATAGCTAAAACCCTATCAAACGTACCGCCGGGTCAAGAATTGCAAATCAAACTCAGCTTTCTTCCTCGATGCCAAGCTTAATTTTCCAGTTCCGAATGGGACCCCTCACCAAACCGGCTAGCTGCCCGTAGGTTACAGCCGACAAATACCATGATTAGCGCGAACGAAACACTTAATTAGGACGAGAATATATTGTTAGTTTTCTGAGATCTTGCATGCATTGAGCTGCTTCTTAGTAAAAATCGTGTTCCAAATGATAATATATCGTGTTTGTAACAAATTAAAAGATCAATCCACTGGGGAAGCTTGCTATAACACTAATCGTTTGACCGAATTAAACTGGAGTACTTAACGTACCCATATGCTGGGAGAGCATGGATTTACGATAGACCAAAAATGCACATGAAACCTATTTTATACGCGTCCTAGATGCAACCCCATTTCATTAAACAAATATTTATAAATTTGATCAAGTAGTAGGAATGTGTGCAAATATATACGTAGCCATGCAGTATTATCTTATGCGGATCGCTTGTACTTGCAGGCGCGTATAAAAATCACCACTACAGTAAAAAACGAATTTTTAAATTAACACTTTTTTGCAGGTGCAATTATTCAGCCTTGTCTGTCTAGCTAGCTACTGTCCAGTGACCGCTAGGCCCTAGCTAGCTAGCTAGCTACCTGCGCGCGCATGCTCGAATTGACACCGATCGCCGGTGCATGCACAGATGCCCGGCGCTGCAGCGCGGCGCTGCGGCGCGGCGCACGGGTATTGGGCGGCGGCTGTTGTCGAACGAGCTGAGGCTGGCTTGCAACTGCAATTTGACGACGACGCGTGCGCGCCCCGCGTCGTCGTCGTAGTTACGTACGCGTCCGTGTGTTGCAGCCGCGTGCGCGGCGCGCACGGTGCGACGCGCGCCGGGTATTCGGTATCGGCGACGTCCTGTTCAACGAACGCGACAAACGAGTCCACGGCGCCTAGTTTCGCTTTGGCGCTCGTCGCTCGAGCGAGGGCGGGGCGGGTAAGGGTTCCTTTTGCCCCCACACGAACTCGACTTTCATTTCCCCGAGTAAAACCGGAGTTGGTGGGTGGGATTGGTATCGTGAGCTAACTATAGAGAGGGAGAGGAGGACCTTATCGGCAGCGCCATCCCATCCCTCGCCGTCCCCCGGCCCCCGGCCCGGGCCTTCCAAGCTCGCCTCCTCGCTCGCCCTTTAATTCGTCCCCCGCGCCGGCCGCTCCCTCCCATCTCCCCCTTCCCGTGCCTTCCTAGCTCCCGGCACCAGCTGCCGAGCGCCGGCCGCCACGTCCAGGCTCTTCTACGGTTCTACCTCTCTCCTCTCGATCGATATCGTTCGATCGCGCCGGTGTCGTCGTGTCGAGCGGTTGAGGAGAAGCTAGCCTGCGCCGGAGGTAAGGCACAAGCTACATCGATCTTTCGATCGAGCTTTACCCGTTCGTCCATCATTACCAAGATCTCTCATTTTGCTTTGCTTGCATTAATTTGTGGTGTTTAGGTTGGGTTTACTGCTTGCGCTGCCCTGTGGCATGCAAATTAAGCAGCTTTCTTACAAGGGGAAGAAATTTTTATCTCGGTGTGTTCTGGGCTTCTGGCAGGTGGTAGCAGGAAGAGGAGTAAGCTGTAGGGGAGGAGGCGACCCGATCGATCAGGAAGCTGGCGGCCGGAAAGTGGTGGGAGCGGCCAGATGAAACCGCCATGGCCGGGATGGACCCCGGCGGGGGTGGCGCTGGTGACGGCAACTCGCGGTACTTCCACCACCTGCTCCGGCCCCAGCAGCCGTTGCCGTTGTCGCCGACCTCCCATGTCAAGATGGATCACTCCAAGATGTCACCTGATAAGAGCCCGGCGGGCGAGACGGAGGCGGGCGGAAGTGGGAGCGGAGTCGGCGGTGACCAACCGTCGTCGTCGGCCATGGTCCTTGCCGAGGGTGGAAGCGGCAGTGGCTCGGGTGGGCCCACGCGGCGCCCGCGCGGGCGTCCACCGGGGTCCAAGAACAAGCCAAAGCCGCCCATTATCGTCACGCGCGACAGTCCGAACGCACTGCACTCGCACGTGCTCGAGGTCGCCGGCGGCGCTGACGTCGTCGACTGCGTAGCCGAGTACGCGCGCCGCCGGGGACGCGGCGTGTGCGTGCTGAGCGGCGGTGGCGCCGTTGTCAACGTGGCGCTACGACAGCCGGGCGCGTCGCCCCCAGGCAGCATGGTGGCCACGCTGCGGGGTCGGTTCGAGATCCTGTCTCTCACGGGCACGGTCCTGCCGCCACCCGCGCCCCCCGGCGCGAGCGGCCTCACCGTGTTCCTCTCCGGCGGCCAGGGTCAGGTGATCGGCGGCAGCGTGGTGGGCCCGCTGGTCGCCGCGGGACCCGTCGTCCTTATGGCGGCTTCATTCGCGAACGCCGTGTACGAGCGGCTTCCTCTAGAGGGAGAGGAAGAGGATGTGGCCGCGGCCGCGGCCGCCGCCGCCGCCGCCGGAGGGGAAGCGCAAGATCAAGTGGCACAATCAGCTGCGCTCCGAGGACAGCAGCCGGCAGCATCACAGTCCTCTGGCGTCACCGGTAGCGATACTGGCGGCGCCGGAGGCATGCCGCTCTACAACCTCGCCGGGAATGTGGGAGGCTATCAGCATCCCGGAGACAACTTTGGAGGTTGGAGTGGCGCCGGTGCCGGCGGAGTCAGGCCACCGTTCTGACCCATACATCATCTCTTACATACCATCCACTTCAAATTCTCAAAAGATTTGTACGGGGCAGAAGCTCTAGCTAGTCATGCAAGCTAATGGAGCAAAATTTCAATCTGCGTGCTGGATTAAGACCTTTGTGTACTGGGCGCAATACACGGATGCATCACCATGCATGCGTTGCAAAGATTTCATATTCATGAGGAGGTTTATCAACTATCATATACTCCGTACATACATATTTAACTGCCTTTGGACAAGAAGCTAAGCTAGCTAGAGGGGAGTGCAGACTGCAGAGAGAGAGAGAGAGAGAGCTTGCTCGCAATAAACAGGTCAGTGAGATCGATCTTTTGTGTTTCAACTTTCAACCAAATGTTTCTTTTCTATTTTCTATTTCTTTTCATTTGTAATATGCATGGTATTCCATTTTATTCTACTAGTTGTATCTTTCGGTAGAACGATGTTTCTGAAAAATTCTAGCTTGTTCCTTCTTTTCAACTTCTCTGTACCCGTGAAACACCAGAACTGTCTTATGGTCACTTTCAAGGTCTGAATTCAAGTTCACAGTTTGGTGATATTGAATGTGTTTGTGTGGTCAATGTCAATTCTTGAATTGTTCTGGACCTGGTCAAAATTTCAAACCCTAGCTAATTAAGCTAGGTCTAAATCATGCGTTAGGAACACTGTTTTTGCAAGGAGATTACAGTATTGTTAGCTTAGTTCATGCAAGACAGTATAGAGAGTGTATGGTTATATTACAGTTATTTGTGCAGAAGACATGCACTGCACCCCCTTCTGCCCCTCCCTCTTTTTGTTTCACCTGCGGTTTTATTAAAATGGCCAATGTATGTATCTCTGACATGTCCAGTCATTTTGGCGTCTCATTGCTTGGAATTATGTGTGTGATTATTGTAGTATAGTACTCCCGTTCACCAATAATTGTCATGTTTTTATATAATTAAATTACACAACAGTATAGTATAGAAAATCTATAATTAGGTCCTTTGATTCTGGTTCTGGAAAGTGATTCACGTGCAAAAATCTAAAATCTGAACCAAAGGAGACTGGATTTCAAAAAATCTGCAGATTTCCATGTTATTTGGAAGCTCCTCTCCCCCGATTCCAGACCCTGCCCCCCCTCCCTCGCACCTCTCTCAATACTGACATTTATTACATAATCCACAGTTGGAAAATAGTTTTCAGTTTTCTGGCAACTGTCAACTCACAGCAGTTTTTTCACTGACAACAGAAATCAGATTTTTGTGAATCCATAGCTGAATCAAACATTCACCGTCCAAAGCACTGTACCGATATTTTATGGTTAGACTTGTTTACTTTTATCTTTATTACTTTGAGCTTAATAATCTGTGTGTTATTGGTCAAAACTGATGTATTGACAGAGAGTATGGTGTATATATGCATGACATAAGACCTGTCTACTTGACGCGTGGCATGTTCGGTCCAATCTCAAATCAAACCTATCTGATTATGCACCCAGCTAGCCATTATTCGTCTTCTTTCTCCATGGAGCTGGAGCTCACCTCAAAAGTTTTCCCCAACGCAAGCTACGGCATTGCCGTCGGCGGCCGTACCTGCACTGCACGAACACAAACGCGAAGAGGAGGAAGGAAATTCAATTACTGGGCGCCGGCCACAGCTAGTAGCCGGTCTCGTCATATTGCTTAGCTTCTTGCCTAGGTCTTCCCGTTTTTCATGGTTTACTTCTTAGCTCTTCTTAGCTCAGCCCTTTTTGGTATTTTGCTTTGCTGCATCTTGCATGCAAGCTCTCTCTCTCTCTCTCTCTCTCTCTCTCTCTCTCTCTCTCTCTCTCTCTCTCTCTCTCTCTCTCTCTCTCTCTCGCATAGTAGATGAGATTGCTGCGAGCATCTGGCAAAGCGGATAAGAATTAAAAGGGATAGATCAACAAACTTGTGCAAAGGGAATCTAATCGACCGGCCTCGTGAATCAATTCGTGTCGTGCGTTGGTCTGCCAGATGAGGCAGATAGATTTGATTCGTGGCTCGAGGAGCAGCGAGAGAAGGTGATGAATCCTTCTGGTGCGTGATAGGACAGGTCCTGTAAAACTTGCTTCCGTGACAGTGAGCCAGTTAGCCCAGTATCACTACAATTGAAGCTGCAGTACGTCTGGCAAACTGACTGTCACTGAGATTCTCACCATCTGCAATAGTGTACTGTCCTGTTCTGCATCTGTCATTCTCCCAAGTACAAATCTGGAAAGAGGGACCTTGTTTGCTTCAGTCCATTAACGGGAAAAAAAGAACAGGAAGCTTTCACTTTTGCATAATTTGTGGGAAGGGGGAAGGCCAGAGCTTTGGAACTTGGAAATGAACAGCTTTGCAACTTTTGCCCTTTTGAGTCCTGGAGATGCCAAGCTCAAGCCACCACCACAGTCCACAGGACCTTCGCTGGTCAAGGCTCTCTCTGTCCAGAGTACAAGTATCTTTCTCTCTCTCACTCACTCCAGTGGTATCAGTGTATCCCATCCACTTGGTACACTTGAGTCATCAACTCATCATCTTTCATGGGAGGGTGTTACTAGCTGTAAACCTTAGATATATCTTGTTACTGTTCGATTAATCTGGTCTCTAAATGGATTATTAATACGAAATGCAAGCTAAGGAAAACTTATTAGGTCGGAAATCGACGTACAAGGTACTGTACCCGTCAACTTAATTTGTACTAACAGTGGATATTAAGTTATTTATTACACTCCATATCAATGCAATTAGGTACTGCATATGCCGTCTACACGGATCTCATTGGCTAGCATGGGGAACTGTACGCGTGTTTGCTATTATTAATTAGATGCCCAGTATTCAGATTAAACATAAAATATCAATACAATTCTAGTAGTTTTTGAACGTTCAATCTGAATCTCTTATGAAAGATAGCTGTAACTTGCACACCTTTCCCTGTATTATTTTTTGTGCTAGAAATACATGCACAGTTGGTTGCTGGATTGAACTAGCTATTCACTCTGTAATTTACCTAACATGAATAAGAATGATATGATATTGCGTACGTATATGTATGGCTCGTGCACGTCAAAATGATCATCTCATGATATATCACCATGGGGATTTTAATTTTATGGCTTTAATCAGGCTATAGCTATGTTTGCACTACTAGAGAAATTACCTTACCACTGCTGCCGGTTCAAAATGATCATGTCAGTGCCAGTTTTGGAGCAGTATGCTATGATATAAGAGAAATTTTACGGTCCATGAGGAGGTACCACATTTTTCAGTGTTAATTTTGGTACCTCTTGACATATGAGGTACCAGGAGGTACCAAAATTAACACTGAAAAATGTGGTACCTCCTGGTACCTCCTCAAGAACCGTAAAATTACCCATGATATAATGGTACATTTGGCGTATTTTCTAAACATATATATAGTAGCACATAATTGATTGTTTCAGCTGAATTAATCTTCGGTCTTTATTTATGTGAATTAGGATGGATTTTCAACGTATTGTACTTGGCAAATTAACGATATATATGCCAAGATAAAGACATTTGCTCCGTTTTCTATATATCACGTACGTATATATGTGCCTCTATTGAATTCTCATATTTAAAAGGCCCGATCTGTTGGTTAAATTTTGTAAATTCACATTAAAGTCAACCATCATATTGCCAAGTTGTCCTCATCATTTGGTCCTTTTCTTCTCTATATCATGTTTGAAAAAAAAAACAAAGGCATTCAGCATATATATTCATATGATACGCGCTTCGAAAATTTACGGTTTAGATATTGATGACCTAGTGTCCCAATGTGCAGTGGCTTTATTGACCTGAGATGCAACGGGAGAACATTACTCGTAGGGTTAATTCCCCAGGTTAACATTATTCATCTATGCATGCAAACGGCCATGCAAAAAACTAATATAATGCAGGCAAACTCACTAATTATAAAGGCATGTTTCAAACAACCAATTGAACTGTGAAATGGATGTGAGTTAACTGGCAACAAATCTCTTCAGAACTCCATAAGTGTGCTCAGGCGGGAGTAGTACTAGGATGAGTGACCTCCTGAGAAATTCTCATTCACATTCCCGACACATCCATAACCTTCAAACAAGGTTGGACTCGTGTGACCTATTTCAATAAAAATAATCAATTGAACATGTATGAATCGTTTAGTTTTCTAAATATGGCGTGGAGTGATGTTTACCAACAGCATGCAGTCGCATATGCTCCGATTTCTTACTATATAAGATAGTTTTAGTAGTTTTATTTTTTCTAAATATATATAAATTGTTTTAGAACTTGTTTGCATTTTTTTATCTTTTGTTTCATGTTTGCCTTTTTGGAATAAATATTGCTATCTCACAAATAAATTTTATATTTTATATAAAATAAAATAAATAAGAGAGAACAATATTATTTAAATTGATTGTTTAATTCTTACGTATGAATATAAACGACCTATATAATAAATTTGCTAGTCATGCAATTAATTCGATCAAGAGTACGTCTATATATGTTTTATGTCACCTATAAAATACTTCAGTTATATATTTTATTAGTATTTTTAACATGATTAGTTTTATAGAAAAATAAATCACTGACTATAATATCAATTAATTGGAACTGGTGCTGTCAGCAAGAGGGCGACTGGGCGAGGAAAACTTACAAGCGTTTACTGCTGCGCCCGAACGGATTGACGACGTACTCCGGTGGTACAATGTTCGCAGTTCGATACGGCGGCAGGCCGGCCGGCCGGCCGGCCATCGCCGTCGACCGCGACGAGGCTCGAGGGTTCCGCACTCCAGCAGCAGGAGAGCCCGACCTGCAGGGTCGCTTGGGTGGAGCGGAGCGGCGCTGTGCAATCACACAGAAATCTGTTAGATTTAGTGGCAGGCCAGCCCAGATCGCCGGACCGCCGCCGTGCGGTCATGGACCTCGGTGATTTCCTTGAGACCGAATTGAAAACGCGTACATGAAACTAGCATGGCAACGTATCCTATGCTCAAAGAGGTATTGTGCTCAAATGCACACATTAAATCTAGGCCAAGGATCTTCCATCCAACGGTGTCCAGCTATTTGCGTTTACACCCTCCCACCTCCTCTTTTCCGGTGCAAAAAAAAAATCATTGGATAAGAGGAGGTGGGAGGGTGTAAATGCAAATAGCTGGACACCGTTGGATGGAAGATCCTTGGCCTAGATTTAATGTGTGCATTTGAGCACAATACCTCTTTGAGCATAGGATACGTTGCCAACTAGCATACGTTGGCTGGGCTGCACAAGTCGCCTGCTAGGGTCCATCTGGGTCGATCATGTCCCACTGTGTAGTATACGTGGGCTTGGCGGTCTGTATTCCGGTGCTCTTTCGATTATTATTTTTAAATAATGCATGTTTTATTCAAATTTTTAAATTTGGTAGTGATTTCGGAATTTGAAAAAATGAGGGGCAGCCACCCTTTACGAGTGGCGCTAGATCTGATGATTAGGTTTATTATTTATCTCAATTTATTTTAACCTAATAGTTGGTGTCAGTAATTGGCCTAGATGAGGAGACAACCACCCTCTACGACTGGAGCTACATCGTGTAACAATGAGCACATTCGCTTGACACCGTAGCAAACTTGGTTCGATACTTGTTATCGAGAGTTTTTTCTCACTTTTTATTCGCAGCAAAATCTTAAAGCTTAAAAAATGAGATTGATGGATGAGAAAATGGTTAGCTGCATTCAATCTAGACCGATCGGTTCTAGATTAGTACACCAAATAAAAAGACCATTTTTGCAAATTCTTAAATCAATGTATCAAAATTGTATTTTTGAATAAAAATATATTATCAAAATTGAATTTTTGAACAAAAATATATTATCAAAATTGAATTTTTGAACAAAAATATATTATTATTTTTTTTAAAAAAAACATGCTCTTCCGTTCTCCTCGCCCTCTGAAAAAACATCCCAGTAACTTTGAGAGATATTTCAAGATTGCGCAATGTTTGGTTAGTTCGGTACAAACGTGCACAGTAACTTAAATTAATCATAAACAAATGCGGATATCCGTAAACGAGAAGACGTCTTCAGCAAAAAATTGCAGATAAATCTCCAGCGCGCCCAACATATGTCCTGGCACCTAAATGACGAGGAATGATACGGCGCTGCGCTGATAAGCGGCAGGTGAATCCGGTAGAAGCAATCAGGGCAGCCCATCGCATGACGAGCTCAGAGTGTAGCTTTCAGCAGCGACAGCGTTTGACTTCTTGATAAGCTGTTGGTTGCATCATCCTGAGATAGTCAATCGGCCTTGCCCTCCTGTGCACCGAACTCCTGCAGATAGTGCTCCGCGTCCAAAGCAGCCATGCACCCTGTATATACTAAGTTAGAAGACTGCCACAGAAACTATATGCTCAGCATTACCCACCAAGGTCAACTCCCTAGAAATGATATTTGCTAACAGGCATCATACATAGACTTTTTTTTCGGAAATAAGAACATGTATTTTGGATCACAATCCTGAAACAGCTAGCACCTAAAACAGGATTCATCATATACTAACCATATTGACCATGGATCAACAAACACGGAAATATGGTGAAACATGTTACTCCTTGCTAAATCACAACGAAAAACTCTGTTTGCACTACATCGCAAATGAATCTTGGCATCAGACCTTTTCTTTGGCACGACAGTAACAAAATAGTTCTTTCTGAACTATATGGCGATGGCATACTGTTCCCATTCAACATCAACGACACTGATCTTATTCCCCACTTCCTATTTTCACTAAATAGATAACACGTCAAGAAATAATCAGTCTACTATGTCTATGCACATCAAGAACTCCTGTTTACACTGTACAGAGCACACAGGGAAGTTGAAAGTTGAAACCAGTCTCTTTTAATCCACCTCATTTTTTTTCTATATAATAAACTCGAAATTCCATCCTCTAATAAGAATGAGAGGGGTGAATGACATTTCATTATCTAGACTGACTATTTGTAGTTTGAACATAGATAGAGATTGCACAATCTTCTTGATCACATAGAAATGTAACTTGCTCTCCAGTAAAAACATCTGCTACTGATGAACAATTTCTTCTTGATCACATAGAAATGTAAGCTTGGAAGTAAGTAAGTTCATGCCAGTTCAACAATTTCTTGGTTAGCTTTGAGCTAATTATTAGTCAAGCTAAAGATAACCTTAGGCACATGGACCTACACAGTACTTTACAACCATTTATTGTCCACCAACTACCCTGAATTAAATAAAAAAGCGCACACGTTCGACAAGTTCATCCCAGTTCAACAATTCCTTCATTAGCTATGAGCATACTTCTTAATCAAATGAAAGGCACTCTTAAACAGATGGACCTACCGACCTACACCGTACTTTAAACCATTAAACGCCTAAACGGCCTCCAAGGCTCCAACACCCTAGCTTGAAAATAGGGCTCACGTTTAACATGTCCCAAAAGTACTTATATTTAGTCAGTTAGGCCTCAGTATAGCACTATGTTAGATACATAATAAAAATTTCTTGTATTGGATTCTCAAACACTACATCCGATTATAAGTAGAAATGAAGATTAGTTCTATGATATCTTCAAAAAGTTCCACTTCCTTTTGAAAATCATAATCACACTACATAGCCAAACCCTGAACAATTGAATATGGATGACTTCTATTTTATTTCACACCAGCAGTGAAGCAACTGACCCCCAAGCATGTGTAGAAAAAAATTAATCACTGGTAACCTAGAAGAACATCAATTCACATACCTGATCCAGCAGCAGTAATGGCCTGGCGATACTTCTTGTCCTGCACATCCCCAGCAGCAAAGACCCCCTTCACACTGGTGTGCGTTGAGCCCGGCTTGGTGGCCACATACCCATCAGAATCGAGCTCAAGCTGCCCACCGAGGAACTTCGTCGCCGGCTCATGTCCGATGGCGAAGAAGAGGCCCGACACCTGAAGGTCGGAGATCTCACCAGTCACCAAATTTTTTACCTTGACCCCAGCCAATGGACCGCCACCCTCGCCGCCATAGGCCTCAACGACCTCAGAGTCCCAGACGACCTCGATCTTAGGGTTTGACAGCGCCCTGGCCTGCATGATCTTGGATGCGCGGAAGGTGTTGCGGCGGTGGATGATGTACACGTGGGAACCGTACTTGGTAAGAAAGTTGGATTCCTCCATGGCGGAGTCGCCGCCACCGATGACAGCGATGGGTTTGTTCCGGAAGATGGGGGCGGCCCCGTCGCAGACAGCACAGGCGGAGATCCCGCGGTTCCAGTAAGCGTCGGACCCGGGGAAGTGGGGGCGGCGGGCTACGGCGCCGGTAGCGACGACGACGGCGTCGGCGAGGACGGTGGTGGAGTCGGAGGCGACCCGGAAGGGGCGGGCCTCGAAGTCGACCGCGATGACGGTCTCGGAGAGGATTTTGGTGCCGAATCGGAGCGTCTGGGCGCGGCAGCGCTCCATGAGCTCCCCACCGAGGATGCCTTCGGGGAACCCCGGGAAGTTCTCGACGTCGGTGGTGGTCGTGAGCTGTCCCCCCGCCGCGATGTCGTTGGCGAGCCATCCCTCGAAGAGCACGGGCTTCAGCTCGGCGCGGGCGGCGTAGATCCCCGCCGTGTGCGCCGCCGGCCCGCTTCCGATGATGCACACGCGCGCGCGGAGCGGCGCCTCGGCAGATCCCTCCATTGCTCAGCGGCGGCGGCGGCGGCGGCGGCGGCGAAGAGGTGGCTCGGAAGACTGAAACAAAAATCAAAAATTACGCTTCCACCCAATGACAGGGAAGACGCGAGGAGCCAATCAACGGCCACCGCGTGTCGGACTCCACATCGTCCATCTTTGACCTGAAAGAAACTACTCCAATACTCCATTGATTTGGATTTGGACAAGCTGCGTAAAATCCGCAGATACACGGACAATCTTCTCCTTTTGGACTGTACACGCACACTGCAACAAAAAGCAAGCGATCAAATGATGGATGCTATAAGATAATGATCAGTACGTGCGCCTTGTTTATTCGGATCTGGTCAGTCGAATGATGGCGCTCTGCCTGCTCCATTGCCGCACGAGTGAACTTGTCGAGCTTTCCAGGATTCAGATAGGCGAGACACGCACAGGAACATGCTGCCGACTGCCCACTCGGCCACTCCTTTTGTCCATGCAGCTGATCTCGCTTTCTTTCTCTCTGTTGTAAAAAAAGAAATGTTCAGAGGCGAGCAGCGTTTGCGTTCCGTTCAAACTGGCTGGAATAAACAAAGCGATCCGCTGGCCCATGAGTAGATTTCTCTCGCTAGCAAATCCACGATGGTAATTGAAGCACTGGGCCTTTTCTATTACCAGTGGCCATGAGATCATCAGTTTTTACCATGTATTTAGAACTCCATAATTTAAGATTGGTTTTAAATTTTTAAGCACAGTTTTCAGATGGCATAGTGGCACTAGAAACATGGTTGATAGCGGTGTCGGTGTCTACAATATTAACATATAATAAAAGGGGGCCTTTATGGTGCTCCACTATCCTACTTAGGAGGTAAGAGGTAAGATAAATCTCAGCCCTTGATTTTATTAAATTAACAAAAATAAAATTAATTCTTAATGTCTTTTACCGGCTATAGTCAGTGTCCTTCTCTCTCCTCTCTCTGCTTTTTTCCGTAGTTGCCTTATTTACTCTCATATTTCTTATTCCCTCCGTACTTGCTTTGGTAAAGGCCAGGTCATTATATGGTAAAAGCTGGTAATGGATATAGCTAGTACTAGTTATTAAACTATTAATAATTTAAGATTTTGATCTAGTAATAATTTAAAATTTTGATGATCCCTGAATAACTTCCAAGACAGTAATAATTTAAAATTTTGATGATCCCCGAATAACTTCCAAGACCTCTATTTGTTGTAGCTTTAAATTCAAGTTTTTTTTTAAAAAAAATAGATTTAATTTGCTCTGAAAATTTTTGGATGATCTATTATTTTTTTCTGATAGCGATACTTCATTACTTTGCTCCTTGTGAATGCACAGATAGTCAATTCTTTCCTACTCTATTTTTATCCGTACATGTCAGTCTACATGGGATTGGGAACCGAGGAAAAAGATAGCTATATTAATGTATATCTATTACAAGAATATATATTAAATTAAAATTTTCTAACTCATAGTATGCGTCAAACATATGTACACACATTTCAAAAAATCAAGCGGTCATAATTTCACAGTATTATCTGATTACGTGAAAAAATAGAAAAGTGAATGATATTGCATGTTATAAACGGAAACATATCAAATAATGTCTGATCTGCGCATGATTTTAAATGGAAGACGAACTGAAAAAAAGGAAATATATCAACTTCCTTATGCATGCATGATTTTAAATGGAAGGAGATATGACCTATTACCTCCTAGAAGGTAATAGGTCACTCTAATCAAATCTGAACCATTGGATGGAATATAATCAACGGTTCACAGATCTTTAGGAGTACCATAAAAATCTCCTAATAAAAAATACAAGAGTAATGTGAGAGATGGTAATCAAGAAAAAAATAAGAATACACGGGAGAGCAACATCCCGCCACCACCGAACTAGATCAACGAGTTGTAATTGGCACCACTCCTACAAGCAATAACAATAGCAGATGAAGATAATAATTCTTGAAGATAATTACCACCGGACCGAGAAAGCACTCCACAATCGAGAAGGAAGACAATCAAAGAAGAGGAAGAGCTCCAAATGAAGAGAGGAGAGGAAAGCAAGAAGAGACAACCAATAATTGTGAGACGCCACTACAGGAAACCATACTAGATAGGAGACCATGGCCAACTCCGAGCAATTTCAGATCCCGTGCAACAACCACCACCGCAAGATAGACCTAGACCCCAAACAACTAATGAGGACACCACACACCACCTCTGACCTTTCGAAAGCCCTTCCTAGACATCGCGTCGTCGCACTCCGCCTCTTGGTCTCTGCACCGCCATGCTTCGATCCTTACCGCTGTGCACCGCCTCATGGTCGTCCCTTGTGGTTTCATGAAAGATTAGTAGCTATTTGAGAAAGACAACTAAACCAGCATAAGGATTAATTGCTCTTTTGTCCAAAGTTGAGTGAACTTTGTGGTTTTATCCTATCCCTAGTGTATGTTAACTGACTACAACATGTTATTCGTAAACACAAGGGAAAAAAGTTCACAAACTTATATAGATCAAAAGTACAAATTCTCTATGAAGATTTGTTAGGCCAGACCAAGTTATTTGTTTTCTGAAATTGGTGGGAAACCACCCCCGTATCTTGCCACACAAAAGAAATATCGTCAAAGTAACTATCATCATCACTTGCTTTCAGCCAAGGAATTAAACTGAACACACCCGCACGGCAACAACAAAGAAATTGCATTTTGATTTTGATATGTCGTATCTCTCGTTTTCTCTATATATGCAACTCAAATTTCGCACTCTGTTAGTTTGATCCGTGTGTGTATTAAGTATTAATACAACTAATTTCACATCAATTTATGCTTCACTTGGAGCAGAAATATACAATCTTTAACTATTCTGTCCCTGATCGAAGAAAAACGGCGCCTTTTCAGGCTTTCTGTTTATTGTGAGATCTATTGATCTCCTGGCGCTGGCGTCGTTGGCGTTGGCGTAGTCCTCGACGGGCACGGAGTTGCGCTTGATGAACTCGAGGCACTCGGCGATCGCCTGCGCGTAGAATGAGTTGGACCGCATGAACGACGGCGCCCCCGGGATGCACCTCGTCTGCCGCCCGCCGTCGTGCTTCCCCTCGACGACGAGGACCCTCATGCTGCTGCTCCGGGAGCAGCCGCCCGCGCTAGCCTTCGACGAATGGCGCCGCCTCCCCGCGAGCAGCAGCTGGCGCACGTACCGGCCGACGACGCCGACGAACTTCATCAGCTTGGCCCGCAGGCGCCGAACCGAGAACCGGTTCCTCGGGCAGTACAGCCGGAACCCCCTCGCCGGCTGCCGCCGCCGCCTCCTGCCCAGCCTCACGTAGCTCTCCTGCGAAGAAGGACAAGAACCCATCTCGGTCGGTCCCTTCTCCCTTCTCGCCCTCGGCCCGATGCGAGATCGATCCTTTACTGCTGCGCCTGCGCGTACGTACGTGCGAATGTGCGATCCTGTCCGCCTCCGATCCCGGATCGCGTGAGCTAGCGGCTAGCTGTGCTTGATGCTGCTGCTGGTCAAGTGGCTGGTGGTATATATACAGGCAGCGCGCACGGGTGGTGCGGTGTCGGGGACAGGAACGAGGCAGGAAGGTAGGTTTGAATCTCGCCTTTTGTCGAGAGCGACATGCATGGCTGGATTAGCTTAGCGCGCCAACGCGATGCGATGCCGGGGAGAAGCCTGTACGGACAAGCAAACATCCAGGGCCGGCCAGGGGGCAGTGACATGTCCCTGTAAAACGTGAATCGGGCGGCCGCCGGCCGGCCGGTACGGTGTCCTGCGTGACAGTGAAGTGCTCCTTTCGCCGCGTGATTGGTTGGGTCATCGACCAAGTCGCTGACCACATTAGCTACTAGCATCAGTACAGTACGTAGTACTACGTAGTATTGTACTGATCCGTTCTGGCTCTTGCGCACCGGCAAGGCGGCACTGTACGTACGTAAGCTGCGTGGATTACGTATTGTATATAGATGTGTCTTGCCGAGTTGTCTAGTTAAAGAGAGCAATTAACAAGTGTAGGTGTACTGGCATGAGGGGAGAATTGTCACGGAATCGCTCGGCATGGTGCATGCGCTTGGAAACAGAGCGTGTTTGTTCCTACCTGCCTGCGAGCGGCGCATGCAGCAGCAAACCCAGTTGCATGCTGCAGACAGTTTGATTCTTTTGCCACCCATGAACTGAATAATATAAGCTGCGAGTTGAGAAGAGTAGTATCTAATGAAATGATGTTCCTGGTTACTCTGATGATATCCAGCTGTGGTGTACGTCTTTGTCCCGACCAACAACCCTAATATTTTCGTACGTGTCATGCTACCTAGCTGCTGCTGCTGCTGCTGCTCTAGCTCGTAGTCTGAATCCAGATGCATATGTGATATGTATTCCGCTCAACGAACGTTAACACGTAACAGCAGAGCGAAACACGCGTCCGGCGCTAAATTAATTGGGATTAGTCAAACAGCGGAGCTTGATGTCACAAGAGAGCCACGCGTACGTACGGCATGCTTCGCGTCAGCTGCCGATCCAGCCGCACGCGCGATCCGGATTGTCGCAATGGCTGGGCGCGGTGAGACGGTGTCGAGAAGATGGCGACCGGCCGGCCGGGCGGCACGGGCGATCGACGCGAGGAAATAGACGACGACGACGACGCGCGCGGTGCGCCCGGCGGAATCTCGCGGCGAGGCGCGAGGGTTTGCGCGCGCGTGTGCTCACACACGCGACTTGGGCGGCCGTGTGAAGGAGGCACGCTTTCGCGTGGAGGGCCACACAATAGGACGCGTGTAGTGAAGGTGACACGTGCGTGTACGTGTGGACGTGTGGTGGTGGACTGGAGACTGGAGTGATACGTGGCCGCTCGTGTGGCGCCATGTCGTTTGTTGCCTTTTGTTCGCGCGTGTTGGGTCGTTGATTTATTAGCTAGCGTTTGGTGACTAAGACGAAGACATCACGTGTGTTTCTTTGGAGCACGCGGTGTATAATTAAGAAAAACGGATGGTTACTTGGAGCGTTCGAGAACAGACAAAGTACGTCTTAATTAAGCTGCCAATCTCATGCACTCACGTCAACATGTTGTTAATTTTTAGTTTGATACATATACTTCGGTGGTCTAAAAGCCTAAAATGCAGTAAGCTCTCTAGTGAGTAGTCTGACGATACTATGAGCAGCAGAGCAGCAGAATTTGTTCTGGCACGAACACCTGTTGATTTCAGGTCATTTCCTGAACTTTTTTACGAATGAAAGCTTGGTTTCTATGCTTGTTTTTTTTTAAAAAAAATGTGCTTGTTTTTATGCTTATCAGCCGTGGTATTTGCCATGTTTCACATGTTCGGTATAAAAGGAATGGAATACATGCAGTAAGATTTCGAAACAGCAGGAGGTATTGTTTACAATTTCGATCCCTGATGCGGTGCAGAGCCGGAAGAAAATGTTTGGGAGAACTGGAGAAGCGCCGGATTGACGAGCCGGGGGTGCATGCAGAGTCCAGGTACCTCCGGAAGTTGTCCCGGCCGGACGAGGTGGTCGTGGACTGTTTCTCCGGGGAAATATCGGGCTACTGGGCTGCATCGGTTCTCCACAGATTTGTTCGTCGTTTTTTAAAAAAATAATAATATATTTCCATTCGAAATTATTTTTTATGTTTTTTCAAAAAATTTACAAAATTATACTGGGTTGTTGGTTTGGTAAAAATCATCTTATAATTATCGCAAAACTAACCAATAAAAGGGATTCAAATCCAGTATCGACGGTTAGATTGTCAATCTCCAATAATTGCATCTTATTTCTTCTAAATATATGATTAGTTTGGTCAATCTCTATTTTTATTCTTGTCTATTTTTTTCTCTTGTGTCCATCGTTTTCTCCTCCATGTGTAATTATAGGTTGGTCGACACATATTTGAAGATATCATTTTTTACACAAAATTATTATAGATTATAAGTTATGTTTACATGATTTAAAAAATCGGGATTGAAATTATAGAGAAATTGTTATAGATTGATTAATTTTTAGAGAGAAATAAGAGTTTAGAATGATCCTTGTATGAGATTAAAGGAATAAAATTTAGGAGTTCCCTTGTAGCTGTAGCTGTGATAAGAAACGTTTTGTTACTAAACCAATGGTCAAAATACATTACATCGAAGTTTGGTGTCATCCCATGGGATGGAGGAGCTTCTTTGTTTTGGTGATATGAGTTTTATCACTATTTTAACGTGGATAAAACCCTATCATTAAAATAATTATTTACAAAGCATAATTTTGTATTTTTTTTCAAAAGATCGCTAAGAAAAATAATTCCAAATAAAAAATAGATAATTTAAAAAACTCTTTGTTCATCTCGCTTCGGCTCGGCACGGCGCCATAAGCTACTCTCCCCTGCGGCCCTCTCCGAATTCTCATCCCTGTAACGACCCATCCCGGGACTCGGAAATACCATCGAGCGGGACGAGCCGATACTTCATCGAAGACGAACAATATCGTCGTTGACATTGTTCCATTCGACAGTAGTACGTTACAGAAGGAAAATTACAATGATTAAATATGACAAAAGCTGCTAAAGAGGCATACCTCGCAGCAACAATCATTACAAAAACACAGCGGAAGCATTTCACCACTCAAACATGTACTACTATCCAAACACCACTTGGGGACTAGGCCCGAAACCCTAATCTTCTATATCTTCATCGGCAACAACTTCATATTCACCTCCAAGATTTTTGACGTCCTCCGAAGATTAGCAAACTCTGGTGTGGGTGTGTAAAACAACAAGGGTGAGTACTCAAGAGTACTCAGCAAGTCTTGGAAGTAGTATAGATGCAGGATACAAAGGGCGGCTATGGTTCTCAAGGGAATATTTATAGTTTATAAATTCTAAGTGCTTAATACCCACGGATATAGGTCCCAACCTCTAACCGTTCCCACATAAAGTAGCAATAGTTCAAAAGCTAATTCAACTCTCACATTCTCACCAACCGGGATTGCTTTGCAACAAATCCCACCATCATTTTCCATCAATTCCACAAGTCACATTTCTTTTCATCAATTCAACATATCCCGACCATCATCTCATCATCATAACTCTTATATCATTATCTCGGTACTAGCTTACCCATCCATCGGGGAAGTGTTCCCATTATCAACATCTCAATCCAATTCATTTTAATGCTCAACTAGTTATCACATCTCACACCACTCCCTATGAAGCCTTTCGACTTCCCGCTCCACACAGGAACGTTATCCAACCACACAGGTTAGTCGTATACCCAACGGTATACTCTGGTAACGTCCCAACCCATTTCCCATTTAGTTGAAAACAAGTAAACACTACGCTAGGGAAGATACATGAAATCACTTGCCCATATCCGTGGGCACGGCTGTTCGAACAGTTCATACTTCAGCTGAAGGTGCACACTTTACCCTTGTGACTCAAACTCCACTCCATGCTAGCTAGGCAAGGAGGTTTGAGACAAAGACTTTCCAAAGCAAACCTAGGATACTCCACTGCCACCTAGATGGATTCACGGTCAAGGATCCGGAAAGTACGTCTTCCTTCTTCTCCCCAGGCAATCACACGGGTGCTCCACTTCCAACTCCTCGAATCACAACCACAATCTCGTGCCCGTTAGGGACTTTTCAAGTAATACCACGAGCCACCCGGTGATTCCACATCCATCGGCAATCAGGCTATCCCAAACTCACTAAGTACTAGCCCAGGGGCACCTCTCACGTACCCACAAGGTTGCACGATGTTGTGCTCATGCTTTCCCAAGGAATCGGTCCTTAATAGTCTTTGTAACACACACAATTTCATTTCACACAACACATTTGTAAAATCACATCATCATCAATCATTCTACATCTAGTCGTAATGTTTTGATATAAGTGTGTAAGTGTATGTGTAGTGCACCCATTTGACAAGGAATGTGCTAAAAATAATTAAAAGAATAAATTAAATCATGGATGTAAAATAAATCCTAGAGCGACAAGGTAAACATGGTATTCAATTATCAAGGAGGCTTGTTAACAAGCGTAGGTTTTATTTGTCTTTAATTGCCCAAGCAATTGACTAATAGTGTACGTGAGTGTTTAATCCTAAACATGCATATATAAATTTGTGGAACAATCAATGCAATAGGATCAAGGATGTTCAAAGGAAGACTTGCCTTGATTCGTATAGTACTCGGGATCTTCGGGTCATAGTCTCATGGGTCTTCGGCGTCGGCAACTATAGTATAAACAACATTACATAAATAAAAACACACAAAAAGTTTCGTGAAAACAATTTTATATTATTCTAAATTAAAGTTTAGATTTTTACAGACCTATAGAAATTTGAATGGAATTTTTCTGATTTAAAATGATTTTTCTACAAATTTTTAAAGCTGCAAACATATTCTGAAAATTGGAAAAAACAGAAAAAGCTACTATTCACAGTGGGCCGGCCAGAAAACCATTTCAAAAAAAACAGAAAACGCACTGTTCATATGGGCCGGTCAGTGGGAAAATTAATTCAGAAAAATAGAAAACAACGCTGTGCTTGCTGGGCCGGACTGAATGGCCCAAGGGGCGCTGCGCGCGCACGGCCAGGCCAGCGCGTGGCCCAGCGGCTGGCTCGGTAGCGGGGCCCACTTGGCGGTGGATGAGGGCTGCTGACCGGGGGTCCCACTGGTCAGTGGCAGAAAGCAGAGGAGGGCTTGGCGGCTGGAGGTTGAAGACGACCTCCAACGGCCGAAACTTCTCCAGGGCATAACTTTGTCATCCTAGCTCCGATTGCTACGAAATTTTGACAGTAGCTAGAGTACAGCTAGATGAACATATCCAACGGTTGGATTGGACATTAGAGCTACGGTTTGGGTTTTAGACCGGCAAACAATAGGTTCGGTTTGAGATTTTTAATGGCGACGGCGGAGCTCCGGCGAGACATCGGGGGTCATTTTCACCATCCTCAGGGCATTGCGGAGCTACTGGTGCTCTTGGATTGAGCTACGGTGGCCCGTAGTGTCCTGGCGACGGTGACCCGAGAGCTCAAAATGGCGGGCTCGTCGCCGGCGAGCTACGACTACCCTACGTCCACGAAGAGCTAGGGAACATGTTCTACTACTCATGGGGATGCTCTAGCATGATTTAATTGGAGAATGGTCATACCTTAATCGGAGCTCGGTGAACGGCGGCGAATTTGGGGGTTTCTGGTGACGACGAGTTCCGGCGAAATTGACTGCGGTAACATGGGTATTGAGGGTCACTTATCACGTTCCCAATAGTGTCCAAAGGAATAGAGCAATGGAGGGAAAGAATTTCGGGACGAACCGTGGTGGTGGCGAGCGGCTCCGGTGGATTCACGGCGAGGGCAAGCTTGGATGGCTCCGACGAGTGCTCGAGAGTGGAGAGGAACGTGCGGGGAGTGTGTGGGTGCATTGAGGCGAGCCAGGGAGGCCTTTTGTGCGCGCAGCGGTATGGGCGGCGACGTGCGGCTCGTAATGGCGACGGGATGGCGATGCACATCGAGGCATGGGGCGGAGCAGGTGCGGCGATGGAACGACGAAGCTGTAGATCTACAGGGCGGAGTGGTTGGAGGTGGCAGGTGCGGGTACGACGACGTGGGGCGCGTACGGCGTTGACGCGAAGGCGCAGGGCGCGGGTGCAGGCGTGCAGGCGTGCGGACGGGCGGACGCCGGCGCATGGCGCGGTCGGGGCGGCGCGTTGGCGAGGGGCGCAGCGCACGAGCGCAATCCGGGCGGACGTAGGCGCACGGCCGGGCGGCGACGGCGCACGGCCTGGCGCAGCCAGCGCTTGGCGCAGGTGCGCGTTGGCAGTGGCCGCCGACCACGGGGCTAGCTGCAGCCCGAGTGCGTGCGTGTTTTCATTTTTTTTTTGTTTTGCTCTTTTTTTTAAAAAGAAAAAAAAACATGGATTTTACAAACCTACCCCCCTTAAGAAAATCTCGACCCGAGATTTCTAGGCTAGATGAACAACTGCAGGTACTCGACTTGTACGTGGTCTTCTTGAACCGATGTAGCTTCTTCTCCCGAGTGATTACTCCTTTATCCTTATAGAGCTTGACATCCTTCGTCGAGTCCGGCGTTCTTTAATCTAAAGAATATGAAGTGAATGTTCTTCATACGTTTGTCCTTAATAAATTTAATTCCTTATATGTGCCACCACACATTTTTTTAATGCTACGTAAGATTGACATTAGGGGATATACATGATACCTATCTTTAACTCAGATTTACTATGGCTTGGCTTCCTAAGACGCTGGCTTCATTAGACTAAAAAAAATTTAATATTATCTGAAATAATATAAGCATTATGTTTTAAGGGACATAATCTTCTTTCTTTGGGTTTCTACTTTAATAATTCCTTGATTTGAATGATTTACCATTATTATTATATGTATACCTTTGTTCAATCAACCTATCTTAATATCTTTATTGAACTTATTCCTTTTGATCGGGCTTTTATGATCATGCGATTTTTATATTATTATTGTTAGTGTTTTGTGAGGTTTAGAATATTTCTACTTTTGACATTTTATTAGTCTTGGAATGTAATTGTTCATTTTGGATTTATGATTATGGTTTCAATATATTCATACATATGTATGGTCTTTATATGTATAACATTAGTTATTTACCCTTATTGTTTTATCATATGTATATATATATAATGGATATTATATCCTTATCCTTAGATCAATAATAAACTAAGGCCATTATTATGTGGTTATCAAATGTTGGAGGTGAAACTATATCTGTATTATAAATCATTGAAGACAACTTCTAACATGTGGCATGTGTTCCTATGATTGTTTATAGTTAATAGGAGTAATTTGTTCTAGTTAGGACATTGGGACTTTATATCGTCGAGCAATGATTAGGGTACATATAAAAGTTGATTGGATCGTGATATATATATTTTCTTGCATGAATTTCTCTAGTTATTTATAAGATCATTGAACTTCTTGTTATGTTTTTTTTTAATAAATGTATATACATCAAAGGTGCTTGATCATTAACCTTGTATTCAAAGTTTTTTTTTTGCGGGGGGCGGGGTAAAATTTTATTGTACATACATTCCATTATTATTATTTATTAATTTGTAAAAGATCTTCTAACTTGTAACAGTTACCAACACATTAGTTTTAATTTATATTTATAGGAAGGGATATCAACTTGTTGGTATTATTATTTTTTTAAAAGCTTTCTTCTTAGCTTAGCTTCCTATTGATTTGGGTAGATATTCGTGTATATATATATATATTCTTCATTTACATATGATCATTATACATCTCACACCGATTTCAATCTAAAGGTTTTATTATTATTATTATTATTATTATTATTATTATTTGTGGAAAGGAATCTGCGGATTAGATTATGAGTAAGTAAACATATGTGCAGAATAATAATGTGATGTTTATTAGCACCATTTTTAGACGATAGTGAGTTTCACAAGATGATCCATTTTTTTTTCTTTAACAATAGTAATTACTACTTAGGGTGATCTTTATTTTAATTCGAAGGGAATACTTGGCTTAAGAATGGTCTATCTTTAATTTAATATGTAATTAGAGATGAAGGTGGCTTGCTAATGTTATTTAGAAGCACATAGTTTGTATAACCAAGAGTTGTTTCTCTGCATTAGGAAGTGGTGTCCTGCAAATGGTGATTATTAATTTTGGATACTGGATATTGATTTTCAGATGGGAGGAATGTTTTTGGTTCTGATTTAGGAACAGAGCCTTCACATTATGAGTAGTGATTACATGTTTTTTTTTAGTAAGGTTCAACCCGGTGTCGTGTTGCCTTTATGGAATTTAAAGTATGTATCTGATTGATGATAAGACAAGAGCGTTTTGATTGGTACGTGAAGATTTCTTAGAAGTTTGTCGGATGATGATTAGTGTTGTAGTTTTTAGAAATGGCGTTTCCAGGGGATATTCTTGAGTGGAAATATTTGGATTTCAAAAATTTAATCAGAAGGGATACTACTAAGAAGAAAAGTTAGGTGTCTCATATTTGAACTTTATAATTAAAACCGGAAATGTAAAGTAGACAGGATAATTTTGGTATTAGGGTATTTCTTTATTGATTTTTTTTTTCAAATCGTGAATAGTAAATGTGTTCACAGTTTTCAATTTTAATTATAGATATTTAACCTTTATTTTTTTTGAGAGCTTTGTAAATCAACGTGGCTTAGTCTTGAATAAATTACTTTAAGCAAGACAATATGTTCAATTTTTTTTCAATTCAGATATAGGAGATAGATAAAGATTCACCTAAAGTTAAATTTGCCTAAAGGTTTTAATATGTTTTATTTTTGATGTTGTCGTCGCAATTATTGAAGAATGTATCAGTTTAGAATTAAAATGATACAATGAGAATTGTGAAGAGAGAAGTAATAGTCTTGATATTTTTTTTGTAATAAATTTTAAATTCTAAATTTTAATACATACATACGGATGGTGTATAATATTTATGAATAATGAAGGTTGTTTTTGAATTTAGTATAGTGAATTTGAAATTAATATTGTACTTATGGTGTATAAATATGATTTTCATTCTATGACTAATAGCTACTACTTGTAATTTAATTAGGAGGGTCTCACTTAATATCTGTCATAATATGATGACATAAAATAAATGGTGATTTTTTTTTGAAGATAGAAATAAAGATGTTTAATTGATAAAGAATGACTTCATAGTGAGGAATTATGCTTATCGGTTTAACTGAATTTTAAAATGAATTGATTTCGAGTGATACGTAGTATCGGGCATATTAGTACTAATCACCTTTTTGTTTGAGCTAATTATGTTCCTGGTTATGTGTAAACATGATTACCATAAAGAACTCTAGCACTTTTATCACATGGGTGGTTAGTTAGGTTATCCAGTAAAGCTCGATATATTCTTAGCCTAGTGTTTTATATTTAATGTTGATGGTTTGTATTATTAGGGCTTTCTAGATCACTATTTTGCTAAAACATGTAGCTTGATCGAAATTGTTAGTTGACCAATCTATATTGATGGTAAATTCCCTTGTTTATTAAAGCTTATAAGGTGACGGGTGAAGCTTATCCATTATTATTTTTTTATTATCCTTTTGTTAATATATATATATATATTAATCAACATTGAGTTTATTCATTATAGTTCTCTTGAGGTTTGTTGAAAGACTAAAGCACTTATTATATCTTTGTCTTGTTTGATTTATCTAATCCCTATGTGTTTTGTTCATGTAATACTTTTAGACACATAAGTTAGATAAAGGGCTTCTACGGAATCATTCCTTGTGGTTTTGGTGTAAGATACAAATCTAATGATAAATACTTCTACCCATGTACTATAGAAAGGAAACCAATTTAGGGATAAGGAATAAATTGGTGGAAAACAAAGTGTATATAGTTTTGTCAAACAAAAGATCCAAATAAATTAGGGGATGTGGCCAAGTCACTTGCTTCATAGAGCAGACTGATCGCACATCTAAGAAGATCTAAGTAGATAGTACCATACAACACACTATAATAATATATTACAACTCTTAAGGAGCTGGCGTTACTACGGTCAGTTAAACATCTTCAAACTTGGTACTGGAGACTTCCTTCATGATGCATTTCCATCCTTGTGTAAGCGATGAACTTAACTATTTCCATTTAATAAATCTTTGAATAGATAGGAAGTAAGAGAAAAAAAATTTTGTTGTAAAACTTGAGTATGATAGATAAGAATACACCCTTATTGTTTAAAGAAAATAATATTTTCTTTGTAAGCATAAATTAATCCTATGGTCTATAGGGGTTTCGTTCCTAGGGCCAAGTTCTGCTCTGATACCACTTTTGTAACGACCCATCCCGGGACTCGGAAATACCATCGAGCGGGACGAGCCGATACTTCATCGAAGACGAACAATATCGTCGTTGACATTGTTTCATTCGACAGTAGTACGTTACAGAAGGAAAATTACAATGATTAAATATGACA
Source organism: Zizania palustris (assembly GCA_019279435.1). Taxonomy (NCBI): domain Eukaryota; kingdom Viridiplantae; phylum Streptophyta; class Magnoliopsida; order Poales; family Poaceae; genus Zizania; species Zizania palustris. Next base: position 38,878,237 of record JAAALK010000283.1, on the reverse strand, counting down.
AAAGCTGCTAAAGAGGCATACCTCGCAGCAACAATCATTACAAAAACACAGCGGAAGCATTTCACCACTCAAACATGTACTACTATCCAAACACCACTTGGGGACTAGGCCCGAAACCCTAATCTTCTATATCTTCATCGGCAACAACTTCATATTCACCTCCAAGATTTTTGACGTCCTCCAAAGATTAGCAAACTCTGGTGTGGGGGTGTAAAACAACAAGGGTGAGTACTCAAGAGTACTCAGCAAGTCTTGGAAGTAGTATAGATGCAGGATACAAAGAGCGGCTATGGTTCTCAAGGGAATATTTATAGTTTATAAATTCTAAGTGCTTAATACCCACGGATAGAGGTCCCAACCTCTAACCGTTCCCACATAAAGTAGCAATAGTTCAAAAGCTAATTCAACTCTCACATTCTCACCAACCGGGATTGCTTTGCAACAAATCCCACCATCATTTTCCATCAATTCCACAAGTCACATTTCTTTTCATCAATTCAACATATCCCGACCATCATCTCATCATCATAACTCTTATATCATTATCTCGGTACTAGCTTACCCATCCATCGGGGAAGTGTTCCCATTATCAACATCTCAACCCAATTCATTTTAATGCTCAACTAGTTATCACATCTCACACCACTCCCTATGAAGCCTTTCGACTTCCCGCTCCACACAGGAACGTTATCCAACCACACAGGTTAGTCGTATACCCAACGGTATACTCTGGTAACGTCCCAACCCATTTCCCATTTAGTTGAAAACAAGTAAACACTACGCTAGGGAAGATACATGAAATCACTTGCCCATATCCGTGGGCACGGCTGTTCGAACAGTTCATACTTCAGCTGAAGGTGCACACTTTACCCTTGTGACTCAAACTCCACTCCATGCTAGCTAGGCAAGGAGGTTTGAGACAAAGACTTTCCAAAGCAAACCTAGGATACTCCACTGCCACCTAGATGGATTCACGGTCAAGGATCCGGAAAGTACGTCTTCCTTCTTCTCCCCAGGCAATCACACGGGTGCTCCACTTCCAACTCCTCGAATCACAACCACAATCTCGTGCCCGTTAGGGACTTTTCAAGTAATACCACGAGCCACCCGGTGATTCCACATCCATCGGCAATCAGGCTATCCCAAACTCACTAAGTACTAGCCCAGGGGCACCTCTCACGTACCCACAAGGTTGCACGATGTTGTGCTCATGCTTTCCCAAGGAATCGGTCCTTAATAGTCTTTGTAACACACACAATTTCATTTCACACAACACATTTGTAAAATCACATCATCATCAATCATTCTACATCTAGTCGTAATGTTTTGATATAAGTGTGTAAGTGTATGTGTAGTGCACCCATTTGACAAGGAATGTGCTAAAAATAATTAAAAGAATAAATTAAATCATGGATGTAAAATAAATCCTAGAGCGACAAGGTAAACATGGTATTCAATTATCAAGGAGGCTTGTTAACAAGCGTAGGTTTTATTTGTCTTTAATTGCCCAAGCAATTGACTAATAGTGTACGTGAGTGTTTAATCCTAAACATGCATATATAAATTTGTGGAACAATCAATGCAATAGGATCAAGGATGTTCAAAGGAAGACTTGCCTTGATTCGTATAGTACTCGGGATCTTCGGGTCATAGTCTCATGGGTCTTCGGCGTCGGCAACTATAGTATAAACAACATTACATAAATAAAAACACACAAAAAGTTTCGTGAAAACAATTTTATATTATTCTAAATTAAAGTTTAGATTTTTACAGACCTATAGAAATTTGAATGGAATTTTTCTGATTTAAAATGATTTTTCTACAAATTTTTAAAGCTGCAAACATATTCTGAAAATTGGAAAAAACAGAAAAAGCTACTATTCACAGTGGGCCGGCCAGAAAACCATTTCAAAAAAAACAGAAAACGCACTGTTCATATGGGCCGGTCAGTGGGAAAATTAATTCAGAAAAATAGAAAACAACGCTGTGCTTGCTGGGCCGGACTGAATGGCCCAAGGGGCGCTGCGCGCGCACGGCCAGGCCAGCGCGTGGCCCAGCGGCTGGCTCGGTAGCGGGGCCCACTTGGCGGTGGATGAGGGCTGCTGACCGGGGGTCCCACTGGTCAGTGGCAGAAAGCAGAGGAGGGCTTGGCGGCTGGAGGTTGAAGACGACCTCCAACGGCTGAAACTTCTCCAGGGCATAACTTTGTCATCCTAGCTCCGATTGCTACGAAATTTTGACAGTAGCTAGAGTACAGCTAGATGAACATATCCAACGGTTGGATTGGACATTAGAGCTACGGTTTGGGTTTTAGACCGGCAAACAATAGGTTCGGTTTGAGATTTTTAATGGCGACGGCGGAGCTCCGGCGAGACATCGGGGGTCATTTTCACCATCCTCAGCGCATTGCGGAGCTACTGGTGCTCTTGGATTGAGCTACGGTGGCCCGTAGTGTCCTGGCGACGGTGACCCGAGAGCTCAAAATGGCGGGCTCGTCGCCGGCGAGCTACGACTACCCTACGTCCACGAAGAGCTAGGGAACATGTTCTACTACTCATGGGGATGCTCTAGCATGATTTAATTGGAGAATGGTCATACCTTAATCGGAGCTCGGTGAACGGCGGCGAATTTGGGGGTTTCTGGTGACGACGAGTTCCGGCGAAATTGACTGCGGTAACATGGGTATTGAGGGTCACTTATCACGTTCCCAATAGTGTCCAAAGGAATAGAGCAATGGAGGGAAAGAATTTCGGGACGAACCGTGGTGGTGGCGAGCGGCTCCGGTGGATTCACGGCGAGGGCAAGCTTGGATGGCTCCGACGAGTGCTCGAGAGTGGAGAGGAACGTGCGGGGAGTGTGTGGGTGCATTGAGGCGAGCCAGGGAGGCCTTTTGTGCGCGCAGCGGTATGGGCGGCGACGTGCGGCTCGTAATGGCGACGGGATGGCGATGCACATCGAGGCATGGGGCGGAGCAGGTGCGGCGATGGAACGACGAAGCTGTAGATCTACATGGCGGAGTGGTTGGAGGTGGCAGGTGCGGGTGCGACGACGTGGGGCGCGTACGGCGTTGACGCGAAGGCGCAGGGCGCGGGTGCAGGCGTGCAGGCGTGCGGACGGGCGGACGCCGGCGCATGGCGCGGTCGGGGCGGCGCGTTGGCGAGGGGCGCAGCGCACGAGCGCAGTCCGGGCGGACGTAGGCGCACGGCCGGGCGGCGACGGCGCACGGCCTGGCGCAGCCAGCGCTTGGCGCAGGTGCGCGTTGGCAGTGGCCGCCGACCACGGGGCTAGCTGCAGCCCGAGTGCGTGCGTGCGTGTTTTCATTTTTTTTTTGTTTTGCTCTTTTTTTAAAAAAGAAAAAAAACATGGATTTTACAATCCCCCTCGACTCTCTCTATGCGTGTGTGTAAAAAGGTAGACAAATCTGATCTTGTAAGTTGTAAAATCTCCCTCGATGTTGACATGCAAGATGGATTGCATGAGCACTGGCGGACTGCTGCGCTTTGCTCCATGCCCTAATGGTGTTCGTTGAATCGCCTAAGCGGGGTCGTCCATGACCAGCGGCTAGAATTCCAGTCGCCGTCAGGTTTGTGCCTTCCCTCTAAACTCATGGATTTATCTCTGCAATTTCGTTGGCTGCATAATATCTGGTTTGTGGTGATCTGCTAAACATACGAGACTACTTGGCTAAGTTCTATACTGAGGAAGATTGTTGTGTTCACGAGTTTTTTTTTTTGCCTCTTATTCATAATCTAGTTGTGTAGTACCAATTGGTTCTTCGCTCAGTTTATACGCACTCTAAATAAATAAGTACAACTGATGCGTATTCTGAGAGGGTTACTGATGAATCTTCCTTGATATTAGTATGATGAGCTTGTCAACTTCTAACTGCAACAGTACAAGCAGGACTATCACAAGGTATTATGAAGAATGAACTTAGCTCAGTGGAGTGTGTACATATACACCAAATAGGTTCAAGTCATTTAACTTTTTGCTCCAATTTGTGTGCCTCTTCTGCTTTCTTACTGAGAATTACTTTCCGCTACATGTTTTTCATATCTGTTCCAATTATTTCTAATGTTACTTATCAATCTTTTTTTTTGAAAAGGAAGCGAGAGAGTCGCTTTCTTGTATTAAGAGGGTAAGGTTGAAGCGGATAAAGAGTTGGTACAAATTTTAGAGCTTTGGGGAGAGAAAAACATTTAGGAGGGGGCATAGATTGAGTTACAAAAATTTAGAGATTATAGAGAGTTTTGGCTTCAGAGGAGATAAGGAGAACAATGTTCGTAATGGATTCTATGCTGCCATGGAAAATCCGCCAGTTGCGCTCCTTCCATATGTTCCACCAAGTGATGATCAGGAGGCCGCTGAAACTTTTTCGATCCTGCTTTGGAATGAAATGCAAAGCATGGTGCCACCATTGATCAAGGGATTGGTCAGCTGATACTCGGATAGCATAGGAAGGCCTGATATTTGAAAATGGCGAAGCACGCCTGACCAAACCTGCTGAGTGAAGGGGCAATGCCTAGCCAAATGGTCAGAAGTTTCGAGATGTACTCGGCAATGACAGCAAGTTAAAGCGCACGGCCAACCCCTCTTAAGGAGGTTATTTGTTGAGAGGAGCTTCTGTTTTAACCGGAGCCAGGTGAAGAATCTGCATCTTAGAACTGCCTTGGCTTTCCAAAGAGCATTGGATATAATCGGTTTGGTAGAGCCAGCAAATTGAGCAAGATAAGGTGATCAGGCTGTATAGTTGCCATGCAAGGACCAACGCCAGGAAATGGAGTCTTCAATGTTGGGATGTAGGAGGACACTCTCTAACAGTGAAGCTAGATGGATGAATTATTCTAACTGAATGTCAGACTAGAGATGCTTGAGCCATTTTATTCGGATAATTTAACTATTTGTCACTCTCTTCATGTGTCAATTAATAGACCACATGTCTGTGACTTAGGTGACCCCACATGTCAGTGACTCAGAGTGGCAATTTTGTTGTCACTCACATGTTAAAAGTGGCAAATAATTAAATCCCCTTTTATTCAAGTGTCATTCTGGAGGACTTGTTGGACGGAGGAGTTTTTCCTTGAGCTAATGTTGAACAGGTCCGGCACCAGAAGCCTTAATGACGAGGAGCCCTGAAAGGAACCCCGCACACCCAAACAGGTGGGGGGAGATTTATTTATATAGGCAAGATAATCTGTTACATGCAGATAATCTGTTATCTCTAACATCCTCCCTCAGTCTAAGCGGGAGTGTCACGAACACAAAGACTGGACCTAAAATCAGTGAATAACTGTATAGGCAACCCTTTTGTCATGATGTCCGCGAACTGATAAGCTGATGGAACATGAAGCACCCGGACCTGGCCCAAAGCAACCTTCTCACGCACAAAGTGAATATCAATCTCAATATGCTTTGTGCGGCGATGATGGACTGGATTGGCGGTCATGTAGACAGCGCTGACGTTGTCGCAGTAAACGATCGTCGCCGAAGAGATGGGTGCGTGAAGCTCTTGAAGCAACTGACGAAGCCAGCAGGTCTCAGCCACTGCGTGCGCAACAGCACGATACTCAGCCTCCGCGCTCGAACGAGAGACCGTAGTCTGTCGTTTGGAGGACCAAGAGACCAAGGAGTCGCCGAGGAAGACGCAGTAGCCTGAAGTGGAGCGCCGAGAGTCTGGGCAACCAGCCCAATCAGCATCAGAGTAGGCGGTCAGACTAGCAATGTTGCCTGTACCAATATGTAGACCGAAGGAGAGAGTGCCCTTGACATATCGTAAAATACGCTTGAGCATCGCGAGATGAGGCTCTCGTGGATCGTGCATGAAGAGGCACACTTGCTGAACCGCATAGGCAAGATCCGGACGAGTCAATGTGAGATATTGTAGACCACCGGCAAGACTGCGGTACTGAGTGGCATCAGCCACCGGAGCACCGTCCGTAGCAGATAGCTTGGCTTGAGTATCCACAGGTGTTGATGTAGAGTGGCACTCAGCCATGCCAGCGCGCTGGAGGAGGTCCACAGCATACTGACGCTGTGAGAGGAGGAGGCCATCATCGGAGCGTGTGACAGAAATCCCGAGGAAGTGATGAAGGTCCCCAAGATCTGTCATGGCGAACTCCGAGTGAAGAAGATCGTTGATGCGACGAAGGAGTGAGGTCGATGAAGCCGTCAGTATGATGTCGTCGACATAGAGCAGCAGGTATGCGATGTCGGTGCCTTTCCTGTAGACAAAGAGAGACGTGTCAGAGGTCGAGGCAGTGAAGCCGGACTGCTGTACAAAAGCAGAAAACCGCTGGTGCCATGCCCTGGGCGCCTGCTTGAGCCCGTAGAGAGACTTCTGCAGGAGACAGACGTGATCAGGGGCAGCCGGGTCAACGAAACCTGCCGGCTGCTGACAATAGACCGTCTCGGTCAGATGGCCATGAAGGAAGGCGTTCTTTACGTCCAGTTGATGAATCGGCCAGGAGCGAGAGACGGCAATACTGAGGACGACTCGAATGGTGGCCGGTTTGACAACCGGACTGAAGGTCTCGTCGTAGTCGATGCCATACTGCTGTGAAAAACCGCGAACGACCCATCTGGCTTTATGACGAGCCAGAGAGCCATCGGCATGATACTTGTGCTTGAAAACCCACTTGCCAGTGATAACGTTCGCATGTGGTGGTCGAGGAACAAGGCGCCACGTGTCATTGTCTATGAGTGCCTTATATTCGTCTGTCATTGCCGCGCGCCAATTTGTATCAGCGAGTGTGGCTCGAGTGTTGCCTGGTAGCGGTGAGGCTAAGCTGGAGACCGCCGCAGTGAAGCCATAACGCTGCATTGGTGGTGGCAGCGAGCCTGTCTGAGAGCGAGTCTCCCGTGCAGGAGGCTCAGGAGCCGGGGCCTCCTGTGCCATCGGCTCAGGGGCCAGCGGTGCCACAGGCTGCTGCCGACGACTGTAATGGATGCCATAGCGGCGTTGTTCAACTGTAGGTGGCGAAGGTGCCGGAGTCGATGGAGCTGGGGCGACCTGTCGTGGCTCTTGGGGCATCCGGAAGGTGGCACCATTCCACAGAATGGTCGGATCCAACTCGACAGGATCGTCGGCATCGTCGGATGTAGCTGGGGCAGGTGCGACTATGTGCTCGATGTCTGATAAAGACGATGGAGGTACCGGTAAAATGTCCTGCAACAGAAAATCAAGAGAATCCGAGCGAGGCTTGGAGGCTGCAAATGGAAAGTGAGTCTCATCAAACACAACATGACGAGAGATGATGATCTTGCGAGTCGAGAGATCAAGGCACCGATAGCCCTTCTGGGAAGGAGGGTAACCCAGAAAGACACATGCTGTGGAGCGAGGGGACAATTTGTGGGTCGTCGTGGCACTAAGGTTCGGATAGCAAAGACAACCAAAAACCCGAAGGATTGAATAGTCTGGCATTTTGCGGTATAGGAGGTGATAGGGAATACCATTACGTATGGACGTTGAGGGCCGCCGGTTGAGCAAAAACACGGCAGTGGAGAGAGCTTCGACCCAGTAGGGCGGGGGCATGGCGGCATGAATCAGAAGCGTGCGGATGGTGTTGTTCAGTGTGCGAAGCATCCGCTCGGCCTTGCCATTCTGAGCGGATGTGTGCGGGCATGAGGACCGAAGCAAGATGCCTCGGTCAGCAAGAAAAGCGGCGGTGGCAGTGTTGATGAACTCGCGACCGTTGTCCGCTTGAAAGCATCGCACAGGGAGGTTGAACTGTGTGTGAGTATAGGCGACAAACTGAACAAGAAGCTCATGCACCCCAGATTTATGTCGAAGGGGAAACGTCCAACAGAAATGAGTATGATCATCAACCAACACAAGATAGTATTTATAACCGGAGATGCTTGAAACAGGAGAGGTCCAGACATCGCAGTGAACAAGTTCAAAAGGTACAGATGTACTAGAGGCTGAACTAGCAAAGGGGAGCCTAGCATGTTTGCCTAGCTGGCAGGGGTGACAAATGCGGCGGGCTGCTCTTTTACACTGAATAGCAGATAGCCTATGAAGAGTGTTGACGATGGCGGGTGCGGGATGACCAAGACGAGCGTGCCACAGCTCCGGAGTGACGACGGCAACATGACAGCGAGGTGGCATGTGGTGCGGGATGGTGTAGAGGTCGCCATGGCTATTGCACCGCAGGAGGACCGTCTTGGTCTGGAGATCCTTAACAGAAAAACCAGAAGCGTCAAACTCAATTGAACAGTTATTGTTGCGGGTAAACTGTCGAACAGATAACAGATTACGAGTGAGTTGTGGGGCGACAAGAACATTATCAAGATGAAAAGGACGATCAGCAATGTGAATGATGGAGGTGCCACGACTAAGGACGGAAATAGACTGGCCGTTACCAACCGTTATGGAATACGGTGGTGACGGATGACGAGAAAGAAGTATACCGTCATTGGAGGACATGTGGGATGTCGCTCCGCTGTCCATGACCCAGGGGGACCCACCCTGAACCGCCATCTGGTTGAGGGCAGCAATCAGACCGGTCGAATCCCAGCCTCCTGGAGACACGAACGTGGGGGGAACACCGGCGGTAGAAAATTGAGGTGGCACGAAAGCAGTGTGAGCCTGTGGAGGGGGCGCATGTGCACCCCAGTTCTGCTGTGCACCCCAGTTCTGCTGTGCACCCCAGTTCTGCTGCTGCTGGGAAGGCCACGGAGGTCCCCAAGGGTTGTAGCAAACCCAGGGACCAGATGGACGAAACCCTTGACGCCCACCGGGTCCGGCGAAATTGCCGCCAGGCTGCTGGTTACGCCCACCACCGCCACGTCCGCCTCTGCCACGGCCACCCTTGCCCTTGCCTCCCTTTCCTTTGCCATCATTCCCGCGAGGGGTGGTAGTTGATGAATTCTGGCAAGGTGTAGACGTGCAGGAGGGGTTGGAGGATGCGGCAAGAGCTGAGGCAGAGGCCTCTTTCCCCTCAGAGCCGAGGCGAAGTTCTTTGACGCGTAGCATATTAGTGGCTGATGTAAAATCAGGAAGTGGTGACGAATTGGCGATGATATCAGCGGTGTGGGCGAAGCGGGAGTTGAGGCCACGCAGGAGGTTCAGCACAAGCTGCGCGGGGGGGATGGTGTGGCCAACCTCCCGAAGGGCGTCAGCAGTGCACTTCATCTTCTGGGCGTAGACATCAACAGAAAGGTCACCCTGGGACAAATTGTGGAACTCGTGCTGAAGGACAACAGCGCGTGGTTCTTTGTTTGCCTCAAACAGATTTGCAATGGAGACGTATAGAGCACGCGCATCTTGGTCAGGCTCCATAGCAAGATCAAGAACAGCGTCTTCGATTGAGCCATACATCCAACCGCGAATGCATGCGTCGGGCTGAGACCATGCAGGATCAGCCGGGCGGGCGGCCTCCGTGCCATCAATGTGGCCGAGCAGTCCATACTTTGCGCAGAGGGCGGTGAAGAAGGCCTTCCACTTAGAAAAGTTAGGGCGCTCGAGGCTGAGAGCAATAGGGACGTGTTGCTTCACATTGACAGAGGCATAGGCAGCAAAAACAGAAGGGGCCAAGCCTTCCCCCAGGGTAGCAGGAGGATAGGGGGAAACGGCAGGAGGATGGGGGGGAGCCAAGGCTTCCCCCAAGGCGCCCAGGATGTCAGAAGCAGTGGAGGCCGCCGAGGATTCTGTCATTGCCGCAGTCAAGAAGCCGATGCGGCCGTGGCAGAGGCGGACGTGCAGGAAGAAGTCAGCCCGACGAAGAAGTCGGTGCAGAGCGCGACGGGGGATCGCCGCGGCACGACGAAGAGGACGACCCAGAAGAAGTCGGAGGTGCCGCTGGTCGAGAAGCTTCTGCAGCCGCTGGAGGACGGCCCAGAAGAAGCGCGAGGAGGCCGCCGAGGAAGCGCGCGAGGCCGCCGCTGGCTCCTGCGCCCCGCCCAGCGACGAGGAGGCCTTGGAGGAAGCGCGCGAGGAGGCAGGCTACGCCGCTGGCTCCTGCGCCGCTGGCTTCTGCGCCCCGCCCAGCGACGAGGAGGCCTTGGAGGAAGCGCGTGAGGAGGCAGGCTTCTGGCTCCTGCGCCCCGCCCAGCGACGAGGAGGCCTTGGAGGAAGCGCGAGGAGGCAGGCTTCTGGCTCCTGCGCCCCGCCCAGCGACGAAGAGGCCTGGGAGGAAGCGCGCGAGGCCGCCGCTGGCTCCTGCGCCCCGCCCAGCGCTCCTGGGAGAAGGATGCGGAAGCAGAGGAAGCCGGTGCGGGGCGCTCCTTGGAGGAAGACGCGGAAGCAGACAGGAACAGAAAAACTGATACCATGAAAGGAACCCCGCACACCCAAACAGGTGGGGGGAGATCTATTTATATAGGCAAGATAATCTGTTACATGCAGATAATCTGTTATCTCTAACAAGCCCAACCAGTGGTCGTGCTAGAATCTTATTTTAGCCACGTTGTCCACGAAAATTTTTGTTGAAGCCCTGAAAAGCTCTAAGTCATGTTTGTTGCATGGGGAGCAAGATGTAACCAAGGTCAGTTGTTATCGACCCAATTGAACCACAACCAATGAAGACGGAGAGCGCGACTCAATAGCTCAAAATTTAAGATTCCTAGTCCACCAAGTATCTTGGGCCGACAAGTGGTTTGGCAATTAACCAAAGCATGCCCCCATAGAGCTTGCATAACTGTCTTTCTTCCATAGGAAAGGACTCCTCATTCTATCAAGCTTTTTAATTAGGCATTTGTTTTCTTGGAAGACTGATAAGTGAAAATTTGGAATAGCAGAGAGAGTTGAACGGATCAGCGTTTCTCGCCGGCTTTAGAGAGAGTTTGTTTTCCAAGAGGCCAACCTGATCCCCATTGTCATCGGTAGGGATTTCGGGGGAATTAGAACAAACTAAACTTCTTAATTGATAAGGAAACGAGGTAGTTGGTCGAGGGCATGGACCTCGTCGCCATGGTGGCGCCGTTGCGGCGACGCGACGAGGAGGCAGGGATACAAGAGAGGCACAAGCTAAACTACTTTAATATAGGCACAAGGTTGATTTAATCTAACAACCAAAATCTTAACTACTTTAACCGAAAACAGAAACTTAATCTAATCCAACTCCTAATCTGATTTAACCTAATCTAACTCTAACTAATTGGCCGGTAGGGCCTGTTGGGCCTGCTACCCTTCTACCCGTGACACTTCTCCCCCCTAAAAACGCAGCTCGTCCTCGAGCTGCCGCGTCATCGTCTTCGCCGTCACTGATCACTTGAATGGAGAAGATGTGCTTGCACTGCAACTTGTGGCCGCTTGTAAAGCGCTCATCGCAATGGAAACACTTCCCCTCCTTCCGGCGTTGTTCAATTTCCTCCGGTGAGAGACACACGGTACTGATTGTCGCCTTGTTGACCGAAGCTGACGAGGATGTAGCAAGTCCTGGAGAAGCCTTATCTAGTGACGGAAGGTCTGGATCTCGTGATTGCGTTGCTTGGCCTGTGTCTCGTGACGTATTGCGCAGTTCATATGCCCTCGCAAACACGATGGCGTCGTCCAACGATGAAGGCTGCTGGAGAGCGACATAAGTATGAATAGGATCGCCCAACCCGGTGATGAACAGTTGAATCTGCTGAACCTCCGTTAGTGATGTGTCACGATAGGAGAGGGCGATGAAGCGCTTGCAGAAGTTGTCAACGGTCCCGGTTCGTCGGAGCATGGCCAACTCGCCGATCGGACTGTTTGTGAGGGGCGGCCCGAAGCGTGAATTGACTAATTGAGCGAACTGTGACCACGTAGGACGTCCACCGTTGAGTTCCATCCGGTGAAACCACAGTTGGGCGTCATCGAGGAGGTAGAACGCTGCGAATGTCACCCTCTGATGATTCGGTGTACGGTGGACGTGGAAGTATCGCTCACACCAGTTGAGCCAAGGCAGCGGGTCACCTGTGCCATCGAATTTGGGAAATTCGAGTTTGTGGGCGGTCGGCACTACATCATTGCCCTGGTCGTCTCTGTAGTCCTCGACCCGGCGACGGTTCTGACGCCGTCTTCCATGGAGGCGTGGCAGTGAATCCTGGCCATCGTCGTCGTTGCTGGCCTGGTGGACAGTTTGGCGGCCTGCTCCCTGGTGGCGTGGCGGCAGTCTTCCCTGGTTGTCGTCATCGTCGGCCCGGCTAGGGTGCTGCCGCCACCCTCCCTGGTGGCGTGGAGGCGGAACCTCCTGGCCGTCATCGTCGTCGGCCCGTCGAGGGTGCAACCGCCACCCTCCCTAGTGGTGCGGCGGCGAGCCCCTCTGGCCACCGCCATCGTCGGCCCGAAGAGGATTCAGCCGCACCCCTCCCTGGTGGCGCGGCGGCGAGTCCCCCTAGCCTTTGTCGTCGTCGGCCCATCGAGGGTGCAACTGCCACCCTCCCTGGTGGTGCGGCGGCGAGCCCCTTTAGTTGCCGTCGTCGTCGGCCCGACGCGGATTCAGCCGCCCCCTCCTTGTTGGTGCGGCGGCGAGTCCCCCCGGCCAATGTTCTCCTCGTCGTCGGCCTAGCTAGGGTTCCACCGTCCTCCTTCCTTGTGGCCGCCTGCGCGCATTCGAGGAGGGTCATCCCCTTGTTCCGTTGCTGCTGGCAGTGGCCCGTGTCCTAGGTTGAGGCTTTTCAGCACCTCCAATCTTTCCTCCATGGCATCCAGGCGGGCGCCAACCTTGTCCAGTTGAGCACCGAACACGTCCATACAAACACCGAACGCCTCTAGACGTGTCAAGATGGTGGCCAGAGCATCATCCACCCCTGATCCCGAACCGGCGCCAGATTGTTGACTCGTCGCAGCAGATGGGGAACCTAAGCCATCTGATACCAAGTTGTCACCGGCAAAGATTTCCACGGAATTGATAGGGACTAATCGTTCGAACTGTATTTAAAAGAGGTAGTTGGTCGAGGGCTTGGACCTCTCCATCGCGGCGGCGCCATTGCAGTGACGCGACGAGGAGGCAAGAATACAAGAAAGGCACAAACCAAACTGAATACTCGACGCTAACCCTACTGCATCAGCTCTGTTTATATAGGCACAAGGCTGATCTAATCTAACAACCAAAATCTTAACTACTTTAACGGAAAACAGAAACTTAATCTAATCCAACTCCTAATCTGATTTAACCTAATCTAACTCTAACTAACTGGCCGACAGGGCCTGCAGGGCCTGTTGGTCCTGCTGCCCTTCTACCTGTGATGAAGGGGTTTAAAAGCGAGTTTAGAGATCTTCCTGTGATGAAGGGGTAGGCCGAGGTAGGTGCAAGGGAAAATAGCTGGGGTGGTAGGAAAGACTTGCAAGAATTAAAAGGCGTGTCTTTCATGTAACTGCAACAGTCAGTACAAGCAGGACAATCACAGATACATAAGTTTAAACCGTAGCTGATGCTAAGTCTGAGCTGTCGCTGTATTGTTACTGCACATTCGATAAGTCTTGCTGTCTGAAGGAAGGTAATTTCTTAAGCGGAATCTACATAAACATGTCAACTGATCTTAATTGAGACTTGAGAGGCAGTACTGCTGCCATTTAGCTCAAAATGAAGAAAAGAAGCAAATAATGTTAGAGGAGGAGAGACTTCCTGAAACTCTGGGCGACGATATATTACATCCGTTCACTTCCGCTTGGCGTTTTTTCCTTACCTTTTGCAGTTTGTTGGATGCAACTTTGACTATCGATTGTATCGATGCCTGGGTAGCTGCCCTTCCCGTAGTTCTGTGCTCTAAACTTTCAGTGGGTAGTAAAATGGACAAAGTTCAGGGTAAGGGGGCGTAAAAAATAGTGTGTGACAGACTGACAATGCTTCATATGCTAGTGCTGTTGTTGGTTAGCTAGCATATTTGCTAGAGATTTGCTCGGATGCTTTAAAAAAGATTATCATCCGTCATTCTCTTCGTCAGATTTGCAATTTTCAATGTAGTTTGCTGACGCAGGATTTGCCGGCCAGAGCAATGAAACGGACCTGAAGGTCCGGGTGAGAGCAACGTCGCAAGAAAATGCCTGTGCTGCAGGCTTCGAAGAATTTCTAATCCAGACTCTGTTCAGGTAACCGGTCATGTCAGAACTCAAAGCCTACATCTGATCTTGTCATATAATCTTGTATGATCTGGTACTAGTACATGGCAGTGACGGAATTAGTAGCCCAAGTCAACAAGGCATGTGCATCTCCTGTGCATTTCAGCATGTACATTAGTGATCAGAAGGGTCTGACTTTGACCGGGGGATGGGGGAAGGTGCCATGCAGGAACCCAAGAAAAACCGACCATTGACTGGAGCATCGGTATGAAGTATGATGAGGGATTAGCACGTTCCTTCTGCACGGAGACAAAAACATCATGGGAGCCACACCACCTCATGTTCTAAGGTCTAACCTAATCTGGATGAATTTTCTAAACTGGAGACAAGACAATGACCATTGGCCTACTGGTACTCTTTTTTTTACAAGCTTCTGCTTTCTGTATGGTTTGCTTGCTTAGGATTTTTTTCCGAGGACAAAAAAATCAATGTCGTTTCTTTCGTTTGGGAATTGGGAGAAACTGACCAGGTAATGACTATGCTTGAGACACCTGCATTTTGCTTACTCTGAAATTCACGTCCGTGTCTTCCTAATTATTGCTTCATTTTCCATTGTAGCCAAAAAAACCTCTTGCGCTTAAGCGGGAATGGATTGTATGATAATCAACAAGCTGTAGGTCTGTTAATTTTGTTCCAATGGAGTCTTAGGCCCCGTTTGAAACCTCTAGAGCTAATTGTTAGCTGCTAAAATTAGCTATAGAGGTTCCAAACAGGGTAGCTAATACCTCAGCTAATTATTAGCCAACCCCCCAGATAACAATAATCTCATTAGCTGGTCCAACTCAGCTAATCTCAGCTAATTGTTGGCTATTGTCCATTCTACCCCTGCCCTCTCTCCTCCCTCCCTCTCCTCCACGTTACAGAAAGCATTTCTCGCATTCGATCCATCGCACGCCGCCCTCCCGTTTATCCCAGTCGCGTCGCCGCCCTCCACAACCGGCCAGCGCACGGCCGTCCACCACCGAATTGCACTGCCGCCCTACTTCTAATCGTGTCGCCCTGCTTCAAATCACGTCGCCGCTGCCTGGTTCAAATCGCGCCGCCGCCCAGCTTCAACTCGCAGCACCTGGCAATGGATTTCTTCGGGGATGAGGAGGAGTACAACACGAATGTACTGACTATCATTCAAAGAAATCATGAACTTGTTTCAGGGGCAATATGGTCAATTAGCTCTAGCAACCAAAGAATTAGCTAAGGGTTCCAAACAGCCTCCAGCTAATAATTAGCTAGCTAATAATTAGTTGGTCCAATCCAGCTAATAGATTATTAGCTAGCTAACAATTAGCTCTAGAGGTTCCAAACAAGGCCTTAAAGACGATGTTTCGTAGGCATTTTGGGTGTGAACCTGTAAAGGTTTTCACGTGTAAGTGTGACTTTTGAATGTTTTCAGCTTAGAAGCATCACCCGCAAGGTCATAGTTTTTGCAAGCAAAGAACCAAATTTTGGGGGATACGACGGCGCCAGCGCCGAGCCGTCTGCTACTTACTACTATTTATAAGTCGCGGGTCGCGCGCGATCCGTTGGTAGTTTAGTACATCACCAACTCCCTCCCTTCGGCCGCTGCATCGCCTACCTCTCTGCTCTTCCGGATGGGGCTGACCCGCCGTCGCCACGCCACGGCAAGCCGGGCGCTCCTCCCGCTGATGTGGTGCGCGTCCGTCTGCTTGTTCCTCCCCTCCGTCAGCGCGCAGGCCGCCACCTTCACCAGCAGCATCGACGGCAAGGAGGCCACCACCTTCTCTTTCCCCATGTTCGACAAGTCCCTGCTGCACCTCCGCGACAACCTGACCTTCTCTAGTGACGCCACCGTCAACTCGAACGCGCTGCAAATCACCCCGGACAGCACCAACGATCCCCAGCATTACCTCGTCAACAGGGCCGGCCGCGTCTTCTTCCCGACCGCGTTCGTCCTCTGGGCCTCCAACTCGTCCAACGCCACCGCTGACGGCAAGTACGTTGCCTCCTTCTCCACCGTGTTCAAGGCCAACCTCTTCCGCTCAAGCTTGAACAAGAGCGTCAAAGGGGAGGGGCTCGCGTTCGTCATCGCGTCGAGAGGCGACCGCGAACCGCCGCCGGGAAGCTACGGCGAGTTCCTTGGCCTCACCAACGCGTCCACCGATGGCAACGCCAGCAACGGGTTCGTGGCCGTGGAGATGGACTCCGTAAAGCAGCCCTACGACATCGACGACAACCACGTCGGCCTCGACATCAACGGCGTCCGCAGCAGGACCGCGAACTCCCTCACCCAGTTCGGCATCCAGCTGGCGCCCCAAAACACAAGCACCGACGACGGCAGCTTCTTCGTCTGGGTTGACTACAATGGCACGTCGCGTTACGTGTGGGTGTACATCGCGAAGAACGAGAGCAAGCCCTCCACCCCGGTGCTCAACTCGTCGCTGGACCTCTCCACCATCCTCCTCGGCAAGAAGGCGTTCTTCGGCTTCTCGGCGTCCACCGGCCCGCAATACCAGCTCAACTGCTTGCTTATGTGGAACATGACCGTCGAGAAGCTCCCCGACGACAGCGCCACCACCGCCAAGAAGGCTGCCCTGTCTGGCTGGAAGCTTTGGGTGGTCGTCAGCGTGTCGTGCGGCGCCCTCCTGACGTTCGTGCTGCTCGCCGCACTGTATATACGGAAGAGGAGGAGCAGGATCGTCGACGACCCGAGCTCTGTGTTCAACAACATTGACTTCAAGAGCATCCCTGGGGTGCCCAAGGAGTTCGAGTACAAGGAGCTGTGGAGAGGGACCAACAACTTCGACGAGAAGATGAAGCTTGGACAGGGCGGGTACGGCGTGGTGTACCGCGCCACCGTGGTCGCGGAGCATGGCCAGAGCATGGAGGTCGCCGTGAAGCAGTTCTCCGGCGCCAACACCAAAGGGCAGGAGGACTTCCTCGCCGAGCTCAGCATCATCAACCGCCTCCGGCACCGGAATCTCGTCAAGCTCGTCGGTAAGAAAACGCTCTTGTTCTTCTCATCTTGCATGAATTGCATCACACGAGCTCAGTTCCAGCTCATTCTTAGCTCGATGTTGTTTAAGTTTTTGTCCGACGCGTTACACTTTGCGACCAAGTGATTTTGTAGTAGAATATTTCATTTCTAAATACATCACCTTAAATGCCGAGCAGAATCGCGATACGGAGTGGTTACCTTATGATTTGATTCAAAATATTATCTTGTTCTGTTCGATTGAAAGGGTCGCTTAACCAAATAGTACTTTTTTCCTGTTCGGTTGCTTGAAAAATGATATCTTCCAGGTTGTCTGAAATTTCAAGCACGCCTTTGAATATATACAAAACACTTCAGAATTTTTCAGACTAACCAATCACAAGAAACGACTATTTTTTATGTGTAGAAAACCAGTAGATGACATTCTGAGATAACTACATTCAAGTTTGACATGGCAACGTGTTACCTAACTTCAAATTTTAAAACACAACCAGTTCCCAGTAGTTTGAAGTCTCTGGTTAGTAATTATTACATGATTTGGGATTTGCGATTTATCAATTGACATTTGAAAATTACACGGAATTCTGTAAGACTCTAAGCATGGTGTCCTAATTTTTTGGTCTTGGCGTGTGCAGGTTGGTGCCACCGGAATGGCGTCTTGTTGCTGGTGTACGATTACATGCCGAACGGCAGCCTGGACAGGCATCTCTTCGGCGGGCCGGAGGCGGCGGTGCTCAACTGGAATCAGCGCTACAACGTCGTCACCGGCGTGGCGTCCGCCCTGAACTACCTGCACCACGAGTACGACCAGATGGTGATCCACCGCGACATCAAGCCGTCCAACATCATGCTCGACTCCACCTTCAACGCGCGGCTCGGCGACTTCGGCCTCGCCCGCGCCCTCGAGTCAGACAAGACCTCCTACACCGACATTATCGGAGTCCCTGGGACGCTGGGCTACATCGCGCCTGAGTGCTTCCACACCGGGCGCGCGACGCGGGAGTCGGACGTGTTCGGCTTCGGCGCCGTCATCCTGGAGATCGTCTGCGGACGCCGCATCTCCTGCAACAACTCCTCCGGTAACAGCCAGCTGCTGGAGGCGGTCTGGCGGCTCCACGGTACCGGCGGCCGCCGCATCCTAGAGGCCGTCGACGCGAGGCTCTCCGGCAAGTTCGACGAAGACGAGGCCGAGCGGCTCCTGCTGCTGGGCCTCGCGTGCAGCCACCCGAACCCCGGGGAGCGGCCGAGGACACAGGCCATCCTGCAGATCCTGACGGGCGCCGCCGGACCGCCCGACGTGCCCCCGTCGAAGCCAGCGTTCATGTGGCCCGTGATGCCCGTCGCGCGCGTGGGCGACGACGACGGCGACACGTCGACGTCGCGCAGCAGCACGGTGATGGACTCCTCGTCGTCGTCGTACTACGCTTCCTCGTCGCAATGGCCCCAGAACTTCCAGGTCAGCAACAAGGAGCATGACGTGAAGACGGTGTGAGCCCGGCCGGCGCGATCGAGCTGGACCAGTCAACGACCCGTGCTCGGCCGGGGCCTGGTCCGGACCGGGGAGTTGGCGGCCAACGTGCAGAATAAGACGAAACAAAACGGTGTAAAAAATGTTAATACTAAAATGGAGCTCTCGCGTTTGTTTTTTTTTTTTGCTCCGAGAGCTTTTCATTTGTTGTGTCAAGGGCAGCAGAGTTGTGATTAGCTCGTGCCTTTTGTCCGAACTGTTCCTTGGTTTCTTTGTGTCTTTAAATTGATCTTAAGCTTTTGATAATGTTCATACATGTAACTAGTACGGAGTAATTAAACTAGCCGCCACCTTGGCGCGTTTGTTGAGATTTTCACTAGTTCACCAGTTTTACTTACTAGCTCTCATCAGTCATCAGTAATCGCTATTCTTCACTGCTAACAGAAACTTTTCGTGTGCTCGTGTGCACTAGTATATATGTTCAATCCTGGGAGTGCGTACAGTTCGCTATTTCGCGATTTTTTAAAAATAATATTTAAAAAAAAATCAAATTTGTATGCATGTTTCAAAAAATTACAAAAATTTGTCGGCATTTGAAGTGCCGATTGAAGCTGATGTAGCGCAGTCAGCACTTCAAGTGCCGACCGCATGTTATTTTTGCAAATTTTTCAAATGGTCATACATATTTATTTTTTTTAAAAAAAATATTATTTTTAAAAAAATCCTATTTTGCGCGGTAATCAATTACAATATTTAAAAATATCATATAAATAAAAAATGAGTAAATCAGTACTTGAAAAATTTTAGGATAGATATAACATGTCACTAGTTTTTTATAAAAAAAAGTTTTAAAGTACTATAGATCAAGGGAGTGTTTGATACGGGCGCTAAATTTTAGCATCCGTCACATCCAATGTTTAGATATTATTTTGGAATTTTAAATGTATATTATTTACAAAACCATTTCATAATCAGTAGATTATTCGCGAGACGAATCTAATTAGTCTAATTACATCATAATTGTACAATGTGATGTCATAATAAATATTTACTTATTATGAATTAATTAGACTTAAAAAATTCGTTTCGTAAATAATCCTACGATTTTATAATTAATTCATATTTAGTTTTTCAAATCGATATGATGTCCAAATATCTCGTGTGACACGGAAGCAAACGCCTCTGAGTTGAGTTACCTATTGAGGTACGCCTCCTGACTACTGTATTTGAAAAGTTAGAATTTTCTATTGCCATTGCCACGGTGTCGTGCCACCTTAGGGCCTGTTCGCTTGACAGGGATTATATCCCCAAGAGGATTCAATCCTAGGAGGGATTGAGTGGATCCCTCTCATATCACTCAATCCCCACTAGGATTAATTCCCCTTGGGGATTAAATCCCTCCCTTCAATTATGTATTCTTTTGGTTAGGTTTAAATTCCTTTGGGTTTACCATATCTAAACATCATGCTCAACTACAAATTTAATTATAATCAACAAAGTGATTAAAGAAAAATATTAAACAAAAAGATAAAACTAATCACACAATAAAACCACGATTTGTCCAAATTATATAAGATTAAAGAAAAATTTTCAATAGTCCACATCCAAAGACAAGCACAAGACAAGGTTCACATTTCATCTGTTCTTCCATATAGGCCAATGGAACACATAGCTACATGATGACATAATACAATATAAAGTTCACATTTCATTTATTCTTCCATGCATGCTTGACACCATCAAGTTCCTTCCATAATTCCTCAAAGCGGTCTGAAAAATAGGAGACAACGATAATATAAGGCATTTTTACAACGATAAGAAATTCTCAAAATGAGAAGAAAGAACAGTTGAAAACATTCCAGCAGACTGCCTCTACAGTTTTGATATTCTACTGCCAGTGCCTGTTAGAGCAGACGTATGTCGACGTTTTTTTCCTTCGTCCAGTAGAACCCAATAGATATAATGCAGGGAATATAAACAACATCATGTCATCGTCCTCCTCATCCCTCCTCTTTCTAATACGCTCCCTTATTTCCATACTCATTGTAAACTCAAATAAAAATCATTAAAAATAAACATTAACAAAGTAACATGTAACTACAATTCAAGTCCATCAACCAAATAGAAAGTCATGTATATTCCACATCCCTGAAATTTTCTTCATATATCAAGTCTGAATATTTTCAGCTAATGAACTGCCAGTTTCAGTGCAGAACTAAGTAACAAATCTAAAACAAATCTATGTTATATATAATCTGAATGTTTATACATGAGGTAATTAAGTAACAAATCTAAAATAAAGTAACATGTAACTACAATTCAAGTAATTTGATACACGCATGCGATCTGATGACTCTGCAATATAAATATACAGATGCAAAGTAGAAAGAACTCTAAGTGCTAGTAAACTTACCAACTGATATCTGAAAATTACAATAATTCAAGTGTCAGGAATGTTTCTTGCCAAGTGAGAAGGATCCCAGGGAAATATCAACTTACACGTAAGAAAGTGAGTGAACCAATGCCTATCTCATCATGAAAAATATGGTAATGTGTTGGCCTTGTAGTTCCCTGATACAAACATGCACACACACTTAGCTGCTCAATCAGATGTTTGTGAGTAATTGAAAGAGTAGGGAGATGAGATGGTCTGTGAGAACACGGGCTGTGAGAACAAAAACCTGCTCAGGTGGCCTTCTCCCTTCTTCTTCTCTGTCTGTGAGAACACGGGCTGTGAGTGAACACGGGCGGCGTGCCCGCTCCAAATACACGGGGGTAGGCGGCGGCGGGGTCGTACCAGCGGAGGCAGCACGGGGGCGGTGGGGTAGGCGGCGGCGGATGGCGGAGGGCGATGGGGTAGGCGGCGGCGGGGGCGGCGGAGGGCGGAGGCAACACGGGGCGACGTGGGCACGACGGCAGCGGCGCGGGGGCGGCGGAGGCGCGACAGCTGCGGCACGGGAGCGGCGGAGGCGCGACGACTGCGGCACGGGGGCGGCGGAGGCGCGACGACTGCGGCACGGGGGCGGCGGAGGCGCGACTGTTAACATTAAGGGGCTCAGGATCGTCTAGGGTTAGACCAGTAGGGTAGAACTTAGGGGAATGGCGTACCTCTTTGTTCTGTCGGGGAAGAAAGAACGCCGCCATGGGCATGGTGGCGGTGGTGTTGAAGTCCGGCGACGGAGGAGAAGGTTAGGGACCTTCCTGTTGCTTCGGCACTGAACTCAGATCGGTAGGACTTAGGGTGTTTGGGAGAGGTAGAGGAGATGGTCGAACCTTCATCAGTGAGTCTAGCCTCTCTCTATATAGTGCCGCGCAACAGGGGGCCCTAACCAATTCTGTTGGGCGCTCCCGATCATTGCACTGGGATCAGGCGCATGCACATGGCCTTTGTGCATGCGGGGATGAGAGGGACTTGGTCCCCCTCTCCTCCCGGGAGATCTGTAGCTAACATTCTCCCCCCAGATCTCTACTTAGTTCTCAAACTGCACTTAACATAATATCTATTTCATTATAGATAAATGCATCGAGCATGCTGCATCACATTAGTCAGTTACGTACTATGTGACTCAACAACTACAATACACCTCTCCATTCTGAAACAGAATCTCAACTTATTTTGGGCCCCTTATCAATCCATAGATCATAGGCTTTCCTTAAACCCACGTCGACTAAGTGTTCTCTAAACACAGTGGGAGGTAAGCCTTTTAATGAGCGGATCCGCAAGCGTTTGCTTGGTACTAATATGCTCTACTTATTGTTTGATCTTGGATTCTCTCCTCAACAATATAACACTTAACTTAGATGTGTTTGGCAGCAACACACTACTTGTTGTTATAGGAGAAATATACTGTTGACTCATTGTCACAGTATAACTTAAGTGGTTTTAAAATACTGTCGACCACTCTTAAAACCGGAATAAATTTCTCAAAAACATAGTGCCTGTCCGACGGCCTCACAACTTGCTACAAACTTGGCATACATCGTGGTGGATGCCATCATAGTTTGTTTGGAGCTTTTCCACGACACAACTCCCTTTGCGAGTGTGAATATATAACTTAATGTGGACTACTTAGCATTCACTCATCTCGCAAGGTCTTAATTTAAATAACCCGCAATCGCTAGGTTATTTAATCTTTCATACATTAGCATGAGGTCGTTGTGCCTTATATAAATCTCAAGGCTTTCTTAATTTAATCCAGCGATCTATTTCTGGATTTCCTGATATCTGCCAAACATTCCGGCGGCATAAACTTAGTCAGGGCGAGTACATAATTGAGGATACATTTTCTTCCGACAGCAGAAGCATATGGAACCAATCTAATTTGATCGATCTCATATTGGTTCCTGGGATACTGAAAGTTCCCAACTTATCACCCTTGACTATCGGATCAGGCGATAGCTTACACGCATGCATACTATATACTTTATCAGTATATCTTCTAGTATGCCGTATGCGATAATCTTAATACCCCCTTAATGACATCTTAGAGAAACTCCAATCCTAACACATAGGAAAATTTCTCCAAGATACTTAATGTCAAAACGAGAGGACAATATTTCTTAGTTTCTAATAGTAGATGGACATTACCACTTGAAAACGGAAAGTCATCCACATGCTAAACTGGGAAAATAAATCCCCCATTCTTAAACTTAGCACAAACACAATTGTCCTCTACATTATTCTTAAAACCCAAAAATTTCTAATAGTCTAATTAAATTTCAGATACCCTTACTTAAAACTTATTTAAGTCCATTGAACTTAGATAAAACGGTATCATAAAATTTCCTTTCAATTTTATGACAAAACATTTAGTTTTGTCATATAGACATTCTCATTTAAAACTTATTGAAAATGTCGTCTTTATATCAATCTGATGCAGTTCTAAGTCATAATATGCCTTAATGATTCTTAAAGAATCCTTAAATAAGACATACAAAAATGTCTCATTTAATCTGCTTCTTATCTGAGTTGACACATTATTTTACTAAGTTGGAGACTTGTTCCTTTACTTCTTCGTTAGCATCATCTAGAAATGCAGATTCCTGAAATAACAGGAGCCTCATGAACAATAGATGTCGCTAATGAAGGTCCAAACTTAAGTGTTGGACAAAGGACAGTACCACAGGTACATGGAAAATTGCTCTTGAATCATAGGAGTGGATTCACTAAACCACTTCTCTTCAAGATTAATTTTTCTAAGTACCATGCTCCCCCTGATTAAAGCATCTTCTATAAAATGCATATCTCGTTTCTACAAACTTAACATGTCTGTTAGGACATTACAAAACAAGATCACTTAGACTTATCTTTGCAGTCAATAAAATTGACAACTTACTGTCTTAGGACTTTAACTTATTAATATTTTGGTTAAAATATAGCCTTAGCAGGACGACATACCCTTAATCTAAAATAGTTTAGAAAAATGGTTATCGTCTTGTCCATAATTCTTATGGTGCTTTTAGGCACAGACTTATTAAGGATCCAATTAAAATTATGAATGGTGGTTTGAATGCCTCCATCCATAAATTAATCGATAGAGTGGAATAACTTACCATACTACTTACTATGTCCACTGAAGTGCAAATGCACCTTATAGTCACTCTATTTTGCTAAGGTACACTCGATATAAAATACCGGACTATTTTGCCATTTTCTATAGAACCTTGCAAAAGAGTTCGAGAAATCGGCCATACGGGGTATATTGACCGTAGCACGGTCAGATCTTACTCTTTTAAACTTTAGATCATGCTGATATAAGAATCAGCCTTAAAAACATCTTAAATTTATCCAGAGCAACTGATGATCTGATCGTTATGATCTGATCGCTCTTAGATTGGATAAATGTTAATCAATTAATTTTAAATCACCGTTGGGCAGAATTAGAATCAATTGAGCTTAAATATAATAACATTATCACCAACGTTGGTCAGGAGATAAAAATTACCACAATCATTAAACTTAATTTCGCGTCTTTATTAATTTATTTGACGTATTTATCTTAATGCAATATATGCTTGAAACTCAGTCTAAAGAAACTAAAGCGGAAGAATTGACTAAATGTTCAATCCTCCCCCTCGAAAAATGGTCCATTAGGTAGTGCCATAATTTCGAAAATACGTCATCAATTCTTTTGCTCTTATCATTATTCTCAGATGATAAAATCATCTTGATAAAATAAATAAAGTTTGTCATGCTCAAAGGCAAGACTAGTGACTTTATTTCTAAGTGCGAAATTCATCTATTACCATTCTTGTTCATCCATTTTGGAAACTCCACATATTCCTTCATGTGGTGTTCCTCCTTACAATGTCTGTAGAAGTCCTTCAGGACATCATGTTCCTTTATACAAACTTATAAGAGGAGTCCTTAGCATAATTAAAACAAGTCTTATAATGCTTCTTCCCCTTTGTTCATGTTGCACATTATGACCTAAATCATTGTGTGCTTTCTTAATTCTTATACATAGTTTGAAATCAGCATCTACAAACTCCAACACTCTCGCTGTGAGTTGTAGATGATCACAAAATGATCATAAAACCTTAGTGTGATATCATAATAATGTGGACGACAATATCGTCCTCGAGCTCTTTATTCATGGGTTCCAGCTTTGAAAACCATGTCACAAAAACTTACTAAGTTTTTCTTAATAAGCGTGCTAGCATACGCCTTAGCAAAGTCACCTTCAGATACTCTTTGCAGTATCATGATGTGGGATAGAACCCCTAATTGGCTCCATAATCGAGCTCTTAATCATAATACATTTGTGTTACCACTGATTTCATTTAGTACGATATATCTTATTTTAATCTTATTTCGGCGAAGTCACGTAACCTTATGACAAAAACCTCTTGGCTTTCATCCTCTCAGATCACGGGTTTCGCACGCTTAGTTAGACAATCAAGCATTACAGCAAGATTTATGTCCTATAGCACAATCACTATCTTAATATCTCATCTCCGGGAACTGTAGTTCTCACCATTGAAAGACTCAATGCCGGAGATATGACTTAACAAATTTCTAATAAGGAACATTATCAAAATATATATTATAACAGATATAATATGATACATGAAAATTTAACGTTGGTCAACATTAACATGTGATACACTTAATACTTAAAAGACGAATTAATTCTACATCACCGTTGGGCAGAAAT
Source organism: Zizania palustris (assembly GCA_019279435.1). Taxonomy (NCBI): domain Eukaryota; kingdom Viridiplantae; phylum Streptophyta; class Magnoliopsida; order Poales; family Poaceae; genus Zizania; species Zizania palustris. The sequence goes on along the minus strand of JAAALK010000283.1, from coordinate 38,852,633 downwards.
AGAATCAATTCAACTGAACCATAGTAATTTCATCACCAACGTTGGTCAGGAGATAAAATCACTATGTTAACAAAATACAACATTTATAATGCCAAAATTAAATTATCTCGTTGGTTCAAATCTAATTGACAGAATAAATGCTACTTAATCGATAGGATGAACATGGTACTAAACTTATAAACAGTGTATTCACAGCGGAAGTCTTAAAACTAATTAATACACTGCTTAATCAGTAATAAAAGACTTAATCTAAACATGCACAACAAAAGACTTAATTTTAATTAATACACTGCTTAAAACAATAATAAAAATTAAATTTAAACTTAAACAAAAGGTTCTAAATTAATATTTCCCAATTAAATATAGTCCTTTGACTAAATTCAATAAGGGAAAACATCATGAAATGCTTAAGAATTACTGTTTAAAACAGTAATAAAATCTAAATTTAAATTTAATCAAAATCTAAACGAATATTTCTCAATTAAATATAGTCCTTAGACTACATTTAATAAAGAAAACATCATAAAATACTTAAAAATGCTGCAAAATTCAGAATAAATTTACTGAGTCTGTACAAACTTATACAAAATTTTTTTACCCGTAGATAACTTATATTTTCCTTAATTTGGGGCATTTTTCTGAATTTCCAGGTATTACTTATTTGGAAAAAACAATTCTGAAAATCAGGAAAAACAGAAAAGAAAATTCGGCCCAAAACTGTACTTAAGGTCCAGCCCAACAACAAATTTGGCCCAGCACACAGGCTAAAACAGCCTCGGCCCACAGCTCCCCCCGCCCGCGCGCACCCAGGCCGCAACCTGGGCCTGGGCTGCGAATTCACGCCCCCGCCTGGGCTTGAAGGCGGTCCAATCGCTGCTGGCCGTCGGATCTGATCCGACGGCCGCGCGTTGATTTCGCCGCAACAAAAACCCCGACGCGCCACCGACCCGAAAACCCTAGCTCATTTTCTCGCGCGCGTGTGCGGGAGACCGAGAGCCGAGCGGCGGCGGGGCGAGAGCGCGAGCGCAGAGCGGAGCGGCGACGGGCCGGCGCGGAGCGGAGCTACGGCGGGCCCCGAACGACGGCGACCGGCGGCGTGCCGCCCACCGATCTGCTGGCCGGAGTCGCGCGCTCACCCGTGGGTGAGCGGCGCTCCGTCTTGTTGACCGGCGACGGTCACAAACGGCGTCCCGACGGCGGTCTTCCCGGACTCCGGCGAGCGGATCCGGCGGCGAGGAGCCATGGTAAGGACCCGACTCCCTCTTAGTTCATTTTAGGTTTAGGGTTTGGGTGAAACCCTAACCCTAGCCGTCTAATTAGGGTTTTCGGTTCCCCTTTTTTTTTGTTTGTTCTTCGTTGGCCGAACCAAAACATAATCCCTTCGGGGATTTCTTACCGAGGTTTAGGGTTAGGGTTTCGGGAACCCTAACTCCTCCCTCCCTCTCTTTTTTTTTGTTTTCTTCTTTCCCTCTGTTCTTATGGTTCATATTGCGGGGTGCTTAGGTGTTTTCTTAGGGGATCATAGAAGTTCACAGGGGGGCTGAGTCGGGATTTCTGAGGGGAGTCTGAGAGGATTGCTCACTGCATCCGAGAGAGTCTCAGCGGCAGGCTTAGACTTAGGGTTCCCCGAAAACCCTAATCCTAAGTTCTTCCCTGTTCGGGATCTGAGTGCAGTGGTGGCGTCGGCTCAAGGGAGCCCGACGCCACCCTACCCCTAACTCGCCTACCCTAGAATAAACCTTTGCTCTGATACCATTGTTAACATTAAGGGGCTCAGGATCGTCTAGGGTTAGACCAGTAGGGTAGAACTTAGGGGAATGGCGTACCTCTTTGTTCTGTCGGGGAAGAAAGAACGCCGCCATGGGCATGGTGGCGGTGGTGTTGAAGTCCGGCGACGGAGGAGAAGGTTAGGGACCTTCCCGTTGCTTCGGCACTGAACTCAGATCGGTAGGACTTAGGGTGTTTGGGAGAGGTAGAGGAGATGGTCGAACCTTCATCAGTGAGTCTAGCCTCTCCCTATATAGTGTCGCGCAACAGGGGGCCCTAACCAATTCTGTTGGGCGCTCCCGATCATTGCGCTGGGATCAGGCGCATGCACATGGCCTTTGTGCATGCGGGGATGAGAGGGACTTGGTCCCCCTCTCCTCCCGGGAGATCTGTAGCTAACAGCGACGGCTAGGGCTTAGAGGAAAAAATCCACTCCTGGGCTGGGGTGGGTTAATTCCCGGCCCAGGTGAGGGAAAAACCCCAGCGCTGGGCCGGGAATAAATCCCCCAGTGGGCTAAACGAACACGTTATTTTTAATGGGCTGAGTTTCTTTCCAAACCGGGCTGATCCCTGGGGATTGGGCCAAAATCCCTGTCAACCCCGGCCCAACCGAACAGTGCCTTAGAGGGACGAAGAGAAGTTATATTTTTTACTCTTTTTATTTTATTAAAAAATAGAACAAAATAGATAAATTGTTGATAACAATAAAATAATAAATTAGCCATTGTTAATAAAATAATACTATTAAGTGATATATAAAAAATATTGAATTGACATATTATCTTTATTTATGAACCAAGTAGTTAAAAATGTAAAAAATGACAAAATTTATTACGGTACGGTTGAGTACTTGGCTGTGTGGGCTATATGAACAAGTACAACTCAGTCCGACGAACCTTTCTCCGTATACATCGCCAACTACAATGATGTTCCGTATGGGGCTCCGCCGCCGCGCCATGGCCAGCAGCGCCCTCCTCCAGCTGCTGTGGTGCGCGTCCGTCTGCCTGTTCCTCCCCTCCGCCCGCGCGCAGGCCACCATATTCACCAGCACCATCGACGGCAAGGAGGCCACCACCTTCTCCTTCCCCATGTTCGACAGGTCCCTGATGATGCTCAAAGATAATCTGACCTTCTCCAGCAACGCCACCGTCACCCAGGAGGCGCTGCACATTACCCCGGACACCGGCAACAGGCCTGAGATCTTCCTCGCCAACAAGGCCGGCCGCGTCTTCTTCCCCAACCCGTTCGTCGTCTGGGTCTCCAGCTCTTCCAATGCCACCGCCGGCGGCAAACACATCGCCTCCTTCTCCACCGTGTTCAAGGCCAACCTTTTCCGGTCCAACTTGAACAAGAACGTCAAAGGAGAGGGGCTCGCGTTCGTCATCGCGTCGAGAAACGACGGCGAGGTGCCGATCGGCAGCTACGGCGGGTACCTTGGCCTCACCAACGCCTACACCGATGGAAACGCCACCAACGGGTTCGTGGCCGTGGAGCTGGACTCCGTGAAGCAGTCCTACGACATCGACGACAACCACGTCGGCCTCGACATCAACGGCGTCCGCAGCACCACCGCGAACTCCCTCACGCCGTTCGGCATCCAGCTCGCGCCCATAAACACCACCAATGACGACGGCAGCTTCTTCGTCTGGGTCGAGTACAATGGCACGTCGCGGCACGTGTGGGTGTACATGTCCAAGAACGAGACCAAGCCCACCGCCGCGGTGCTCAACGCGCCGCTGGACATCTCCACCGTCCTCCTCGGCAACAAGGCGTTCTTCGGCTTCTCGGCGTCCACCGGCCAGGGTTACCAGCTCAACATCGTGCGCATGTGGAACATGACAGTCGAGAAGCTCGTGGCGGCGATCGGATTACTCGCCGCGCTGCACATCCGGAAGAGGAGGAGAAGGATCGGAGACGGAGACAACCCGTACAACACCATCGATTTCAGGAGCATCCCGGGCGTTGCCAGGGAGTTCGACTACATGGAGCTCAGGAAAGGGACCAACAACTTCGACAAGGCGATGAAGCTTGGGCAGGGCGGGTACGGCGTGGTGTACCGCGCCACCGTGGTCGGGGAGGATGGCCGGAGCGTGGACGTCGCCGTGAAGCAGTTCTCGTCAAGCTCAGCATCATCATCAACTGCCTCCGTCACCGCAATCTCGTCAAGCTCGTCGGTAAGCAAATCTCCACTGCTATTTCTCATTTCGCGTGGCTTTCGTACGCATCAATCGTTTGAGAACGTGACACAAAAAAAAAGAATTTACACTTTTAATAAGTCAAACTCTTCATGGTTTTATAAAAAAATAAACCAACAATTATATTGTCAACCTAATTTCATTAAACAAATCATAAAAGCTATTTTAGTATTTATTTATTTGATACTGTAAATATTAGTAATTTTTATGTAAATCTGTTCAAAGCGGAGGATATTTAATTTTAAAAAAAAGGTTAGATGATTTATAATATGAAAGTGAGGTAGTAGTTTTGATAAAATTCTGAGATAATGACGCACAAGTAGACAAGCAAATTGATGTAGTTTTAGAAGCTCGCCTTCCATGTGGCAACTTGGCACATACGTCCATCAAACCATGACTAGTTCCCCCCTTTCAACCGAACGTATTTGCAAATTGCAAGTTGAGCGAATCATGAGCAATGCACACGGGATTGGCCCGGTTTGACAATGTGATATTGCAAAATAATGGGTCTGTTTGATTTTTTTAGGAACTAAACTAAACTTTAGTCACCTTTTTTTACAAGATTAAATTTTAGTCTCTCCCAGTTCGGTTCTAAGGACTAAAGGATTAAAAGAGGGTGAGGGTTGAGAGATAAATAGCACTTGTTGGCGTAAAAGATTACGCTAACAGGTTTCTGTAGAAAAGAAACTAACAAACGAAGTGTTTGCGAAGCAAACTGTTCTAAGCCTCCGAAAGGATAATAACTTAGAATAGTTCGAAAGTGTGTATTGATTCACTTGTAATCGGTCCTCACTACAGGATGAAATGGGGGGTATTTATAGGCCTGAACATTAAGGAAAAGACCTATTTACCCCTTTATTACAACCGACATTAAGGAAACTATTCGGTTTCCTTAATAGGGCTAAAATGGTAAAAGACTAATCTAATAGGATAGAAAATAAGTCTTCCATCTTAGCTGGCAGAAAAGATCCTGAAGGGCTTTGGCCCGAAGACATACTTCGAACCAATGCCTGTCTTCGGGCTTCGAACCAGGTTCCAAGCACCTTCGAAGATGGCCTTCGAACAATCTTCGAACTGGTTGGCTGTCTTCATGCTGCTTTGGCAATAACCCCGAAGATGAGATATTTTCTCCCAACAGTAGCCCCTCGAATACGCTTCTCCGTTCGACCTGTAACGTTAGGAGAGCAGTATACGGAAAGAAAAGATAACCAATCATAGGGGTTATTGATTTTGTTTTATCTCTGAAATACATGAAGACATGAACTTCGAATCAGTCATAAGGTAATTACTTTTCGAACTATCTTAGAACTGATTCAGAAAATTCGAAAGTCTTTTTAGACTTAGAAAATATAGCCGTTAGTTTCTGTTTCTAACGGAGTTATACGAAGCGTTATTTTCGGAGGAAAATAACAGGCGGGAATGCGAAAAGGCAGAGCCCAAACGGTAACAAACGGAAAGTTAGACTATAAATAAAGAACTCCAGAACTTACTCGATTACCTTTTCACTGCTTGCTCCCAGTCAAAAGCCTTTTGAGCCCTTTGAGTTCTTGAGCCCTAGCTTTCGAGTTCTTGAGTCCTAGTCCCCACTCTCTCAGATCGATCCAGTAATTGCGATGGCGAAGACCAAAGGCTCTGCGCCTCCTTCGACCTTGGCTCGTCAACAAGCGGCTGCGGCAGCGGCAGCGGCAACAGTGGCGGCGACGCCTTCGATGCAGGCGACAACTTCCATGGCGGCAAAGGGAAAAAATCCCCAAATCGCCGATGATCAAGGTCTGTGCCCTCCATCGACCAAATATTTGGACCAATCTTTCGAATTAGGACCTTCAACCCGGAGAAGTAGTAGTGTTCGAAGCTTTTTTCGAAGCCGGTTTGGGTCTTCCTGCAGTGGACTTCCTGGCAGAGGTACTCGAACTGTTCCATATAACTCTCCCTCAATTATCTCCGAACGCAGTAGCTAGATTAGCTATTTTTGAATGGGCCTTAAGAGCCGAAGGATGTGAAGGAAGGGCGGAAATCTTCGCTGCATTACATAGAGCAACCTGCCAGCCAAAAACCTTCGTAGCTCCCGGAGGTGAAAAAGTAGTAACGTCTTTTGGCAGTATCAACTTTAGACTTCGGGATGAGTACGCCCTTCGCTTTCCTGCTAAAGCCATCAACGCTAGGTGGTACACCGACTGGATTTTGAAATGGTTCTATGCCGAAGTCGGGGCAAGCAACCCTCTGGCCGGACCCCTTAGAGAAATCCAATTCCGAAAGGAGGCTTTGGTGCGTCCTGACGAAGGTCAATTCGAAGTCCGTCTGAACTTGCTTGAAAAAGTTAGCCGAAGGCTCAGTATGCGGGATTTGGCAGAAGAGTTCATCGGTCTTCAAATTCCTCCACTGATGGCCGACTGGCCTATTATCTTCGAAGATGATTCCGAAGGTGGTCTTCGCAGAATTAACTTGACTTCAAGTCCTACAGGTAACTTCGAAAACAACATGCATTAAACATATTTGCTTCGAAGAAAAAACTGACTTGAATTATTTATTTTGTAGAAACTTCAGCCCCTGTTACTTCAGAACAGATTATAAGGGCTTCGGAAAAAATCTTGGGTGCTCCAACTCCGACCGAAAAAGAGTGGCGAATTAAGCTGGTTGGGAGTTGGGAAAGATTTAACAGAGTATGGGGAATGCTGAAACTCACTCCTCCCCCTCTGATGGATTGGGCGCCTTTGGAGAAAGGGCCTCAAAAAAGGAAAGCCGAAGCTGGAACTTCAAGTTCAGCAAAAACTCCGGTGAAGAGGGTTGCTCGGAAGCCGAAGAACCTCGCACCTTTAGATCCTATACCTTCGAGCTCCAGAGCTTCCGTTTCCGATTCCCAAGAAGAAGTGGAAAGGTTACTTGTGCGCCTACTCGAAGAGAATGAAACTCAAAGGGCCGCACAAACCGGAGTACCTGCGAACGTACCGGAGTCCGGAGAAAATGTTGATCAACCAAGGACTTCGGTAGTTCAAGAAGATGTAGCTCAGGAAGAAGTTCCTGTGAATGAAAGTGGGGTCGAAGTCACTATGGCTTTGATTCCCGAAGAAGCAGCGAGGACTACCCAGGACGATGCTCCTGCAGTCCATGATTCAACGGCTGATTCAGATGAAGAATTAGCTTTCGATCCACCAATCAGTCCGACAACGACTCCTCCACGGACTGCCGAAGGTAGAACTCGAAGAACTTTTGTATTTATTTGAATTTTTATACTATGTATAATACTTTTGATTACTTTGCAGAACCCACTCCTATGGAAGAAGTCCGCCAGGAGGAAATAATTCCTGAACCTTCGACGACTTCGGAGCCAGCCCCGAGAGTTACTCAAAAGGGGCCTGGAAGAGGCAAAAGACAAATAGAGCCCCTGCCTGCTATAAGCTCCGAATCAACTCCGTCTGATTCAACAGACGAGAGCCAATCTTCTAGGGAGGCTCAAACTCCAGTGGCTCCGAAGACCGTAGGCCAAAGCTCCGGTCCTTCATTGAACGAAGATGACCAAGAGGCAATAAGCATGCTCCCCTTGCTGGCTCCTTTCTTAGGGCAAACAACTGGTCTTCGGACTTTGCTCGAACCTTTGGATCGAGCTAGTCGTGAGATAGGGGAGACCGAATTAGTGGCCATCCTGCGCAAGGCTGACAGGACGGAGCTTAATGCCATTATTGAACGTACAGCTTATCAGGTATGAAACAACTGCAAATTATTATAGAATTTATCTTCGAATGAATATTTACTTTGATTTTTACTTTGGCAGCAAACTGTCTTGGCCCGAGCTGCAAGTCTATGCAATGACGAAGAAATTGCTCGGCTTCGGGAAGAAAATAGCACTCTTCAAAGGAATTTTAACATCTCTGAAAGTCGAGTGACTCAAATGGACAATATAATATTAACAGAGCGAAGGGCCAGGCAAAGCTTGGAAGCTGTAAAGAAAGAGCTCGAAGCGGAAAGGATTGTGCTTCGAGCAGAGGTTGACAAACTGCGGGCGGAGCATGCTACTGCAGGGTCTAGGCTCGTCCGGCTTGAAGAGGAAGCTAGCCAATTGTTGACACAGAAAAACACTTTGACCACTGAGAATGCTAGGCTTTCTGGGGTTTTGGACGAAGTTACTTCGACGAAGGATGCGCTGAACGAAGATAAGTTGAAGTCTGAGAAGGTGGCTGCGGAGGTTATGAATCAGTTGTTAGAAGTCCTGGAGTACTTCGGTACTACTGGAATTCTCCCTTCTGATGATAACATCAGCCTTCTGCGCCGGTTGAAAAGGATCCAAGGGGTGGCAAAGCAGATGAAGACGGCGGGCATTAGATACGGAGAACTCTCCGGACATGTGTCTGCTGTTGGTCTACTTCGCTATTACGAGGATTTGGGCCGATCAATAACTCCGGACGCAGGAAGAGGTCCAATCACCTTCGACGACGACCGACTTCTCAAACCTTCCGAAGGTGTAGCTGCTGCTTGGCGGGCCTTCCAAACTTCGTGGAGAGCCGAAGGTCGATCTGCGATCAAGGCTTGGATTGATGAAGGCCAACGCCAGAAACATGTTCGGAGCCAAGCTTCGAGCAGCCAACCTCCTTCAAACCCACAGGTTTAGGAATGTTTTAGGATTTTTAACCGTGTAAAGCTTTGTGCTTGTAAACATTTATCAATGAAAATCTTGTTTGTCATATTTTTAGGCTTTGCCTCTTATCGAAGATATCGAAGTGTTAGAGCTTAACAGCGAACTTCGCTCACTGTGGAACACCTTCGAACTTCTAAAGAGTTATAAGCGTCCTCGATTTCTTATCCCTCGAGATGACTCCGGCGTTATTGCGCCCGAAGTAATCAAAGACGTATTGTCTTATATTAAAGAGGAAGATAAAGAAATCGACGCAAACACCTCGTCTTCTGAAGACGCTAATTGGTCCGAAGACGAAGGTGAAGCCCAAAATAAAAAATCTGAAGATCTTAGAAGCTGGGAGAGAAGCCCCGAGCGGCTTCGAACATGGGCCGAACTTCAACAAGAACAGAAGGATTTTAGAGCTTCGAAGGGGAGAAAGAGAGTTAAACGTAAAGTTCTTAGAACTTCCGATGTTGGAACTAGTCGTTCCACCCCTAGCTCTCGGGACCGAAGAGGTCTCCGATTCCTTCTTGGTATAGATACCAATTTTTCATAATGTAATCTGTAAACATATTTGTTTCAATAATGAATGCCGATTTAAAATTGTCTCCATATTTACTAGCCCCTCTTTGGGTATAAGCAACTTCGAACTGCATTCAAAGATGGTTATGCGCAAAGAAAAAACTTCGGAGTACAATTTTTGGGGGTTCGGAGCCCCTCTGTCATTTTTAAAGATCTTTTGAAATCTTATGAAATGTCTTTGACCTTTGTAGTCAGAAGAATGGTAACTTGGTACCTTTGTTTGCTTTACGAAAGAAATCAATTAAGATAACTTCGAGGACACTTTAGTGTCTTAAGAAATTTGTCACTTTGGACTTATATGAACAAACATTCGAAGCTCATGGCTTAAATGCTGTTTTGCTTTAGCCACCTTCGGCTGTTTTTTGCAGAAATCTACCAGCCGGAGCTTGGATTTCGCAGAAATTGTAGCCACCTTCGGCTATTTTTGCAGAAGTCTACCAGCCGGAGCTTGGACTTCGCAGAATTTGGCCACTTGGGCTCTTTTTTGCAGAAGTCTACCAGCCGGAGCTTGGACTTCGCAGAATTTGGCCACTTGGGCTCTTTTTTGCAGAAGTCTACCAGCCGGAGCTTGGACTTCGCAGAATTTGGCCACCTTCGGCTCTTTTTACGGAAGTCTGACAAGCTGCAGCTTGGACTCTGCAGATTTTGGCCACCTTCGGCTCTTTTTACGGAAGTCTACCAGCCGAAGCTTGGACTCCGTAGAATGTGGTATTGGCTCTTTTACGGATGCCTACAAGGTATCAGCTTGGGCTCCGGATGGATTTCAGCCACCACACCGGAGGCCTCGACTTTATGGGTACGAAGTCCGGAAATACAGCCCTGCTTGATAACACTTCCCTCTCGAACGACTTCTGTCCCAGCGCGTCCGCTCGGGAAACTAGGAGCGTCAAGGGGAAGGCAAGCCACAGGGTGTATGCTTTATTAATTTAGAGGTGATTACAAGCGAATTACAAGGAGCCCTTATGCGAAGTATCGCTTTAGGTGCTCCGCATGCCAAGTATGTGCTAACTCTTCACCTTATAAATTAGCTAATTTAAATGAACCAGGGCGCCCCGAGCGGACGATTAGATATGGACCTTCCCATTTATTGCCTAACTTCCCTGGTGCTATAATGCTTCGTAGAACAAGATGACCCGGCCTTAACTCACTAAGCTTAACCTTCGGGTCATACCAAGTCTTCGTCTGCTGATGATATTTTGATAAATTAGCTACAGCTCGAAGCCTTGTCTCTTCTGACAAATCTACCGAAGCTTGTCTTTCTTCTTCGATGTTTGGTTCGGTGCTGCGAAATGAGCCCCCTTTGAGCTCCGTTGGAGTCATAGCTTCATCTCCGAATAGTAGTCTGAACGGAGTAAAACCTGTGGACCTTGTTTGCGTAGTCCGAATGGACCACAGAATCTTCGGAAGCTCTTCGGTCCACAGTCCCTTTGACAACCCTACTATTCTTCGATTTAGCCCTGATAAGATATTTCCATTGGCTCGCTCAACGGCTCCATTCGACTGAGGATGTCTCACTGCAGCAAAACATAGTTGAATGCCTAGGTCTTCGCAAAACTTCCTGAAGGGTTCTGCGTCGAACTGTGTTCCATTATCAACTGTGAGATATTTAGGCACTCCGAACCGGCAAATAATGTTCTTCCAGAAGAATTTCTGTACATTATTCGAAGTGATAGCTGTTAAGGGCTCTGCTTCGACCCACTTAGAAAAATATTCGATAGCTACCACTGCGAACTTTAAATTTCCCTTTGCTAACGGAAAGGGACCAATTAGATCCATACCCCATCTGGCCATTGGCCATACCGGAGCAATGACTTGAAGAGCTGTTGGTGGGCGATGACTCCGTCGACCCATCCACTGGCATCCTTGACAAGTGCGGACCAAGCTCTCCGCATCAGCTGTTATTGTGGGCCAATAAAGCCCCTGGCGAAGTGTTTTTCCTGCCAGAGCTCTAGGGGCTAAATGACTTCCACAAAGGCCTTCGTGAATTTCTCGAAGAATTTCTTGGCCTTCGGCTTGAGATATACATCGGAGTAGAGGGGAACATACTCCGGCCTTGTATAATATACCGTTGATTAACTGATAGTTTCTTGCTCTGAGCTTTAATCTTGACAATTGGGGCTCTTCGGGCAAATTTGTTCCTCCTTGCAAGAGTTCTATGATTGAATCTTTCCAATCTGCACTAGGAATGCAGAGAATCTCTGCAGAAGCAACTTGTGGCACCGAAGGTATATTGAGCTCCTCATAGAAAGCTTCGTTAGGCACATCCACAGCTCCGGCAGCAGCCTTCGCTAAAATGTCTGCTTGCACGTTTTCAGCTCTTGGTATACTCCGAATGGAAATACCCTTGAAATGTGCTTCGATCTTGCGAATTTCTTCCAAGTACTTCGCAAGCTGTGGGTGTCGGACTTGAAAACTTTTGTCTACGTGCCCTGCTACTATCTGAGAATCTGTTTTTATAATTATTCTTGTAGCCCCTAGAGCACGTGCTTTCCGAAGTCCCAATAATATTCCTTCGTACTCCGCTATATTATTGGTAGACTTAAAGTTGAGTCTTGCGGAGTACATTGCTCTTTGTCCTGATGGTGAAATTAATACTGCCCCAATGCCTGCTCCGGATGCTTGAAAAGCCCCGTCGGAGTAAATAATCCAAACTCCGTCATCTGATTTTTCCGGAGTCAACTTCGCAGGTGGAGTCCACTCTGCTACGAAGTCTGCTAGGACTTGAGATTTGATAGCTGTCCTTGCCAGGAAAGATATGCCGAAGGGTGCTAGTTCTACTGCCCACTTTCCAATCCTTCCAGTGGAATCTTTGCTTCGGAGCATATCTCCTAAAGGATATGAAGTTGGTACAATTACATTATGAGCCAAAAAATAATGCCTTAACTTCCTCGAAGCCATTATCAGAGCATAAACGAACTTTTCAAGTTCTGAGTATCTTGTCTTTGCTCCTGACAATGCTTCGGATACAAAATAGACAGGATTTTGGACCAACTTCCCTTTGATATCTGCTTCTCTGACAAGGACTGCGCTGACAGCTGAGCCTGTAGCTGCAAGATACAGAAGTAGGGTTTCGTCCGCAATAGGCACCGTAAGTGTAGCAAGATTGCTGAGATAATTTTTAATGTCTTCGAAGCTTCTCTGACACTCCGGTGTCCATGCAAAATCTTCGGACCCTTTCAAAGCTTTAAAGATTGGCAAACTCCTCTCTGCAGACCTTGATAAAAACCTGCTAAGTGCGGCAAGACGTCCAGTCAGCTTTTGCACTTGCTTTAAATTCTCGGGAGGAGCCATCTTCTGCAGCGCAGTTATTTGAGTAGGGCTAGCTTCAATTCCCCTGCTTGAAACTAAGTACCCTAACAACTTTCCAGCCTTAGCTCCGAATATACATTTTTCGGGGTTAAGGCGGATCCCACATGCCCGAAGGCTATTGAATGTTTCTGCTAAGTCTAGGCTATGTTGGTGCTTTAAAGCACTCTTTATTACAATATCATCCATATAGGCCTCTACATTGCGACCTAGTTGATGACCTAGAGCCTTAGCAACTAATCTTGAAAAAGTAGCCCCGGCATTTCTTAAGCCGAAGGGCATTCTTACATAACAGAAGACTCCCGAAGGAGTTACAAAGCTCGTCTTGATTTCATCTTCGCGCTTCAACCATATTTGATGATAACCTGAATACGCGTCGAGGAAGCTTAATAACTCCGAACCTGCAGTGGAGTCAACTAGCTGATCAATTCGGGGCATGGGGTAGGGGTCACGTGGGCACGCTTTATTCAGAGATGTGAAATCAATGCACATGCGCCACTTTCCGGAGGACTTCTTCCTGACGAAGACTGGGTTGGCTAACCATTCTGTATGGGCCACTTCTCTGATAATCCCAGCCTTCAGCAGTTTTTCAACTTCGTCCTTAGCTAAAGCAGCTCTCTCTACAGACATCTTCCGGAGCCCTTGTCGAACAGGCCGGGCCTTCGGGTTTACAAGCAAACTATGCTCAATAATATCCCGATCGACTCCGGTGATATCTTTGTCAGACCAAGCGAAGACATCCAAATTTTCTTCTACGACCTTTTCCAAGGAAGTTGCAACTTCGGGAGGTAAATCTTTACCAAATTGAAAAGTGTATTCTTTACCATCTTTGACAATGACCTTCGTTGCAATTTCTCCTTCGGGACTTGGTCTTGGAAATGACTTCTTCGAAGCTTCGGAGGAGGCTGAAAAAATCTCTCCATTATCTTGGACACTGTTTACTTGCCTCGGGTCAAGAGGAGGACCATGACCATATTCTGCCCTCCGAGCTATGGCTTGATCTCCGAAGATTGTCAGAACTCCTGATTGTGTGGGCATCTTCATGCACAAGTAGTTGTGATGCGCCACAGCTCCGAACTGATTCAACATGCCTCGCCCAAAGATGACATTATAAGCATACGGGGCGTCCACCACATCAAAGATAACTTCTTCAGTTTGGGCTAGTAAACCTTCTCCGAAGGTTACTTCCAGGCCTATTTGGCCAAGTGCATCTAGCGGAGGTCCTGCAAAGCCTTGCAGAGGACGAGCCGCTGGGAGGAGATGCTTCCGGGAAATGCATAACTGATCGAAGGCTTGTACAAATATGATATCTGCCGAGCTACCTCCGTCAATTAGCACCCTTCGAACTTCTGTTCCTGCAATATCAGCAGTAATAACCAATGGATCTGCATGCGGGAACTTGATACCAGCTGCATCCTCCGCAGAGAAAGATATTGGAACATGAGACCACTCCGGCATTGCAGCTGCAGATGACGAAGTCCCAATGTGGCCTACTTCTCGAACGTACTCTCTTCGCTGTCTCTTGGACATGCTTCCGAGGGTACCTCCTCCGGAGATAGGGAGAACTACTCTCTTCCCTCTATCTTGCCCTTCTTCTTGCTTCGGAGGTGGCATAACATTGGCCACCGGAGGATGCCTTGCAGCATCAAAATTTTCTATCCGCGCCACAGCCTGGACCGGCTCCGGGCGCACTGCTGCTGCTGGACTTCGGTCGGTACTACCTCGACCCGAAGTTCTCTCCAAGTATTCTCCTCGAAGGGTAAGAATAGCCTTGCAGGTGTCAGTTGCATGGCTTCGATTCTCTCCATGAATACAGCAAAAAAGGGTCTGGCCCTTGCCAGCCGTTTTCCCTGGCGGCCTCCAGCCGCTGGACTTGTTCCCCGCAGACTGTGGAGCTCTTGGCGCAAACTTCTGCGGGGGTGCAATGTTTAAGACCTCAGAGCGAGGGTGCTTTTGCCCTCTTCTTCTATCATGTTGCACTTCGGAGACTGGTTCTTGCGGCTGAGCCGAAGTCTTCACCTCTGCTTTAACTTCTGTCAACACTGTCGAAGTAGCAGTAGTCCTCCGAAGCCAACCTTCTTCTGACTTCGAGTACTCCTCGAAGTACGACATCAGCTGTGATACCGTGGTGATGCTCTTTCGATGCAATTTATCCAGAAGGCCTTTATGACTGACGCCTTCCCGAGCCGCATCAACCACTGAAGATGTAGACAGCCCCCAGATTTGCGACTTCGTGTGAGCGAAGCGCTTGAAGTACTGTCTCAATGTTTCTCCGGGGAGCTGCTTCACTTGGAAAAGGCTCCCTGTCGACATGGGGGGCACGAAGGTGCCCTGAAAGTTACTTATGAACTTCTTCTTCAACTGTGACCATGAAGTGATTGATCCTGGTTTTAAAGACCAGAACCATCTCAACGCCACTCCTTGAAGGGCTAACGGGAAGCACTTCGCCATAGTTTCTCTGTCTCCGCCACTAGCCTCGATTGCTAGGGCATAAGAACGCGCAAACTCACTAGGATCTTCGTCTCCGGCATACTTGCAAAGCTTTGAAGCTTTGAACCTCGGATCGAAGCGAACCTTCTGAAGCTCGGGATGCAACGGAGATTCATTGTCGTAAGAGGCGTTCTCCGGGGCTTCGGGATAGTCAAGATCGTCGTCTTCGTGCACTTCGGGGATAACTGGGGTGACTTGAGGACGAAGCCTGTTCGCAGCCTCTTGCCGCCACCTCGCTACCTCGGCTTGAAGATTGGCCATTTGAGTGGCCATATCTCCAAGGCTATCTTCATCTCCTCCGGAAGGACCTTCCGGGTCTTGAGAACTGGTATGATCAGTTTGAATCGGAATGGAGGGTGGCAGAGTGGCTCCGGGCGGTCGGAGTGTAGAAGGGGTTGGTGGAGAGGTTTCATATCCTCGAGGGATAGAAGCCCCTGGCGGAGTTAGAGGTGGAGGGATAGTCGAAGACCCTCCGACTTCAACTGTGTCGAAGGGTATCTCTCCGGAGATCCGAGAGGACCTCCGAGTGGGATTGCGAGGTGCGCTCCGCTTAGGAGGCATGATGCAAGAGGTTGGTAGAGAACGAAGTTTTTTGGACTAAGTTCCCCACGGACGGCGCCAACTGTTGGCGTAAAAGATTACGCTAACAGGTTTCTGTAGAAAAGAAACTAACAAACGAAGTGTTTGCGAAGCAAACTGTTCTAAGCCTCCGAAAGGATAATAACTTAGAATAGTTCGAAAGTGTGTATTGATTCACTTGTAATCGGTCCTCATTACATGATGAAATGGGGGGTATTTATAGGCCTGAACATTAAGGAAAAGACCTATTTACCCCTTTATTACAACCGACATTAAGGAAACTATTCGGTTTCCTTAATAGGGCTAAAATGGTAAAAGACTAATCTAATAGGATAGAAAATAAGTCTTCCATCTTAGCTGGCAGAAAAGATCCTGAAGGGCTTTGGCCCGAAGACATACTTCGAACCAATGCCTGTCTTCGGGCTTCGAACCAGGTTCCAAGCACCTTCGAAGATGGCCTTCGAACAATCTTCGAACTGGTTGGCTGTCTTCATGCTGCTTTGGCAATAACCCCGAAGATGAGATATTTTCTCCCAACAGCACTTTTAGTCCTTTTTAACAAGGTTTTGTGGACTAAAGGGCTAAAGTTTAGAGGCTAAATTTTAGTCCCGGGACTAAAGTTTAGTCCCTAAACTCCTAAACTTTAGCAGTTCCAAACCAAACAGCCAATGCATTGCATTGTGTAAGCAGAAAAAAAATTGCTGCTTTTCCATCGTAAGAGCACGTCTGAGTCACTGCCAAAAATGTCACGGAGGACCATTCGTTTCTCGCACTTTAATACTCGCCTCTGACTTCAGCGAGGTCTTCGCGTGTGCAGGTTGGTGCCACCGGAACGGCGTCTTGTTGCTGGTGTACGACTACATGCCGAACGGCAGCCTGGACAGGCACATCTTCGGCGGCCCGGAGGCGGCGGTGCTCGACTGGAAGCAGCGCTACAACGTCGTCACCGGCGTGGCGTCCGCCCTGAACTATCTCCACCACGAGTACGACCAGATGGTGATACACCGCGACATCAAGCCGTCCAACATCATGCTCGATTCCACCTTCAACGCGCGGCTCGGCGACTTCGGCCTCGCCCGCGCGCTCGAGACCGACAAGACCTCGTACACAGACAAGGTCGGCGTCACGGGGACGCTGGGCTACATCGCACCGGAGTGCTTCCACACCGGCCGCGCGACGCGGGAGTCGGACGTGTTCGCCTTCGGTGCCGTCATCCTAGAGATCGTCTGCGGCCGCCGCATTGTCCGCAACGACGCCCCCGACGGGAGCCTCCATCTGCTTGACGTCGTTTGGAGTCTCCACGGCGCCGCCAGCGGCCGCATCCTCGAGGCCGTCGACGCGAGGCTCTCCGGCGAGTTCGACCAAGCCGAGGCCGCGCGGCTCCTGCATGCTGCTGGGCCTCGCGTGCAGCCACCCGAACGCCCGGGAGCGGCCGAGGACGAAGACCATACTGCAGATCCTGAAGGGCACCGCCGGGACGCCGGACGTGCCTGGGTCGAAGCCGGCGTTCATCTGGCCCGCGATGTCCGGCGCGTGCGCGGTCAACGACAACGGCGAGACGTCGACGTCATGGATCGGCGGATCGATGGTGGACTCGTCGCCGTGGTACTTCGCGTCCTCGTCGGGTTGGACCCAGAGCTTCCCGGTGAGCAAGGAGTACGACGTGGCGACGGTGTGAACCGGCGGTCGATCGAGCGGTCAGACGAGCTAATGTCTCACGTGCATTCGTGTATGGAGACAGCGTGGAAGTGAGACCTGAGCGGGTGGACCGGTGGAAGAAGGGGAGAAAACGAACCAAATTAGATTCGTAAACGTTGCGCATGCGGTAGGCACCAACTTTGCTTCTCTTGTCGCGATCTTTTTTTTTTACAATTTTAACTTTTAAAATTATTGAAGGATAACAGTTGCGATTCATTGGACCGTAAAATTGCTCTACCGGAAAATGGCAGGCATACTCTGATCGATCCATCTATACTGCGACCTCGCCGGCATGCAGCTTCTCAGCCTCGAGGAGAGCTTAGCTCTAATGGCGGCCAGGCTCCGCGTGATGCTGGATTGCTGGCTGCAGACATAGCCCATAGGCGAGGACTTCCGAGAGTCGGGACTCTCCTTGCAGAGCAGAACAGTCTGAAAAAAACGAAGAACTTATCTGTGTATTCTTAGAAGCCCCGTTTTCGAGACTCTGTTTGTGTGTTGGTAGCATTTTGGTTATCTGTGGTAGTAACTTTTGGTAGTGGATTATGTGGTGTTTCATAATTGTACGTCTTCAACATCATTAGTGTTGTCTGTCTGTATATTCAGTTGAGGTTGTTGAAGTGGGTGCCGAAATCTGTTCTTATAAACTTGGTGTCACCGACAAAACCGTTCGCTTCTGTTTTCTATAAAGCTCGGCATCAAAAAATTGGGTGGCTTTTTCTAAAAAAAAATATGGTGGTTCAACATATACTAGCGTGTTGCAGTCCAACCAGATATATGGGCTCGATTTTATCGCGGACTTGTGTGCAGGACACCTCATGTGTAATCTCGACGAGCCCACGATCCTTAAAGAGTTTAAGAGTCCATGTACTGTAGCCGGCGACGTTGCGTCCACTACACACAGCACGCAGCTGGGCTTCTTGCAGTGTAACGGCCTCACCGTCGTCGGGTAGCCACTGAGATAGCAAACGAGCAGCCGTAGCACTGTTTACAGTAAAAGTAAACAGCGATAGTTTTTCCAAAAAGACACTGGTGTGGTATGTCCATGTTTGCGCTTTGCAGCACGCAAAGCCACGACCACGAGAAAGACGAGCCAACGGGAGGGCGATAACGCCAACCGGCTCACGTCGATCGCGCCGTGGAGCTCGCCGTCACGTGGCGCGAAAACGCCAACCGGCGCGGCGCGGCGCCAGTTACCGTTGGTTTCTGTCCCCGGCGCGGATGATACTAGCGTACTGCGTACCACCACATCCCTGCCTTCCTTCATGTGCGCCTGCCTGCACAGCACACACGCGTTGCGATCTGCCCGTTTTCGACGCGCGAATGGCGGTTGGAGGTACACCGTGCATTCGCACCACAGTAGAAGTAGTAGGTGGTCATATTTTTTTCACGCTAAATGTGTGTTGCTCGTCTTAGTTCCGTTGTCACTAATATCAACATATGGCGACAAATTGCGAGTTTTTTTCCCGGTTCGGCGGCGCCACGACGAAAAATTTCTTCTGCACCGCCGCCGGTTGCACACCACCCCTTATGATACATACGAATCTCAAAGCAACTTCTTCTGCCGTATATTTCTCCGTCTAGTTCTTCCTCACGAAATCGTGGTGCATATACATTTTTTTCCGTAAATTGATCTCGTTGCCGCACCGTGTAGATTTTTTTAAAAAATAATATTTTTTAAAAGGAAACTTTAAATTTGTACGATGATTTTGAAAAATTGCAGAAGTAGGTACCGGTCGGCACTTCAAGTGCCGACTAAAACTGACGTGGAAGTGTCGACTGGAGCTGACATGCACCAGTCGACACTTCAATATCAACCGATACCTATTTTGCAATTCTTTAAAATCACCGTATATTTGATTTTTTAAAATATTATTCCGGAAAAAAATCCACTGTGTATTCGGTAGTGTCGTTGGTGATTTCTCGGAAAAAAACATGCTATTAAAGTGACATGATTAATAAAGTGGCACCGATGACATCGATTTTTTTCCGTGATCTGTGGGCAGATTAGGCTTTATGCTATTCATGCGTGCATGTTACATCCTTTTTCATCAGAGAACCCAGGCTTTGATCATAAAAAAGATTCGGTATTTCGGGCGTGTTGCTGGTGGGCTACCGGCTACAGATCGACTGCCCAAGAAACCAACTTTTGTCAATGATGAGCCGACAAAAACTTGCACCGGAACGGGCTGTACTTGTTAGTTGTTTCACGTGTTGGCGACTTGTTAATCTTTTGAAAGATAGCACGGATTGACAACAGAGGGAATCTTAGTGATTCGGAGTATTATCTGCCAGTAAAACATAATACCCAACCGGCAAAACAAGATTGTTCCGAATCTGTCACGGGCAAACCTTGGCCTTCCTTGTCGACCATCTCCAGACTACGACATTGTAGTTGCAAAATTAGATTCTTGGGGTGCTCTGCTTTCATTGGATGATGGCACGTCTTGGTCGACACTCGACATGGACTCATAAACCACCGTATCACACTATCACAACTTCTTAATAATTAACCTACCACGGTCGTTAGTACCGGTGAATATATATAAATACAAACAACCGATTCGAAGTCAGGGGATGCGGCGTCAGAACGCTTGGAGAGTTGGAGATCCAAGAACGCAACGTGAGCTGATTGGCGTCTTCAACTGGGGGCAGCTCGATCCGGTTAAATCTCTCTGCAGATACAGCCTCCGCGAGAAGCAGAGGTTAGCTAGATCGAATTGTGTTAAGAGTTCACAGCCCATTCAGTCGCCCTCACGTCGTCAGAAACCCAGTGTCAAGGACCTTATGGTCCAAGACAGCACCGCCTCTGCTACGAAGTTCGTAGCTTCGGCGCGTGGGAACTGGGGGCGCCAGGGGGAGTCCTGGATGCCCTTCTGTCACTGGAGAAGAGGGGGGTTTAGAGGAAGAAGAGATTAGAGAGAGAAAGATTGGAGAGTTCTGATATTTCTTGTCCTTCAAATGGTACCCTTACATTTCTTATATAGGCCTCTAGCCAGCACAAGCCAGCTGTTAGCCAACTCAGCATCACAACAGATTTCTAACAGAATTCCTATCCCATCTTGCTCTGCAAGCCAAGCATCAAGCTGTTGGCTGCCTGCGTTGGAAATGTCTCCCCCACATGACATCTCTCCCCCCCTCGACCAATAGCTCGTCCGCGAGCTGGAATGTTGGATAACGAGTAATGAAGCTGTCGGTGTCCTCCCATGTCGCCGAGGCTACTGGTTCGCCCTTCCAGTGGACGAGGAGTTGGCGCACCCCTCTGGCCAGGCGAGAACGAAGCACCTGTGCTGGTTCTGGTATCACGGCTCCATTGTGGATGTGAGGAAGGGCTGGTGGAGCATCTGGAGGTGTACCGACAAAGCGCTTCAGGAGACCAACATGGAAGACGTCATGGAGACGGGCTCTGGGGGGTAGCTCCAGCCGATAAGTGACATCATTGATGACTGCGATGATGCGATAAGGTCCATAGAAGCGTGGCTTGAGCTTCCCTGTTGCTGGTACAGCAAGAGAGTGGGCAGCACGGTGGTGAAGCCGAAGCCAAACCCATGCGCCCACCTCGAGCTTGAGAAGCCGGTGATGCTTGTCAAAGTAATGTTTATAGATGGCATGAGCCTGTTCAAGTCGAAGACGGATGTCGGCGAGGAACTCATCTCGTTCCGCCATAGTTTTGGCTACGGCTGCCACTCTGGTCTCGCCCTGCTCATAGGAACGAATGGATGGCGGATCACGACCATATACCACTCGAAATGGTGTGTCGCGTAGTGCTGATTGGCAAGCAGTGTTATAAGTGTATTCTGCCCAAGGAAGCCAGCGGAGCCATTGGCGAGGACGATCACCCGTGAAGCATCGTAAGTACATTGTGATGACTTTGTTGGCAGTCTCAGTTTGTCCGTCGGACTGTGGGTGAAAAGCCGACGTCATTTGCAACTTTGCACCCATAAGTCGCATCAATTCCTGCCAAAATATGGAAGTAAAGACTGGATCCCGGTCTGAAACCATGGATTGGGGGATGCCATGCAGACGCACAATTTCAGCAAAGAACATATGTGCCACGGATTCTGCTGTATATGGATGGGCAAGAGGAATGAAGTGGCAATATTTGCTGAAGCGATCTACCACAGTGAGAATCACAGACTTCCCTCCCACGCGTGGTAGTGCCTCAATAAAATCCAATCCAATATCTGTCCAAACTGCAGTAGGCACGGGCAGTGGTAAGAGCAAGCCCGCTGGATGAAGGTGATCAGATTTGAAGCGTTGGCAAGTGGTGCAGGCACGAACATACTCCTGAACTGCTCGACGGAGATTAGGGGAATGGAAGTCACGTCGTATGCGGTGCATAGTGCGCTGTACCCCTTCATGGCCATCATCATGAATACCAGCAATAAGCTCTTGGAGTAGAGGTGACGACGGTGGAATGTATAATCTGCTGTTGAAAGCCACCAAATCATCAACAATTGTCCAAGAACCAATGCGTTGGCCTGCCATAATTTCCTCTTTGAGTGCCATCAGTGCTGGATCAGTGCTATAGGACTGACGGAGACGTTTGATAAAAAGGAATCCAGGTCCAGAGATAGCGAAGACAGCCGGCTCCTCCGTATCGCGTCTAGACAAAGCATCTGCCACTATATTTGTACTTCCGGCTTTGTACTCCACCGAGAAGTCGAAGCCTAGTAACTTGCCCACCCAATGGTGTTGTGGTATTGTGGCGAGCCGCTGATCCAGCAGGTATTTGAGGCTAAAATGATCCGTGCGCACCATGAAGCGACGACCCCAAAGATAAGGCCGCCAATGGCGAACAGCGAGCACGAGTCCGATCAGCTCACGCTCGTATGCTGCCAAGGAGCGGTGTCGTGGAGCCACTGGTCGACTGAAAAAGGAAACCGGATGCTGTCCTTGTATAAGAACAGCGCCAAACCCATACGTCGAGGCGTCGCACTCAACAACGAATGGTTGGCCGAAGTCAGGTAATGCTAGGACCGGTGTAGGACCGAAAGTAGCGACCAGAGGGGGGGTGAATGGGCGCCTAAAAAATAATTCTTTCGAATTAATGGCCTTCTCCCAACACCCAACGCACCTCAACAAACAATCAGCGGAAACAAAACAGTTCACAGGTTCTTAAAATAATCTAGCCTAAAAACGACCGGTGTCCTAATCGAAAAGACACCATCAAAGTGCTTAAAGGCAGATTAAAAATATCATCACAGAACGAATGCCAACTTCACAAAAGTTTCACCACATCACAGATGATCCATCAAACACAAGCAGAATATTCACAGTTTGTAGGAAGTTCATCTAGTAAAGCAGACACACTATTTAACACATTTAATCTGGTCAAAAATAAATGCAGTAAATAAAATGTGCTCATAAATTTATCAGTGAATATCTAGTGCATTCTGAAATAAAAAACTAAACAAATGGATTAATCACAGATGAACTATTCTGGAATTGACATGCAATATTTTTCTAAACAAAAAGTTCAGATCAAGACAATGAACGCACGCTACAGTACTCTAAAGTAATTTAGCAACATGCACGTGAAGTATTAATCTAGAAGCAAATTAAGCAAATGATTAGGCACGTTTCCCTATGCAAGATTAGGAGATATACACAAAGAGACGTGCAGCAACATTAATCATTTCAGATTTAATCCGGCCAGCCACTAAACAAAATGCTTGGACACGTTTTTCGAGAATGAACAAAACATTTGATGTGCTGATTTCGTTGCTACAGTACCTTGGGTTCTGTTTCTTCAGCACGCCGTAGGCTTGGCTTCACGCGCTGCCTGCCTGGAAGCCTCTCGCCGTTTTGCCTTGGTTCCTTGGCCTCTCCGCCCACAGCACAGCTTCCTGCCGCACTCAAGTGCTGGACTGCTGCTCGCGTCGTGCTGCAAGCTCGGTTGAAGAATAAAAATCGTGTGCGACATGCAGTTTGCCAGAGAAAAACAACGCCCGGGGAGAGAGGAGATTGCTGCGGCGGCGAATACAGAGCAGAGAAAACAAATGCCGGTGGCGGCGCACCCACGGAAGAACAAATGAAAAAGTGACCCACAAAATTCAGAAATGGTAAAGTGATTTCATAAAATGGGTACCCTAACCCTAGGCTATTGGGGCCTATTTATAGGCAGCCCATAAAATGGAGAAATGCAGAAATACCCCTAGGGTTTTTTACAGACGCTAAATAAAAATGGAAAAGACCGAAATGCCCTTAGGGTTTTTTACAGACTCGACTGACAGACTGTGGGCCTAAAGGCAAAATAGTAAAAACCTAAATAAAGGTAACTTGTCCTGATGCGGAGCTTTCGTAGCAGCTACGGCTTCACCTCAGGACGGTCAGATCCGAAATCAACGGTCGTCAGTTTTGCGCCGAAACTGACAAAGCGTCCACCGTCTTCGCACCGGGTACCCGGATTGGGCCAGCCCGATTCCGCGGCTCCCTCAGTCCGGCAATCACTCGCCGCCCGTGTACCTGAGTCAATCCCGGTCAACATTCCAGTGGATCCTCTACTGCTCCTGGCCCATGTACCCGGATTGGGCCAGCCCGACTTCGCGGCCCCTCTGCCCGACAGTCGCTCGCTGCCCGTGTACCTGAGTCACACGCGGCCCAGACGCAGCAGGTCTTCTCTCTCTTTTCAGTCCTCTTTGACTACCGTTGACAATGACTCATCACATCTGGAGCCATGAGGCCCACGCTATTCAGCATGGCTCCTCAATCTCCCCCTTGATGAGTGCATTGTCAACACTTCACTTCATCTGCTCTTCAGTACCTGCAAGCAACTGTGGAAACACGAAAACAAAAACACAAGAAAACAGAGAAGAAGAAAATAAAGTAAAAGTTTAACCCTAATGACCAAAAGCCGAACAAAAGCAAGAAACGGTCATTATGGTTAACCGAAGGTAAAAGCTCAAAACGAGTGCAGTCTCAGAAACATCAACAAGAATATCAAAAGAGTAAGGACAAACGGGACAAAAACTCCCCCTGAAACAAATCCCAGAGAAAGCCAAAACTCCCCCTTAAACTCTTATACCAAAATTTCTCCCCCTTGTTGACAAGTGAACTCATCAAGCACTCTAAAAAGACACGGACTCCCCCTGAAATGCAACTCCCCCTCAAAATATGCAATGAATGCAACTGGGGTGCAAGTGGAGTGCAGAAAGCATGCTTCTCAGATATGATTGACTGCAATTACAACATCTAACAAGTATAGCAAAAAGACATACTGTCTAAGACACATGGCATGATCAGTGCAACAGATGATATCTAAAGAAAGTCATTAGCACGCATTTTTCAGTTTTTGCAAACAAAAGCATCACCACATTTTCCAGTTAACAAGCAAGGTAAAACATGAGATGCAGAAGCTAACTGATATCTACCAAGATAAGCATTGTCCAAAACACAGTGCTTCAGCAAACTTGTTGTCTTTTTAATTTTCAGGCTTTTTCATTTTCCTTTTTCATTTTTGCCAAGGGTTATTTGCATGTCAAACCTTATGCTAACCGACCAAGTCAAGCCTAGGCCAGAACTGGACCATCGGAAGCTTAAGACATTGGTCTTGGCATACACTACACTGTCCTAGTTCATACCAAAGTGCTATGGTAAGCAGTCCAGAACAATGCAATGCGACAAAGCAAACCCACTTGGATCTTTTCAACTCAAGCATAAAAAGGCATGGAATTGTCATTCATTTTTGATTTTTATCATTTTTATAGCACATTTTCCATGTTAAAGCATAAAGATGTCCAAGTTGCATATCTGCATCTATGTGATGAACTAGCTACAAGGCATGTAACAGATAGCAAAAGCACTCAGCCTACACATGCTAGTTACCAGAAGCAATGGTGATCATTTTTTAAGTTTAAAGTGTAAAAAACCATGCATATGACAGATATCAGACATATCAAATGAACTGAAGCAAAGCATGATCATCGACAAGTAAGCAAAAGCATGTACCAGCTAGAATAAGTAAAGCAGTTCAATCATATAACAGAAGCAGGCTCAAAAGTGTGATATGTGAATATGTAAGATATGAACACACACAAAAAGACTCAAGAAAAGAGTAAAGAAGAAAGAAAAACTGACGCAAAATATCCTAGAAAGGATACACAACACCCAAATCCCCTCGTAAACGCTCAAAAGTAGACTGATCTAGGGGTTTGGTGAAAATATCAGCCAATTGATGATGGGTATCAACATGAACAAGGTCAATGACACCTTTCTCATATTGATCCCGCAGAAAGTGAAAACGCACATCAATGTGTTTGGTTTTTGAATGAAGACATGGGTTTTTCCCTACACTAATAGCACTAGTGTTGTCGCAAAACAAAGGAACTCTGGTAGGAAAGAACAACCCAAAATCTCGCAGAGTGGAAATCATCCAAACCAACTGTGAGCAGCAGCTAGCAGCAGCTACATACTCAGCCTCTGTGGTCGAAAGAGCAACTCCAGATTGCTTTCGAGAAGACCAAGAGACAAGAGAAGAACCAAGAAACTGGCAAGTACCGGAAGTCGACTTGCGATCCAACCGGCACCCACCAAAGTCAGCGTCCGAAAAGCCAGATAAATCAAGAGAAGATGATGCTGAATAGTAGAGACCAAGATCAGGCGCATAAGTGAGATACCTGAAGATGCGCTTGACAGCTTGCCGATGAGACGCGCGTGGAGAAGACTGGAAGCGCGCGCACAGTCCCACGGCGAACTGTATGTCTGGCCTCGTCGCCGTCAAGTACAGCAGCGAGCCTATCATCCCTCGAAACTCTCTCTCGTTGACCTTGACGCCGCTCTCATCCTTGTCCAGACCCCCAGAAGTGCCCATCGGGGTCATCTGCGGCTTCAGCTCACCACCAAAGTCGAATTTCTTCAACATGTCCCGAGTATACTTACCCTGGTGGATGAAGGTGCCGTCCTTGGTCTGCTTGATCTGGAGCCCTAGAAAATACTTGAGCTCACCCATGAGGCTCATCTCAAACTCGCTGTGCATCTGCTCAGAAAACTTGGACACAAGATCATTAGTAGTACCGCCAAAGATAATATCGTCCACGTATATCTGAGCGACTAAAAAATCTGAAGCATCTCTGAGCAAGAAGAGAGTCTTATCCACAGAACCCATCACAAAGCCCTTCCCCAACAAAAACTGCTTTAACCGGTCATACCAAGCCCTGGGGGCTTGCTTTAACCCGTATAAAGCTTTCTGCAATTTAAAAACATGTCGAGGAAACTTGGGGTTCTCAAAACCGGGGGGCTGCCTAACATAAACCTCCTCCTCTATGTACCCGTTCAGAAAAGCACTCTTGACGTCCATTTGAAAAAGCTTAAAACCCTTCGAAGCGGCAAAAGCTAAAAGAATGCGAATGGACTCAAGACGGGCAACAGGAGCGAAGGTTTCTTCAAAATCAATACCTTCCTTCTGGCAAAAACCCTGGGCAACTAGTCGAGCTTTGTTGCGCACCACAACCCCATCTTCACCTTGCTTGTTCTTGAACACCCACTTGGTGCCTATGGGGTTGCATCCTGGTGGCAGCTCTACTAGTGTCCAAACCCGATTGCGGACAAAATTCTCAAGCTCTTCTTGCATGGCATTAATCCAGTTCGAGTCAGAAAGAGCATGAGAAATGTCTCTGGGCTCAAAAGATGCAACAAAAGCAGATTCAGCAAACACAGCAAGAGAGTCAACAGACGAACGCAAAGTTCTTGAAGACACATCACCGATGATGAGCTCTGAGGGGTGATCACGCTGAACTGCTCGGGATCCCTGGTGATCTGAAGTCACCTCACCGGAGTCAGCAGCTGGCACCTCTGGACTCGACTGAGGGGGCTCGATCGAAGTGGAAGAAGTGATCAGAGGTCCGCCCTCGTCCTCAGTCGAAGTCTCAGAAGGTGTGGGCTCTGCAGGAGGTGCAGAAGACCCACCCTCATCAGCAGCTGGAGTATCCTCATCTTCCTCGAAGATGGACTCTCCGAGCTCACCATCACCAGAAAGCTCAAAAGAAGGAGTTAAAGAAGGCAAGGACTCATCAAAAGAAACCTCACAAGTCTCGACAAGCTGCTGGGATTCGAGGTTCCAAACACGGAAACCTCGAGAATGCAATGCATAACCAAGAAAGACTCCGTCCCAGCAACGAGACTCAAACTTGTCCAAATGCCCTCCCTTCTTGAGCACAAAGCACTTGCAGCCAAACGCTCGCAAGTGACTCACCTTGGGCTGTCTACCAAACCGCAACTCATATGAGGTCTTACCTAGGTAAGCTCTAAGAAAAATGCGGTTGGCCAGATAGCAAGCCGTGTTCATGGCTTCAGCCCAAAAGCGCCTAGGAGTCCTGTGCTCATCGAGCATCGTCCTGGCCATCTCGACTAGCGTGCGGTTCTTTCGTTCCACAACGCCATTCTGTGGGGGAGTGTAAGGAGCAGAAAACTGATGGTCAAGACCCTGATCACTACAGAAGCTGACGAACTGAGAGTTCTTGAACTCAGAGCCGTTGTCGGAGCGAATTGCTCGCATACGACCATTGTTCTCATTCTTCAGCTTCAAAATCAGGTCATGAACAAAATGAAAAGTTTCATCCTTAGACTCCAAAAAGAAAACCCACGAGAATCGAGAAAAATCGTCAACAATCACAAGTGCGTACCACTTCCCACCGACTGAGCGTACCCGAGCTGGACCGACAGTGTCCATATGTAATAGCTCGCCCGGATACGAAGTCATCACCTGAGTCACAGGTGCGTGAGAAGCGGCAACCATTTTCCCGTGACGACAGGGATGGCAAACTAGATCCTTCTCCATCTTAAGCTTGGGCAATCCTCGGATGAGGTCCATAGAGCTCAACCTGACTAGCAGGTCAAAACTCAAATGGCCTAACCTCCTATGCCACTTCCAGAGCTCAGAAGAAGATCCAGCAATTAAACAGCGAGAAGGGCCAAAAGAACTAGAGAAGTCAATCCGAAAAACTTTACCGAAAGGTAATATCTGGCAAATCAAAGACCCTCTAGAATCAAACACAGAAGAATTGCCCTTCTTAAAACGCACCTCCAAACCATCCTCAAGAAGTTGCGAAACAGAAATCAAATTAAAGTTCAAGTTTCCAACCAAAGCAACGTTCTTCAAAGAAAAATGGTCTGAAATGCGAATTGAGCCAATGCCACTTACTTTCCCTTGACCACTGTTCCCGAAGGTGATGTATTCTTTGGAGCTCGGGGGAGTGAGACTGGAGAACCATCTGCGATGTCCCGTCATGTGGCGAGAACACCCTGAGTCCATGATCCAAACGTCCTCCAGTCCCCGATCCTGCACAATCAGTGGCTGTAAGTGGGAACAAATGGTCCGGCACCGGGTTTAGCAAAAGAGCTAAACAAGTGTCGAGCCATCTGCTCAAAAGACGGAAAGCAGAAATCATCAGAAAAGTTTGGACCAAAACGCGGCTCAAAGCGCGGTCCTCGGTTCTGCCTAAAGCCTCGGCCACGAGGTCCAGGACCGTAGCCAAAACGGCCTGGAGCTCTACCGGAACGACCACCACCAACTGGAGTACGAGCAAGAAAGTCGTCTCCTCTACCACCACCTACACGACGCGGCCTGGCCTCCAGCCTCTCCCCGCGTCGAGGAACACGCAGTCTACCACCCTGCTGGTAGAACTGCTCCTGACCACCACGAGCACGCTCTGCTCTCTCAACCCGCTTCCTCCTGAAGCAAAACTCCGCAAGATGCCCGTCTCTCTGACAATACTCACAATGATAGGTGGGCTTCTTGGGATGTGGTTGAGGCTTGGGGTTCTTGGGCTTAGTGGTGTTTGGTGTCGGCTTCTTGGGTTGAGAGGGTCCAGGAAGAGAGTCAAGAGAAGTGTGGAGGAGTTTGGGCTTTGGAACCCAGATGGGTTTCTTGGGTGGAGCTTTGGGTGGTTCATGGATCACTCCATCCTTGGGCTGACAAGCCTGGGAAGACTCAGTGGAATGGGTCTTGGGATATCTCTGCTCAGGAGTCATTTTACTCCACTCCGCTGCCCGGCTAATGGCACTCTCAAAGTCAGCCTTGGTATAGGTGTAACCTACCCCAAACCCATCCTGCCTCTTGAACTGCTGGATCATCATGCCGAGCTGTGGCTCCCTGGCACTGATCCAACTCAGGATAGAACGGAGGTAAAAGTTCTCATTTTGCGAATCAGCTAGCTCCTCTCTCAAGGAAGCTAGTACCTCCACCTGAGACAAGCAGGTCTCACACTCGCTATCTATCTGGACAGACTTCTCGGCTTTCAGCTTAATCAGCTCCATTCTAAGAGACAGACAGTTCTCACAGACAGTGGGTGGAACTGACAATGTCTCAAGCTCTAGCCTAGTCTGCGCTAGCTCAGCTCTCATTCTCTCCAAATCACCCAGACACTCATCGCCCTTAGCTTTCAGCTCAGCTAAACTAGCAAGATGTGATGGACAATCAGCACAGGGTAGGACGACGGTGGCTTGAGCATCTTTCAGCTCCAGCTGAGCGCTTTCAAGCTCAGTGGCCAAAGCGTCCCTCTCATCAACCCTTTCTGTGTACCTGGACTTCAGAGTCGACAGGTCACACAGAAGCACCTCACACTTTGGGCACTCACTGCTATCACCCAAGCAAGGGGAAGAAGATAGACTCTCAATTCTGCCGTTGGCCACGACAAGCTCACTCTCTAACTCATCTATCCTCTTCTTAGCCCCTCTAAGCAGTTTTTCCCGATACTTTAACTCCTGACGATTGCTTTCAAGTAAATCAACGATTTCGCGTTCATAGGATGATACCTTTTCGTTGTCGTCGTCGTCGGAGTCATCGGAGGAGCTCTTCTCTTTCTTATCCCCAAGAGCCATTGAGCAGAAACTCTTGCGGGATCTTCGGCGCTGATGTGAGCGGCTCTTCGGTCTGTCACCGAAAGCCATGAAGCAAAGGCCCGTTGGATCGTCCTTGTCCTTCCCCTTCCTGATGATGATCTCCTCATCGCTCGAGCTTGATGAAGAGGAAGAAGATGTGGACCGCTTGGAGTAGCTCTTCTCCATCTCAGCGAAGAAGGCCTTGTCACGCTTCTTGTTCTCTCGCCGGTAGTCCTTCAGGGCCTTTCTGAAGAATCTGGTCTTTGGCTTGCCCTTGTTGAAGGAGGAACTGTCGTGCTTGCCGGAGTCGTGGAAGCCACTACCGGTGCCCTTCTTGTGGCCATTTCGCTTGGGGCAGTCGGCGATGAAGTGTCCTGGATCACCACACTCAAAGCATCCGGTCTTTGTGCCGTGTCTTTTGAACATCCTCTTATCATAGACACGGCGCACCCGGTTGTTAAAAAGACACAAGTCATCATCTCCCAACGACTCAAGCTGATCCTCAGTGATAGACATCAAAGAGAACCCAACACAACTCACAGAAGAGGGATCAACAGAAGGTGTAGCAAGGGCCAGAGATTTTGATCCAGAGCCAGTGAGATTTGATCTCAACTGGGTATCAACCTCGGTGGCCTTCAGCTTGCTAAACAAATCAGAAATGGTCAAGGTATCATAAGAAGTGCTCTCAATGATAGAGGATACCTTGATCTCCCAGATCTTTGGGTCCAAGGTATGAAGAACCTTGAGCGCCTGTTCGTGATCTGAGACCAACTGAACACCCTCAGCCTTGTTGTCCCGAAGCTTGTTTATGATCGACTGAAAACGACCAAACAATGCTTCAACAGATTCACCCGGCTTTTGTGTGAAGTTCTCGTACTCACGCCGGTAGGTCTGATAGAGCCGAGCCTTGACCTGAGCTGTCCCCTCATGGTGTGCCTGGAGGGTAGCCCAGATCTCTCTCGCAGTGGAGAGATGGCTCACACGCTCAAACTCAGTGGGACCTAAACCAGAAAACAAGATGTTCACAGCTTTGCTATTGTTCACATGCTGGGCGATGATACCAGGAGAATCACGCTCAGCAACTGGCAATATGACAAACGTAGCGTGAACGCAAATGTCCCAGATGTCCGAGCTTTGGCTCATGAGATAGGCTCGCATGCGAGTCTTCCAATAATTATAGCCATAAGCTTCCAAGGACGGGACCTTGCCAGGAGACGTCATGATCACTACTGGGGTTTAGAACCGGTTAAGGTATGGAAAAACCCTAACCAGGCTCTGATACCACTTGTAGGACCGAAAGTAGCGACCAGAGGGGGGGGTGAATGGGCGCCTAAAAAATAATTCTTTCGAATTAATGGCCTTCTCCCAACACCCAACGCACCTCAACAAACAATCAGCGGAAACAAAACAGTTCACAGGTTCTTAAAATAATCTAGCCTAAAAACGACCGGTGTCCTAATCGAAAAGACACCATCAAAGTGCTTAAAGGCAGATTAAAAATATCATCACAGAACGAATGCCAACTTCACAAAAGTTTCACCACATCACAGATGATCCATCAAACACAAGCAGAATATTCACAGTTTGTAGGAAGTTCATCTAGTAAAGCAGACACACTATTTAACACATTTAATCTGGTCAAAAATAAATGCAGTAAATAAAATGTGCTCATAAATTTATCAGTGAATATCTAGTGCATTCTGAAATAAAAAACTGAACAAATGGATTAATCACAGATGAACTATTCTGGAATTGACATGCAATATTTTTCTAAACAAAAAGTTCAGATCAAGACAATGAACGCACGCTACAGTACTCTAAAGTAATTTAGCAACATGCACGTGAAGTATTAATCTAGAAGCAAATTAAGCAAATGATTAGGCACGTTTCCCTATGCAAGATTAGGAGATATACACAAAGAGACGTGCAGCAACATTAATCATTTCAGATTTAATCCGGCCAGCCACTAAACAAAATGCTTGGACACGTTTTTCGAGAATGAACAAAACATTTGATGTGCTGATTTCGTTGCTACAGTACCTTGGGTTCTGTTTCTTCAGCACGCCGTAGGCTTGGCTTCACGCGCTGCCTGCCTGGAAGCCTCTCGCCGTTTTGCCTTGGTTCCTTGGCCTCTCCGCCCACAGCACAGCTTCCTGCCGCACTCAAGTGCTGGACTGCTGCTCGCGTCGTGCTGCAAGCTCGGTTGAAGAATAAAAATCGTGTGCGACATGCAGTTTGCCAGAGAAAAACAACGCCCGGGGAGAGAGGAGATTGCTGCGGCGGCGAATACAGAGCAGAGAAAACAAATGCCGGTGGCGGCGCACCCACGGAAGAACAAATGAAAAAGTGACCCACAAAATTCAGAAATGGTAAAGTGATTTCATAAAATGGGTACCCTAACCCTAGGCTATTGGGGCCTATTTATAGGCAGCCCATAAAATGGAGAAATGCAGAAATACCCCTAGGGTTTTTTACAGACGCTAAATAAAAATGGAAAAGACCGAAATGCCCTTAGGGTTTTTTATAGACTCGACTGACAGACTGTGGGCCTAAAGGCAAAATAGTAAAAACCTAAATAAAGGTAACTTGTCCTGATGCGGAGCTTTCGTAGCAGCTACGGCTTCACCTCAGGACGGTCAGATCCGAAATCAACGGTCGTCAGTTTTGCGCCGAAACTGACAAAGCGTCCACCGTCTTCGCACCGGGTACCCGGATTGGGCCGGCCCGATTCCGCGGCTCCCTCAGTCCGGCAATCACTCGCCGCCCGTGTACCTGAGTCAATCCCGGTCAACATTCCAGTGGATCCTCTACTGCTCCTGGCCCATGTACCCGGATTGGGCCAGCCCGACTTCGCGGCCCCTCTGCCCGACAGTCGCTCGCTGCCCGTGTACCTGAGTCACACGCGGCCCAGACGCAGCAGGTCTTCTCTCTCTTTTCAGTCCTCTTTGACTACCGTTGACAATGACTCATCACATCTGGAGCCATGAGGCCCACGCTATTCAGCATGGCTCCTCAACCGGTGCTGTTGTGACAGCAGTTTTAAGTGCTGTAAATGCCGCCTCAGCATCAGGAGACCAGGAGAAACCTTCCCGACGGAGAAGCGCTGTGAGGGGTGCAGCAATTGATCCAAAGTTTTGAACAAACTTCCGGTAATAGCCTGCTAGTCCAAGGAAACCACGCACCCCTCGAGCCGACCGTGGCACCGGCCAATCCCGCACTGCTTGTATCTTGGCCGGGTCCATTGCTACGCCAGACGCCGAGATAATGTGGCCGAGGTAGGTGATGGAGTCCGCCCCGAATTGGCACTTCGAACGCTTGACGAAGAGCCGGTGTTGGTGAAGAGTGTCCAGGACAGCGCGTACGTGACGAAGGTGATCAGTCCACGTAGTGCTGTAGATGAGGATATCATCAAAAAAAAACAAGAACGAACCGTCGGAGAAAATACCGGAGTACATCGTTCATGAGCGCCTGAAATGTGGCGGGGGCGTTGCACAATCCGAACGGCATCACCAAGAACTCATAGAGGCCGTCATGTGTGCGAAATGCTGTCTTGGCAATATCCTCCACGCGCATCCGAACTTGATGATACCCCGAGCGGAGATCCAATTTTGAGAAGAAACGCGCACCGTGCAATTCATCGATCAGTTCATCCACCACCGGAATTGGGTATGCATCTTTGACTGTAATGGCTTCAAGGCCCGGTAGTCGACGCAGAAACGCCAAGTGTTGTCTGCCTTCCGTACCAATAATACTGGCGATGAGAAAGCTGATGAACTCCGGCGGATAATGCCTTGCGTCAACATAGCAGTACATTGGCGTTCTAGTTCATCTTTGTGTGCCACTGGGTATCGATAAGGACGAACTGCGACTGGTACTGCTCCCGGAATCAAAGTGATACTATGATCACAGGAACGAGGTGGTGGCATGCCTGTAGGTTCAACAAAAATTCCAGCGAATGCTTCCAGAAGTGCTGGTAAGAGATCATCGGTTGTACAGGCCCGAAGTGATGGGCTAGGGGGTCCTGCTTTGCCATGCCATAGCACCTGGTGATCTCCTTTCCAAAAAGACATAGTCAGAGCGCCAAAATCCCAGAGAATAGGACCTAAAGAGGCCAGCCATTGTGTACCCAGCACAACATCATAACCGGCAAGTGGCAATACGAAGAAATCCCCAGCAAATACTTCGTCGTGAATGGAGAATGACACACTCCGGTAGACACCTGGACAAGAGACATGGTCCCCGTTGGCTACTGTAACTCGCAGCGTGCCACTTGATCGAATTTGTAGTGGTGTACGAGCCGCTGCATCTTCCGCCACAAAGTTGTGGGTCGATCCAGAATCAATGAGGGCGAGGAGGGAGATGCCCCCAAGCCAAATGCACAACTGCATTGTCTCACTAGTATGGATTCCTGTGATTGCATGTACTGAAATTTGTGGCTCGTCCCCTGTTACTTCCTCGGTTGAGAGCTCAGCTTCGTCGTCTTCCAGTGCCAAATCGATAAGGAAAATGTGCTGACACACCCGATTATGGCCACGCACAAACTTCTCGTTGCAATTGAAGCAAAGGCCAAGTCGACGCCGCTCTTCCATTTCTCCCTGAGACATGCGTTTGATTTGGCGCCCCTCCATTGTTGTCTGCGGCTGAGGAGCAACAACCCTTGTATTGGTCACCACTGGACGCTGCACAGGAGTCGGTAGAAGCCCCTTCTGTGAATGGTTACGCAGATGGGATGTTGTGTGGCCTGCATACTGGTCACGCAACTCCAATTTGCGGGCAAGGCTCATAGCAACAGCTAGTGATTGAGGATTCAGGATTTCTACATCCAAACTCAGGGGAGGTTGTAGCCCTGCAGTAAACAACTGCACCTTCTGGTGTTCAGACAGCGTGCCTGCACGGGGTAGTAAGGCCTCAAATCGGTCCTGGTACTCCACCACAGAACCCGTTCGTTTGCACGCCGCAAGTTCACCAAGAGGATTGGATCGCATCGGTGGTCCAAAGCGTATGTTGAGCAACTCTGTGAAGCGTCGCCATGAAGGTGTACCTTCGTCGTTTTGGATCTGCATAAACCATAGTTGCGCCCCAGCCTCTAAATTGTACGAAGCCATCCATACCTTCTCCTCGTCTGCGATGCATTGTTGGCGAAAATAGGACTCACACCGGTTGATGAATGCCAACGGATCAGACCTGCCATCGAACTTGCGAAAATCTAGTTTCTGAAATCGTGGAGGCCGATCACTAAGGTGCTCACCTCCCTGTGATAATCTGGTGCCAGATGCAGAGGAGTCAGACGAGCGATGTTCTAGCCTCTCAATTTTAGATTGCAAAGCTTCAACCGTTGTCGACAATTTGGAGATGAGGGCTACAAGGTCTGCTGTTGTCACGTCTGCCATTTCTGGTGGTGTGGAAGGGGTTGAAGAAGCTGCAGCAGCAGAAGAGGACCGCCGGCAATCTGATACCAAGTTGTCAAGGACCTTATGGTCCAAGACAGCACCGCCTCTGCTACGAAGTTCGTAGCTTCGGCGCGTGGGAACTGGGGGCGCCAGGGGGAGTCCTGGATGCCCTTCTGTCACTGGAGAAGAGGGGCTTTAGAGGAAGAAGAGATTAGAGAGAGAGATTGGAGAGTTCTGATATTTCTTGTCCTTCAAATGGTACCCTTACATTTCTTATATAGGCCTCTAGCCAGCACAAGCCAGCTGTTAGCCAACTCAGCATCACAACAGATTTCTAACAGAATTCCTATCCCATCTTGCTCTGCAAGCCAAGCATCAAGCTGCTGGCTGCCTGCGTTGGAAATGTCTCCCCAACATGACACCCAGAAATCACAACCTCCCCCAGGCTCAAACCGCCGTCTCGTATGTAATCATAGGCTACTGCTACTTGTGCCCCCTACCTGACAGTTTAATCACACGCCAATGCAATGCAAGCATCTAGACGGCACAATTAAGAATGGAAACACCAGGATTAGTATATTGCAAGGATGTTATATCAGGCTATCAGCAACAGTACTGCACAAAAGTAAAGTCGTGTGCGTGACAGCGTGACCTTGATGGAGTGACGGGGACGACGACGTCCAGTGTGACCTGTGCGCGTGCATGGTACAGGTGTGGGGCCGTGAGCAGGAGGGGAGCACGGCCGGAGAGCCAGCGAGGTTGGCCGGGAAAACACGCGATGACTTGAGAACGGCGGCGTCTTTCACGGCATCGTTTATCGCGCAACAGAAGCGCTGCTGGCGAAGTACACCGTCGACACGTGGATGCAGCAGAGTACGATGCATGCGAATATGCGATGCAATGGTGCCCTTCGTCGCCGGTGCACTGACCCGGTGGCCTTGGAGATCGGCGACGACGCGAACACGGTCCGCCGGAGTACGACGAGTCGACTAAGGAGGTAAAGAAGACTTTTTCACCGGCAGGGGGCCACGGCAGTTGGTGGGGACGCGCATGGCGGTACGTGAGGCGGGTGGAGCGGCAGTAAAAGCCACCACGGTCCACGGCACCCGCGCCTTGACTGTAGCCTGCTGCCTCCCGCGCGGCTCGGCCCCATCCATGCAACACCGTCCCCTCCTCTCGCGCGCGTCCAGAAGCGTCCCCTCGACCCCTCCTCTGTCCTCTCCACGACTCCACCACCCCACACCGTCACGCCTCGTGCCGACCCCCCGATCGATCGATGCAATGCTCCGTTCACAACTTCACACGCGAGTCACGACTCACGCGACCAGAGCAGCCATCACCTTCCTCCCCCCATCATCCATCGACTCCCACATTCTTCCCGCCGTCTTGATACCTCGCCCCTCGCCTTTTTAGCGGCCGATCTGCCTCGCGAGAGGAAAGTGGAGTAGGGGCAGAGCCGCCGCAGAGCTCATCGTGCGGAGCGACCTGCGGCGGCAGGGGGAGATACGTTGTAGGCTTGTAGCAGCCGGCGGCTGGAGGGTGCGCTCGTGGCCGGGGTACGGGTAGCCATGAAGTACGGCGGGAGGAAAGACTCCGGCGGCGGTGGAGGGGGAGTGTCACCCGTGCCGTGCGTGGACATCAAGTCGTTCCTTGCCTCGCTTGCCTTCCTCACGCTGTTCGTTGCATTGTGGCAGCTCCAGCCCTACGGCTCCTTGCTCACCGCCTCTGTTTCAGCCTCCCCATGTTCCCTCGTCGCCACGACGACGGCCGCCGCCGCCGCGGGCACAGGCCTCGTCCCTTCTGCAAACTCTACCACTGACACGGCCAAGAACCGGGTGGCCGCCGTTGCTAGGGCTGCCCCCGTGCTGGTGGCTAGGCCTGCGCGGGCGGAGGACCCGAACAAGCGGGTGCTCCGGCCGTACGGCAGCGCGGCGGCGCTGTTCGTCCAGATGGGCGCGTACCGCGGCGGGCCGAGGACGTTCGCCATCGTGGGACTGGCGTCCAAACCCACCCATGTGTTCGGCACGCCCTACTTCAAGTGCGAGTGGCTGCCCAACCCCAGCGCCGGCAACCCGTCGCCGCGGCCCGTCCGGACCAAGGCGTACAAGATGCTCCCGGACTGGGGGTACGGCCGCGTCTACACCGTCGTGGTCGTTAACTGCAGCTTTCCTTCCAACCCCAACGCTGACAACGCCGGCGGCAAGCTGCTCGTCCACGCCTATTACTCCACCGCCTCCCGCCGCTACGAGCGCTTCGTCGCGCTCGAGGAGGCGCCAGGGTCCTTCGACGAGTCCCGCTTCCGCCCGCCGTTCCAGTACGACTACCTCTACTGCGGCTCGTCGCTGTACGGCAACCTCAGCGCCACCCGCATGCGCGAGTGGATGGCCTACCACGCGCACTTCTTCGGGCCCAGGTCGCACTTCGTTTTCCACGACGCCGGCGGCGTCAGCCCGGAGGTGAAGGCGGTGCTGGATCCGTGGGCCAGGGCCGGCCGGCTCACGCTGCAGGACATCCGTGCGCAGGCGGAGTACGACGGGTACTACTACAACCAGTTCTTGGTGGTGAACGACTGCCTTCACCGGTACCGTCACGCCGCCAATTGGACCTTCTTCTTCGACGTCGACGAGTACATCTACCTGCCCAATGGGCAGACGCTCGACCAGGTGCTCAGCAAGCTCTCGGGATACTCGCAGTTCACCATCGAGCAGAATCCCATGTCCAGCAAGCTCTGCGTGCAGGATCCAAGCAAGGATTACTCAAGGTTTGTCTTTTCGATTCCTCGCATGTGCCAAATTTGGTTCTCTTCTTCCATGACTGCTTCCATATTATATTGAGAAATGATAATTGCCATCTCCGCTAATCAGCTATGATATTTTCTAGATTTAGGCAGCAGGATGCACTCTGCATTTCTGCTGGTTTGGTATCTGACAATGGAATGTGCATTGTGTCGATTAATATAACAAACACTCAACGAGGTTTAGTAAGTCAGCGGTTACTTGTTTATGCAATTTGTTGCTCAACTTGGCAGCAAGCTGTTGCATTTATGTTGCAACTATCACTTATGCTTGGTTAGTAGGAGTCATTCCAGACATCGATTGACCCTTTTTCCTTTGGTTAGAAGTCTTATATTATAATCCATAAGTTCTTTTCGGAAGATATCTTTGCATAGACTTCACTCACACAGGATTCGTTACTTTGATACAGATTGACCAATTTTATTAAGAATTGTTTGAGGTGCTCCATCTAATTCATTGAGAGGAGTAGGTGACAAGCGTTAAGTCCCAGCCATTCATCATCTTTACCAACCAAATTTTGTCAACCTGCTAATTAATTTCAAGCCACTAAAGGAGCACAACCAATTTTAGGTCACGAAAGAGAGGCAATCAATGTCTATAGTCTCTCACCCGTCACCATATCTTGCTAAGAAAATATACCTGTATGCATTTCCATGTATTACAAAAGAGAAACTAGCGTGTGTTTAATACATTCTTGATCTAGCGGCAAGTCATGTCCGGTACAAGGTCTCTGCCTATAAGAGAAAAGAAGATTTCTTTAAAACCAAGGTCCAATTTTTATGGCACTAGGGGCTCGATTGAATGTTGATGCCTCCAAAAAAAGTTTTTAAACCAAAAGGTCCAACTTACTGTTTGTACTGTTCAATGCTTAATGCTTAATGCTAAAACTTATTACATGTGCCATATATTCATATGCAGGGCCTGGGGGTTTGAGAAACTTGTGTTCCGCAACTCGATCACCAAAGTTCGGCGAGATCGCAAATACGCGATCCAGGCCCGAAACGCGTACTCTACTGGCGTGCATATGTCGCAGAATGTGTACGGGAGGACGAACCACAAGACAGACAGCCTGATAAGATACTACCACTATCACAACTCGATCAATGTCATGGGAGAGCCTTGCCGGGAGTTCGTCCCGGTGCCTGTCAAT
Source organism: Zizania palustris (assembly GCA_019279435.1). Lineage (NCBI taxonomy): Eukaryota > Viridiplantae > Streptophyta > Magnoliopsida > Poales > Poaceae > Zizania > Zizania palustris. The sequence continues at coordinate 38,813,256 of JAAALK010000283.1, read as the reverse complement.
GGCAGTAATAAGTTGATGTTTGAGGGGATCCCTTACGTGTACGACGACAGCATGGCGCGTTTGGCAGGCGAGGTCAAGCGCTTTGAGAAGGAAACCATTGGATCTGTTCGTTCATAGCAACACCGGAGACTGAACACTGCCGGTACATTGCTGCATATACATCTGATACTGTTTATGATGCCCGGTGGAGAAGACGAGCACACGCCACGCTTCTGCTGTCGCGAGCCACTGCTTCTGGCCGATATGCAGATGGGGCAGTTTGCAAAGGGGGTGGTCCAAACGGTGTAAAGTTTTTGTTCTTTATTGACACGCCGGTCTCTACAGGGGGACTGTTACTGTAGCTTACCCCATTTTCTGTTTACCTTTTCTCCCTATCCCCACATCTGTTACAGATCCGTGTAAAGTGTAAACTGATGCTGCTGGCTCTTACTAGATTCTTTCATCGATCTCCCTCCGGGGTTATATGCACATTGAAAACCTGAGAAGAGCTTTGCTTACAAGGAGAGCTTGTTACTGTTAGGTGAGGAGCTGAAACGAACGCAAGCGCAGCGCATCAGTATTCTGCGTTGAAAATTGATAGCCTGAAACTGGGAAGGACGAAGCTGAGTTGGGCGTTTTTGTGGGCGAGTGCACTGCATGTCTGTGCTGCTGTGCCTGTGCTTGCCGAGATTGGCTGGGCATCGGGGAATGGGGAATTGGGGATGTCTCCAGCTTTTCCATTAATCACTATGATGATTGGAGGATGGCTTGCGATTGGAAGGAGGGAAGCCGACGGGGGCAGCAACAGGAGGGGGGACATGCTGAGTGATCTCGCGTGATGGTTTACACGGCTCCACGTGCTCACACGCGTTACATTGGCTTTGTGCCTGTCTGGTGCAAGGAAGAGCTGATATAGTTGCTGTAGCCCCTCCATGTGAGTGATCAACATCAGATGGCAAGTTCTGACGTGTCTGAACTACGAACGACTGACGGACTGAGTATGGTTCTTGCGAGAAGCTCCTTTGTATTTTTACCTGTTGGATTGATAGGAAATATCCTTTTTCCGTAAGGGTATTTAGCCGAAACTTAAAATTAGACCCGACCGGCCCACGAAATTTAGCCGAAAATTTTCATGCGGCCGCGGGCCCATTTAACATAAAACCGGGCCTAATCCAGCGAGCATCCGACGAAAATATCCGAGCGTGACCTCGGTTGGTGCTCTCCCCATTCTGAAATGTCGCGCGACGAGACAGGATTTCATCGGAGTCCACAAGTGCATTTACCAGCTCCACTCCCGTCTCCCGAGCCCCATTTCCTGTTGATCTCAACTCGCCTCGCCTCGCCCCACCGCCCACCGCCCACCGCCCACCGCCCACCGCCCACCCCACTGTCACATCGCCCGCGTGATTGATGCCAAAAATCCTCCTACGAATCGAGGGGTAAGCGGCGGCGGAGAGCTCGGAACCCTAGCGGCGGCGGCGGAGGAGGAGACTGGGGAGTGGGGAGGGAGCGTCCGAGGAGTAGCCAGATCGATGGAGAGCCCCGCGAAGGAGGAGGGCGGCGGGGAGCTGGCGATGGAGATCGAGTCCTCCGTCACGGTGGAGGACTGGCGACGCGCGCTCGCCCGCGTGGTGCCCTCCGTCGTCGTCCTCCGCACCACCGCGCCGCGGGCCTTCGACACGGAGGCTGCCGGCGCCAGCTACGCCACCGGCTTCGTCGTCGACAAGTCCCGCGGCATCATCCTCACCAACCGACACGTCGTCAAGCCCGGTAGAGACTAAATACCCACCGATCCCGCCGTTTTCCTGTCTAGTTTTCGGGTGATTTGTGGATGACCCGTGTGTTGCTGCTGCTGTCGTTGTGGTTGTAGGGCCTGTCGTCGCGGAGGCGATGTTTGTGAACAGGGAGGAGATCCCTGTGTATCCCCTGTACAGAGATCCTGTGAGTGTCTCCGCTATTTTCTTCCTTTTTGTTCTGTTTTTTCTTGGTTTCGCTGTGCTAATGGCGGATTGTTAATCCAAAATCTCCCCTCTTCTCGAAACAGGTACATGATTTTGGTTTTTTTTCGCTATGATCCAGGTGCTATCAAGTTCCTTAAGTACGATGAGATCCCTCTAGCACCTGAAGCAGCATCTGTTGGTCTAGAAATCCGGGTTGTCGGCAATGACAGCGGCGAAAAGGTTTCCCTAAAAGCTATCTCAATATCTTGCTGAGTTGCTGTGGTGAACTATCGTGTAATGCGTAATGCTGCGCATGGAACTTGCTAGGCTTTACAGCTACAGAAAATCTCTTATGGTTATGAGGAAACATTTTTAATCACTTCAACGAGACAATAGTTACTACTTATGCTGTGCTGTAAAGCAAAATGTAGAGCTGTCAAAGCAAAACATTTCAAACATTCAGAGTTCATTGATACCACTATATTCAAATGATACGGTTTGACATTTCAGCAAGTGATCCGTCTCTTTCCTGCAACGAGGACTGAAATTATACCTTTGTTTGACATCACTTTGTGCTTGTTGCCAAAAATAGTAAATGACCCTACCAAATTTTCTTTCCCCCCTTGTGGATATTATCGTTCTTACGCTGTGATGTGGGTGTAATGCCATGCTTATAAGATTTCATCATATAACCAAAATAATGGTGCATATGAGCAAAGATTCAGCATTTTTCCGTTGATTCAGGAGATGCCTCTTCACCTAGTTGACTCAGAAACAGTAGATATGTGGCAAACAATTATGTATATTAAAAATGTTTGTGTATTAGGCAGGAAAAATGCTTTTTAAAAAATGATTTATGCCCTATGTGACATGCTTGGGTGGGACACTGGTTTGTACTAACACTAGAAAGTGATGCATTGTAAGATGTATACACATTTTTGGACCTAGATGTGGAGATTAATCTTTGCATGGGTACACTTGGGCATAATAACTTTTGAATGCCATCCAATAGTGTGTTCCGTATTGCAATATTTTCTGATCAAAATCACTGAATGCAGGTTTCAATTTTGGCGGGAACACTTGCTCGACTTGATAGAGAAGCACCTTACTACAAGAAGTATGCCTTCTTTTTAGTTGCCAAATCCTTTTGGTGATAAGGGCTCATGACATTACTCATTAGTACTATTTGGCAATTCTTTTTTATCATGACGTCCCCTTGCTCTCTACTTAGATTTAGAAGAAAGAGACCAAAAATACATGACCAAGCTGTCTTATTTGTTGGTTACTGAACTTAAAACTTAAACAGACAACATTACATAGGGAGGTACAGATTATAGATTATTATGTGTCATAGGTTACATGCTATGCCTATTTTATTTGGTCTAATACTTTAATGAACTAAAGAGACTCGTGGAGAAAACAAATTAAATCTATAATATCACTTTCATTTCTTCTAAGCCTTTTCAATTCACCGAACCGGGTTGAAACTTTGTATTTCTTATTCTCTACCAAGTACCCACCCAAATGGAGCAGCTTGCAAGTTGCAACCCCAAACTTGTAGATAATACATGCTCAATAATTTATGTTTTTCTTGCTTGCTGCATATATTCTAACCTTTGTTTAATAATTTACTTGACAGGGATGGATACAACGATTTCAATACATTCTATATGCAGGCACTTTTCTTGAGCTACTACTCTATGTTACATACATATTCCTTTCATTCTTTTTTAGTTATCATTTGGGACACTGGCACATACCATTAATCTTACTTATCTAATGATATGTAATATATTCATAAAAAACTATTAAAAACATAATGCCATTAAAGTAGTTTGTGAAAAATCTACTAGCACCATTTTAATATTTTGTGTACATTATTGGCCAAAGTTTCAAAGTTTGACTGCACATTCTAAAATGACATTTCTTTGAGAATAGTTTATCTTTAGTTCAAATTGGTGATGTTTGTGCATCCTTTGAAGTATTAGGCATTTAGGCATGTTTGGTTTGCTACCATTTCTAACATTAATTTTTGTTGAGTCAACAAAACAAATGCACTGCGGATTGCCTTCTGTACCAAAATTTGGAATCTCTAGAAACTTCTGTACCTAACACCGCACTAAAATTTGGTGATGCATCAAACCAAACATACTGCCACATAACTTTACCCTACCAAAAATGGCAATGGCAAACTTCGGCCTTTGTAGAATTTGGTAAGGTTGATTTTGGCATCAAACCAAACATGCCATTATTTTTGGTTTCTTCTGCTGGTAATGAGTTCTTGAATTACTTTTATGCAATAGAGCTAGAGGTTCATGTTTTCTTTCTTCCAGTGCTCACAAGTTAATGCAATCATTTGTTTCTATAGGCTGCATCTGGTACCAAAGGTGGCTCTAGTGGTTCCCCTGTTGTTGACTGTCAAGGAAGAGCTGTTGCCCTGAATGCTGGAAGTAAATCTTCCAGTGCTTCTGCATTCTTTCTTCCATTAGAACGTGTAAGTTGCTCACAAGACATTCACTAGTATATCATAGGCAATATCTCTTCTCCAAATTTGTAAGGTCTCTTATTATGTACCATGGTCCATCAAAGGATCCTACTAGTTGAAAATTATACGAGGCATTATAAAGCCAGATATGCAATTAAGCTAATGCCTATACTATATTTACTGGCTTACAAAAATTTATTGACGTAAAATTATGATAATAAGTATCCTTCTATGCAATTGAGTCCACCAAAAGAAGAGAAAAAAGAAAGAATGAATGAATGAAGCAGAAAGAATATATATGAACCAATGATTTCAGATTGTCTAGGCGACACTAGTCACAGGGGCACTGATTAATCGTTTAGTCGCGAAGTCATTGTCATGCCACTGTTTTCTGTAGATTAGAGGACACTGGACAGCAAGCCAATTCATGCTACTGGACAGCAACACACATAATTATAGAATGCACAACAGCACATAAAAGAAAACTGGACACTGGGTAGATTAGAGGGCCCATCTGCATATGTATAGAATGCACAACACAGCAAGCCAATTCACGCCACTGGACAGCAACAGACATAATTATATAATGCACAACAGCACAAAAAGGAAAACTGGACACTGGGTGGATCTGTGGATTAGAGTACTCATAGCAGCACAGCCTGAGGAGTGAGGACCTTTCAGGCTTTCAGTCTTCAGAAGTTCATATCCAGCCGAGCGCCCCAGCCTGGCTTCAGCCTTCATCCCTTCAGGCGGGTGGACACTGGAGTACTGGGCATGCCGTCACCACTGAAAGGGCTGACTGGAGGACTGGCCGAGGGCGGCGAGCACTGGCAAACTCCCTGACAGACAGGGGCACAGGACTTCGGGCGTTCGCTGCTTCCACTCTGTTTTCTGTCGTGCAGCTGGAAGCCTGGAACTGCTGTGAAGCTCGGATACTCCAAAAAATCGGCGTACCCGTATCGGATTCGTCTCCGGATACGGATACGTATCCGATACGGCCGGATACGTATCCGGTGCGTATCCTGCAATTTTCGATTTTCCAAAAAAATAAAAAACCCCCGATACGTATCTGACTCGGCTCGCCGGCGCGGGATACGGCAAACAGAGGAGATACCGACACCCACGCCCGTGACCACATACCTGTGCCCTAACTCATCAAGCGCCGCCAGGGGCTAGCCAGTCGCCGTCGGCCGTCGCCTCGCCGCTTGCCGCCGCAGGCCCGCCGCTCTGCCCTTCGTGCTCGGTCTTGCGCGCTTGGAGGCCACGACCTGTAGCTTCGCTCCGCCGGCCGCCGCTCCGCCGACTCCCCCGCCGCCGACTCCCCTGCCGGAGCGCTTGAGGAGTTGAGGGCTGAGGCCGCAGCCTTTGGCCTTCGCGGCTTCGTTCAGCTGTTCGGCGGTTCGGCTATTCACACTTCGCAGTGAACCAGTGACTCAGTGAGCAATCCTTCGCTGTAGCTTTTTGATTTGTGTTTTATACATCGCTGTAGCTCTGCTCTTTTGATTTGTGTTTTATTCATGAATATTTTCTGTGTTTTATTTGTTTGTGTGATTGTGTGAATGTTGAATTTGTAAATTGATGGATAGTCATATTTGCTACTTAATTATGCTTCTGTGTTTTTTCTGTGTGTTAACTTGTTATATATATATACGCGTATCGCCGTATCCATGTTTTTTGGAAAATGCCGTATCGAAGTATCGCGGTATCGCGTATCCGTATCCACGTATCCGGGCTACATAGTGGAACTGAGCCTGGGGGGGGGGGGTGGAGCCTGAAGCAGGGTTCTTTTCTTTTTTGCTAGGGTTTTTCAGTTTTTGTGCTGAGCTGGAGTATGGGCCAAATTTTCTACTGAACCTAAACTAGTTGACCATCCACCGATCAGACAACTAGTCACTCTAGTCATGCCAAGCCCTCTGATTGCTCGAAAATTTCTGTTCAGGCCAACTAATTGCGATTAGTCGGCCAACTTGTAATCACTGATATGAACTCGACCAACATTGTCCAACATCTGAGATCATACACATAGGAATACTGTTACTATTTAATAATCATTAATTATGTACTATAGCACACTTATGTTTATTGTTTGTCTGGACTATTCTAGGTTGTTAGGGCACTTAATCTGATTCGTGATGGTTGGGAAGCATTTGGTAGCAAGCCCGAATCTGTTTACATTCCTCGTGGTACACTTCAGGTATGCACTCCATGATCCCATTGTGCTATTAGATGTCGTTCATTCAGTGTTCTTGTTCCAGTGGAGCTACTTAAGATCATGGGTTTCCAGTACATAAATTGGTTATTGGCCTATCATAATGGTTTCTATTATTGTGTAACAGTTGAAACAATGTTTAAACTTTAATTTTAAATCAGTGTGTTGTGGAATTGAGCGGTGACATGTTTTCTTTGGTATAGTAGATAGCAGTGATAATGATGGTGAACTTGGTCGGTTTATATTAGCAAGAACGTGAAACTAGCCATTTAATTTTGACTTAAAATAACTTATCTCGTATTATTGTTAGTTGTTGTTGTGCATGGGTGTGTGTGTGTGTGAGTGTTTGGGTGGGGGTGGGGATAAAGTTTCAATGTGTAAGATGACTAGGATGTGCAGAAAATTGATGTATGAAATTTTGAAATCTATTTTTACTGAAGATCTGCTGTATTGTTACACATTGGATGCTATAGTGGTAGTGATCAGGGACTGGTTCTGCATCACAACTGTACAGAGTGCTATAGCAGCCATTGTGTAGTAGCTGACTCGCTGTTACTCCTTGACTGCTATATTTTTATTACAGCGCTATTCAAACACTGCTTGAATTTGAGTTAACATAGGCTATTGATCTCATCAGATGTTCTTCTATTTATTCTTGTTACTGTTTCTCTCCCCTCTAGAGATTGGACCTTAGAATATCCCCTTTCCATTTTTGAAGGTGACCTTTCAACACAAAGGATTTGAAGAAACTCGACGTCTTGGACTCAGGAATGAAACAGAGCAGGTATATTCTTACATCATTGTTGACCGACTAGAATTTCCAACCTCTTTGTATTTTGCATGACAGCAGTCAGCATTAGAGTATAATCAAGTTCAATATTTTTTAATGTATAAATTTATGTTGATATGTGCTTGCTTTTTATGGCTAATTATTGATAATCACTAATCTGTGTTCACATTTGTTCTGCTTCGAATGATTCTTTATCTGGAGAAATGGACATTTGAAATTTTGAATTTGTCTCTCCATGCTCTACAATTAATATCTGCAATTTGGTATTTCTATTTGTGCAGATGGTACGTCTTGTTTCTCCATTAGGTGAGACTGGAATGCTGGTTGTTGATTCTGTAGTAAGTTGTTCTTCTCAGATCTTACACTTGAAACATGTATTTTATTTATTACGTGAGTTAACTTGCTACTTCTTGTACTGTACCATTTTCCTTCTTGTGACTTCTGAAACTGAAGACCTCTGTCCTTGCAGGTGCCGGAAGGGCCTGCACACAAACATTTGGAACCTGGTGATGTGCTTGTTCGTATGAATGATGAGGTAAGTAATGTCTTATAATTTGTTGTTGTGTGCACAAAGTCATGGTTTGCCTGCTGCCTTAGGTTCTTGCAACAATTGCATGTGGCCATGTGCTGCTGCTGCTGCAGCCCCTTCCATGGCTGTTGGCAAGCCATGACATTGCAACTTTAATGATTAATTTGTAGTATGTGTCTTAAACTAGCTGATAAAGAAGGTTGGGTTTTCACTTAAAACCAACTAAACCTAAGCCATGCTTTTTTACTGTGACATTTACCACAAGCTGCCAATATTTAAAATTTTTGTCTGCTAGGGAGTTATATCTGGCACTTTCAAGACACAGGAAAAACCTTAATTATAAATTTTAATTGCTTTTGTTTTGTTTCACATTGTTTTTCTGTACTATTTTAAATTTTCATATAACAGTTTTTTTTTGCATTTACTAAACTAATTGCAGGTTGTTACCCAGTTTCTCACAATGGAGACATTACTTGATGACAGTGTTGGCATGGGGATAGATTTGCAGATCGAAAGAGGTGGAACACCTTTAGCAGTAAAGCTGGAGGTAGTTTACAATACCTATTCAATCATTTTAGTAATAAAGAACGGTATATCTGTGTTACTCAAGATTCAAGAAGTCACACATTCACACCAAATTCATTCTTTAGGTTGAGGATTTGCACTCTATTACTCCAAATCATTTCTTGGAAGTTAGTGGCGCTGTAATCCATCCACTTTCGTACCAACAGGTATGTTTTCCTTTTTTTAATTGATTCGTTTTCTGAGCTGATTCCTAGTTCACCCCTTCTCAAGCATCACTAAGAACATGATAATGAAAATTAAAATGTACATTAAACTGCATTTACTTAGTTTAGAATCACATTTGAACTCCTGTCCATGAATGAAGGAGAAGGTGGGATCCACATGGTCAATTTTTATAATTTTTTATAATCTGTATTGTTTTTGTTAATGTAACATGACAAAAAAATCTTAAAAGTATTGTATTGAAAAATGAAAACCTTGAGAAATGAAAGACTATTTTTAAAGTGTAGTTTGGTCTGCTTTTATATACTGGCTACACTTTGGTTGTGGAAAAAATCCTTTCTGCTCTCTGCACTATCATATCTCTAAATCCAACAGACTGGTATCATGTTTAACGTTTTACTAGAAATGTTGCGGTTGTTACCTCGCTTCTGTGGCTTCACGTGAGAAATAGTTGCAACTCATTTAGCTGACTATCACATCATATCTTTTCTACGTGTTATTTCCAAGCTTACATTTAACTAGATATTTTTTTCATTTTCATTGTTTATTGAAATATCGAAATGTGACATCTTTCTATTTGGCATTTCAGGCAAGAAATTTCAGATTCAAATGTGGTCTTGTATATGTTGCTGAAGCAGGGTAAGACATCTAATGTTATATTTTCTAAAGGACACCAACAATTTTACATATAGCTGTGATTCCTAGCCAATCCCAATCCTTTTATCAACTATGGTCATGTGATAATTCCTTTTACTGTAGGCTAGTAGAAACTGTCTTGGATTTGAACCTCAACTAAGTGACATTTTTTGCAACTAAAACTAGGAAATGCCAATATCCCTAAGGAATTTTAGCTGCAATGTTTATTTGTTCATCAAGTCTTTGTAAATTTTCACATATGGACTACCTGATTGGTTTTGAAGTTTCTTGTCGGATTCTTGCGTTTATTAATTTTCTATTTGTTAGCTGATATTTTGTGTAAAATACAATGTTATATGTACTTATCTTTTCTACGACTTTATCAACACTATAACATGCAGGTACATGCTCTCCCGTGCATCTCTTCCACGCCATGCCATTATTAAAAAGTTTGCTGGAAAGGATATTGCAAATTTAGGAGACCTCATTGCAGTTATTTCAAAATTGTCTAGAGGGGAAAGAGTGCCTGTTGAATATGTAAAATACACTGAACGTTATAGGAACAAGGTAGGAGAATCTTCCTTGGCAGGCTTATCGTGATAATTTTGATGTCATATTAACTTTTTCTTATTAAAAGATACAACTGAGCATTTGCCTTATTTATGTGTTCAGCCTGTACTGGTGACAATTGATGTGCATGAATGGTATGCACCTCCTCAGTTATATACTCGAAATGATGCAACTGGCTTGTGGACTGCAAAGTCAGCTTTACCACTGGAATCTCCTTTTATAGCTTCAGCTCATCATGCTGGTCATATTGAGGCAAACTCCAATTCTGTTGCATCTTTAGCTGAATCTAGTCCTATTGATCTGAAGTGCCAGCATGAATCTGAGAATTTAGCAGATGGGTGCATTAAAATGCAAACTGATGATGAGATTGTTGTAGATGGATCCCACTCTAGTGAAGATTCTCTTGCTGGGAAAAAAAGGCGGCGGGTGGATGAGGAGATATCTGTTGAGGGAACAATTTCATCTTGTGGAGATTTAGATCAGATAAAAGGTGACTTTTTGAGGCATCCACCCAGTGTGGATGTGGATGGTTCTGACCTTAATCGAACAATATCAAGTAATGCATCATTGGCAGAACAAGTAATTGAGCCAGCCCTTGTAATGTTTGAGGTGAGCAATATGTATAGTTTGATTTTAGAAGAAATTTTCATGTTGTCATGGTTTACATCATTTTGTTGTCTCGGTGTATCCTGATTCTTGATCAATGTTCTAATATGTTGTATTGTTGTATGTGCTTTCTTGTGGTCACCTCACCTTATAGTGTTTAATTATATGGCATAATCAGCCTTTTATGCAGTTTAAACTTTAAACATTACAATGGTGGGGAACCCATTCCTTTATGTAGCCTTTTATGCATACTTGTTCTTTTTAGAACTCTGGTCCTGATGGTGTTGTGTCTAAGCTGTGTTGGGTTGGGTTATTTTGTGATGGTGCTTTTGCCTCTAGGTGTGTCCTTTTTGGATGAATGTTTTTGTTGTATATTTATTTTCCTCTGAAATGAACGGGCAAAACTTGTGCCATCTGTTCCTAAGTATGGTTTGCATCAGCTGTCATCCAGGTCTAGGTTATAGGACTTCTGTACGCCAGTATGTATGGTATATGAGGTTATGAGGTAGAAAGTTGTACAGAACCTAGTATGTGGCATGATAGACTGATAGACATTTTAATGAAACACTGAATACCCGTAAAAATATGTTGTATTTCCTCAACAGTCATCTTCCTTATAAACATTAATTCCATCACTATTTTTCCTGCCCTTGACGTAAGCACCTGAAGTTCATTTAGAGTTGGCAGCTTTTGTGTTTCTTGTTCAAACCTGCTTTAATGATATGTCTACTTGTAGGTGCATGTGCCACCCGTATGCATGCTTGATGGAGTGCATTCTCCACACTTTTTTGGAACCGGTGTAGTAATACATCATTCTGACTGTCTGGGTCTGGTAGCGGTTGATAGGAATACAGTTGCTGTATCTATCTCTGATATAATGCTTTCTTTTGCTGCATATCCCATTGAAATACCTGGAGAGGTATGAGCGCCCCCCCCCCCCCCCCCCCCCCTGTTCCCTATAACTGTTAACACACAAAATTTCAACATAATATTACCTTATGTGTCTTGGTGTTCAGGTTGTTTTTCTGCATCCTGTTCACAATTTTGCATTGGTTGCCTATGATCCATCTGCACTAGGAGCTGGAACATCTGTTGTCCGGGCTGCTAAGCTTCTTCCTGGTCTGTTTTCTTTCAAGTGATTCCATTAATTTCCTAAAAACTAAATTAATGATGCTGGCATTAAAAATGACATTTTAACCTAGCGATTCCTATTCACTTACAATTTTAAGAAGCTATAATTTTGGATTTATGTAGAACCTGCTCTGCTTGGGATTGAAAGGTTTTGTTGTTGTTTGTTGTTGTAGAACCTGCTCTGCGCCGAGGAGATTCTGTCTACCTAGTTGGGCTAAGTAGAAGCTTACAGGCTACATCAAGGAAATCAATCGTAACTAATCCTTGCACAGCTGTTAATATTGGGTCAGCTGACTGCCCACGATATCGTGCAATTAATATGGAGGTCATTGAGCTCGATACTGGTACTTTCTAAGCACATCTGAATTTGTGATCTTATGTCTTAGTTATCAGTTGTAACTATGTTGAAAAATGTTTATGTTAGATTTTGGTAGCACGTTTTCGGGTATATTGTCGGATGAGCAAGGAAGAGTTCAAGCATTATGGGCAAGTTTTTCCACCCAGGTTAGTTTACAGTAGAGTTGCTTGCTTTAGCCTGGTTCCTAAGTAATGATGCTCACATGTTCCCAGGAGCATTTGTTCAAAAGAAAAAAGAAAAGAACAAAACTGCAGCTTTCATGGAAGGTTAGCCGCTTGATATCTCCAACATCAATAAAATGGACAACAGGAGAAAATCTATTCACTGCATTTAAAGACCCTGAATGGTTTTGCATGTTTTTTAACTAGAGTTTCTAATTTTTTTGTCTTTTACCTACATTTACAAGTCATAACCTACACATTTAATGCTTGTAAACAATGGTGTAAATGTGTAATTGTACCATTCATAGCAGTTTAGCCATTCTTCCATGTGCTGATCCGAGTTGTTACTGATCAATTTTTTTTTCTCCAGATCAAATATGGTTGCAGCAGTTCGGAGGACCATCAATTTGTTAGAGGTATACCAATATATGCAATAAGTCAAGTCCTTGAGAAAATAATTTCTGGTACTCCTGGACCATTTCGTCTTATCAATGGAGTTAGGAGGCCAATGCCATTTATCAGACTTCTGGAGGTGGAACTCTTTCCAACTTTGCTTTCGAAGGCGAGAAATTATGGATTGAGCGATAGCTGGGTACAGGTAATTTGATTGATCTTTCCTTTAATCTTGTCTGAAGTTGCTCTGCTTGGTATGTCAAATATAATGATATTGTTTCGTATTGGCTTGTTAGCCTGAGTGTTGTGTGCTACTGTGCTTGCATGAATGCAAGTATGCAACATTTATTATTCTGGGGAAATGTTATTGCCATTCACTTGAGGTGTTCACCTGAGTTAACTTCAGGAGAGTTTGTAAGGAATATAACTCATTTGACTGGGCATTGGGACTTGTCCAATATGCTAGAGTTACCGGAAAATGGATAGCACGAAAATATCTATTGTTCAATATGATTATCCTTGCAGGTTCTAGCCAAGAAAGACCCTGTGCGAAGAACAGTCTTGCGGGTCAGAGGTTGTTTGGCTGGATCCAAAGCAGAAAATCTCCTAGAACAGGGAGACATGATCCTTGCTATCAATAAGGAGCCAATTACATGCTTCCTAGACATTGAGAATGCTTGCCAGAAATTAGACCAATCCATTGATTCAGATGGAGTGCTTAACATGACAATATTCCGTCAGGTGAGGATAGCTTGTAAGAAACCAACCATTACTTTTCACAGATTATCATATGGACTGTATTTATTAGTAGTACAACTATTTCAACATTTTAACAGGGAAAAGAAATAGACCTTATTGTTGGAACTGATGTAAGAGATGGCAATGGGACAACACGGATGGTGAATTGGTGTGGATGCATAATTCAGGATCCTCATTCAGCAGTGCGTGCACTTGGTTTTTTGCCTGAAGAAGGTCATGGAGTTTATGTTGCCAGGTAAGAAACATGTTCCCTAGAATTTATATGTTACTTCAACTTTTAAGTTTTATCTTCGGTTGTAAGTACAAGCTTATAGCTACTAGGGGTCTAAGGTTGCCTATGCATGAATGAACAGTGAGCATTCGTAAAAGAGATGTTTTTTTTTTGTTTTCGTTTGCCCTAATATTCTCGTGTTCTTCACTCCAAGTCATTATGGTCATGAGCTGTGCCTGATATTAGACAGAATTTTGAATCAGAATCAAACCATTACTATGAGAGTGTGCTGTATAGGGATAGTGGTTCTATGCAACAATTATGTAGTATATGAACTAACATGTATAGCCTTAAAGGTGAAAAGAAAAGGAATTGGGTGTCAAAGGCTGCCATTTTCCTCTTTGGACATGCTTAGAAATTTCCTATCTACCCTTTCAGGAACTGTTTTATTATTTCTCCCAAGTATACAATCTCTTTCTCAATCAATTTGCATAATCTTGGAGATGGAATGGTGGCCAGTCGGCTTAACAAAGCCATGCTGACAGTGTTTCCTGATTTTCCTCTAGATCTTAGCCTCCTAGGTCCACAGGCGGTTTGCATGTCATAACTTCCCTTCCTATGTGATAATAAATAAGGTAGGGTACCAGAATCTCCAAATCTCCAATACATAAAAGAGAAACTTCCCCATGCTGGCACACATCTATGCAGTATGCACATGACCTGGCTGTAGGACTGTAGGACAACAGGAGTGAATGTCAAGTCACTTGTTTGAGCGAGCGGCGGCGGCCACATTGGCTTGTCGATGCGATGTTTGCGGGTGGCTGACGGCGGCAATCGCATCCACGTGACAGCTGGTGGGGGCAGGATTGTGACGATGGGGATGGCTGTGTCGCCAGGTCCACGGCGGCTGCAGCTGTGGCTGCGTCGCTTGCTGGGTCTAACCACAGGGCACAGAGAGGGGTTGAGGGAGTGTGGGGCAGCCGGGCAGGCTGTAGGTGGCTAGGCAGGCCCAGGTAGCAGCAGCAAATGCAGGCCATTTCTAGGCTTTAAGGACTTCGTTTTTTTGGTTATTTCAATTTTTTATGAACGAAAACTGAACCAAAAACAAAAAACTGAAGTACATAAAAATAAAAACCGAAAATTATTTTAAAAATGAAATAGCGACTATTTCGGTTTGGTTTTCGGTTTTTGGGTAATTTTTCCACCCCTACTAGTAACCACTGACCTGCCTACTGGCTGATGCCTAGTGGTTGCCGGTATAATGTTTGTTGGGGTTTTACCAAGTGGTTCACCGATGGTGGATATCTTCGGTGGTGATTTGTATGTAGGGGTAAGTGTTGGATTCGAGGCTTGATGGTCGACTCAAATAACAAAGGTAAAAGATTTGTACAGGTTCAATTCTTTTGGAGGATAATAACTCTACGTCTTGTGTATGTCGGATGTGCTGATGTATGGAATGATAAGGATCTGGATTATCTTTGGGGAATCTCTTCGCCCTCCTTATATATATTGCCAGGGGGTGAGGTTACATCTCTATTCAGTTTCCTATATCCTAGGGGTTATAATCGGACTATTATTTATTTCTAGGTTGTTTCCTATTTACAAGAATATCTTTACTAATATATCTTAATCTATTTTATCTATGTCAAACTGCTGATCGGGCCAGATCTATATGTGGTTTGGTTTGCTAAAATCCCAATAAGGGGTATTGGGGTCTATCCCCAACAGGCCAACACTGCCCAATTTAAATTTAAAATTGAGTTAAATCTATTACCTTCTAAGTATCCTGTCTCCCCACTTCTAAAAATAATAAAAAGGAGAAACAATCTCACCTCACTTTCATTTACCCTCATCTTTGCTCTCCTTGTTCATCTACTAGATAGATGATTATATTACGGTGATGCAATCTGTTTATAATATGTTCATGATTTATAAATGTATTATATCTATTTGGGTCTATAAAAACGCTTTAGTTGTGTGCATTTTTTCTGGTAACGAGCTGCTAACTGGTTTTTGAATTCAAATATTTGGGTTCAAACTTTTTTCCAATAACCAGCTGTTAACCGGTTTTGAATTCAAATATTTGGGTTCAAACTTTTGTCTGGTTACTGGTTTTCGTGAGAACCGTTTTTTTTTTTTTTTGGAAACTGGTATTCATAACCTTGACCATGGCAAGATTAGTTCTTTTGGTGATAAGCAACTGGAATTAGGACTGAACAGAAAGAATTTTATGCAGATGGTGTCACGGAAGTCCGGTACATAGATATGGCCTCTATGCTCTTCAGTGGATAGTTGAAGTTAATGGGAAGGCAACTCCAGATCTTGAAACTTTTATACAAGTGGTGAAGGTATGCATTATCAATCGCTATCTTGCGTTGGTATATTCCTGTCTTTTCAAGTTCGATTGTCAAGCTAGTATGCTTATACTCCATTGATTTGAATTAATACAGACAACCTTTTTTTTCTCAGGGATTGGAAGATGGTGAATTTGTTAGGGTGCGGACTGTCCATTTGAATGGCAAACCTCGCGTGCTTACTTTAAAACAAGACCTTCATTACTGGCCCACCTGGGAGCTCATGTTTGAACCGGAGACTGCCACATGGCATAGGGGAATAATAAAAGCGTTGCAATCAACTGTAGCGTAATCTATTCTCATGTGTGGTGACTGGTGAACTGATAATCTTCGTGTGCTCACCGGGCCTTGCCTAGGGAGCCTGAGCATGGAGGTGCGGAAACTGGGAATACTTGTCCATGTTGGTGAGCTATAATCCTGCGTAATGCAGGACGAATGGTGGGCATTAGGAATAGGGAGCTTGAAGCATATAGCAATTCATAGAAAAAAATGGATTCATTGCCTGTGATGTGGATAATTAGATAACCTTTTCTGTCTTTTGTATACCTATTGCTACAATTTTTGTATTAATAATAAATTATAATCTCTGTAGCGTTCATTCCGCCATTTTTCTGCGTAATAGCTTTGTTACTGATTTGAGTTAGTTTAACAGATCTCGAGTTATGCATATATCCCGTTCCGCGCCGGCAATACAGTTCCTGTCATGAAGTATGATTGCACAAGACACCACGTTATCTTCTGTTTATGTCATATTGGGAATCGTCTTCTCGAAACATGCATGCCCCGTTTCATTTTACTCCCATCTAGCTACCTTTAATTTTCACAAGAGGACCTTGGGTGTTAGTGGCGCACTGGCAGGTGTTAGGAAATAGGGACTACGTAGAACAAAGAAAAAACCCTGTTGGATCCATCTGCGTCATGGGTTCTTGCTATCACGGTGCGCCATGCCGCCATCGTGCATCATGCGATTACAAAATCGTGAGACGGCAAGCAGGTAAAGTACAATAGCAGTCAAAGTTCATCCATGCAACCTTAATCAACTGATCAGACCCCTTTTTGTGCTACATGTGACAAATGTAAACCATTTTCATCACAAGTTAGGCGTCCTCTCTCCCAGAAACGCATGTCCCGGGCAGAATATATTCTGCCACCACTAGTTAGCTCGAACTTACGTCCACGAAAATGAGGACCACCCTTTACATGCGTCCTGCCACATCAGTCGATGCCCTTCCCCTGAGGAAAAAAAAGAAGCGTTCTAGGTAGAGGAGCTCGCTGTTGCCGGATTCCCTCTTGCTACCACTCACACCAACCGATCAAAGTATTCACCTTTAAATGTCCCGTCCCTTCCATCGATCTCAGCTCGTTGCCGCGAACTGATCGAGTGAGGTTGCTATAGCTCGCATGTATACCACGCACAGGCACAGCCCCGTACGAGCACACGCGCACCAACACAAACGCCGCTACGACCCAGCGAGATAGCAATCGAGAGCGAGACTGCGAGAGAGATAGAGAGGGAGACATGGGTTGCTATCCCCTGGGCAAGATCGTGTCGAAAGCGCTCGGAAAATGCAACGGTAAGTCCTGTTCTAGGTTGCTTTTTTCCTGCTAAATTATGGTACCTTCTCTGCAACGCATGCTTGGACATGATCGACCAGCTATGTTTTAAGCACGCGAGCTGCCGTACATGAGTTTTTACTATATACGATATGATCAACTAATAATTAATCTCACATGCATGTAAATCGCCGTCGAGATATAAACTCCTCACAAAGTCGATCACATGCACCGAGCAATCTCAAATTCGTCAAAGTTGATAAGAGTTGTGAGGCGTGTCAACATGCAGGGCGCGAGAGGAGGTGGCGGGAGGAGAGGCTGGACTACGCCATGGCCTACCCGCCAGGCCCACCCACGGAGACGCACTACATGCGCCCAGTGGCGCGCGCGGTAACTTTCAGCGGCACCAACTCCGTCTACGTGATCCCGCCAGAGCAGCCGCATCAGCAAGGCCGCGAGCCCCAGTCCCAGACGGCGGCGCCGGCGCCGCCGCCGCCGCCGCAGCAACAACAGCACGAGCACGAGCACGAGCACCACCCAGCGCAACCCCAACCCCAGCACGAGCCACCCGCGCCGGCGCAAGACGCGCCACCGGCTGAGCCGAAGCAGCGGGCGCCGAAGCGAGGCAAGAACAAGAAGTCAGGCCGCGTCCGGTTCGGCCCCGAGCAGCAGCAGCCACCGGACCAGCAGCCGCAGCAGCAGCATAAGCAAGAACAGACGAAGCAAGCGCCGGGCCACCCGGGCGACGCCACCGGCGGGGACGAGCCGGGCCGTCACTCCGGCGCGGCGCCGCCGGGGTACTTCAGGTACACGCCGTCTCCGCTGCCGAGGTGGGAGGCGGCCACTCCGAAGCGGCACGAGTATTTCTCCGGCGAGTACCGCTACAGCTACCCGACGCCGGTGCGCGAGGGCATCTACCGCATCGCCACCGACGCCAACAGGCTCACCACCATCTTCAGCGAGGAGAACCCCAACGCCTGCACGATCGTCTGACCTACCTACCTACCCATCAGCGCCGGCGCGAGGATCCCGCGCGCTTGCCATTTCGTTGCGTTAATTCTTGGCTCTAATTTGCGGAGGAATCCGGTTCTTGTTGACCTGAAGCTGTTGTAGATAAGCAATGAGAATTCTGTTCGACTGATGTGATGTGATCGATCGACGACGAACATTTCTCTTGCCTTTCGGTTCTTATCGCCGTTCCACTTTTGTGTTTTTTTATCCACAAAGCTTCTACGACATTGGACACAAATCGTTGGCTACGTACCAAACATACATGGAGAATTCATAGCATTGCCAAAGCATTCCACAATGCATCTTTGCTTTCCTAAAAAGAGAAGATGTTTGTTCGAGGAGGTCCGGATTCCTTACCACCCACTCGTCGGAGTCTCGAAGCGGTCCGGTTCGGCCGTGCTGCCTGCCTCCCTTTGGTTGGGCCTTCCAACGAGCCGGCCTGCCCAAAAAGGTCCACTGCCCACTACAGCAGTGTGACTCTGCTTCAACTTTCAACGCTGTGAATATCACATCGAACAGTCAACGCTTAACATTAGTATATATAGTTAATAATCTCTAGTTTAAAAAAACAATATTAACTTTTTTTAAATGAAGTGAGAAGATCGCTTACGATTTAAAGGAGGAATAAAGGTATATATACATCATTTGAAAACAAAAGGCAGGGGCGAACCTCTTAAAATTCAGAGGCGATTGTCTCTACAATTGACGGCATGGAGTTTATCTCGTTAGTGAAAATCCTCCGATTGCACTCTTCTTAGATATTCCACCACATATGAATAAGGAGGCCATTGATTTGATTTTGGGCTTCTTTAGGGTTAAGCCTCGAAATTTTGCACCACCAATCTTGAATATCATCATTACGTGGTAGCGACAGAAGACCCCAATGTTGAAACGACAAAGCAGTTGGCTCCAATCCTGAAATGTAAAATAACATTGGCAAGTGATGTGGGCTGCCGTCTCATAGGCAGAGAGGCATAGTTTGCAGATTGGGAAGCGGAGCCAATTGCGCTTAAGGAGATTATCAGTCGTAAGAATCTTTCAAAGGATTAGTGTCCAAGCGAAAAACTTACAATTAGATTCGGCGTGCACTTTCCTGAGCTGGTAGTTGATGGAGGACAAACTATATTACCTGATCAGCTTGTGTAGAAACAGCTAGCATAATTAATGAGAGGAGCATCTAAATCATTTTCATGTACTATCAATATGTCCTAAAATTAATAAAAAAAAGTTTATGTAGGAGAAAGGGAGTAACAAGCATCAATGCATCATCCGACTTTTGCTAATCGCTGGCACTAGTGGTGCAAAAAATGCACACGCCTGCACCTGCACGTTTGAAAAAAAAAACCTCTTCGTGCCTCGCAGTTTCTAATCAGATTGCTTAAAGAAATGAAGAGTAATACATCACATATGCGATTAGTAGGTTAGAAGATTCGGCTGTCTTAGTGAGGCGAACAACCTCTTTGTCAACTATATGTTCGATCAAGTACGACGGCCGGTACAAATCCCTATTAAAATTTGGCTCGTCATGCTTAGCCATAACTAATGCATGCTTAGCTACCAGAACAGGGCACAAGTACTTAGTACTTACACACTTGATTCTGATAACAATGCTACAAGTAAGTCTGGGATGTTGATTGATCACCCTACTTATTCCTAATTATGCAAGATGGTTACGTTCTTAACCTGTACCAGGGCGAACATCACTTAGTGTTAGTATATCCCTGGCTGATTCAGAGCAAACGACCAAAAGAGAAGAACTGAAATACTGCATCATCAGCAGCAACAAACTGCAGCTCGTAAGCTCGATCGACCAGGCCGAACAACTGCTGTGCAAGTGCTGCATGGCATGATCGAGGACAGAGGGTGCAAGTGCAGTAGTGCAAGCGAAAACAAGATCAGCGAGTAGCCAACACCGCGGTTGCAAATGCAAGTGGCGCCGGCAACTGGGCAAGATCGAGTTCGTAGAGTCGTGCGAGTGTGAGGTAAGAGCACGTCAGTGGTAGTGGCCCATTAGTGCGTTTCGATGTCATGTCCTGTGGCCTCATGCGGCGTGCGCATGATCAGTCACTCACTCACTTGCCGATCGAGCCGGAGAATATATATCAGCTGGCCGGTGCAGTCCATCTCATGCCGGATCTGAGGGCGGCTAGTAGAGGCTAGGGTTAGTCACATGTCAAACGTGACAGATGCGATGACACCGACGAAGATCTCCCCAGGTCCATCCGTCCATGAACAAGGAGAGAGATGAGAGAAAAAACTGGCGTCGAATCGTCGTGAAGGCGATAAGCTAGATGGGTAGCTAGCGTTAGTGGGCTAGATCATTCCTCCACCACCAGACGCTCGCATGTGCTGACCATGTCGGCAACTTTCGAGATTGACAGCGAACGGCCGGCGAGCATGCATTTTCGTGCCCGGCCCGACGCGATGTGCCGCGCTCTGTCCGTTCACTCGCCGCGCGCGGCGAGCGGGCATGCCGCGCGACGACGCGGCTGGATCTATCGCCGCGCGCGCCGCCCCCACGCTTTCCGGCCACCGCAAGCACGCGCACGGCGCATCCACTGCGTTAGCAACACACGTAGCTAAGCTAGCAGCCTAGTACGCAGTCGCCTCCGCAGCATGCAGCTCGATCGGAGCTGAGATCGGCCATGGCGTTAGAAACAGAGAGATGGAAAGATTAAAAAGAAAAGTTTGGCGTTGGTTGGTAGATCTCTTGATCGACACGAGGGGATCAACACATGATTTTTTTTTGGCGATTACCCCATCTAATGATTCTTTTTCTGTTAGCCGATATGATTAGCTTCGAGACAGCAAACTACGCCATGCGCCTACTGATTTTTTTCTCTTGCTCAAATTGGTCGTGAACTATATATAGTGACACCTAATCCGATCCGGATTTCAGATTTTCTTTTCGCGGGCTAGCAACATGGAAGCCCCTGTCTATTTAGAATTTTTTAAATTAATATTTTTTTTTGAAAAAAAATTCAAATGCGTCCATTTCAAACATTTGCAATAGGTAGCGGCCAGTACTTGATGAGTCCGTTTCAAACGTGGCCCCGAGTCGGCCAATGGTCGGCCGACTCATGCCATATCAACCCGAGTCGGCCAATCACCGGTCGACTCGTGTCCACGTGGCTACAACAACGTCACTTTCGACCAAACGACTGACTCGCGCCGACGTGTCATAGCGGCCTAAGCTGCGGCAGATCTGTGGCAACCTGTTTTCAGATATATAAGAAGTATTAATATTGTAATTTGCAAATCAAGAAAATTATGTAGCGCGTTTATTGGAGAGCCCTCTTACCATCGTGCTGCATCTGTTTTTTGATTTTTAATTTGCAATATTAGTACTCCTTATATATCCCAAAACCCACATATCTGCCGCTTCTTAGGCCGCTCACGCCATGTCAGCATGAGTCGGCTGTTGACCGACTCGTGCTCTGAGTCGACCGAAAGTGTCATTGCCGCAGCCACGTAGCATGAGTCGGTTGACCATTGGCTGACTCGGGGCCATGTGACACGAGTCGGCTTATCAAGTGCCGACCACTACCTATTTTTGCAAATATTTGAAACGGCTATACCCATTTGAATTTTTTTTAAAAAAATTTCTATTTACCTGTTTTGTTTGAGATTTATCTATGGAATTGGAAGCCGATTTTGTTTGAGAGGGTTTCTAGCCTTCTAGGAACAAGATGACAGGATCTTCAGGGTGTGATTAGCTATCTCTTTTAATGTTCCTCCTACCTGTATTTAATTTTATTTCTCTCTTTAATCACAGCAGTTTCCGAGCTCGCTCTCAAGTCTCAATCGATCAACAAGTTTATGCACGGCTTAGGCTAATTTAGTTCAACTGCCAACAAGACTCGCCTATCAAAACGGCCACAAAAGCTGCCCGTCATAAACAATTTATTAAGGTAGTGTTTGGTTTGGTGTACGGCGAGGAATGGAATGGGATGGTTCAGAACCATCTTGTTCGCTAAGGTAGTGTTTGGTTGTTTGAACCAAACTCATTCTGGATGATTCGGTATAGTTTCGAAAAACAAGTTTGTTTGGTTTGATGTACTGTACGAAACTATCCAAGATGGATTGGTTCAGATTATCAGAATATTCTCTCTAGATATTGAACCATTTCATGCGATAAAAATAAGCGAACGACGCCATCCAATTTTTGTTCACTATACTAATTATTTATAATTAGTTAATATTAGTAGTTATTAAGTATTTTTAGTGAAAAATAATTATAATTATATATTATTAATTATAGCTAATCATTATCATGTATCATCTCATACATTCAAACAAACAATCTGGTTGTACCATCTCATTCATGACTATCTCATCCCGAATCAATATATCAGGGACCATCTTATACTATCCAATTTTATTCAGCTAATCAAACATTAGCTAAAAAATTAGTACCACGTGGTTCAGTATCAACATTGAATATTTTGTTTTTAGAAATCGTTTGGTTCCACCTCATCCCTCGAACCAAACAGCAGTATCACTCCAAGAATTATTCCGTTCCCTTCACCAAACACTACCTAATAATAATAAGCTCGCAAAAATGAACAGGTGATTAAGTGATTAATTAATCACAGCGCAGCGCTCTGACTCCCAACCGGCTTGTTTGACTTGTCCGACCTTCCCTCTCGCCACTACAAATACCCGCGGGAACGGCGGGCACAGCTGCCACGCAGAAGCGCACGCGACAAGCTAGCCATCAAAAGGCCGGAGCGGGAGAGGAGGCGGCGGCGGCGGCGGCGTTAATGGGCATGAGCCTCGCGCAGGCTGTGGCGGCGCTGATGGGGACGTGCGCGCGGCGGCTGTCGAGGGCGGCGCGGCGGCTGCACCTGCGGCCGCGGCAGGGGCTCGCGGCGTCGTTCTCGTCGCGCGTCATCGTGCCGTTCCTCGGCGGTGGCGGTGGCGGCGGCGGCGGCGGTGGCGGAAAGAAGGCGATGTCGTCGTCGAAGTCGAGGAGGAGGAAGGCTGGACCGGAGATGAGCTTCCGCGCGGAGGACGGGTTGTGGAGGAAGGAAATACTGATGGGGGAGCGGTGCCAGCCGCTGGACTTCTCCGGGGTCATCTACTACGATGCCGAGGGGCGGCGCCTCGAGCACCCGCCGCCGCCGCGCTCGCCGCTTCGCAGCCCGCTTCCAACGTCCATCAAGCTCGCAGCCAACGCCGGAGACTACTAGGCTAGCCATGCCAACCAGAGACACCCGTTCTTGCAGAGCACTTCTCTGAACTTCCGGAGCCAAACTAGGCGCTTTCCCCTGTTTTCTTGCTGCCTTTTAATTTTATTTTACTTTCTTCGACATAGTTCTTCACGTGTGTACTAACCGGTGATCAGTACCATGTAAAATTACAAGAGTTTATCGATGTAAGGCATATAATCCTGAAGTTTTTGGAAAGTGATTTCCGGCCAGGTTAACAACAGGAACGAGATTAGCTCGGTTTCCAAGTTAGTGTTTTGCTTTCCATCTTGTGTTTTGCTTCCTTGTTTAGGCTGGTAGTTTCCTTTCTTAGCACACAATTTGGTAGTATAAATAGGTGCCTTGCCGTATGGTTTTGGGCAGCACAATTCAATTCAGAAATAAAGTTTCCTGTGTTCAAGTCTTTGATCGTGAGTTGTGTTCGTTCTTTCTTCTCCGGAGTTCTGCCGAAAAGGAGTTCCTGCTGACAATCGAAGCTTAGCTTGATGATGTTCCGAAATTGGCACCTCTTTTACAGTTATCACTGAAAATCTTTGGCATCGTCTAGTTGTTCAATAGATTTTCTGTCTGATCACTTCTTCATATCTTTGTCTTTGTCGTAGTTTCACAACTTGTTTCTTCAGATCACTTATCCAGGGTTGGCAATGGCAAGGATAAGACTGAATGGATCAGAGGCTGGGGCATGTAGTGGGCTAGTGGCCTGTCTTTTGCTACTACGTACCTAGCAAGATGGACTAAATTATTTTAGAGACTATCATCGTCTGTTTTGTGTGTGAGATCATGGTCAATCGGTGACACTTGACAGAGATAGTCAGCCGGAGCATGTTTATCCAACTTGGTCCTTCAAACTGTTTTTGATACCGTGATTCAGAACTAGCTTTTGAGAACTATTCAGTCACACCTTGTTGAAATCCCTGTTGCTCTGCACTGATCATTGAACCGTGTTGAATGAGCCGCTACATAACTAACATTCCACACCTTCCACAGATCACAATCGATAATAATCATCTCATTATGATGCTGCTATAATACTGTGGCGCATCATATGATCTGAATGTGACAGCTCAAAGAGAAACTGAAATGAATTATGATGCAAAAGGAAGCAGTGCAGAGGATAGAAGAAGCCACAATCATTTACATTTGTACGGATACAGTCACGCGAGTATGCAGCACTCTGGCATGCATGGCGAAACCACACAATTTTACGCGTACAGGCAGGCTCGTGGCGTCACGGCTAGAACTTGCAGCACACCGGCTTGTCACCGGCGGCCTTGCCGCGGTGCCGCTTCTTGCCGCCGCCCTTCCTCTTGGGCACGGTCACCGTGAGCACCCCGTCCGCCATCCGCGCGCTCACCTCGATCGCAGGCTGCGTCGTCCGGCAGCCGGAACTGCGTCACCACCTGGCGCCTCCCCGTGGCGAGGGCTCTCCTCTCCCTGCAGTGCCACCTCACGAGTCACGGCGTCGCCGCCCTCGTCCTCCTCATCCTCGCCTGTCTTCCCCACCTCGCCCACGCTGCCGTCCTGTTTGCCGCCGGCGCTAACTGGGAGATTTTTTGGACAGATTATTGGCGTTGTATTCTGCTTCAGTAAAGAAAATCTCACTCTTTTTACATTTTTTCAACAGATGGAACATGTCCAAATCAGGTTTAAAGTGTCTGAATCATTACAGTTTTCAAGAATTTAAAAAATACCGCTGTGAGTAACATACTGATCACATATTTGCTAACGGATGGTAACAATGAGGTTCCTGTCGACGAACTTGGCGCCAGCAACCTTGCCCTGCATCGCCGGTGGCAACTTTATGATGCGCCTCTGGTCGCCGGCCTCGATCAAGAGTTCTGATCCACCTCTATACTGTATTCCAGACGAAACAAATGGTTAATTAACAAATCATCGGCGGCAATTTAATGTTACAATTAGGAACCTATGTGTGTCTTACTTGGTATAGTTTGATTTCAGACTTATCAAAGCCTGGCATGAAAAGGGTCACCAATTTCTGCGCAGAATCAAAACTAACTGAAGGATATACTTTGCCGCCTGTATCCCTCAATAACTCTTTTGTATTTGGGCTCAATGAATTTATCACTCTGCCCCAATCTGCTGATGAATCAGTTGGTACAAATGGCAGCAACGAGAAAGACAATGGCAAGAACTTCTCAGCAACTCCTTGGTGCATTTCAGAAGGCTGTTCAGTATAACCAAATGCTCCGCATATACTTGCACCAGCTTGAGTGGTGCAACCCCAGTATCGCAATGCAGCAGATACGGAGATTGATCTCCTGGGATCCATGATGAGGAAGCATGCAAATTTTGAGGGATCGGCAAACCAAACCGATATTCTCTATAAAATTTAGCACCTTTTAGTTAAATAGTGTAACACCCGTATTTTAAATTAACCGTAAACCTGAACTTTTCAAAATTTCAAAACCAAATCTGAATTCAAAAGTTTTTAAAGGCAGAAATGATTTTGCAATTTAAAACATTGAGATAAATTTCGAATTTTAAAGTTTTTATAATTTTGTAAGACTCCTCACACCTTAAAATATTTTACAAAATTATTTCAAAATTTTTGAGATTCAAATTCATATTTTAAACTTCAAAATCAATTTCCTGAATTATTTTTATTCAAAAAGTTTTTAAAACTCTAGTGGGCCGCAACCCCCAAACCTCCCTAGCTGGCCCAATCTAGCCCATCTCTCCCCTCTCTCTCTCTGGCCAGTGGGCCCGATTTGTCAGCGCCGCGCGCTGCCCGTCGCTCCCCTCTCCCTTTCTCTGCCGCTGGGCCCCGCCCGCCAGCTCGCGCGCGCCCGCTGCCGCCCCGGCCCCACATGTCAGGCCCCGCCCTCCTTATCCTTCCCCTTTTCTCTCCCCGCCGCGCGGACTCTGATTTCGCCGGAGTCGTCGCGCGCATTTTTGAGCCCCAACCGCCGCCCTTGACCTATTTAAAGCACACCGCCCCCGCCCCCGCACGCACTTCGTGCAACCACCCCCGCCCCTCGCCGGATTTCCCTCCGCGCGAAAAAGTATCCGCCGCCCCTGTTTCCGCGCCCAGCCGGCAATCACCGCCGCTAGCCACCGCCTCCTCCCTCCCCACCGGCCTAGTCGGGTTCCCCGTCGCGTGTACCACCCCGGCATCCCCTCGGTTCGAGCTCTCGGCCGTCGGAGCGCCGCCGCCGTCGCCAACCCGAGGGCGTCTTCCGCTTCCTCCTCGCCGCCGGCCGCCGCCGCCGTCTCTGGTCGCCGTCTCCGGTACGGATCGAATCCCCTCCGTCCCATGGTTCCATTTTTGCCGTCACCTAGGGCAGTAGGCCGCCGCTCGCCGTCGCCGCCGCTCGCCGCCGCTCGACCGGAGCTGGGGACGAAGTCCCTGGCCGCTCCGTGCCGTGTCCGTGCCGGACGCGTGGTTGGCCATTGGATGTCGATCCAACGGTCCCCGTTGGCCCGATCCGTGGCGCGGTGCGCGGGTCCGTGGTGCGCGCGGTGCACCGTGGACCGCGGGTGCGCGCGGTCTGTGGTCCACCGTGGACCGCAGGCAGAGTGCGCGGTGCGCCAGGTTCACCGTGGACCAGGGCGAATTAAATCCAGAAATCAATTTCTAAAATTCCAGAAAAATCCAATAAACTTCAAAAATTCATAGTAAATTCATTTTAACTCGGATTTTGCCCATTCAAATTTTAGAAAATCCAGAAAATTATTCTCTTTAATTTCATGCCATTTAATTGTACTGTTCATACTGTTTGTAGTACTGTTTTAATTTATTTTCCTCGGTTTGCGTGTCCAGTCGACGTCGAGGCTATCGAGGAGTCATCTTTTCCTGCTGCAGATCCGTACCCGTATTACGAGGATCCAGGCAAGTCACAGATTCATTTCCGTGGAAATAGTTGATCATGTTGAACCCGTTTTTATTATTAATTATCGCTAAAACCTATAGGCTAATAAATGCATTAGTTCACACTTTTAATTATTTAGTTAAAGTTTAGTTTAAACCCTGTTGTGCAAACCTAAGCCATGCTTTGTATTCCGTTCTCCTTGTCGCCTTATTAAATTTATTAGTTAGTGCTCTAAAGTAGAGGCACACTTGCTAGCGTTAAAATTAATACTTATTACTAGACAGGTGGATCGTCTCTATATCTTTGTTACATCTCGTCTCATTGTGATTCTGAGTTGTGTTCTTGAAATCTTGGAGAATGGTGTTGCATTGAGCATGGTGGGTTCCGGGTGCAAGCTCGGAAATTGGTTGGTCGCACCCGGGCACTATAAGGACCGGTCTGCGGGATCTGTTGCGAAGCATAACAGTACTGACCACAAGTCTAATGGGTAAGGCCTAATTCGAAGTATGGGTCGATTCAGCTTGATGCACCGAGCGGAGGGGACAAGTTCACTTAACCCGGAGTGCCAGGTGGTGGCTTGGTCCGACGAGGCACGAAAGGGGGTCTACGTCTGCCAATCGGGGTCTACCCATGATTTTCGGGTAAGATCTCAGTGGAGCGTGGGCGAAACCTGGTGTGGTTGTCCTCTTGCTGAGTCAATTCATATGACGGGTTTTGGCATGAACTTGGTCAGGGTATCGTGGTGGTATCCTGGTGCACACCGGGTTTGTGCCTTATGGGTAAAGTAGTACACCTCTGATCAGAGTATAAACTTTTCGAAAAGCCGTGCCCACGGTCACGGGCGGCCTAGTGATGTTCTCCGCAGTTAGCATTTATTTCTGCATTTGTGTGTGAAAGCATTGAACATGATGGAATGGGTTGAAAGAGCGAGTTGGCACAGGTGTGCAACTCGAGGTAGTGGATAGTTATTGCTCATATTTACTTCAGCATTTTATATTCATGATTTAATTTTGCTCACTAAAGCTTAAACAACATTAAACATGCTCATTTATGCAAACAAGCCTAGAATATGCTCCTTTGTTACTCAGCCTTCATTATATGCATATTTGTGGCTTGTTGAGTACCTTTGTACTCATCCCCGTTGATTACTTTTTTTTAGATGCTTATTATCAAGAGGATGAAGTCCAGGAGTAGCGACCCAGTCGAGGTGTCGGATTTTGGGATCGAGATGTTCTTCAGGCGCTTTTGTTTCGCTTCCGCATTTATTTGAGTTTGTAATAAGTGTAGCCCATGAGCTACGTACCATGTTTTAATTTCGTTATGCGTCGTCGGTTTATGAACATCTTGTATTTGGATATTTTTGAGTATTAATAAAGGTTCGAATTCTTCTTTTCGAATTCGGGCGTGACAAATAGTAGAATACATATCCACTAGGTAGCACGAAGGAATTGAACCAGGATAGTTTACCTGAAGAAGTTGTTCGATTTCATTCCATAATTCTGAACTCAATCTTCCTTCACTTGTTTTGCCATTGGGCCTTGCAGAATCATATACTAGTCTTGTCAGGGAAGGAGAAGCTAATCTTCCTATGTCAGTCTTCTCTGCTAGGGCCCTCACATACTTCAAGTAAGATCTGTCTTTTGTTTAGCACCAGCATTAAATTTAGAGACTGGGAACAGAGTGATGGTAGTAGGGTTAATGTCAAGACAGGAAAACATATACCTTGCCCTCTCAGTAGCACCAATCATCCGTAGAATTTCCTCTGTATTGTTGCAATCATACACTACCACATCAAACTCCCCTTGTGAACTATTGCTTTGAGCTGAAAAGAAGTCAAGCAGCTTCTGAAGAGCCAACACTGAACAGACTGAATCCATTCCAGGTAAAACTCCAAGCTCCTCCCCTACGACCTATCCCATGAATAAACATCAGTCCAAATGACTGTTTTATCTCATGTCCTATAATATATCAAAGTTAATCACCTACCCCCTCAAGGACTCCTTGAGTAAGATTGATCTGAGCGTCCACTTTCTTCAATCGATCAATGGGTTCAAGCAGCATCTATGATTTAATCATACAACATTCTTCAGCATCAGGAGTCAGGTCAAATTCCAGTGTATGATACAAGTATACAACTATAGCTGAAACATAGAGGATCTTTGAAGAGAGTATTTTACTTTACTAGTCTCCAGCTTCATGGTTGAAAGATTGGCGGCGCACTCAGTCGGTGAGTTGTCAATCTTACAACCTATCAATTGCTCTGCAGTTAGATCTTGGGACTGTATGACCAAGCATGTCTTTAAGCCTTCACTTGCATAATACTAGAACACGGAGAAGAACAAGTTAGAGGAAGTTCTTTGACGAACCACCATAGTGGAAAGATGATCCACATGACTCAATCAGAAAACATTCAGTATTTCAGAAACGTGACCACGCTCTATAGTTTCACCTAATGGCATGCAACATTCTTTTCTGTTCAATTCTAATTGCATTGCAAGTCCTCTGTACTAAAATAATGAAAGGTAATAAAGGGAGAAAGAAAGTTTATACCTGAGCGGCGACGGCGGCCGCGGTGGTCTTCCCGGAGCCGCCCTTCCCGAGGAAAGTTACCAGCTTGGGAGGAGCACCAGCGGAACAGGCGATGACGAGACGCCGGCGCCGGCTGCGGCTTCCCCGGCGGGTAGCGGCGAGGATTTGGCTTGCGGAGGCGAGCAAGGAGGGCGCCATCTAGCTTTCCTCGCGAGTCAGTTGGGATTCCGGGGTCTCCGGCCGCGAATCCGGGCGAGCCGCCTCGGCCTCTGCCCTCTAGCTGTGCAGCAGTTTCGTGCCTGTTGGGATAGGAAGAGAGCCTCCCCACACCCAAATGCCAAACCCCCACCTTGGCCACTTGTCCTCAATTCCACCACTTGCCTCTTGTAGTCTTTGTCCGCGGCGCGGCGGCGGCGATGCCTGAGCCTGACCATCGGCCGAAGCGACTGTCCTACTCCGCCGTCGCGTCCGCGACCATCCGTGCCGGCATTCCCCACGTTGAAGGACACTCCGGTCACTCTCAACCTGCCCTGTAAAAGATCGGCAAATTTAACCATTTGCCACATGTATTGTTACCTGCTCAAATGTTGCAATTAATTTTTTCACTCTTTTTACGTGAGTACCAACTCATCGTCATCTCAGCAGAATGGCTACCTCACCTCATCTCAGCTTCTCCACCGTCGCCGTCGATACCATGCGCTTCGCTCGTTCGAATGCAACGCGTCGACTTGATGTTTTGCTGTGTACCGTGGCGTGGTGTACTGGTGTTACGCATGATAGGAAGTTGTCAAATTTCAGTTTGGGATTACAGCGAATGTATTTCTACGATGTTGCTTTGTTGGTAAGAAGCTACTCGCCTGCAGATTTGTAACTTTGTCACATGTTTGACAGTGAGTTTCGATCTGAATTGTTGTGCTCAGAAATCAAAATACGAATCAGTCTTACGTACAGAAACTTGCAAGGATGTGGTAATAATGAAGGGGAAATATCATGTGCAATCTGTAATTGTGCGATTTAGTGTATCCAATTAAGATCATCGGTTACATATGAAATCTAGTATTTTTTTACTTTTTTCATATATAACCGTTGAATCTTGATTGCGCAGTATATTTCCCCAATAACAAACAGTGGATGTATGTTTGAAAAGTTCAAAAATAGCCGGATCAAAAACAAATAAACTCGTTGTTTTCGTAGCAAATCCGTTGGGAGGGAGAGGGCCAGCGGCGCCAAATGGGACGGCGGAGGAGGGCGCAGTGACGGAGCTCCGTGATCTCGCGGCCTTCGTAGCCGCCGCGGCGCCGCGCCTCCTCCATCACCGTGCAACAACCGAGGCCTCCCCGTCCGCCGCCGCCACAACAACGCCGCGGACCGCTTCCTCGGTCACCGGCGACCTCCGCGGCCAGCGCCGCGGCGGCCTCACTGGCGTCCCAGGCTTCCCAGCCCGCCTACTCCGTCGCCTGCGATTTCCACGGCCGCCTCCATACTTTTGCTCGGGGGGGGGGGGGGGGGGGGGCAACCAGACAAGCCTCGCCTCCCTGCTCCACGCTCACACCCCGCCGTCGGCGACTTCCCAGCGCCTCTCCTTAGAGTCCGTCCGTTCGTCAGCTGGTCGCCGCCGCTGTGCCGCACCCGCTCCTCGCGAGCTTGACGTGTCCTCCTCGACTCCTCGCACCGCAGGCGTCGACAAACCGCGCGAGGCCTCACCACAAGTCTAACCCTGTAAGATTTTCCATTCCTGCTCCTCGCTCAAATCCTGGCCCCATTTTGCTTTGACCTTTGCACTGGATGTGATTTTTTTGTTAGTACAAACAACCGAATTAGAGGTAGAATCAGTATCTGCAATAGAAGTAGATATAACAGGAACAGTCGGCATTGTTGTTTTAGTCAGATTGCCGTAGTGCTGAGAAGATGAATCTGTATAGTCAGTTTTGCCTAATTTCGAGAAAATAATTTGTTCGATTATGCTACATTTTGGCTATTTTTTCCCTTGTCTAGCTACCAAACTTTATGTATGACAAGATACGTGTGCTGTGCATTTGATCCAGGACTTCAGGAGATCTGGTTCTTGTTATAGCATTGTTATGGAAAGCTTCCGTGATGATCAGAGTACATGTCCTCAATCTGAAAAACAATACGATCATGCGTCTGATTCTGCTGAGGATGCAATATCTGATGAGGTGCTGCATCTGCTCTCGTTGAACTATATCATTTGATATGAAAATATTGTTCTTGTTTGTTTGGCCTGCAAACTTCATTAGCACCACTGCAGGTTGGAAGGTCATGTGGTTATGTCTTCAATGAAACCAGTGAGGATCCAAATTTCATTTTTCTCTGGGCACCGGACCCTTTATAAGATGTACAAGATAGAGATTTCTCTTTTTGTGTTTTTTTTCTAGCAAATATATTTGACATCTCTCAAGTCTCGACGTTGTTAACTAGTACCATTATATTTCCACTTGTAGCAGTGGCATTTGAGTGCTAGTTGCTGAACAATGTGATTTCATCTTTTGCTATATATTAACAGGATGTTCTTGCACCAACAAGACTCTCATTAGCTTGTGCCGCGTCAAAAGAAAGAGAGAACAAAAACAGAATGGTGGAGCAGAATGAATCAACCATCTGGGAGGGAGTTCTGGAAGAAGCTGATGAGCTAGCTTATCTGCATAAAGTTCCTCCTAGTATATCATTCCCACATGCTGGAACAAGCAAAAGTGTGTGGCCATACTTCTGACTTTCCTACTGGATGTAGATTCTGGTTTGCCTTATTGACAAAGGGGGATTTCAGTTTTAAGTACTTTCTTATATAACTTTTCCTGGTTTTTTACACTATGTGAGATTCTTTTTCTCCACTGATGCAGGAAGAAAAGGTGAAAAGAAGCTCAAATTCTCAATACGTGGATCCAGTTCTGTTCTGCTGAATGTAAAGACTGAAAACCCATATGTTGGGGAGCAAGAAGTTTCATTAGGAGTGCTACCAAATAAAGCTCCAGTAACAATGGTGTCTCAGCTGTTGGAAAATATCAAGGAAGAAACTGAAGATTTGCCCTCAGAGTTTGCCTGTCCAACCAAGAAAGCAAATATTTCAATTGCCGAACTTCTTGACAATCTACAGGATAGAAGTGCATCTTCTGTTGTGGCACCCTTTTTGGTCCGTGTATTGTTGTGATATTTTGTTATTTGGAGTTTAGACATCTATTAGCTTGTCTCTGAATATTTCAATGCAGTTGCACCAACACACCAGAGCTAAGGAATTGAAGCCAAGAGTCTCCACTTCTGTGAAGAATTCATTAGCGCTTCTAGGTCAGAGGAATCTTGAGATCGAGAATCCTTTGGAGCATGTAATTGGTGAAACATCTAGCGAAGAGGAAGTATGTTTTAGCATAACCACTGATATTACTCATTGCTCGATTATAATGTTCAACATGATATTCTTATCCTGCAATAGGACATTGCTCAAAACAACTTGACTTTGATCAACAAAGATGTGAAAGGGCAAACTATGGCTGATATATTCCAACAAGTTTTTAATGCAACAAACATGGATGGTTCTACACTTCCCATGAGATCACATGGGTATACCAATCTTGATAATTATTTTCCAAATGACCACTCGAATATCTCTGGATGTTGCATTTGTTTATTTATTTATTCTCTGTGGCAGAGCTGGTTATTATGGAAGGATGCAACAGATTATGCAAATAGAGAAAGATAGGCACGCTGAGTTCCTAAGACAGTATAACAGAGAGCAAGATTATTTAGGTGGGCCTTAATTATCTATTGTGATTTGTGAACTTGTATGGTTATGCCAGTAGTACAATTTAATACTCTTATGTTCATAAATAACTTCACTATTCACTAGTGCATATACACACATTGCTTAAGTAGTGGCTCATCATATTTTCAGGGGATTCAAAGGGGGTTACTGTTCAAATTATGTCAAGGTCTCTGGAAGGAAAGCTAACAATCTGCCGCTGCTTGTTCATGGAAAAAAACAGTGTATGTGGTTCATCTTTCAAAAAACTCTTACTTGGTTTTGTCCATTTGGCATTTTTAGCAATTCAGCATGCCATTAATTTAACATTTTTTCATGCTGCAACCTTAGGTAAGCTTTCCCAACAATTTATCTACTTTTACAAACGAGTAGTTTATTCATGCTGTGATAGTGATGTTTTTTTTATGATACTTGTGTTTCAGTGGGCCACTGCAGGCGAAATCGAAACAGATTGTAACATGGATGGTAGCAGCATAAAGAGGACCATTATCTTCACTCCCAAGATATGTGACGATGTGGATCTTGTAGTAGGAAACATTATTAACATTTTCCCACCATGGTTTGCTTTCTCACAATCCATTTCTGTATTTATTTTCCCAATTATAGTGTAATTGCTGTTGCAGATATAATACTCCTTTGATTTATTTCTGCTTATAGTAGACATGGGATAAAAATGTAGACAACATTACAGCAGACTTCTATGGCCCATTGGTCTATGAACTGAGCTTGGATGTGTTAAGTGAACGACACTATTTTAGAAACCAACGATGCATAAGAATTTTGTACCGATGTCATTCTCTTTAGTAGGCAAAACATGTATTCAGAGAAGTTTGATAAGGTCTTACAAGGCAGCAAGAGGTATTTAGTCAAATAGAAACAGGGGCGTAGACAGGGGGTAGTCCAGGTAGGCCCAGGACTACCCCCGAAATCGGCCCAATAAGACCATCTATATACATATTAGGCCCAAACAATTGAAACTGATGAAATCCTATTCTCCCAATGAGTGATTTTTCCCCAATCCTTGTCATCTGCTATGGTCGTCTGGTCGGTGTGCCACTGCGCCGCACCGCCGCGCCATCCCAGTCGCCGGTCTGGTGGCTCGTCGTTGCACAGCCCATCTTCCTCGACTCCTCGTTGTCTCGTCGCCCCTAGGCTCCATTGTCCCATCTTCATCGTCTGCCAGGTGCCAAGCCACCCGCCGCCAAGTGCCCGCTCGCCTGCTCGGCGCCTCAGCGTGACGGCGTCCAGAGATAGAGGGGTGAGCCGGCGAGGGCAAAGGCTTCCGCCGCCCGCCAGTCCGCTCGGCCACCACCGGCTCCCTCACTCTCAGCAGTCTACCCTCACGGCCTCACTCCCTTCAGGTATAGAGTAGATTTTAGAGTTTAGACATTAGGATATTAGTGCATTATCACATTAGGCATTATACATATACAACGTAGTATATACTATGGTAGGAATTAAATCAAAATTGATTTGATTCGCAATTAGATATGAAGAGAAAAGGAGATATTGCATCTCTATTGCAACTTGTAAGGTTTATTATTGTAAGACCTCTCCATTTATGAAAATGGTTAGTTTTTCCTATTTAAAATTTCATATTGTTTTTGGTAAATTTAGTGCTTAATTGTTGATTTATGTTTTTAACGGCGTCGTAATTAGGACCACCCAAAGATTTTGTTCTGGCTACGCCACTGAATAGAAACACAAAGCTTCAGAAAATTACTAAATATTTAGCAATATACTCTTCTTTCTTTTGCAAGAATTTGATAATGTGTTCTTCTACTCTCTCTCTCTCTCTCTCTCTCTCTCTGTCTCTCTCTCTGCAAGAATTCAATAGTGTATTATTGTTCAGATTAGTAGAGCACTGTCAATTATGGTGCTTTGAAACTGATATTCATAAGTATGAACCGTTGCTGACGCAAAATTATTAAATGTGCCCCAAAAAATCTCACGTGTTTCCTTGTATGCGATTTGTATTTCCCTTGAAACTCCTAGTTTAATTAATAGATCATTGCTACACCAAGTCATGCTGTTTTCATGCTTTGGATCGAATCAACCACAAAATGGAGAAACTAACAGCTGCTCTACCTCAACAGGAAAGAAGTGAAAGTAAAAGAAGAGGTGATGATTCTTTGCACCTACTTCTCGCATCGTGGAGCTTGATACTCGAGATGCTTCTTTTCGACGAACTGATCGTGAGGAAGACGAAGCAACGACCATAACCAATTAGCCATGCATGCTGGTGAGTGGCTGGTGTCACTGGAGTATTGTCTATTGTGTTGGACTGCTGGTGTTCCTGAGTCACACTGCACGACCTGCCGTCAGCTGATAGTACTCTAGAACTCTCTGGATGGATCATACATGTTGAGTTCGTCGAGTTTGTGCCCCAGTGTACTTGACACGCTGAAAGAGGTTGGGCCGTTGATCCCTGCTGCAACCAGTGGTTCCATTTTTCATCTTGTGCTGGTTAA
Source organism: Zizania palustris (assembly GCA_019279435.1). Taxonomy (NCBI): domain Eukaryota; kingdom Viridiplantae; phylum Streptophyta; class Magnoliopsida; order Poales; family Poaceae; genus Zizania; species Zizania palustris. The sequence continues at coordinate 38,777,021 of JAAALK010000283.1, read as the reverse complement.
GTGTGAATGTGTGATGGTACCGTGGCGTGCCGTGGAGCCAGGGCACAGGCGCTCTCTACAAGTGAAGCCCTCGGTTGCCATGGGAAGTGCAGTGGTAATGTAACTTGGCCGTCCTAATGCTACATACCTAAAAATTGACAATTGGCGATGTGTCAAGAGTTGATTGATTGGTTGTGTAAACATTTTACAACAGATAACCATTTATAGAATCTAACTATTTATAGCTAGAGAAAATAGCTAATCCATGTTTGCCATGTAATCTAAACTAATTATCTAATAATTGAAGATAAACACGTCATGTACGTCTTGACTTTGCATGTTCTCCTTTCGGCGACACATCAGCCTATCCTCGTGACCTGACCATCTATAACGTGTCGTCCTAAAATTAGTGTCAACATGAACAGAGGGAATAACTTCTAAGCAATTAAACACATGTTTATTCCGTACAACCAATCAAACATACGTGAAATTTTACCAAACACTGCCCAAATCTGCGAGGTCGTGCAATCCAAAGTTGGCGACATCCCGGCGCGAAACAAATGCAAGTAAACATTGACAGTTCATGTAAAATTTCTATAGCTCAGCAATATCAAAATAAATTAGCTCAATACAAACAATGCAACTACAACGTCGTGAACTGATGTCTTCGAGGCATAAACTTGACAGCATGCGACCGCGATACTGCTATACACGCATACAACGATTAGAAACCATGGATCAACTTTCTGCCGGTCCTATAGCATCTAGTCCCCACTGAAATCCTACGCAACCTCATCTTTTGGCTGTCAAACAAAATTGAGAAAAATTGAGCAACCAACTGACCAAGTCTCTGACAGACTGCCTTCTCGGAGTATGTGTACTATCCCAACCAGTCCTACGGGGTTCCAAGGTTGATGCTAATAATCACAACTCGTCATGAGCTTCAGGTTCTGAATCGTCGGTGTCGGTCATAGGTGGTGCAGACTGATTCTCTTCGGGGGCGTCTGGTTCCGACGACGTTTCTGTGGATTCAGCCTCTTTGGATGCAGATTCCGAAGAGGCGGACTCTTCTTCCTTGGGAGGTTTCTTTTCAATCTTGGGTTTTGGTTTAGGGATCCTATTGACCCTAGAAACCTGCACACAAAAAGAATTCTCAATGTATTGACGAGATGATGAAACTGTGCATGTTATTCTAGGGTCTTAATATGATCGTACAAACTTCCTAACCTTATCTTGTAGGTCCAGGACTTTCTGGTAGACTTCTTCGGATGTGAAAGCAGGTGGGCTGTAGACAGGGGTACTGCGATATGTTCAATGGGAGTTAGTCACGTAGAGGATAATTCAATGTAGAACTCCAGTAATTCTGTTGGCTCTAAAACCCGGCATACCTTTTCTGTATGGCTTCCTTCTCCTCTAACCAAGTTTTTATTTCCTCTGCTTCACTTACAACCTAGACCCAGATAGGATAAACAACCAATAAAATGAGAATTAAATAATAACAAGAATGAATTTATTAAACTTCATTAAGCTCACAGGTTTACCTCGTCTACTCTCTTTTTTGGAAGCCATGGTTTGTTCGATTCCCAATTCTTAACAATCTGCAAGACAAAAAAATCTCTAAATTAGAATAGAGTAGTACAGCAACCATGAACATGAGCAGAAACACTATTATTTGAAAAAAAAAAATCATTTGATCTTCCATAGATACCTTTTGCAGCTCAGCAAGATACAATCTAGCATTTTCACAAGCTGATGGTCTGTCTTTTAGCTCACTCAATCTGGATAATGAAGAAAAGAAATTTCAGTCAATGTCCCAGATGAACCTAAGTGGATAGAGAAAAAGTTACCTGAAAATAATTGGGTCACCGATGGCCTTAAGTTGGTCAAGGCGTTCTTTAAATTCATTTGCTCGAGCATCTTCACCATCCATATATAACCAATCTTGCACCTGCACTTGAACAATGTCAGCATGAGGATTTTTCAGACAAATGAATCCCACAGTGAGATATACTATCAACTGACCTCACTAAGTTTCTCTGCAAAAGATTCCCTCTCCTGTTCAGTTGAAACAGTCAAAATATCTGCGCTTTCTTCCAGCTGTGATGTGTCAAATGGCAGCAAACAAGCAATCAACAAACAGATAAGGAGTGGCACCTAATGAGTAATACTGTGTTGTTGAAGTCCTGTGGAATATGACACCCTCAGAACCTCACAGCTTCCGTATATATTATACCAAGAAACAAGAGGGGTTGATCAAATTTCATTAACTCTAAAACCATGTCTTCTTTACATGTTTTCTGCAAAGTGCAAGCACTAAAGGCAGAAGAGAGGGGGAAAAGGTACCTTCTCCTTCATAGAGTATATGTAAGATTCTAGGTTATTTTTCAGTTCAGCGGTTCTCCTCCTTTCAGCATCCTTCTTATCGAGTGCCTCTAACCTAGTTTTTGCTTCAGAATACGACTCCTTTGAAAGAATTGATCCAGAACCAGCCGTCTTTTCCACAAGCTATCAATGGAAGACATTTGTTAAACTATGTTCTGACAATATTAACATCAGATTTATGACCTTCAATTTTTACCTTTAATGGGACCCTGAATGTTCTTTTCTTGAGCACCTTCTCCATAATAATATCATGTGCATTATTCTTATCTATTGGAGCACTAGACTTATCTGCATCACTGTCAGAACTCAAGTTGTCCTTACTGTTTGATGTACCATTAGCTGCTCCTGCTTCTGTAGACAAATTCTGACTGGTGGAATTACTCTCTAGAGTTAAATTCTTCTTTGGAACTTCAACCCATTCGGTTATCTCAATCACTGCTTCTGCCCTATCAAGAGAAATAATTCCGCTCCTACTCAAAGAAAAATGTAGATTTGCTTTGATGGGTGCAGATAAATTGCGACTCCCATACCTGTTTTGAAATAACCACTTAATTATATTCATACAGTGAAATTAAACATATGTCATATACAAATTGCATGATGAATACATTACAGAATTTATTTAGATTGAATAAACATATGCATTGCAGTCAGTTGACATAAATGTACACTTTTCAGGTTGTTCAGATGAATATAAGTAGGAGTACTATGAACACTAAAAATACATAAGCATGCTAGCTTACTTTTCACTTGCATCTGTCAAGCCTGATACAGAATACTCAGCAAATTTGTGTGATGTAACACCCGGAGGCAGTTCAGAATCTTTGTCATAGCTGATAGAAACATCAAAGTCCTTTGTATGTCTAATGGACCTGAACAACTGTAGAAAACAAACAAGTGGCAAGCTAGATTAGAAACTTTTATCAAATACAATACGGAAAATTTGCATACAACTAAACGAAAAAAGAGAATGGTGCATTCTACCTTTATTGGCATTTTCTTCATCCTTGGCACCAGTACTTGATCAGTACTTTCATCTTTGACATAATCTGGGCCATATATTTCAAACACAAAACCATAAGTAGAACCATCGATCATTCCTAACTTGCGGTTCAACTTAATTCCATCACTTAAGTTAGCTGCATGCAGTGAGGCACCCAGAACAATTGCTTCATCTGCATCAAGATGCTTATCCAGGTCACTCCGTCCAAGGAATTCCTGCAACTTAACCTGTACCGGGAGAATGAAACTTAATAAAAAACTAAAAGGCAGATGATGGAAGTAGGTATGGTGCTCAACTCTGTTTCAGAAGTACTATAAAATCTTCTGCATAGGTAACAGGCTAACAGCAGTTATTAATCCATTTGAAGTGATAGCAAGTTCTCAAGAAGTTGGAAATATTGAATTGCATTTATGATACGAATTTCTTACTGACAAGAGAAATAAAAATAACAAAGTTATGTGCATGAATGCCATTACAGCCTCACAAGTCACAATGCAAGGTCAAGTACAAAATGAGTTCAATTTAATCACCTGCAATTTTGGTACTCGAGTAGCTCCTCCTATTAGCTCTACGGCATAGATATCATCAATCTTCATTCCAGAATGTGCAAGCACTTCTTTAACTGGAGTTAGAGCCTGTTCCCATAAATCTTCACAAAGTTCTTCAAATTTCTCACGTGTTATGGTGCTCCTGTAACAAGAAGCATGCATTAACTCAGGAGGCAGGACTTTGAAAATTGTCCTGGTCATGATTTAAAACTATGAGAAATTTACTCTATGATCTATACTGGCAAGGAAATGAAGAAAAGCTGAAAGGAAGGCAAAACATTAGACAATAAAGAACAACACAGCTAGGAAGGACTGAGTACCCTACTACCCTTGCAAATATGCATTGGCAACGATAAGTTAAGAAGCCAGTGCATTTCACTATCTTCCAGGTTCCATACAATCATGGATATGCAAGAGAGGACGAAACAGAACATCATTGGAGTAGAAATTACACATAAGGTCACAGTACATCTATGGAGTAGAAATTATGCTTCAGGCCACAGTAAACATCCTTTGCAAATCTTAACGATTTTTTCCAATTTTCATGTGATTGCAATCATGTACTTCGAAGGGAAGAAGGTGATCAAATTCAATCAAATAGAGGCCAAGTCATTTGACAAATGCTAGTAAGATATAATGGACTTTGCATGCATGCTACTCTATTGTTCCCAAACCAGAACTTGCCAGGATGATAGCATCTCTAATTTTAGACAAAATTTCATTTGTTCGTAACCAATTGAACTCAGAGAGTTATTCAAAATGTTTTGTAAATTTCATTTGTAATTTTATACATTTTCAAAGTTATTACATGATAAAAGATTGTGCAAATACAAGTAAAGATGCACCTGAAATCAAGATCATTGTATAGTGATTCAACTGAAATTGGAGCAGCAGTATTTGCACTCAAAATCTCTTTGGTACGCTTAACTTGCTTCTTCAACTTAGCCATCGCCTTAGGAGACTGGCGAATATCAACTCCATTACCGAGCTGCTTATTAAATTGGTTTGCAAAATAGTTTGCTAGGCGCATTTCCATTTCGAGGCCTCCGAGTTTGGAGTTCCATCTAACATCCTTAACCTGCAGAGAATTATCATAAGACATTACTAATAGATTCTGCAGCTTTCTACTGAGCTAGCTCAATTTTCATATACGTTTCAGATCTTCCATAACTTAGGGATGTGAAAGATGGTGTAGAAGTTTCTCAGTGGACTTTCGACTAAGCATAAGAGAGACAAAATCGAACAGCTAAAAGACCTTGGACGAGAGTGAATTGTACCTGGAACTGATTCACAGATACAGTCTTCCCAAACTCCTTGGCGTTGTACGCCGAGTAGTACACGAGCGCGGCGTAGGTACTGCCTGAGCCCATGTCGTAGAAGATAACGTGCCGCGACTCGTTCGAAAAATCCTTGTCGATCCCGTACTGCAACGCGGCCCCGGCGTGCTCATTGATGAGCGCGAGGACGTTAACTCCGGCAAGCTGCGCCGCCTGCGTCAAGGCCCGGCGCTCGGCCTGCCCAAAGTACGGTGGCACAGCGACCACGGCGTCCCGCACAGGCGCCCCAACGTGCGCCTCTGCGAGCCCACTAGCGTAGTGAAGCACCATCGCGACGATCTCCTCGACAGTGTACACCTGCCCGTCGTCCGCGCGGATCGCGGCGGTGCCGCGCTCGTCGGGGACGAGGTCGTAGGGGAGGAAGAGCGACTGCGCGACGGACTGCGCGTACGGGAAGGGCTTGGCGAGGAGGTCGCGCGCGCGTGCGAATACCTTGGACGGTTGGCGCGCGGCGATGCCGGCCGCCTCCTCGCCGGCAAGGCGGTTGCCGTCGGCGAGCGCGGAGAGAGCGGGGGACTTGCGCTTCGACATCTCGTTGATGGCCACGGCGATCGGGACGCGGCCCGGAGCGAGGTGCACTGCGGCGACCTTGAGCCACTCTGACCCCAGGTCGATGCTGGCCACCGCTGCAGCCGCCGGCGGGACGGCGACGACCAGCACGACGAGCGCGAGGAGGAGGGGGCGCGAGGTGCGAGAGGGCGCCATGGCGAGCGGCTAGTAGAATGGCATGCGGGTGGTGTTAGGGTTTGGAGATCTGGACTTCTGGAGCGGGGAGTGTGGCGGATGCAGCACGCGGTGGAAAAGGAGAGCAGGGGAGGGAGAAGGAGAACGATCTCGACGGGAGGAAGGAGGAGGGTGCGTGCTATATTCACTATTTATCAATTTCCAATTTCCATATTTTGGATATTTTGTGATTATAACCCTGAGAGGTTTCTGATTTCTAATGGCAGCCTTTCTGCTTCAGGTGAGCTATACCGTAGCGGAATGATGTGTAAATACGAAAACTATCAAGGGCTTGTGTGAAACAAGGTGAGAAACAGACCGTGGCAGGAACGTCACGAATTGAGTCACCTGTCCAATGAAAACATGACACGTGGAAAATCATCCACGTGGCACGCCATAACAAGCGTAGTGCGCTGGAAGCGCGAGACGGCGAATAGCCGAACAGGCGACCGTGCGTTCTCGAGTACGTCACCTCACCGCGAGGCGTAATTTTTTTTAATTAAAGCGAGAAGCTATCAATTAATGGAGGAAATAGACAAAATTACAGCGTTCGAGAGGAAACCGAAAATGGGGAGATTACAGTAAGTTAAAATGAGCAAAACGGAACGTTTCTACTTGGTGTTCATCACTACAATGGAATGGATATGATTTATCTCGTCGGAAAAGATTCTCCGATTGCGCTCTAAACGTTTCACCAAGTATGGATGAGGAGATCATTGACCTCCTTTTGAACTACTTTAGGGGTAAGCTCCAAAGTCTTGCCTCCTCCTCCGCTTGTCACTTCGACTAACATTTTTTTATCATTTTCCATGTTTTTAAACTATTTTTTCGTAAGTTACCCTTCCTCTTCAGGCCTCGTTTGAGTAATTTTGAAGAAATTTTGAATGATTTACTAAATCCTTTAAAAATCTTATAAAATTCATGGGTTCAAACGAGTCTCAAGGATGAATTGTATGTAGGGCGGGTTTGGTAAGAAAAAAGTTTTTTATAAATGTTCTGGATTCAGATCCTATGTTTCTGAATTTTGAATTAAAATCATTTACGAAACCATTTGTCATCAATAGTTTCAGCTCCTGATTTTTTGAAATGAACTAGAATCGATGCAAAAGGGTAACTCTCTATCGCAATGTAAAAGGGATAAACATTTTTTATTAAAAACAAATCAAAAAACACCGTTTGAATATGACCCCAGTTATTTTAGCTAGAAACCAAATCGTTTGTTGCATCTAAACGGGCATAGGCATTGCCATAGTTTTGAAAGGCAAGTGTATTTAGTAAATGAAACAATGATAAATACAAAAAATTTAAAAAATCCAACCAGGCCACTCGATTTTGGATCGCAACCAGGCCCAATAAATTTTGGATCGCTGTCTTCGATGGGGCCATGATTACATGGATCACGGCCTTTGAAATGATTTTGAATGGTGGATGAAACGTTGAGTTGGCTGATAGCAAATCTGGTTAGAATTCTGATGTGTGTTCAGAAGATCCGATCCATATGACCTATTTCAAAAAAAAATGATTTTGAATCCAAACGAACTTCGTTTGGTGGTGTTTGTGTCGATTTCGAATAGCTAGACAATGCTTAGCTGAAGTTGATACCGAATAAAATGGATTAATTTTGTGGAATCGATCGATTCTGGAACGTGTCACACATCAGTAGTAATTCGGACAGTAATTCTCATACTGTTATATAGAACCAAGTAACCGAGCAACAGGATAGACCATTCCGACAAAGCAAAATCCAACCACAAAGTGCTACAGCGAGAAGACGACACTGAGCAGCATGGCAAGCTGCAGGAACACGTAGAGACGGGAGACGCCGGGGAGGCCGCTGGCCTTGTTGAACCGCGCGTAGTACTCGGCCGGCAGCGGCATGTCGTCCACGGGGAGCGAGCACGCCGCCGGCCCGGCCGCCGCCGCGACGCCCGCGGCGGACGCCTCGTCCGCGGCCATCAGCGCCTGGATCACCGCCGTCGCCGCCGCGCCGTACCGCGTGGCGTTCCGCTGCAGCAGCCACGTGAGCCCCGCGAGCTGGCAGTCCCGCCCGTCGCCCTGCTTCGCCGCGGCGCCGCCGCCTGAGCCGCCCTTTATCTGCAGCATCACGACACTCGCATCAGGCACGAACCAGTTAATGGCATCTACTAGCTCCAGGTTACTGCCGATCCAAAATGGACACCAACCGACGAGGTAAAACAATCAAATTTACCTCACGCTACCTACGTCGGGACATAGCTGAAGCCAAGAACTTTGAAAGGTGACAGGTGACAACCTGCAGAGCCAAAACTCTGCTGGTGCTGGCCACTGTTGCCACACATGACACATGGGTTTCTACGTGCCATGTACTGAAACATTTGGACCATGCAAACTCTGCACCATATCCGATAACCAAAGTTTGTTGCCATGCATACGAATCAGTTGTTAACCAAAGAGACTCTTTATGCTCGAGAGGACGATCCTGCTGTTAATTCTGCCACAAATGCTGTGGCAATCAAAGCGGGGCAGGAGGAGAATGGACTCAATGGAGGCATGTTCTGACAAATCATTCTCCAGGCCCTACAAAACAGGCCCGGATTTCAGATCTCATCATTCCCGGAATCCCGGCCACTCACCCCAATCATGCAAGCAGCAGCTAGGGCACACACGCCAGTTATCACTTATCAGACAACAAAGACGGCACCCTGGCTGTAGTGGCGGCCTGTCCATGACTTCCATTCAACGCCATGTCTCCAGCAGCATACTCAACATCGCAGCGGTGTTTTGGATAGTGCGCAATGCAGTCATGACTCGTGACTAATGCTGACATGTCGTCGTTCACTCGTTCGTATATGTGAAACAATATATATGGCGATGAGAATGATATTCCCAGCTTTGCATTGCAGCATGCATTTGTTAGATCAATGCAAGGACCCTAACTGACAATCTGAACTGGAACTGAATCTATCAGTTAATGAATATAGCTGACAGAACTGAGGCGCATTGAGTGCATTCAAGCGGATGTGTCAGATGTTTGTTCATGTGGCTTAATGCAGAGTAGGATGTGAGTTGTGTGTTCGATCTCACCGTGGTCAGAGCACGGAGGCACTTGGAGCAGCCGGCGACGCCTGGCGCCGCGCAGTCCCTCTCCAGCCTCCTCGCCGCTGTGTCCGCCGGTGCCCACTCCCCGCCCTCTGCTGGAGTTGCGCCGCACGTCAGCCTCCTCAGCCTCACCCCGCAGTAGCAGAACGCCACGTCGCACGTCCCGTTGGCACCCGGTGGGCGAGGCAGCGCCGCTCCCTCAGCACGCAGCGCGCGGTCCGTGGCGCCCGCGCACGCCTCCGAGTCGTCCGGCGGCACGGGCATGTCCACGGCCGCGGCGGCGTTCGCCGGCCTCTGTGCGAGCGCCGTGGGCGCGTAGGCAGCGAACAGCCACGCAGCCAGCGCCGGGCAGCAGCGCAGCCTCGTAGTCAACGTGCCGCCGTCGTTACACGATGATACCACGGCCGGAAAGAGCAGTGGGGACGGGGTGAGCGGGCACGTCGAGGATGCCCCGGCCGCTGCGTCCGACTGCTCCGGGAACGCCGGGATCGTGGCGGAGCCGGGTTGCGCAGGGGTTGCCGAGGGGAAGATCAGCGCCGGGTCGAGCGGCGCTGGGTCCGGCAATGCCGCGTCGGCGGCGCGCTGGACCTGCAGCGAGCACACCACAAGTTGGGACGCAACCACGTAGAGGAGGAGACGGAGACAGCAGCGAAGGGGAAGCATCATATCTCTCGTCGCGCGCGCGCGCGTTCGCGGGTGCACGCGCGTGGTAGTTTTTTTCTCGTTGGCTTGAGAGAGTGGGAGTGGGAGTGGGAGTGGGAGTGAAAGCGTGGCAAGTGATAGGAGTGGACGGCTATATATGGGCGGAATGATGAGAGGATGCTTTGTGCTTTGCTGGTCTTGAGCCGGAGAATGCATGATGAGATGGTTCTTATAATGCCCTTCCATGGAGCAAACCAGCTGCAGCCTTTTGCAAAAGCTCCTTACACCTATGGGTCATGAGGCATTGAGGCCCGTGGGTAATTTGAGCTTGAGCACATTCACAGAGATGCAAATTGTCTAGTCTTGTTGCTCTTTTCCCCTGTCAAAATGTGTTCGTAAGGCTGATCAATGTTCAAACGGTCTGTCACTCTCTTTTTGCTGATGCGTGAAGAAGATCAAAACCTACTTTGTGTCATGTCTAGTCTTCTGTCCGGGCGGAGCACGGGTTATATATCATGCATTTCTATTGCTAATAGTTTAGGACACCTGCATGTTGTTTATGTGCGTGTATTATAATAAAAATAAATAATAACACATGAATTGTTCTGAATTAATTGGTCCGGCTCAACGATCTCGTTAGCCAATAATAGTACTCCTGACCAGGTAGTGGCGACGTCATCTATTATGAAAGAGGAGCCATGGACTGGAGGCAAAAAGCGAGCGAGAAAGAGGAGATACGAACAGCAGAGTCCGGACAGCCGCCGAAGTAAACAAAAGCGAGGCACTGTCGCCTACCACCTCCTACCACAGTCCACAGCTAGAGGCACGGGGAGAGAGAGGACAGGCAGAGCCGGGCGGCGGACACGCCGAGAGCCTGACGCCCTCGCTCACGCCGCCGTGCCGTGAACAGGCGACCCGTCTCACGCACTGCGCTCGCGCTCGCGCGGTTGATGTATGTCTCCCACCTGGCGCGCGTGAGCGAGGCGTGAGGGGGGAAGCGCTCGGGTTTAATTCCGTGCGGGGCTGCGGCCGCTGTCGGTCACGGGCGCGGCGCGGCGCGGGCGTGGATGGAAACGCCTTGTTGCTTTGCTTCTCGTCGTCCTCCCCTTTCATTCTCTGGAGATTCCTCCGAGCTTGGCTTGCACGCGCTGGCTCGGTTTGAGGTTAATTCGGTTGTTCTGTTCGTACCTCGCATCGGAGCACGCGTGTTGGAATCATGACGCGTACCATATATTAATCAGAGCTGGACCATACGTTAGTAAGGGAGTGATTAGTATATGGTAACTTGTTTACGTATTTTATTGAGTTTCATAATTAAGATCTAAAATCTAAGATGAAAGCCCATGCAGCTCTCATTTTCAAGAGGCATGTAGCTGGGCTGAGCCGCTCCATCGGCCCAGCCAAACATGTCCTCTCCCGGATCACGACGTTGTGGCCCGTCGTCATTGCTTGGCACGGCTGCCGGGATGCCGGATCGACTCACTCAGTCGTGCTCGTGCCACCTCGCGCGGCCGGAGGGGCCGGAGAAGGGTGGAACTAGATGGCAACGGGTACACACCCGCCAAGTATTACCCGTTCATATCCACACTTTTCAGATAAAAATTTATTCGCTATAAACCCGTACTTGCTCGCGGGTATAAAAACTTACCCACACCCGTACCCGCGCAGGTATTTGTACTCGACGGGTAACCCACACCCGATTTTAGACCCGCCATAAATCATAAATATATCACTAAAAATGACATATGCAGTAACAATAATTTACACTAATAAATATAATCAAATAGATCATTGGAGCATCTCATTCCACACTAATATCAAGTCACCACCGGCGTATTACGAATGGGCTAAATTTGTAGGGAAATGTACATGGGCCTTTGGGTGTATTTTACCCGCGGGTAAACGGGTACGGGTACTATGCAGCCGTACCCGCACCCGCTCTACCCGTTGGGTAGAGGTTTTTGCCCAATAAAACACCCACGGGTGAAGATATTGTTCCACACCCTTTTTTTTACCGGGTAAAACCCATCGGGTACTCGGGTTTCACGTACCCGTTGCCATCTTTAGGTGGAATTGGCACACTGGGATAATTTAACTATTTGTCACTCTTAACATGTATCAATTAATGAACCACATGTCAGTGACTCATTTGACCCCACATGTCAATGACTCAAAGTGACATTGCCTCACATGTTAAAAGTGGAAAATAATTAAATCCCCGAGCGCACGGTGGCGCAGCAACACAACACGCCAGCACCACCCGTTTTCTTCTCCGGCTTCAAAAAAGACGAAGAAATCGAGGGTGACCATTGTCCATTGCTTGCTCCGTCTCGGCCGTCGGGATCGTCCTAATCTGTAAACGATCGTGGCGGGCCAGAGTCGGAGCGAACGACGGCGCCGCCGATGACTCTCGAGGGGTCACTCTCGTTCAAGGAGAGAAAAAAAAAGCAGGCAAGTGGTTCGGGTCGGCTAGTTGGAGCAGGTGTTGTAGCTAGGTGGGTATGTGTCGCGGCAACGGCGTCACAAGGTCGTACGACGCGAGTGCGAGGTTAGCTTTAGCTCAACGAAGGGCGCGCGCGTGCATCGGATGCTTGCCATATTTCTTTGACCTTGCGACGGAAACGGAGGCCACGTTTGCACCGGATGATTGCTTTCCTTTTACTTACTGTTTTTTCCGTCACTTGTTTCTTTCGGAAGAGTAAAATCAAAGGCTCCATAGACAGTGTCACAAATGATGGATCAGACATTTTTCACCATTATCATTGCGTTTATATTAATCAAGGAGAATATTATTGTTGCTGAATAATGCGTCAGGATTGCAAGATTTCCCGTAACCAAAAGCTTCGTGCTTTTATTTTACTGTGGAACCACAGATGTCAAACGGATGCTACTGATGGGTAAAAAGAAACGGAGAACAAATTGTATTTACAAGTACATGCTGATCTTGATCAAAGAATGAAACAATCTTGACTGCTCTCTGTGGATTTTTCATCTCCATGTTGATAAAAAATTTTCTCGATCTCCATCACCATTACTCCATTAGCTTATCAAAAACTCTTAGCATACAGATTGAGAGAGGGAGAGAGAAAATTTAAGAAAGGAGAAGACAAGCAACGTTTTTTTATCGCGGATCGATCATGGAGATGGACACGTCGTTGACGGACTGCGTCTTGGTGGTCTCCGGCGCCGAGACCTTGTTCAGCCTCGTGAACAGCGGCGACTGCGCCGGCTCCGGCAGCTGCATCTGGTGGCTGATCAGCATGAGCACCACGTTGGACATGGTCGGCCGGAGCTCCGGGCCCTCCTGCACGCAGAGCAGGCCGACGTGGAAGCACCGCCACGCCTCCTCCCTGGAGTAGGAGCCGCCCAGCGACGCGTCCATGAACTCCGCCGCCTTGTCCTCTCTCCACAGCTTCCATGCCTGCACACATTTGCATCACCACGTACAGGTTCAGTCATGAACTGCGTGCACAAAAATTGCATTTTTTTTAAACAAGGAATTCGATGGCAGAAGTTTGAATCTGTATGTTTTTACATCTTGGATCAGGGTTTGCTGGTGATCCCGAAGGTACATTGCGCCGTTGCGCTGGCCGCTAAGGATCTCCAGCATCAGAACGCCGAGGCTGAACACGTCGGACTTCACCGAGAAGACGCCCTCCATTGCGTACTCCGGCGCCATGTACCCACTGAAAAAACATTAACTTCAGGTGAGCTTTGTGCTAGAACCGCCACGAGAAAACCGAGCACTGTACTCTGTACAGCGCGTTGCATTGCGACGTACTATGTGCCTACGACGTGGCTGGTGTTACTGTTGACCTCGTTGCCTTGCTCCTCGAAGATCTTGGCCATGCCGAAGTCGGAGATCTTAGGGTTCATCTTGTTGTCGAGGAGCACATTGCTCGCCTTGATGTCTCTGTGGATGACCTTGAGGCAGGAGTCCTCGTGGAGGTAGAGAAGGCCACGGGCGATCCCCAGGATGATGTTGTGCCGCATCTTCCAGTCCAATTGAGCGCTCTTCCGAGAATCTGACGAGATAAACCCGAACCAAAATAGCTCATCCAGATTTGACGCAATCATGTTCATGTGATCATGTTTGTAAAAAAAACAATTTCTCACCAGCCAGGCAGCTATAATTTGACACATAAAAATAAGAAATAAGAAGCAAACGAACCGAAGAGGAAGGCATCGAGGCTTCTGTTGGGGAGGTACTCGTAGATGAGCATATTCTCTTCCCGCTCCACGCAGCAGCCCAGCAGCCTCACCAGGTTCCTGTGCTGCAGCTTGGCGATCAGCTCCACCTCATTCCTGAACTCCGCCACGCCCTGCCGGGACCTCGCCGACAGCCGCTTCACGGCGATCTCCGCGCCGCCGCCCAGAACACCCTGAACAAATATACCCAAGAACCGAGCTTTCAGTCGACGCAGTAGACCTCACAGCTGAGAGTAAAAATTTGGCAGAGATCATACTCTATAGACAGGCCCGAAACCGCCTTCGCCGAGCTTGTTCTCCTTGGAGAAATGGTTGGTGGCCTCGTAGACGGAGGAGAGGTCCATGATAGGCAAGTCCGAGTTTGACAGTGGCCTCAGGCTCTCTGTCTGAGCCCTCCTCACGTCTGCAAGAACACCAAGAATCAAGAAATCAAATGCACTTAATCAGTACAGGTATCAAGATAACAATTGCAGATTGCAGCGTGTGTGTGTTGATGGATGGCTGAATGACTGAATGTACCGTTGCGCTTCCTCCATCTCCAGCAGTAGACGCAGTAGAACAGAGTGCAGACGATGACCACCACCAGAGTCGACACCATTACGGGCATCCCATTGTGGCTCGAGTGCTCTGTTATTGCAAGAACACCCTGACGCCAATTCAGTCACCTTCTCTAGACTTTAGCTGAAGAACAGGACATGGACATACACAAAACACACATCTGCCGCACTGGGCGTACCTGAATCGGTTGCAGTCGTTGCATCCATCAATCTGCGACGATGTCGAAAACGGTACGACGACGATCCAGCCACTCCTTCGCCTTCTTGCTCCGGACCCTTCATCGGTTCAGAGAGCCCTGACAACTCCAACTCGCACTGCTTCTGCAGGAATATATACCTCTCGTCGTCGCTGCTGGGTTGTTGGAGAGGAAGCCAGGAAGGGGTGTGCAGCTAGCTACCTAGTCTTAATCTGGAGATCGATTCGTCACTGGCTTAGTGCCACACTGCTACTTTTGTGCTGGCACATTAGCACCAACACCTACAAGGGCCCCTCGTGTACTTCTAGTGGTGGTTTTGGTTATTTCTGATATTGGACGGCAGTGGATACTTGCTCTGAAAACCTTCCTCTCCTTGGGCTTTTGTTCTTATCAGCTTGGCTGTCGTTGACCAATCTTGATTGACTTATTCTCACACAAATTGATCCGGCTGATTAATCTAATCAGGCCACTATCACTTGTGATGTGAACCCAAGGAGGAGTAGAAGTGAAAAGTTTCATCTGAAAAACTAACTGAAAAAGTTCAGCTGTGCTTTTCGCATGTCCATATGCAGGATTTGGTGGCTATCAAGGGGGTGTGTGTGTGAACTGAAGATGCCGCAGAAACCAGGGTAAATGCCTGCCAGCTAAACGAATCATAGCCTTGTAAAATCCATGAGTTTTTTGTAAAAAAATCTATGAACAAAATAAACCAGTAAAACTCTTTCAAATTTACGGGCTTCTTTGTCGGAATCCAAAAATACAGGAATAGGAAAAATGTTGAAATAAAATAAGAATGTATGTAGAAAATAGAGGATTTGAAAACACAGGAAAAATTAGAGATGTATTGTTTAGAACACAGTAATTAACTAATCACAAGATTTTTTCTAAACATTAATATTAAAGCTACTTATATTATCACATTTGAAGTTTTATGCATTAATTTGCTTTGGGCTTAGCAAAGGAAAGGAAAAAAGAGGTTGGAGTGGATGTTTGAATTCCTATATTTTTCCTATGAATTCTAGGGAAAAGGAAAATTTCTTTTATTTTTCCTATACACCAATCCTTCATTCCAAATGAGTGAATAGTATCAATTCCTATGGGAATTTGAATCCTACATTATTCCTCTAAAATTCCACGAGTTTTAAACTTCAAATACCTTAAAATCAACTGAATACTCACGGGTTCAACACATAACAATAGAAAAAACGGAAGGGAAATAATACTGATTATTGACTGCGTGAACCCATAAATAGTTAAGCCCCAATGTATTTCAAATCAATCTCACACCAACCGATCAGCAGTTTAATCAAATTATAAACACATCAATATAAATTTAAATAAAAAAACTATGCCGTTCAGAATGATTAGCTGCTCCGCGTGCGGTTCGAGGCGTGCGAGACGAGCTGGTGGGACCTTCTGCGCCGAGGGTTTTGTCGCCTGGTGTGTCGAATGGTCAACGGCCTTGACATTTTTCTATTTTGTGGACCCACAAAGTGGTGAGTGGTGTAGAAAGAGAAAGAAAAAGGGTGGTGCCGCGAATCCGCGATGGTGTTTCATGAGATGCCTGTTTCACTTACACGTGGGCCCAAAGTGACGAGAGCTCTATCGTTCCACGTGTCAGTGAATGCACCGTTTTTTAAACAGTTAATCTGTGTGCTCCGTAAACAACACCGATGAGCTATTAACATCTCAATGATCAAGTGTGATCCGTAATTTTATGCCTTAAATTATTTAAAGCAAGCATTTTAATAAGCATCACGTAACGGATTTAGCAAGGAACGGGTACCCGAGTGCAACGTTGATGGGTATATATATTGTCGGTATACTGTGTACACACAAGCACGGAGAAATATTCTGTGCAATTGTGTAATCATACAATCGTGCGATCTGGTGCATACAATCAAGATCCAACGGTTACATATGAAAAAAATAAAAAAGTATTAGGCTTCATATGTAACCGTTGGATCTTGATTGGATGCACCAAATCACACGATTGCACAATTACAAATTAGACAGGATATTTCCCCCCACAAGTACAGTACTCGAAGGAAGAGACGTAGGAAAGTTAATTCATTCCTATAAGATACACACATTTGATAACAGATAAGGAAGTAGTGTTCGGGTCAACATTTTATAAAGACCAACAAAAAGTTTGAATTACGTCCTAAAAGTATCGCTGAAGTTTGAATAACTCCCTAAAAAATTTTACCGTCTGAAAAACACTCGCGATATTGAAAAATAGCTCAACCTACAACTTTGAAGGGTAGTTTTGCTTATGTGGCGAAACAGAGAGCGGTTTCGTTGACGTGGCAACTGACGTGGTGCAGGTGATGTGATAGATTAATAAAAAAGTCTGAATTACACCCTCCAACTTTCCCTAAAGTCTGAATACAAATAAAAAATATTTAAAATTAATTTCTATTTTTTTAACAATTCCATTTTATTTTATAAAAATCTAAATTAGCGTTGCAACCTTTAAAAATTCGTAACTAATTTATTTTAACTCTAATTAATTATCAGTGCAACAATAACGTTATTTTCTTATAAACTGCTGCAACTCACAAGAGGAATTGCAGTGGTAGATTCTACCCTTGATAGCCCATCTAAACAAGGGCTAGAAGAAGGGCCCATCGTAGTAGCAAATCTTCTTGTAACTTTTTTATTTCTTGCCAGAATGTTGTCTACTTGTAACTTGTCTGGGTTTGGATCTTTGGGAGTTGGACGTGAGACAAGTGTAGTTGTTGATTTGAATGTCAAGATTAATCTCTAACTTAGGCCCGTTTGGCAACGAGGTGCTAAACTTTAGCCCATGTCACCTCGAATGTTCGAATACTAATTAGAAGGATTAAAATGAATTAATTAAAAAACTAATTGCAGAACTCTAGACTAATTTGCTAATTTGCGAGACGAATCTATTACGCCTAATTAATCCATGATTTGACAATGTGGTCCTGTAGTAACAATGTGCTAATGATGGATTAATTAGGTTTAATAAATTTGTCTCGTGAATTAGCCTAAGGGTTCTGTAATTAGTTTTTTAATAAACTAGCGTTACTCCTTCTAATTAGCATCCGAACATTCGATGTGACGGCCAAACAGCCCCTTGTAGCGCGTAAAAAAATTTTCATTTTTACTCTCCCACTTTGTCGTCCTAAAGGGATTTCATTTATATAATCTTATATAATTTCGGTCCGTAAATTAAGAAATTTTATTTCACCAATATTTCTTACCTACTTCTTAATTATTATTTTTATGATAATGTTTTATGTCTTTTATTAATAAGAATACTTTGATGAGAGTATCTCCTAAGCAATTATCATTTTTTAGTGAGGCATAACAGAATAGGCAAAATAAAGGATGGGAGCTAATCAAATTGCGGCAAACTTTGAACTTTTCTGTAGTTTGCTTTCTACGGAGAGGTACTAAAATTATTTCTAGTGTTAATTTTGTTATCTCTTGTCTCTTGATACATAAGATATCAAAATTAATACTGAAAATTCTGTTTGAGAGCAAAACCACTTTAATTTTAAACCTCGTAATTTTGGGGGGGGGGGGGGGGCTTTTTGCCCATTTTACATCATCTTAATGTCTTAATGCATTGCAGCGTCTCTCGCTCACATTAAAAAAAGAAAAAGAACGGAAGGTGGCATGATCAATGGCGTCTTGTTCAGAGGGGAAGCGTAACGTGCAGGTGTGTTCTGATCGGCCAATGAAGATGGCAATCAGATCCAGTAGTGCAGCTGGTTGCTAATTCACTATACCGTTACATGCTTTTGGTCTAGACTACCTTACATGGAACGATACCGTGAAGAGAAAAAAGGGGTCGTGTCAGGTCGAAGTACACAAGACATGCACCAACCACACGGACTAACAAAAATGTTAAACCTCTCTGTTCTACGTCAGGTACGTGTGCCACGCGCGCTGACTCATCCCCTACATACATTCGTAGTGCTAATGATCTGCTGCGAAAAGAAAACAAGAAGATGTTCGTGCGTATGCAAATCAATTAATGCATGCCTTCTTATTAATCTTCGAACGAGGTACGTGGTTCAATTCGTTATTGATTAATAATTTCTGTCGAAGTTTCGTCGTTGCTCGCGCTTTGCATGTTGGATCATGCAGGGCGCTACAGTTTTCTTCTTCTAGCTAGTTCAGTTGTCCCATCAGCGGCGTTGACGACGACAGGATGGCGTCGAGCGCCTCCTTCACCTGGGAGATCTCCGGCGCCTTGCCGCCTTGCGCCGGCCAGAACTCATCCGTTGCAAGAACCTGCAGTTCGCCAGGCACACCACGATTTGAGAATCCGTTTTAGGATTTCTAGTAGCATATATAATCCAATTAGCTGATCAAGCATGTGTGCACGTGCATTGGCAGAGTGTGTACCTTGACTTGCAGCTGCAGGAACTTGACGTAGCTGATGGCCTTCTCGAGCATGGTGACGAGGTCGACCTTGGTGCCGTTGGGCACGAGCTCCTGCAGGATCCGCAGCCGCTCGCTGATCCTCTCGCGACGATTCTGCCGGCAAGAGAAGTTCAGTTCAGTTTAGACATCGATCGAATTGATTGGAGTGGACGTAGAAAAGTGAGAAAATTTCATTTTTGGGCGATGAATTATGGTATTACCTTGGCCGCGAGGCTTTGCGGCGGGTCCTTGGTTGGGGTGGTGGGCGACGACTTGGCCTTGGTCGTCTTCCTGCTCCCGCCGCATTGCTTCTTCTTCGTAGGGCTCACGGTCGTCTGCGACTCCGAGCCGGCCTGCGCCACCACGTAGGCCCGCTTCTGCGAGACGCGCGCCGGCAGCGCGCGGACGGAGGAGGCGCCGCCCGACGTGCTGGGGAACAGCAACCCGAACTGCCGCCCCGCGCCGCTGCCTCTCTCCGTCAGGCTGAAACACCCCGAGGCAGCGTCGAATGCTACGTCTGCCGTCGCCGCACTGTACGGAGCCTCGCCGTCGGCGTAGCCCTGGTCCATGGCTTCGATCCACGCGTCGCACCCGGCCTCCTCCGACACCTCCTGGGCGGCGCGGTCGAACGCGACCACCGACGACGACGCGCCCGCGCCCACCCATCCCACGCCGTCCGCAACGAGCGCTCTGGTGCCATCCGCCTCGGCGCCAACGACGTATCCCCCGAACAGCGCCGCCGCGTCGACGTCGACCAGCGCGTCGAGGCCATACCCCAGCAGCTGGGACTCGAAGCCTCCATACATCATCGCGGGCTCCCGCACCAACGCCATACGACAATCAATCCGTGCACCCTCTGCCGCCGCGCGCGCCACCTACCTATACGTCGATCAATCACCTTCTCTGCTAGCTCCGTTAGTTGTCCGCTTGTCGCCAATGGCTATGGCGTGTGGTAGTACAAACAGTCTGCTCTCTGATGTAGTTTGCGCCATGGGGGTTCCCCTTATATACGCGCGGGCGGCGCGGCCACATGGGCCGGGGAGCTCCGGCTAAACAGCACGCCGGCGGGTGCAATCACTGAGCTTTGAGCAGGCTGCAGGAGTGCAAGACTAATCAATGACGTAAGTACATGTGGCCGCATTTAATGCTCAAGGTAGCTAGCTAAACAACTTGTTAACGAAATGGCTCGGCGTCATGCTAACCACGGTTTTCAGATTGTGTATCAGCCGACGGCGATCCTGTCGATGATCCCATAATCCTTCGATGCATGATCTTTCTCAAGATATTCCTTTGAATCTTTGATGATCTTTCGTTCTTTCTGAAGATATTCCTTTTGATGATCTTTCTGAAGATATTGCTCTCGTGGAAAACAAGGAGCCAATGTGGTCATATACTCAAGAAAGGAAAGAAGGCCCGATTGATGTTGTAAATACTGCAGCACTGCTACTTGGATGAACATAATTTCCATCTAAAAATGCATTTTAAGCAAGGGCCGTTCTAAACGCATGAAGGAAAAATACAGTTACAGAGGCAACAACCATGGTTTAATTAGGAGGAAATGAAAATAAAGTGAAGTGGATTTGTACAAAACTGTGTCCAAAACAAAGCGGAATTCTGGTCTGAACTCTGAAATGTCAATTAGGCGCCTCGATCGGAGCTTCCTATTTAGGATCATCATCTCCGCCGTCGATTTCCGATCCGACGGACGGCCTTCATTCACCGTCCCGTCTGCACGATGGTCGTGCGCGCGCCCTCGACAGTTTAACTAGAGAATGTTACTCACTCCTTCCCATATTCTCCATCATCTAACAACTTGACACGATGACCAAGGCGAAAGATATGAAGCTTAAATTCTCTTCCTATGCTGTGTTTGTTGCTTTGTTTTTTCGCACTCTCAACCTACATGTGCATGTGACAATGTGGAGTACTAGTAAAATAAGAAACAAAAACTGAAGTCAAAGTCATGCATGTGGACTTTAAATCAATTCGCACATAATACGATGTGTTGCTTTAATGACTCAACTATTAGATGATTTAGATTGTGGGAAATCTAAAAAACGCTTAGATGATGAAGATAATGGGAAAGAGGGAGTATTAGGCTATTCGCAACACGAGTGTTTTATAGGTGATTTCATGGCATTAATTACCATGACACATCAGATATTTTGTTGGCATGACATTCAATTAATGAGGGAAGAGAAGGAAATAGTGTCATCACCATGACATAGTGCTAGCCCGTTTCCAATACGGATGAAATGAAATGAAATGTCTACTGAGAGTGAAATCGATTCATCAGCGAGAGGGTATTTCATGAGATCTAGTTGCATTTAATTACACCGGTTAGCCTAGGAAATAGTGGAATAAAACTCTTTATTGAGAGAGGGTATTTCATGGGAGCTAATTGCATTTAATTACACCGGTTAGCCTAGGAAATAGTGGAATAAAACTCTTTATTGAGAGAGGGTATTTCATTCAGTTGCAAAGCTGATGTGGATTTCTAGGAAACAGTGATATGAAACCCATCACAGTGATGGGTTAACTATTTTCTAGGCTAACTGGTGTAATTAAATGCAACTAGCTCTCATGAAATATCTTTTCTCTGATGAAACGATTTGGCTCTCAACGGGCGTTTCTGTAACACCCCAAATTTTCAAAACAATAAAAAAATATTATTAAATTAAATTTCTGGGAATTATTATTTCAGAAAATACTTTTAAATTCCTTTTATACCCTTTTGAACTACAACATAGAGTAGATGACCAAATCAGGAGGTGAAACTTTTTGTATATGATCCTAAGACCAAAATATAATTTTGAGAATTTTTATAAATTTTTACCAGCCTTGGAAGTAGCCTTAATATTTTAATCTATTTTCTGGAATTATTTTTATTCGGAAAGGTATTAGAACAGTAATGGCCCCCCCTCCCCTTCTCTCTCTCCCGGCCGGCCCAGCCCGTTACCGCACCCGCCTCTGGCTGACAGCCCGGCCCCACCTGTCGGCGCCGAATCCTTCCCCTCGCGCGCGAACCCGACGCCTCGGCCCCACACGTCAGTCGCCACCCTCGCCCGTTCGCGCTCACTGGCTTGTGGCCCCCGCTCGTCAGAATCGTCTTCAACCCCGCGCCGCCCCCCCCCCTAATTCCGCCGGCGAAGACTTCGCCTCGGATCCCCTCGCCGGCTCCCCCTCCCGTTAAACCGACGCCGGCCATTAACTCCCCGAGGCCCACCGCCCATTTAAACCCATAAAAGCACGCGTTTAAGCCCCCGGGAACGCTGCTCCATGCATGGCCGAGCCCTCGTCGGCGACTTAACGCTCTCCCCCGGCTTTCCTTGCATGCGAGCCCTCCCCGGCGTCCTATTTAAGCCCCCAGCCTGAGCCGCGTCCGACCCCCACGCTTAATCGCCTCGAGAACGAACAGAGCACTCACATTTCGCTTTTTAGCGCACACCCTCTGATTCACCTCCGGCCACCGCTCGCCGTCGCACCGGACCACCTCCGCCCGTGCCTCCGCCACCAACGTGACCGCGAGAACGACCCCGACCTCGGCCACCCCTCCGCCATCCACGAGCCTCGCCGGAACACCGTCGTCGACAAGGACCCGAGACCACCTCGCCGTCTACCTCGTCGCCGGCCACGCCCCGTCGTCCCCGAACCACCGCCGAGGTACCCTAGTGATCCTCGTAGCACCCTCGTTCCATTTTAGGCCTTGGATTAGGTCGCCGTCGCTCGCCGTGGCCGCTGGCCCGCTCGCCGTCGTCGGAGAAGACGACCGGCACGGGTCGAGTACCCGTGCCGTGTCGGATTCGATCCACGTCGTGCGATCCAGATCTAACGGCCCGGATTTAATCCCTCGTGCGATTTAATCGGCGTCGTCGGATCTGAGTGAAGTGGTACGGTGCGATCTCGTGCGTCCGTTAATTTTAAAACCCCGCGTTTAATCTCGTGCGTCCACGTGGTACCCCTTCGAACGTTTTAATCCTGGCCGTCCGTAGTCACTTACGCGTCCCGCCTCGCCCTCGCGCGTCGGATCTGGATCCGACGGTCCAGATCGACCCGGCGCACGCGCACAGTGCGCGGGTTCACCGTGGGCCTGGCTCACCGTGGACCCGAGGGGTTTAAAATTTGAAAATAAATTCCAGAAATGCTTTTAAACTTGTAAAATTCATATCTAATGCATTTGAACTCTAAAAATTACCATTCCAATTTCAGAAAATTCATAAAATTATTCTCTACATATTTATGCAATAAAAACAGTAGGTTTACTTTGACATTTTCATGTTTATTTAAATAAGTATTCAAATGCCCTTAGGATTAAAATGTAAATTTAAATATTTAAACTTCAGAAAATTTATATATTTGTTCCTTTCTGTTAAAACACTAGAACCACAGGGTTTTCTCTGAATCATTCATATTAAATTAATTAGAAAACTTAAGGTGGTATTATTCACACTTGAAAAACCCTTCTTTGAAAAACAATAATTCATTTTGATTCATTTTAAATTATTTGTGAAATAAACTTTAGAATCTTAACAACTGATTTTCTTTAAAATCAAACCAATTAAAACCCACATGCTTGTTGTGTGATTTTACGTTGTTTATATCGAATGTTGTATTTATTCTACTTTATTATTATTGAAAAGACTACGACGCCGTCGAGGAGCCGGAATACTTCCCGGAAGTTCCTCCCTCGCCTTTCGCTGAACAAGGCAAGTCACCAAACAATTCTTTTGAGCATATTGAACCCATGTCTGAATTGACTATCGCTAAAACACATAGGTTATGTATATGCATTAGTCAAATGAACCCTTACATTATATTTATTTAGGATCCCCCGACCTTGATGTGCAACCCAAGCCATGCTATCTCGCCTAACCTCCTTGTCACCATGTGATCAATGATATTAGCTAGTGTCCAATGTATTGGCACGGCCGCTATAGGATAAAGATGAGTCGTAGTAAAATGATTCCATTATATGATCCCTGTTACTTCTTATCCTTGGAAATTCTGTTGGTGATGAGTCTTGGTTGTGAGTGTATGCATGGTGGGTTCCGGGTGCAAGCTAGGGCATTGGTCAGTCGCACCCGGGGCACTATAAGGACCGGTCTGAGGGATCCGTTGCAATACACTTACGTACTAACCACAAGTCTAGTGGGTAAGTCCTAACTAAGGTATGGGTTGTTCCAAACCGAGGCCACCATTTGGAGATGGGTCAAGTTGCACCCGCGGGTGACTTGTACCAATGTGGCGCAAAAGGGGGTGCGACGTTAGCCGGGATGCGGCCCGGCGCGCCGGCGAAACCTAGAGCGGGTGGTTATCGCTTGGAACATCTCATATTGAGGTTTTGGCACGAGTTCCCGTGAAATGGGTCATCTCGTCGAGATGAGTGCGTGCCTTGTGGGTACAGTAGTACATCTCTGATCAGAGTCTTAAATCTTTTCGAAAAGCCGAGCCCACGGTCAAGGGCGGGTTGCGTGACATCCCCCAGTTAGTTTACTTTGAATATGAATGTGCATGATGGATTGACATGTAAGGACCGTTGTGCGAGGAGGTAAAACGTACTCCTCGAGTTAGTTGATGTTGATGATGTTCATATTTACTTTCCGCATGATTAAAATATGATTACACTAAATGCCATAACTGCAATTGCTTTATTCCGCATTGTTAGCCTTTATCCTTCCTTGTTTATTATCCTGCATTATTATTTGCATTTGCGGTGGCTTGTTGAGTACTTTTTGTACTCATACTCGTTGGACCCCACAGAGGATGCTTATCATGAAGACGGTCTGGAGTAGCGACCCAGTCAAGAAGAAAGATCCTGAAGAAGACGTTCGTCATGCCGCTGTTTAATTATCTTATTACCGTTTTTATTAAAACAATGTTGTAATAAATATGGTCTGCGTACCATGGATTTTATCGTATGTACGTTGTCGCATGATGAACCTCTTGTATTATTGTTTTTCTATGGAAATTCAATAATGTCTCGATTTTGATAAATCGGGGCGCTACAGTTTCATTTTGTTTCATCCGTCTTGGAAACGGATTAGCACCATGTCATGGTGATGACACTACTTCTATTTCTTTCCTCATTAATTGAATATCATATTAACAAAAAAAATTTAATATGTCATGGTAATTAATACTCCCTCCTTCCAAAAATCTAAGTCCTATTACTTTTTACATCAAGACCAAAGAAAAAGAAAAATCTCAATAGTTGTATTAAATCTTCTGATACAGTAAATACAGTCACTGCACCAAGGAGTAGTACTAATGCTAAGGAGTAGTACTAATACTGGATGCAATTGGCGCTCTGAATTTGCTAAACAAAATCAAAAGGATGCACATGTGCCAAAATTTTCAGTATAAGCTGGCTTCTTGGGTCATGTGACATCAATTAATTCTAATACTATAATGATACTCATTTAATGTTTAA
Organism: Zizania palustris; assembly: GCA_019279435.1. Classification (NCBI taxonomy): domain Eukaryota; kingdom Viridiplantae; phylum Streptophyta; class Magnoliopsida; order Poales; family Poaceae; genus Zizania; species Zizania palustris. The sequence goes on along the minus strand of JAAALK010000283.1, from coordinate 38,751,535 downwards.
TCTTGGTAAACTACAAATAGTACTAACATTTTTGGAAAAACTTAAAAATGTAATAGGACTTAGATTTTTGGAAGGAGGGAGTACCATGAAACCTCTCTCTATTATGAATAGCCTTAGTATATCCGAATTGTATCCCCCGGTGACCACTCACACAAGCAGTTTGAGCTAGGGACAAGATGCTTCGGATTCCGTTAATACCTGCCATTTGTGCTGGCTAGCCAAGTGCCTGGGAGTGCAATTATATTCTCTGCTGCTCTTGTTTAGCCCAGGTACTCGGACTGTCATTAATGCACCTGTCTTTGTGACTGACGATCTCCACACATCCATGCATGCGTGGTCATTAATGCCGTTGATTGTATCTACGCGCGCCCGCATGCATGCTGTATGCGATGCATCCTCTGCATGCTTCTCTTCAGAGTTACAGAAAATAGCTGCAAGTTGGTCAAATTAATTGCGAGTAAAGGATATAGCATTATATTATAGCTAGCGTTCGTGCACGCACGTCGAAGATACGACTGTAGCTAACAGAGCAGCTTAGCTAGCTCCTCGATCATGGCTGGCTAGGGTATATATACACACGCCTTTTGGTTTGGATCTATATATCTATAGTGATCGATATGATCCGCGGATTAAGTCAGCTAGCTAGCTAGCTCGCCCATGCACATGTCGTTGATCTGTCCATCATCCAATTACGTGCTGGTTTAACTCGCATTAATGTCCCAGATCAAGCACACGTACATGCCATGTTTACAGATTTTTCAATCGTTCAATATATGTGTGCAGTGCAGTGTGGTACGGTTCCTAGCTAACTACTTACGTATCGATCACTAGATCAAAATCCCAGTGTAATAATGCAGCAGCTGGGACTTAGTACTTGCACTTTTGCTGTTGCTGATTATGCGGTTTTGGTGCCAACTCGGGTGATGTAGACATATACGATTAAATCTGATGTAGCAATAAAGTTAACGAGCTAAGCAAGAGACAAACCATGTTTTATACGTGACGCTATCTATCTATACATATAAGAAGCAATCAAAATTGTATTGGAGCTACTCAAGATGATATCTGTGCTGCAAATACAAAGGAAAAAAACAATAAGAGAAAGGAGTAAGGAACATAGGACTTTTTTATTTGATAAAATAATAGAAACAATATATTACGGTTTCGTTTCCCCTTTCTTGCTAAATATATTGGCAGATCTCTACTTCTTTACACTATAAGAAAATAGTGAACTTCCGTCGGCCATTAATAAAAACAATACATTACGGTTTCGTTTCCCCTTCTTGCTAAATATATTGGCAGATCTCTACTTCTTTAATTAGAAACAAGAGGTTGTCTACCTAGCATTAAATATAAGATATATAGTTTATAGCCCTGAAAAAAACCTAATGTGATGCCCCCTTAATCTTCTAGTCAACGACTTGGCAATATCCCTTTAGCTCCCTTAATCTTCTGGTCAACGGCTTGGCAAAACCCATTTAGCTTATGTGGGAGATGATTAGGCAGTTAATGGCGTGCGTGCCAACCGGTTCCTCAATTAATCCCCGCATGTGGAGCTCATTAATGACGGCGACCTTGCTTGCAGGCCAACGTGCTAACAACTTAACCCACCCCTCCCTCCCCGGACCTTCGCGTAATCCTACCGGTTAATTTCCGGAGATATATATAGATCAGTTAGATAGATCGCGTTTTCGATCTGCCCCTGCCTCCACATGCATCTTGCTATATCTCTAGGATTCTCGCATCGGTCGATCAATCGATCGCTATCTGCATGCAGGCGATCGATCAACCGATCGACGATCGCCCGACCACACAATCCGACACGAGCGTGTTCGCTGCAGGGAGCTAGCTAGCTCGCGCGTTCGTGTGCGTCGCTGACATTTCCCGGGATATGTATCACACACACACACACACACACACACACACACACACGAGACGCACGTGTGCAACGGCGGCGCGGCGGCCAACTTTAATTAGCCTCAGGTAGGTATACGATGAGTAGCTCAATTTGTAATTTGTTTCTTGTTACGTTGGTTAATCTAGGGCGATATAACTGGCGAGGAGTGATCGCCAACTAATGAAGGGGCGCTCAATTAATTTGACAGTTGTTTAAGGGGTTTGAGGCAAGAAATATATATATATATATATATATATATATATACACATATATACATATATACACACACGCTACAGTGTGATGAACATATACTTATAAGAGTCTATTAAGGTACAACGATTATCTATATATTAAGATGTAATACTTAAGATTAATCTATACCATTGATTTTAGCTAGGATTAAAAATAAACTAAAATCAAAAATATTTGGTGACCAACAGATAATTGGAAAGTCAGCCCAAAAAATAAAAAAGTATTTGCAAAAAAATGAAATATCTGCACAGAAAAATCAAGGGTAATCTTTTACTTCCTAGGAGATAATATGATTGCACCATCTTTGACCCTAGTCATTAGATCAAAACAATACCGTAAAATTTGTCTTACATAATTTAATAGCAATTTTCATAACGGTAAGACTCAAGCCTCAACTATCCTCAGTTATAGATGTAATTCAATTCGTCCCTATATATTTATTAGTGACATTCGTTTTAAGCCGTACGTAGTTAATATAAGTACTTGCTTAATTATTTTTTATGTTGTTTTTGTTGGAAAAAGGTTCGTAACATGGAGAACTTGTTGCCTTGTACTTGCGATTAGCCCATTACCCGAAATGGCGCCTGTTGAGAGTATTTCAATGGCGATTTGTACTTGAGATAACATTTAGGCCTTGTTTGGAAACATAGTTTTTAAAAACTATAGTATTTTAAAAACTACGCTATACTATATTAATTACAATACCACAGTTTATAATACCACAGTTTTGAAAAAAATGCTTCATACCAAAGTTTTTAATAGTGTAGATTGAGTACAGTATTTATAATACTACAGTTTACTTTACATAGATTTCAGATGGAGTTGCCAAACACTTTTTGTATATAATACTGTAGTATTGCTCAATACTCGTATTGCTTCCAAAACTACAAAAAACTTTGTTTTCAAACAATGACTTATAATTAGTTCGTTGCCATAGTTGGACAGTTCATTGGACCAAATGTGCACACACCTTTTCAAGGTCATATACTTACAGTAAGTTTGGTTTAGAGACAAGGTGAGATAGGACGGTTATGTCCTAGTTTTTTAGGATGGGATCGTCTTATCTCGTGTTTGGTTGCGAGGGATGGGATATCTTAGTTTTGTGTTTGGTTGGTGGGTTGAGAGAAATGAGACTCCACACTGAAACTTCGGTCTATTTCGAAACCTACGGCACATCCCTAAATCCTTTGTCTCAAAATATTCGGCCCGACACAGAACCTCTAGCCCTGTCCCGGAGCCTCCACGCATGAGGTGGGACGAGCTCGTCCCTCATTTTTTGGGGGACAAGTTCATCCCGAATATTGGAGGAATATTCCTTGATGGGACGACTTCGTCCCACCTGACTCCGAACCAAACACTGTAAAAAATGGGACCGTCCCGTCCCATCCCACCTCGTCCCTTGAACCAAACGACACCTTAGGGATGGCAAGGGGTTTGAAATCCCTGTGGGTTTAATAAAAAAACCGAACCCACAAAACTCATGCAAACCTGAACCCGCGAAACCTATGGGTTCAAAGCTAAACTCGAATCCGAACTCATCGGGTACCCGAAACCCGCGGATTCAGTTTATACTCTATATAAATTACATTGCAGCATAAATATAATTAAAAATTCACAACAAATAGGAGATTATCACATTATCAATACATAGTTTGAAATTATGAAATCACTCAACATATCTCAACATACCATTATCATGGAAAATGAATAGAAAATGAGATGAACTCTGTATAATATTAAGTAATTGGGTAAACCCGTGGGAACCCACGGGTTTAAATCTAAACCTGAACCCAACTCAAAATTAAACCCATGGGTACCCGCACCCGCGGGTAAAACTGCTACTACTACGTATACTCTTATTATTAGTAAATATATATTACTTTTAAAATTGATATACTACTTTTAAAACTGACTTACATTAAATATTATTTATATTCTTTTTAATGTTGTAAATTTTTATGTTTTAACATATGTAAATTCAACTAGTTAGTCAACAGTAATAGTGGTAGTAGACGTACGCTGTAGTTAGTTTACTCTGAATTAAAACTACCTAAAAAGGATTATTAGTGACGAGTCATAGTAACGGGCATCGTACCCGTCACCCTTATCGCGCCACTAATGATTAGTGATGGGTATACATATTTACCCGTCATTAATGGTCACCTTTAGTAATGCGTGAACATTTATACCCGTCACTAAAGGTAACCATTAATGACAGGTATAGATGTTCACGTGTCACTAAAGATAGATTTTTTTCATTTCAGATTTGTTCTATACAATTTCGTTTAGTTTCTTTCAGCTCGAATGAGTTAATGATTATATCTGAGATTGTCATAGAGGGTTTCTTTTTGTCATTTTAATAATCGTTCTGATGTGATTTACGTGTGGTCATCATCAGTGAGGCTTCTACCCCGAGCCATAATAGAGGAGGAGAGGCGATGATGATGAAGAAGAAGAAGAATATATTTGAGGTGGTCATGGAGACGCTCTTTCTATTATTTTTGTCATTGTCTCGATATGTTTTCCATGTGGTCATCGTCAGTGAGGCCTCTACCTTAAGAAAAATAGAGGAGGAGAGTCGACGATGATAAAGGAGATAAAGAGGAGATAACAATAGAGGAGAGAAAGCAATAGGATTTGGTTAAGCAATTGTAATAACTTTGTACCCTTTGTTGAAGCAGTCCAATACCGATGAACTTATAGTCGGGTAGAGCATGAAGTAACGCTGGTCGCCATTGAGTAGATCTTACAGTGATGTCATCCATCATTGATAGAGCTTGATCGAGATGATAAAGGTAAATATAAAGTAGAGATAGCAAGGGAGGGAATTTATAGAATGGTTGAGAGTAAAGACTGAAGAGAGGAGACATGGCTTTATAATAGAGTTCTTCTATCCGCCCAAATTTTTAGGCTAGTGTTCTTTTGTCCGCCTAAATTTTCAAAAAAAAAACGTATACGTCAGTCTTTAGTGACGGGTCTAGAAATTCACACGTCACTAAAGGTAGGTCTTCAGTGATAGGTCTCACACGCGTCACTAAAGGTATGTCTTTAGTGACGGATCTCAACGTTGTCAGTCACTAAATATTACTTTAGAATTTTGGCAACTCATTAGTGATGGACATCATTGAGACCCGTCACTAAAGGTAGATCTTTATTCACGGTTATAAACACACCCATCACTAAAGGTATATTAGTGACGCGTATATTTTACTCGTTACTAAAGCTGCGTCACTAAAAACCGGTTTTGTGGTAGTGTAAAGGGGCGCTTCTCCTTAGAGAAATTGGGAGTGTAGAACGTTCTCACTGATCATATGTGTACATGCATGCATGCTATAGGTGGCCAAATAGGCTATTGGTGGGCAGCACTAGACCCGACCCTAAAAAGGACGACACTAGCACGGTCCGGCACTATGGGGTTAGTGCTAGTATCAGTCCAGCACTATATGTAGTGCAGTGCTTGGGTCGGCACCTCGGCCCGATACGACATGACTTTTTTGGTTGGTACGATGGCGGCACGACACCGTGTTAGGCGTTTGATCCCCACTGCTTTGCATCTGTAAATTTTAAATGTGTGAGTTCTATTGTAAATTTTGAATTTTAAAATTGTTAGATTATTACATGGCCTAAGATTATGAATTCTGCTATAAAATTTCTTATATGTTCTAAAATTTTGTATCTGTAGTGTTTGTGCTGGCACTAATCTATTGGGCCGATAGTGCCGGCACGACACTACAGACTAGATTTAGTGTCCTGAACCGCGAGCTTGGCCCATGGTGCCGGCACGACACGAATAAGATGTAGTGCCTATCTGTGTCATGCTTAATCGGGCCGTGTCAATTTGGGTTAGTGCACGGGCCAGATGCATGCACATAGTTTGTTTCCAAATTACATATACGTGCGCGGAGTATGTACGTGAAACGCATTTTATTGCTTTGATTAATTAATTATCGATTTAGTGGTGTAATTTCATTCTGAGATGGTTAATTTGGTTCGTGGATCCTAATTATTTTCTACTGCAGATCAATATCTCGATCTTACTCAAGCGTATAGCGTGTAAGTAAAGTACATCACATTAGTTGCATGATGCCTACAGTGTGACAATTAATCAATCGAAACTTTTTCAAAAAAGCCAAACGATATTCGATCGAACTAAATATTCCCTAGGCTGGCCGTCTTTGTGTTCCTTGGGTTATATATGGACCAAATTGACATGTCATTAATCTTCATTTCAAATCTGAACATGCAATAATATTCTTATCTGTGATCAGCTTCGATCCAGTGAGATCAGAAAGAACATGAAACGACATGCAGCGCACTCATGCACGCATTCGCTAGCTCACCTGATGGATCATATACATGATCATTTCAGCTGCCGCTAATGAGGATCGATAGATCTATGCGTCAACAAACCGAATGCCTGTAAAGTCAGACAACTTATAATTAGCTAGTGGCCTGGAGGAGCTGTCTTGTTTAGTCAGGGCTCCATTTATGATGCTTCTAGTAGGTGTGTTTGGTCAAATAGTATTCTACTGCAGCTTCATCTCCTTCTTCTTCTTACTGCAAAACCGACAAACCGTCCAGTGAAATACATATACGTGTAATATCATACCAGAGCCGCGTGAATCGTGGCGTATGTAACTATGTATACATCCAGTTTCAGGTGCTACGTACATGCAGGGCGGCACAGATCAGTGAAACTGAAACTGTACAGTAGTGTGCATCGATCGATTCAAGAATTTGCAGGCTTGACAAAGCTCTTAAGAAAAGCAGTAGGCTAGTAGTGCAATGAAAATGATCCATGAGAACAAAACGACTTAGGCCCCGTTTAGATGACTAGTTTAGCCCTACTTGTATCGGGTTGTTTGGATGTTAATTAGACAGATTAAATATCAGCTAATTACATAACTAATTACAGAAAATCTAGGCTAATTTGCGAGACAAGTCTATTAAACCTAATTAATTCATGATTTGACAAAGGTGACGCTACATTAAACATATGCTAACGATGAATTAATTATGCTTAATAGATTCATCTCGCGAATTACCTCAGGACTTTTGCAATTAGTTTTATAGTTAGCTCATTTTTAGTCCTTCTAATTATAATCCGAATATCCAATACGATAAAAACTAAATTTTAGCCCAAGATATCGAAACACCCTTCAGTAATTGTACAGTTCACCTTTTTCAAGAGTCCAAGAGACACAAGACCAGAGCAGGTAACCACTTCAGTAATCAGCCTGACAGCTTCAGTTTGGTCGGGGAAAAAACAAAACTTTAATAGCCTTTATAGAAGCAATATAATACACGCTGCATTATGTATTTGAGGATCAAATAACACTTGACAAGAAGATTCCGTGATTCCATCTCATGATTCAGTCCGACGAACGCGCAGGATATTCATATACACTGATCATTTTGTGAGCACTTCGAAGCGCAAGCAAAAGATGCTGCAGTCTGGCGTGTGGAACCTATTGTTAAGTAGCATAAGTTAATTGCAAGCATTCAGAGTAGTAATTACACGTACATGCAACTAAACACGCATTAATATAAATAAGATCGGCCTAGCTAATCAACCAGGAATCACAGCTCAAAGGTTCTGGATGATCACCTACACTGGGGGTCAAGTTTCAATTCAGAAAGAAAACAAATCTTGGCTATTTGGATGTATCCCACGCAGCAGATAATCATTTCATGAACCCTTTGACTGCAGGGACCAATAATGGACTCGCATCAGAACAGCAGATTGTGTAGCTCACCTGGTACAATGCACAGTGCACACTGTTCAAGCTCATCGCCTCGTCGTCACACTGGCTCCCGGTAATTAGACATTTAGACGAGAGTAACTGTAGATTAGTTCCACTTACATGCAGGTAATTAAGAGTTAAGACAAGCTGGTAAGTGCACTAATTACATCGTATAGCTGCCCCAATCCTAGTATCAGTGACAGCCGGCTGCGATGTTGAGATAAAACGAAGATGCCGAGCTACTGTAAAATGGATAACTTCGTGTCCTGCGTCGTGCAGAGTGCAGAGTAACGCTGGATGAAGAGATGATGACCAATCGCCCAATCAAGAGTTCAAGACTCAAGAGGTTTTCTTCTATATCTATTCTAAAACATAAGTCATATAAGTTTTTATATGTTCTTTGATATAGAATATTGATCATTAATTGTTTTCATGATATATTATATAGGTACTTTTGAGCTTTAAAAAAATAAAAAACAAATTTATACAACTTTATTACCTGTTTTTAAAAAACATAAAAACTCTAAAGAAATATATATATATATATATACACATGGGAGCGCTATTCTAGAAAATTAATAAAACTAAAATAATTTATATAAGTAATTAGAGATAGTAAGTAGCTCTGAATTGCTACGACCCAAACAGGGGTCGTTTTGCAAAAGTACTAGACCTCTTGTTGTTAAAACGGACGGCCCGTTACAAGAGGACTCGAGCCAGCATCAAATGGCATTCTGGAGTTCAGGCCCATTCAGATCGACCCGGACTCCTCTCACCGTCACCGTCACCGTCTCCGTCTCCCTTACTCCGGCTGGACTCTCCCCCGTCGGCCGTCGCTGCCGCCAGCTCGGGCCGGCACTACCGCTGCCTCCCCGGCGGTCGGAGGAGAGAGGGGGCCCACCTTGAGCTTTCCCCTGCCGCGGAAATGGACGGGGAGCACCTTCACGAGCCGGCGGAGGCGCCACCGCCGCCGGACTGATCACCGACGCTGCAGCGATCTCCCGCAGGTTCGTGCAAATTTTCCTTACCTCCTCCCTCCCGTCGTTTCTCAGTCCTCTGTAAACGTACGAGTTAGCGAGTATCATGGCTGTTCAAACTTGTGACTTCATTTTATCTATTTATATATTCTCGGTTCATGAATCTAAAAAGTCTTATTTCTTATACTTCTACGTACGTATTTATTACATGAATTTACGATTATTTTTAAGTGCCAACTCTGATGGTTAGATGAATAGATATTCAAATTAAGGACGTGTTCGGATCATTGCACTTCTAAACCCTACCAAAATTTCGATAGAGTATGATTGTTTGGTTTGTTGCCAGAATTCTAAAGTTGTGTGAGCTTTCTTACCAAAAAATTTGACAATTACATTTATTTGCCAACAAACCAAAGGGACACCTAGTGACTTGTCATTACCGAATGTTTTTTTTTTGGCATGGCAAGTTTGGGTAGTAAGCCAAACAATGCTCTAAATGGATGAGCAATGGCTCTGTGCTGTTATAACTTATAAATCTAATTCATCCCATACCGAGCCTGAACCTGGTCGGCTGGCCATGCTTTAAATGTTTCTTGCACGTACGTAGGATGGTACGATGGTAAATCGTCCGTGCAATTTCTACTTTCTACTTTGTAGTGAAAGAGGAGTACCGAAGTAAACAAGACAACCGTACATATATAAATTTGAAGTGTTGTTCTAGTGATACCGTCCAGGTCTAGCTACCCCTCTGCTTTAACCATGAACAGCTCTAGTTTCTATAGTGAATCCACGGCATTTTACCGTCCACGTAATAGTAATAGTCGTTCGGTTGTCACCAAGGGGATTGATTCACATCACGCTATCTGGCATCTGCATCTGCAACTCAACCCCAAGCTGCCAAGCCCCTCTGTCCTCACAGTCACAGCTGAAGTAAGCCAAAAAGAGCAGAAACAAGAGTAGCCAAGCCAAGCCAAGCCAAAGTACCAAACCAAGGAGCCACCACACCATCTCCTACCATCCATGGCACGAGAGAGTACGTGGCAGACGAGTGAAGTACTATCGGATTTTTCCTCTCTTCTTCGCCGAACAACCTTGTAAATCCAATTATTCTGATTCCCGTGTCGCAAAGCATCCATCTGCTTTTGTAGACAGGCTGTTGAACACGAAGTTTTGTGCTGTCGTACATGGCGAAAAGGTACGCCTTCTTTTCTTCTTTCTTCCTCTCTTTCGGTTTCCTTCGTCTGGATTTATAATTGCTGTCACGGGGATCGCTGTGGCCTGTGGCACCAGGATCTTTCCTTTCTCGTTGCAACGTACGAGTAGTAAGTACACAGCTGCAGCAGCCAGAGAGCCGAAACATCTTGAGAAAAAAAGCTACAGGACCAAACAAAGGGACAAATCTGTAAAGCTTGTGTGGTGTGTCATCTGGCTGTTCAGCAGCCTGCTCTTTGTTTTAGTCATGCATCTGATCTGTTGCCATTGTTCGACAGCACGTCTCGTTGCCCGCATAGCCACTGCCATAATCCATCGAAAAAAATGTATCTCGTCGTACTTACGGCGGTTTGGATCTGATCTAAATTTTAACTCTATCGTATCGGATGTTTGGACATTAATTTTAAGGATTAAATGTAAATTAATTATAAAAAATAATTACAGAATCGAAGAATAATTTGCGAGACGAATTTATTAAGTCTAATTAATCCATGATTAACAAATGTTTACAATAGCATCATATTATAAAATTATAGCGTAATTAGGCTCATTAGATTCGTCATGTGAATAATCCACCGATTATGAATGAGTTTTATAAATAATTTATATTTAATACTTCAAAATAGTATTTAAATATTAGACATGACATGTGGCTATTTTAACCTCGCATCTAAACACCCTAGCCTAACGGAGGCGAGCCTGTCAGCGTAAAACTAACACATGTACCGACAATATGCATGGTTCAAACAGTGCTGCATGAAATCTGAAACTAAAGGCTTTCAGATTTCCTTCGTCGATAAGACAAGTCCAATAATAATACGAATACTTAAATAAATATGCACTGGATTGTGCATTTAATATAAATTTTAAAAACTAAAATGTAATATATTTTAGAAGGAGACAGTAGACTTTAAAAAAAAAAGAAGAAAAGACGCGGAGGCACGCGCATACGGTACGCAGTGTACACTGTACAGCCGAGGCACATTCCCAGCACACACGCACACCCTGTCGCCCCGGCGTACCACGCTGTAAAGCTCCGCGCCGCCACACATGTGACCGGTAATAATTGGCCGACCTCTCGGGTGGGTGGCCCACACGTCAGCCAGGCACGGTGCGGTGCGGCATGTGCATTTAGTATTTCCCACCGTAGCGCTACTACCCGATAACAAGAGGGCCAATTTGGTATTAGTATAGGGGCTCTTTAGAACAAAGTTTTTTTAAAGGATTTTTGAAGAATTTATGGTAATTTCTGTGAAAATCTTGTAAAAATCTTGTGTTTCAAAAAGTTCTAAGCTTATAAATCGGTATATCAGTATATGGTATATGGTAGAGTTGAAAATGAATACTTTGGTTTAGTGCTGTTGATAGAGCCAATGTTTTGGTAAGAGAGAAAAAAAGTAAGAAGTACTCAGTATTTCAGTAGTATAATACGGGCGAATCACTCGTTACCTATACCGTCACAAAACAATAATATAATTTATTTAGTACTAAAAATACCAGATTATCTTGTCGCGTGATATCAACCAATACTGGTTGAAAACATAATTATTAATTAAAAATATTTATGCTACATTAAATTATCCACATCAGATCACGGTAGTAAACTAAGAAATAACTGGGAATATTCGAAACCTCCTCCCATCGGACAACAGCCTGTCCCACTCCCACGACCCAGATTTTTGGCATGTGGTTTTACAGTACTGCCCTCGCCCGCCTCGACCGAAGCATTCACCGTGGCGGCGCGCTGGCCTTTGGAATTATCTGCGAGCTGCGTCATCACTCGAAAGGATTCTTTTAGTTTTTGAAAGCAATTTTTGTTTATGGGAAGTCAAAAACCAATCAAAGACCTAGGCCAACAAAATTGTGGAAGCTCTTTCAGACCTATTTTTGACGGTTTTTGGCTTTACAACCATATAAAATTTCATAAATTGACATTTCAAATTTCATAAAATCATATAAAATTTCATAAATTAACATTTCAAATTTCATACAATCATACAAAAAATTATAAATTGATATTTTGAATTTCATAAAATCATACAAAAAAAATATAAATTAACTTTTTACACAGTTCACGGCTTAAAACAGCTTCTCCATAGTCGTTTCAGTTAAACAACTTTTAGTTTTCTCATAGCTCACAGTCCACAGTATCTTTTTCACAGCCCACAGTCCACAAGACCACAATAGCTTTTTTTCTACAGCCACAGCTCAACCAAACACACCCTAAGCTAAAAGTCGGCTTCATGCTTCCTAATACTATTCGACTTTATTTTTTACATTACTATAACAGTATAGTATTTGTAAATCTTTATTTTTACCTCTAAAATATCATAATACTATTGGACTTCATTACTTTACCTGGCACTCTTCGGTCAATATTCACCGCGCCCACCTAAGAAATATTTTATAGCATGTTTGTTGGCGTAAAAGATTACGCTAACAGGTTTCTAGAGATTAGAAACTAACAAACGAAGTGTTTGTGAAGTAAACTATTTCAAGCCTCCGAAGTAGATAATAACTCAAAACAGTTCGAAGATGTGTATTGAATAACTTGATATTCTGTCTCTATTACAGGATAAAACGGGGGGTATTTATAAGCCCAAACATTAAGGAAAAAACCATTTTACCCCTCTGTTACAACCGACATAGTAGAAACTATTCGGTATCCTTAATAAGGCTAAAATGGTAAAAGACTAATCTAATGAGAAAGAAGATAAGTCTTCCATCTTAGCTGGCAGGAAAGCTCTCGGAATAGTCCAAGTTCGAAGATATACTCTGGAAATCTTTGATTCAATCACATGCCTTTGTCTTGTTATTGCAATAACCTTGAAGATGAAGTATTTTCCCCAACAATGTTTATATGCCTTTACACGTGTAAACCTAAATGTCTATATGCTTTAAAGACAGAGAGTAGCTTTTATATATATATATATATATATATATATATATAAGATGATAAGAGCATAATTTGAGTGTGGTGACACTGGTGCAACATATTTTTTTGGATCCGTCTTTGATTTCTTTTAATTGTCTATCTCATATTTTGTGACATAGTTTTAATATTGTCTCTAGCGTAGCACAAAAGAAAAGGCAAATGCCTTGCATTATAATAGATAATTATAACCAGTATAAAAACGGAGCCTATTCCCAAGCAAAGTCCGTAGATATACTCTGGTCAGTACCCGTGTTTTGATTTGCATTATAAAAAAGGGGTAAGGCTATTTGATAACGCATGTGAGACTAATATCCTGTTTGGATCTTGTGAACTAATTGTTAGTAGTTAATTTTTAACTTTAGTTCATTCAAACAGTCCAACTAATTACTAAACTAATTGTTAGTTTGTGGATCAACTAATGATTAGCCATTAGTCCATACAAATAAACTAATAAGAGCTAATACAAATTATTTACTTTTTTTCAGGCGTTGTTCTAAAATATTCAAACATATATAAACTAGTTATTAGCTAACTAATAACTAGTTCTAGCTAACAATTGATTTTACTCCATCCTTATTTTTACGCCATTTAGACTTTTTACGCCATTTAGACTGAATAACATAAATAACATAAATTATATCGTTTAAACTTTTGACATGTTTCACACATGGGATTTTTAGGACTAATTATATGGGAGCAGGCTATACTTGTGAACGAGCCGAGAGAATAAGTTGGCTACCTGGGTAATTAAATGACATGTTCTTATAGCATCTCCAAGAAAAGCTCTAAAAAGTTTTATTCTCTAAAATTTTGGGATTACAATAAAAAAATCAACTCCAACAAATACTCTAAATGACTCCTAAAAATAAGAATTCCTTAAAATTAATTCTTTCGCTCCCTGTTGACACAAACTCAATTTTAGGGATTCTATAATTGAGGCAAACAGGCACGGGGGCGCGAGGCCGGACGATCGCAGGGCATGTAGGCGCAACCTGGGTGCGAGTCGGCCAATCATCGGCCGACTGACGCTGACGTGACGCTAGTCGGCCGATCAAGTGCCGATTGGCTACCACGTGGCCGATGGTTGGACGACTGACACCTATTTTGAATTTTTTTAAACTACTATACAAATTTGTTTTTTTAAATACTATTTTTTTAAAAAAATTCCCTGGCTGGATGGAGGGGAGGAGGGTATCGTGGTCATTCGCCTCACCGCACGCTCCCGTCGCGAGGACCGCTTTTTCGCCAGGCCGCGTGAATTTACCACGATAGCCCCCGCTCCCCCTCCTCTTCCTCTCTCTTTCTCTCTCTCCCTCGCGCAGTCACGCAGCCTTTCCCAAATCTGGCCGCACGACGCACCAACCCCCAATCCCCAACCCCCGAGTCCGAGCCGGAGGGCAGGCCGACGACCCCTGAGAGCGTCCGCTCCCCTCGGCACCGCTCCGCGTCACGCCGCCGGGGACCCGGGAGCGAGCCGGGCGCCTCCCGGTGAGTCCCCGCCGCGCAGATCCGTGCGGTTTTTTTCTTGAGGCGTCTTGGGATTTTGAGGGTTTCTGTCTGTGTTGTGGGGGGTTTCAAATTTGGGAGCCTTTCGGAGGGAAGTTTCTTGGTTGTTGGTAATGCGGGGGTTTCTTGCGGACCCGGGGGCGAGTTTGCTGGCGTTTCTCGGCAATTAGGGTTTCTTAGGCTGGTTAGGGTTTTGTCGGAGGGAGCTTGGTTGGCGATTTCCGCGTTAACTTTTTGGCTCATGTAATTGCAGGGAGGGAGAGGTGCTTCGTTTTTGGATGAGCTGTGAAGGAATTGGGTGCAAGAAGACGTGATGTTTACTCCGCAGGGGAAGGGGTGGACCGGATGGACGACGCCAGCTCCGGCGAACCAGCGGAGCGGTGGTGGCGCTCCTGCCGCGTCAGCGCCTCTTGGCAAGGGGAAAGGAACTTCGCTGAGGGTTGCCGAACTAGAACAAGAGGTTTTACTCAATTGTTGCTTTTTGTTTGTCGATGTAGCTTTTGAATTCAATCTAGGGCCATGTTTCTTTGCTCAACTATCGCAATGTGCGTTTTTTATGTCATTGTCTAGGGGTTTTAAAATTAATATTTAAATCAGTAAGCCTCAAGATTTCATTTTGAATCAGAAAGCATTTCAAAAGATGGTGTTGTGCCAATTTTTATTAGCTTTAGGAACATTCCATAGCCAGAGTGACTGCAGCACTGCTACTGCTAGTAATTTAAACGAGGTGGTTTGGCCCGAGCTGATCATTAATAAATCTAATTTTCATGGTGCCCTAGGAAGAAATTGCCTTTTCTCACTTTTTAGTCCAGGCAATTGTGAAATAGCTCGCCACCATGGTTGCTGCATTTGGTTGGTGCCATTCTTATATCCTTTAGTAACATTGCAGTCGTGTTAACCTATGATTTGAAGATATTAAAGATTAAACTATAGATTCTTTGTTGTAGAAACTACTGTATAGGTTTTCTCAGGAGGGTAATGCATGCAGATACCTATGCAATACAAAAGGTTTTATGTGATTGGCGTCTATTTCCCATTCTAGGCACTCACTGATTTATATTTTTCTTCAGTTTCCTCTTCCCCTCTCTTGCTGAAGTATATTTGCTACAGTTGAATGTTCTTTTTATTGTTTGATCATACCAGTAGAAGTTAATCAAGTTATTCTCTTGTGTGTTTTTGTGTTCATGCCTGCAGTTACATGAATATCAGTACAATATGGGGCTACTCTTGATTGAGAAAAAAGAGTGGACAGCCAAACTTGATGAATTCAGCCAAACACTGACACAGAAAGAGGAAATTTTAAAGCGGGAACAAGCTGCTCATCTGAATGCTATATCTGAATATGAAAGGCGGGAGGAAAGCATGCGAAAAGCATTGGGTGTTGAGAAGCAATGTGTTGCTGATGTATGTTTTTATTTATCTCATAATTTCTTATTCTTATTTTTATCAGTATTTTATGACATTCAGAATGCTGTTAACAGTGGAGGACTGTAGATTTTTTGATATCATACTGTATATAGTGGTGATTCGTAAAAATTATTATGGTTCATGAATTCATGATTCATGACATAATAACATCTAGTGTTCAAATGAGCTGAACTGGTTGAATACTTTCTTGATTATGGTTTCTGCAACCAACAGTTTTTATGAAATGTGCGTGAAGTATATCATTATGTTTATGTTTAATGTAAGTTCTATTTACTGGGCACTGTTGGCAGTACACTGCACTTACCTCTCTACTCTTATTTTTCTCATGTGCAGTAGAGAGACACCATTCTTGTTTTCTTATAACTTCTTTTTTTCTGAACTTTGCAGCTTGAAAAGGCACTGCATGAAATTCGTGGAGAGATAGCTGAGGTTAAGTTTATGTCTGAGAAAAAGATAACTGATGCTCAGTCTCGAGAGGCTAGTTTGGAGGAAAAATCCTTGGAGATCGAGGGCAAGCTTCATGCTGCAGATGCAAAGCTTGCAGAGGCAAACCGTAAGAAGTCTCAAGCCGACAGAGATTTAGAGGAGGTAGAAGCTCGTCAGCGTAGGTTGGAGAAGGAGAAGCTATATTTTGAAAATGAGTATGCCATTCTTTCCCATTTTCCTCTGTCTTTAGGACTCTGTGATCTGCTATGCAATTGTTTATATCATGTGTCGTTGTTTTCATATGTTTAGGCGGAAGGCACGTGAGGAGCAAATTAAGCAGCGGGAGGATTCAGTACATGACTGGGAGAAAAAGCTTAAGGAAAGCCAGAATAGACTTGTTGATCTGCAGAGATCCCTAAATGATCGAGAGGATAGAGCAAATGAGAACAACAAACTTTTCAAGATAAAACAAGAAGAGTTGGAGGAAACAAAAAAGACACTGGAGAGTACTAAAGCTACTTTGAAAATCAAAGAGGATGATATAAACAAAAGACTAAATGAATTATATTTGCAAGAAAAGGTAATCCAGTGATTACTACTAAATGCCTTTTCTTTTATCCTGATTTCAGATTTATTATGAGTTGATGGCAGGATTAAAATACCTATACTGTTTAATTTAATGACTTCAATTATAGGAAGCTGAATCAAAGCACATGACATTAGAAGAAAGAGAGAGAAAAATAGCTGAAAGGGAAGAAAAAGCCAGTGCAAGAGAAAAAGTAAGTGTTATAGATTATTATGGTGTTTCTTTTTCATCGGACCATTATCAAATATCAATAAAGTTATACACTTGATAGCATAGTCTACATTGAGTGTTGAATTGTTGATTGTGTTTTCTTCTAGGTACTGTAATACTGTACAGTAAAGTTAAAATTTCTGTAATCTGACATTGTGCACTTTTTCCTGATTTATGCTTTATTTTGGCTGCATTGTATATACTTCTCTATATGTGTTTTTTATGAACTTTAATATTCTAATCTTACCAACTAATTCTGATGCAGGTTGAGCTTCACAAGCTTGTTGAAGATCATAATGTGAAGCTTGAATCCAAAAGACGAGATTTTGATTTGCAACTGGAGAACGAGAGGAAATCCTTCGATGAAATGTTGAAACAGAAGGAAGCTAATGTGGGGCAGAGGGAAAAAGATGTCAGATCCTGGGAGGATAAACTTTCTAAAAATGAGAAAGCATTAAATGAAAGTAAGAAAAAAATGGAAGAAAGGAAAAATGATCTTGATACCAAATCAAAAACTCTGAAGAAGTGGGAGGAATCATTGAAAAATGATGATAAACAGTTACTGGAACAGAAGGTGCAAATAGACAATGAAAGAAAGCAGGCTGAGATGTACAAATTGGAGCTTGAAAGTTTGAAAGCCACAATAGTTGCCGAAAAGGAGAAAATATTAGAAGATCAGAACAATTTGAAAATTACGGAGGAAGAGAGGCAAGAGCACATCATGCTTACGGCACAACTGAAGAAGGAGATTGACGAATACAGAATGCGAAGCAACTCTCTTTCTGAGGAAACTGAAGATTTGAGGAAGCAGCGGCAGAAATTTGAAGAAGAGTGGGAGCAACTTGATGAAAAAAGATCTTACTTAGAAGAGGAGGCCAAAAAACTGAACAATGAAAAGATGAATCTAGAAAGGTGGCATGACAATGAAGAAAAGAGGTTAAAAGATACAGAAGATGAAATGAACAGAAAATACAAGGAGCAGGTGGAAAATCTTGCACTCAAGGAAAAAGCTTTGATGGATAATTTACACCACCAGCGCTTGGAAAATGAGGAATTACTGAAGATAGAACGTGCTGATCTTCAACGCAATTTGCAGCTCCATAGGCATGAACTGGAGATGGAGATGGAGAAAAAGCAAGCTACTAAAGAGAGAGAACTCGAAGCGAAAGAAAATGAGTTAAATAAGAAGATGGAGTTTATAGAAAATGAACTCAAACGTGCATCTGAATTGAATGAATCCAAGATTCAAAAGATACTATTGGAGAAAAAAACAGCTGCAGAAGGAAAAAGAAGTTCTGGTGGAAGACAGGCAAAAACTGGAAACTGACAAGGCAGATATTAGAAGCGACATTGATAGTCTTAATGTGCTTAGCAAGAGTCTGAAAGAGCGTAGAGAAGCATATAACAGGGACAGGAATAACCTCATTGATATGCTTGAAAAGTACAAGGTGTGCAAAGACTGTGGGGTTACTATTTTTGAAGGCTTAGATGCTCTAGTTATTAAAGACAGCACTGATATCGAGTACCCAAGTTTGGCTGCTGAAGGAGATAATCGTTCCCCCAACCCTGATACCTTAGCCCAAGATACAGTGCTTGCTAATTCAGGTGGCCATTTATCATTGTTGCAGAAGTGTTCAAGGATTTTCAAGTTCTCTCCTAGGAAGAAGCCTGAGCAGTCATCAGAACAGCAAGCAGGGAAGAACACAGACTTTGGTACAAGACTAGAGGAAGCATCGCAGAGTGATGATGATTATGAGCCAACTCCTGTCTATCAGGTAGCACACGATTCATTTAACGCTGAGGAACTCCCATCTGAGAGTGGGGCATTGGAGAACGAAGAGTCTGAAAGGCAAGATATAGCAGCTGATGTCCAGATGGAGTCTTCTTTTGGAATTGCAGATAATTGTGTAGATATTCATGGAACTCAGTCATTTGATGGCACTACTGACATGGCAGTTGACACAGCTATTGCCACTGTTGACCAAAATGGGAAGGACTCAGTGGTTCTCCCTGAAGTAGATTTTGAGCCTGAAACATCAAAACAAGGGCGGCGGCAACAAAACAGGAAGGGTAGAGCAAAAGGTGTAAAGAGGACACAATCTGTTCGAGCAGTAGTTGAAGATGCTAAAGGAATACTTGGTGAGAATTTTGAGGAAAAGAATGGTCAAGGAGATTTGGGTGGTACACGGAAGCGGCGGCTTGTTGCTGGATCCACAATCAGTGAGCAAGATGATGACAGTGAAGCTCATTCTGAAAGTGTTTCGCTTGGAGGACAGCGCCGGAAGAGGCGCCAAACTGCTGCAGTAGTAGTGACGCAAGCACCTGGAGAAAAACGCTACAACCTCAGACGCACAACTGTGTAAGTTTCTGTATTTATCCCCTGTTTCAATTATACTCTGGGTTATCCTTGTTTTATGTTTACTGATTTGTGGAGTAAATTGATTTCCTTTTGCTTTGTTTTGTTGGAAAGTGCAAATGCGGCAACAGCAGCCCAAACCCATAAAAAGAAAGCTGTAAAAACAGGAAATAAACAGACAGTAGAAGCTACTACTGCTGATGATACAGAAGGAACCTCAAAGGCTGAGGAACCTGCTGTGGGGAGCAAGGGGGGCTCCCGATCAGTTGATGGCACATCTCAATTACACGACTTCGCACTGGTAAGTTCCTTATTCTGAAATTTGTTCTATTAGGTATCCTTATTCAGGGTTAGAACTAACCGTAACATTTCCCTTGTTAGGCTGAAGCTGGTGGTGATGCCCACGGCCCTGCTGAGATCACTGGTGAAGGGGATGGTGATATTGCGGACAGCAAAGATGCATTACCAGATGTGATGCCTATGACACCATCTGGAAGTGAGCTTGGGGCTGAACATGATGACGAGGATGATGGTGATTCTGAAAGGCGTAACCAATCAATTGGGAAAAAGTTATGGTCTTTCTTCACTACATGACAATTGCAGAGGCTACTGAATAGGTTGTTCCTAGTGTTTCAGTTTTCAATTAATGTATGCCATTCTTGGGACTTTAGGATGTGTGCTTTTGGTGATGAACTATTAGATTTTCCACTTTAAAATCATGTTCTCTCCTGTAATTGAAATATATTTGTAGTAGACATAGCTTGATGGCGCTCACAGAAGTAGCTTTTGAGATGTACAATGGCTGGCGCGATGCCTGTAACAGTCAAGAGTTGAGGCTTGTAATTGTTGTTCCTTATTCCAGGTTCAGATTACCTGGTTGACCTTGAAGTTTGTCATTTGTCCACGCGGGAGACATTTTCTCGTCAAGATTGCCTTGCATATCCTTGGACTGCCCGATGAGATTTTCTGTACTAACACTTCAATTAGGACCTAAGTTTTATATAATTTGGAAGCCGGAATTAGCCTACCAGCCCTTTGTTGACTGGTAGTTGGTCTTGTGCCGTCTGGGCCTTCCAATGGACGTCTGCTTCGATGCGATCGCACGCCGATGGTCCGTTACGCGGCTAAGGAATATCTACGCTGCTCTTCTTTGCCTTTGTCTCTAAGGCATGGCCAATCCGTGATATTCCCCCTTTTATTTTCTCCTTTGGGTGTCAAGAGGATAGGGTTAGGAAGCAACCCTTTCTCCTTCCAGTAAACTACAAATCCCCTCACATCTTGTTACACCGCCTCTCCTGGTATTATAATTAAAAAAATAAGTTTACACAAACATACTCCTATTATCTTTTTTAAAAAGGGAATGATAAAAAAGAATAATAAATACTATTTATACATACATATATATATTTCTTGATTTATAAATAAATTTAGATAAATAATAATAAAATAACTTACACTTAGAAACAATGTAAACGGAAGGAATACTTCAGTCGAAAACGATTGGACTGAATAGAGCTCTATGAAATAGGAATAGCTAATCTTACCGGCAGCCGGCAGGTAGCCGTGGTTAAAGTGAGAGATTTGATAATTTATTATTTTAAAATTTATGTTATTTAATTATTTTCTATTTACGTAGATAACCCACAATATCGTCACTCCAGCCGTATATACTAAAATGTTTAGTGCTCGGAGGAAGGGAAGCAGTACTTACCAAGCGATTCGACGGATTTGCTGTTGAATCCAACTATCCGAGTGACCAAACAGAAGAAAGCCGATCAGAGACCCAACCCCGCCTCCTCGCCGATGCGTGGAGAAGAAGCTGCCGCCGCCGAGGCTAGGTGCCCGCGCTCACCGGAGCTCCACGACCTCTCCGACGACTCCGATTACGCGGCTGCGGCCGCCGCATCCTCCAACCACACGGTGCGCGATTTGGTGGCAGCGCGGACGGATTTCTCGATTAGATCGTTGATTTTGTTGGGGTTTTGGGGATTTGGGATCCCGCATTTTTTTTTGTTCAATGAGATGCGGTTGGGGGTAGTGCTCTAGTTCCTCACGCAACTAGTTCGGCCGTTGCCCTCTCCCTCCCTCTGTACATTGCTTGTTTTTTTCGTTGGGGATGTGCATGCTACGGCGATCAATTGTCTATGTCGTGTCCCCAAATTTGATTGAATTGGTGTTCGTTTGGTGATCGAAGGTGATGCGGAGTGATTTGGCGGACAAAGGGTCGGTTGAGACGGCGAGGGCGGATGTGGTCTACGAGAAGGAGGGCGTGACAATCCACCCGATGCAGTATGGCTCCGGCCGGATCAGCGGAATTCTACGCCTCTACTTGCAGCAGGGTTCCCTGTTCCTGGTGAGTAAACCCCAGTCAGTCTGAATGGTTTGTTGTTCATAAAGGACATAAATATGTGATGTGTTTTGATATTATTGTCACCACATTTGCTTTAAGGGGTGGACCATAGTCCTCTGGCTCTACTAGGATGGCCAGGGCATTCGTATTCCTATATTTTCTGTTGGATGTGTGATGTTCGAATAGGAGAACTTAAATGTTGAAAATCTATATGATTGTTGCCAGTTGGCACCATAGTTTTGTTGATTATGCATGCTATACAGGTACTCTCAAGTTCCTTAATTTTCTTCTTGATTTGCTAATGCCTTGTTCAAATCTGTGTGACAGAGTTGGGACCCAAATGAGGAAGTTGATTCTTTCTCAACTAGTTCAGCCACCATGGAAATTGAAAAATGTAGGAACAATATAGTTTATTTTTATAGCCATACACTTGGTAACTAAAGTGCAGCACTGATTAAGCTTGACTCTTTCTTATTTGCCTGACTATGTACAGATAGAAACCTGTACACTGTAAAGGCCTTGCCGTTAAATGATGTACGCTTCATCCGTAAACATTCCCCAGCATTCAATATTGGAGCGGAGTACATAATCATTGTTCTCTCCTCAGGTGAAGTGCTCTTCTAGTTTTTGTTTTCTTATGGTTGAAAATCCATGGTATCTATATAGTCACAGTGATCGGATTAGCTTTTAGGTGCTATTTCATCAGCTTATAACATTTCTAATTCTACCAGCTACATAATACACATGCTGACAGAAAAACAAAAAAAAAGCACTGCTTGTATTTATGTACTCTGTTATTTTTTTTCAGGCTTGGCTTATCCTCCATTCTATTTCTACAATAGTGGGCTTCGTGAATTGTTTGCATCACTAAAGAAGCATGTTTTTATTATCAGGTTTTCTTTCTGGGCTCACTGGTTCTAAATAATTGATCGAGTTTTCTTATTGTGTTGTTTATTAGTGCTTGAATTGCTCATTCCTAGAAATACAAAAACGTTATTTGGATAAGAGTACACTCTAAGAAAAATATCCATATAATAAGGCTACTAAGTATATCCATAACTGGGTTTAATGCTTTTGATTTTTGAATGTATGTTTTGTTTTTCTTTTTATAATAAACCATCGTAATATTTAACATCATGTGAACCTACACTCAAGGAGATAATTTCACTAGACCTTGCAACATAGCTAGGAGAGTTCGGTCAACTGAAGAGTAATTAAGTAGTTGAAGCATTAAAGTGTCATACTACATTGCTACAACTATCAAAATCCCAAATAAAAATACATTAATTTATCCATGTGATGTTTATGGAAGAATCTTCTTTTCCTGCATATATGATTCAATGTTCTCTACTCTATTTCAAGGTCGGATGATGATCCTAATGTATTTCTTGTGAACGACTTTCAAGATCCTCTTCAGGTATGTTTTCCTATTATAGTTTCTTGTTGCTAACAAACCCATTACATAGTTTTTTAAGGTCACTGTGCCCTCGGTAGAAAATTTTATACTGCGCTTGCCATGATTTTTCTTACTGACAATTTGAGTGTGCAAAACTAACCCTTTTAGTGTGAGGTCTTTATGAAACTACCTACACATCTCTCTTTAAAAATCCATGTCATGACCATATCTTGCCTAAATTTAAGTTAGTAATGATTACTGACCCATGTGCCTTAATCCATTTGTTTGGATATCTTCTAGAAAAGTCTCTCATCTCTGGAGCTTCCTGGTGTTGCCTCCGTAGCAAATGCTATGTCACGACAGAACTCCTTCAGCTTTACTGGTTCAGTTGATGAAGCCAGGCATGTGACACCTTCTAGCATGACTGAATATGTCTCAAAGCAAAAGCACAAATCAAATGATCCAGGTCGGGATCTTTCTATTCAAGTTTTGGAGAAATTTTCTTTGGTTACAAAGTTTGCACGAGATACCACATCGAGTCTCTTTCGGGAAAACCACAATAGTGGTGCTCGTACTTATGGAAGACAGCAACAAAAACATGTCTTGGACAACAGAGCAAATGATAAGTACACAGATCACCCAATAACACCAGATAAGGGCTCTTTGCCCTCAGATTCAATAGAGGTAGCACATCTTGTGTGTGATTTGTATTTGCATCTATTCATTCACTACACATTGTGGAATGAAACAGCAACTTTTTAAGCACTTGCTTACAAGTTATGGACACAAGCCTTTGGTTTTTACTGTTGTGCTTAATTCATTTTTGTGCTAATTTCACATTCACAATTAGGATAGGGTACTTAAGCTGAACTACTATTATCTTCTGTCATTTGCTCTAGTTCAAGGCCATAAACTGCCAACTTCCTTCCAATAATTAGAGGCAGTATAAATTGTATCTTATATGGATCATTTAACACATGTTTGTTGACATTTTAGTTGGAAAATTAAATAAAATTATGTTTTTTAATAAAACATTAGTCATTCAGTTTTTTGTTCTGACCCATGATGCTGTTCAAAGCTATGATTACAATTTTGCATACTTCAATGTGTGTAACATCATTTTCCCTGATCTTGGCAGTCTGATAATTTGCCTCTAGTGTGGGGAAAACAAAGAGACAATCCATTAAGTGTTGAAGAGGTATCGAATTTGTCGCATTCAATATATATCATCAAAGCTCTTTCTTTTGCCATCCATATGTTTCCTTGTTATAAGGTGGTTTATGATGCTAAGGGTGCGTTTGGTTCTGCTTTTAAAATCTGCTTCTGCTGTGAAAAAGCAGAAGCTAGACCAAACGGGTTAACCAAGACTGCTTCTCTCACGAAAAGCATCTTTTTTTCAGTACAAATTTCGAAGCAACTTGGATCCTGTTTTTTCCTTTTTAGTACAAATTAGATAGCATGAATTCAAGGTGTCTTGATTGATCTAACATTATTATGGCTTCTATTGCATTATACAATTTTATGAGATAGCTATGTGGTTGTCGGTTACTTTATGAGATAAACTATGGACTTATTTATTTATTTAATATATTTTACAGTTATTTAGTTGCATCAATGTTGACTGTTTCCTATTTATATATATGTATGAAATATTATAATGATGAAAATTATGTCAGTTGTAAAAAACAGTCAGCTTACATCAGCTTTTTTATAGCAGCTTCAACTAAATGACTTTCAACTTTTCTATAGTAGACAACTCACAACAATTTTTTTAGCAGACAACTCATAACAGTTTTTTCACAGCTCACAGCAGAAACAAACACACCCTAAAACTCCATGTCCAGTTATTCTGCTTAACATAGCAGTGCTAATAATATATCTGTAACTGAGCCCACATGATAATTGATACATCACTTGTGTAACATATGATGTGATGTATTCAACATTTGATTTCCAATGTATTTACTAGCACTGTAAATTATTGTGAACCTCAAGAGTCAAGACTGTTAGAGTGTGTGTGTGTGTGTGGGGCCCCTGGTGTGTGGGCCCCTCCTGTAAGGCTCCCCTTTTATCCTCCCTACCCAAGGGAGAGGAATCCATCTATCTCTTCCTACATGGTATCAGAGCCTTAGGCTCCTCCTTCCCTCCTCTTCTCCCCTGCCACCGGCGTCGCTGCCATCGCCTCCATGGCCGGCGCGCCTCCTCCGGCGAGCACCACCTTCTCCTTCTCCTCCTCCCCTTTTCGTGGGCTGGGTTCCGGCACCATGGCCGGATCCGCCCCTCTCCCGACCGGATCCGCCGACGGGGCGGCCGGATCTGCCGCCGCCGGCTTCCCCCCGCCCTGCCTCGACGCCGGCGCCCCTCTCCCGCCCGGATCCGCCGCCGGGGCGGCCCGATCCGGCGCCGCCGAGCTCCCCCCGCCCTGCCTCGACGCCGGCGGGGCCGGATCCGCCGCCGCCGGCCTCCCCCCGTGCTCTTTCGCCGCCGGCCCGCCCGCTCCGCCCGGACCCGACGCCAGGGCGGCCGGATCTACCGCCCCCGGCCCTCCCCTGCCCCCTACAGTGCCGCCCCCCTCCCCCCCGCCACGACCATGCAGTGGCCGACCATGGGGGGCCCCCTCCTGCTGCTGCCGGCCTCGCCGGCCTCTCCCGGGCCCCGGGGGCGCCGCCCCCCCTTCCCCCCGCCACGGCCTTGCACTGGCCGACCATGGGGGGGCCCTCCTACTGCCGCCGGCGCTGTCGTCGCCGGTGCTGCCGGTGCTGCCGTCGCCGCCACCATGACCGGCGTGCTCCCCTTCCCCTTCGGCCTGGCCCCCTCCCTGGCCGCCGACACCGCGCGCCCCTCCATGGCTGCCGCCGCAGGGATCCCCTCCGCCGCCGCCGGGCGCCCCTCCCCCTTCGGCCTGGCCGCCTCCATGGACGCTGTCGCCGCTGCGCCCCCCTCCATGGCCGCCGCCGGCACCTACCTGGCTGCCGGCCCCTTCATGGCTGCCCCTGTCGGGCCCTCCTTGGCTGCAGCCACCTCCCTGGCCGCCGCCACCGGCCACCCCTCCATGGCCGCCAGGGCTGCCCTCCCGTGCCGATTTGGCGCCGCCGGTCTCCCCGCCACTTCTTCCATGTGGCACAGGTAGTTTACTGATGGGGCTCCTTTGTCGTCCCCAGCACCGGCGGCCATGCTCACCGGGCCGGCTCACCACCTGCTGTCTCTGCCCTTGGCTCCACCGGTGTTGCACTCACCGCCTCCGGGTTGGGCACCGTGGTCCAGTGGGTGGGACCAGGCGGCTTGCATGCTATCCTCTTGCCCGCCGCCCGCTTCCATGGACTGGGTGGCCGACTCGGGAGCCTCCTTCCATGTCACTCCGCACGTCGATCTTCTTTCTTCCACAAGGCCGCCCCACCCATCATACCCCTCTTCCATCATGGTTGGAAATGGGTCCTCTCTTCCGGTCACCTCTGTGGGTGATGTGGCTCCATGTGGTTCTTTCTGTCTTCCCAACGTTCTTGTTGCCCCGGATATTGTTCAAAATCTTCTTTCTATTCGTCAATTCACTTCTGACAACTCCTGTTCCGTTGAGTTTGACCCTTGCGGGTTGACGGTGAAGGATTTGGCCACACGGCGGTCTCTTCTCCGTTGTGATAGCACTGGCCCTCTCTACACCCTTCGCCTTCCGCCCTCCGCTGCCCCTCCTTTGGCCTCCCCTACGCCCGTGCTTGCTGCCATCACTTCCTCCACTCTCTGGCACCGCCGGCTTGGTCACCCCGACGTTGACGTTTTGACTAAGCTCAGTAGTACCCCCTCTATCTCTTGTACTAGGGATGCTAGTGAGCATATTTGTCATGCGTGCCAGTTAGGTCGTCATACCCGTTTACCTTTCCCTGTCTCTTCCTCACATGCCGCTCGGCCTTTTGATCTCATTCACTGTGACTTGTGGACATCCCCGATCCTGAGTATTTCTGGCTTTAAATACTATTTGGTGGTTCTTGATGATTTCACTCACTATTCTTGGACCTTTCCCTTGCGGTCCAAGTCTGATACCTTTCCCTCTCTCTCTCACTACTTTGCGTGGGTGTCCACTCAGTTCGGTGTCATCATCAAGGCGGTCCAGTGTGATAACGGGCGTGAGTTTGACAACTCTGCTTCTCGGGCTTTCTTCCTCTCGAAGGGAGTCCAATTGCGCATGTCGTGCCCCTATACCTCCCCTCAAAACGGCAAGGCTGAGCGCATGATTCGTACCACTAACAATGTTATGCGCTCCATGCTCTTCCAGGCTTCGGCTCCCGCTCGCTTCTGGGCTGAGAGCCTCCTTACTGCCACCTATCTCCTCAATCGCCTGCCGTCTAAGGCCACGTGCGCTCCCACCCCTCACCATGCCTTGTTTGGTACTCCTCCTTCCTACTCTCACCTTCGTGTTTTCGGGTGCGCTTGCTATCCCAACACCTCCGCCACTGCTCCTCACAAGCTTGCGCCCCGCTCGACCCTTTGTGTGTTTCTCGGCTACTCCCCCGATCATAAGGGGTACCGTTGCTTTGACCTCTCTTCTCGTCGTGTTCTTATTTCACGACATGTCATCTTCGCCGAGTCAGTCTTTCCTTTCTCTGTCGACTCCACCCCCGCCACTAGCCTTGAGTTGGACTCCCTGTTTTCTACTGACCCGGTGGTTCAGCCACCTTTGTCTTCTGCAGGTGCAACCCCAGCTGTTCCGGTGGCTCTCCCGCCTGCTGCCGAGCCATGTGTGGCAGCGAAGCTGCCCGCCGTGCCGCCCGCGGCCCCCGTGCCCCCGGTTGTGCCACGTGCGGCCCCCGTGCCCCCGGTTGTGCCTCGTGCGGCCACTCCTCACCAGCCGGCGTGGCCCTCCGTGCCATGCGCGGCCCCGCCGTCCTCGTCCGTGCAGCACGCGGCCCCGTCCCTGTCGCCTCCTGTGCCCGGGGTTGGCCCGCTGTTGCCGTCGGCGCCGTGTTCCGCCCCGGACACGGCCCCGGCCGTGCCCCGTGTCCCCGCGACACCTGCCGCGCCACGCGCGGCCCCAACATCTTCTTCCCGCTACGCCAACCCTGTTCGGGTCTACCAGCGCCGCCCGACGGGGGTTGCACCGGCCTGCTCTCGCGCCGAGCCGCCGGTGTACCACCCGCCCCTCCTCCACCGCGATCCCCGCCACACTCACCCGATGGTGACTCGGCGGGCTGCGGGGGTCCTCCGTCCAGTTGACCGCCTGGTCCTCTCCGCCGCTACGGCGCCGCCAGTCTCTCCCATACCCTCCACTGTTCGTGGCGCCCTGGCGGATCCTCACTGGCGCCACGCGATGGAGGAAGAATATGCAGCCCTTCTGGCCAATCAGACCTGGGAACTGGTGCCTCGCCCCTCTGGCTGCAATGTGGTCACTGGCAAGTGGATCTGGACTCATAAACGCAAGGCAGATGGCTCGCTGGATCGCTACAAGGCTCGCTGGGTCCTTCGGGGTTTCACCCAGCGCCCTGGAGTTGACTATGATGAGACCTTCAGCCCGGTGGTGAAGCCTGCGACTGTTCGGACCGTGCTCTCCCTGTCTCTCTCGAAGTCCTGGCCAGTTCACCAGCTTGATGTGAAGAATGCCTTCCTCCATGGCACCCTGACGGAGACTGTGTACTGCAGCCAGCCTGCGGGTTTTGAGGATCCTGCTCAC
The DNA here is from genome assembly GCA_019279435.1 of Zizania palustris. Taxonomy (NCBI): domain Eukaryota; kingdom Viridiplantae; phylum Streptophyta; class Magnoliopsida; order Poales; family Poaceae; genus Zizania; species Zizania palustris. Next base: position 38,722,601 of record JAAALK010000283.1, on the reverse strand, counting down.
CCTGAGCGTGTTTGCCGGCTCAACAAGTCTCTGTATGGTCTGAAGCAGGCTCCTCGGGCTTGGTACAGTCGGTTCGCCTCCTTCCTGGTATCTGTGGGGTTCAGCGAAGCCAAGAGTGACACTTCTTTGTTTGTCCTCCACCGCGGTGCTGACTCAGCCTACTTGCTGCTTTATGTGGATGACATTATTCTCACTGCGTCCAGCCAATCTCTACTTCAGCGGATTGTCTCCTCGTTGCAGCAGGAGTTTGCCATGAAGGACCTTGGTGTGCTCCATCACTTCTTGGGAGTGACAGTGGAACACCGCCCTGATGGCCTCTTCCTTCACCAGCGCCAGTACGCCTTGGATGTCCTTCAACGCGCAGGGATGACTGACTGCAAGCCTTGTGCCACTCCAGTCGATGCTCAGTCCAAGATTTCCGGTACAAAGGGCACACCAGTGGATGATCCCACTGCCTACCGCAGCATTGCTGGCGCCCTTCAGTACCTCACTTTCACTCGGCCGGATATCTCCTATGCGGTGCAGCAGGTGTGCCTTCACATGCACGACCCCATGGACCCGCACCTTACCGCTATGAAGCGGATTCTCCGCTATCTGCGAGGCTCCCTCGACTTTGGGCTTCACCTTCGGCGTTCTCCTGTTGCTGACCTCGTGGTTTACACTGACGCCGACTGGGCGGGCTGCCCAGACACGCGTCGCTCCACCTCCGGCTACGCCGTCTTCCTTGGTGGCAACCTCGTGTCTTGGTCATCCAAGCGGCAGCCGGTTGTCTCCCGCTCCAGTGCCGAGGCTGAGTACCGAGCTGTTGCCAATGGGGTGGCCGAGGCATCTTGGCTCCAGCAGCTCCTCGGGGAGCTCCATTGCCCCCTCGCCAGGAGTACGTTGGTCTACTGCGACAACGTCAGCGCCGTCTACCTCTCCACCAACCCCGTCCAGCACCAACGCACCAAGCATGTGGAAATTGACCTCCACTTCGTTCGTGATCGTGTCGCCGTGGGAGCTGTCCGTGTCCTACATGTGCCTACCACCTCCCAGTTCGCCGACATCTTCACCAAAGGTTTGCCTTCCTCCACCTTCTCCGAGTTCCGCTCCAGTCTCAACATCCGCTGCGCCGGAGTTTCGACTGCGGGGGGTGTTAGAGTGTGTGTGTGTGTGTGTGGGGCCCCTGGTGTGTGGGCCCCTCCTGTAAGGCTCCCCTTTTATCCTCCCTACCCAAGGGAGAGGAATCCATCTATCTCTTCCTACAAAGACAACCATATTCCAATTCAAAATCGTGATCTTTATACTAAGTTGGACATATAAATTTTACATTCCCCAAAATTCATCATTTTTCTTGCTCAAACTCTAGGGATACTTAATTGAAATACAGCTTTGGTTTTAGTGTACAGCTTAGGCTTCAAGCAAACCTTAATGAATTCTGCCAGGATTTTAGTTGAGCTGTTGCCCCATGATTTTCACAACCACACTTTTCCTGAACAGCACTTTTTCTGAAGGTACATATAGATAGTTAGATGGACAATTATCCTTTTCTCCACTTCAAACTCCTAGTTGTCTGGTCATGTTGAAACCAGACATGCATTGTGCTGGACACACACTTTAATGAATGAAAAGATAGGTGTCCTTAGTTTCATGGATCTTCATCACTAACCATCTAGCAATTATCATGTATTGGTCATGTTGTCAGTACCACTGTTCCTCTCAGAAACTTATTTTGTTTGTTTGATTTTTTTTGACACAGTGGAGCAATTTCTTAGATCCTGAAGGTAGAGTTATGGATTCAAAGGCGCTGAGGAAAAAAGTTTTCTATGGGGGAGTTGATCATGTTCTGAGAAAAGAGGTTTTATACTTAACCTTGATTTGCTATAGCCACTCAACATTATATTCTTGTAGACAAGTCTTGATGAGTAATATATAGGTCTGGAAATTCCTGTTGGGGTATCATGAATATGATTCAACATATGCTGAGAGGGAATATCTTGCTGTCATGAAAAGAACAGAATATGAAGCCATAAAATCCCAGTGGAAGGTCAGTCAAGGTTCATAATTTCAATGTGGTGCGATTCAGTGTGCACAGTATCAATTCTGGCTAGGACATACTCCTATGATATATTGAATATATTATAAAGTAGAGCTTGAGTTCCTCAGACCATATAGACTGCCATTTGGTTTTATTGGGCATTTTGCTGGATCTATGGTATGTGATATAGCTTGATGGGCACAACGTTTCTGGGCATGTGATTGTCCATTGGCTGTTCTCTTTATTCCCAAAGTCCATTTGGTTTACATCATAAGACTTAACATTGCGGCATACATTACTTGTTGTTTTACTCAAGTATCCATAATTCTTGATACAATTTGCAGAGTATTTCACCCACACAAGCTAAAAGATTCACCAAGTTTAGGGAAAGAAAAGGCCTTATTGACAAAGATGTGGTATGAATTAGTTTCTATTTTGCTATCTGTAATTTTCCTCCTTGTAATTAGGTGTAATGCCATATTTGCTTCCTCTCTGACAAGTTTTATTTTATCTGTTTTTTGGGTACTAAGGTGAGAACAGATAGATCAGTTCCATACTATGAAGGAGATGACAATCAAAATGTAGTAGTTCTACGAGACATCCTGTTGACATATTCCTTCTATAATTTTGACCTTGGTTATTGCCAAGTAAGTTTGCATCTTAGTATCTTACATAGTTACATATAACCTTGCACCTGCAAGTCTGCATCATCTAATGACCAAAGTTGTCTGCCAATTTAAGTCAGTTAAGTGAACACTATCTGCTAGATATCTTCTAATCATAATCCTGATGCTTGTTACATTCAATGAGATCACGCGGAATCTCCAAGGAGCTGCGAAATATTCATTTGTTACATACTTCTTTTAGCTATATTACTATAACAGGGTTAATCATGCTATCATACTTGGCATTTTTGTTGAACTTTCGTAGTCATTTTGTATTTCTTTCTTTGTTGACTCATGCAGCAAGTGTTCTTTTCTCCAGGGAATGAGTGATTTTTTGGCGCCTATTCTTTACGTCATGGAAGATGAGTCCGAATCATTTTGGTGCTTTGCAATTTTGATGGAACGACTAGGAGCCAATTTTAATCGTGATCAGAGTGGCATGCATGCTCAGTTACTTGCCCTATCCAAGGTATGTTTTGAATTTTCTATTCTTTGGGGGTATCCAATGGCTTGGGGCTCTTTTTCCAGTTTTGTTCACATATCTCGTATAGTTGCAGTATCTCAATGGATGTCAATATGCATATCCTGAGAAAATCTTGCAGACTCATTGTGCTTTAGCCTTTAGCCCTTTAGGCTATTCTGTTGATTATGTGTGTCATTTGTTATGTCTGTGAAATCTTGCAGAATCGGTATGATTTAGCCTTTAGGCTAATCTGTTGATTATGCGTGTCATTTGTTATATGTCAGCCTCAATTCATTTCCTTCAATTATGAGATTTAACTGTTGATATTATGCACATAAGTTTTGTATAACTTAAAAGAGGTTGTTGTTGAGATGCAAACAGTAACAACATAACAAAACTTCCTCTTTAGTTTTCATAATTACTCATCATTGCCTTGTTACTGCCTTCAAATCCTACCATGTTATGATTAGCCATACTCTGTCAGCTTAGTGCTCATAATAACTACTTTACTAACCCATTACTTTTTTATGACGGAACTATGCTAAATCTATGTGAAATTTTCCATGTACCTTGTATAGCTCGTGGAGCTTCTGGATCCTCCGTTGCACAACTATTTTAGGCAGAATGATTGCTTAAACTACTTCTTCTGTTTTCGTTGGGTTCTAATACAATTCAAAAGGTAATAGTTATGTTCTATATTTAAGTTGTATGAATTTTGCACCTTACACACTTGAATTTTTTTGAACTGACATTTATTATGCATGTATATGTTTTCATCTTTAGCATCGTAAAACTATGTTCTATGTTCCCTGTAGAGCCACTTGTATATAACTCATAAATTTTGCTCAAACCTGGATAATGAATTAATAAAATTTTCTTTAGCTCCAATGTAATGCCTCCAAAAAGTTCTTCAGAAAAATGGAGCTGTATCTTGAGTCTAAAGGAAAAGGAAGGACAAAGTTTCACTAAAAATTGTTGCCTAGCAGTATGGTTCGATAGTTCATACCTGTTGGGATGACTGTATTGCTGACTGGCAGTACCTTGATGTCACTTATGGATGGTAAAAAACCACTTGCTGGTAGGAACACTACCTTCAAGATACTCTTATGAGCCATCTTATCTGCCAAATCATTGGCCAATGGCATCGATCATCATGCTGGTTAATTTTGAAAGTTTAGAAGCTAATTTTATTCACAACAAACCACTTATGTTTAGCTCATGCTCAATCGAAACTTGTATGCTTTTGAGTAGGCCCTAGCTATGTTCAAACTGGGTTAACTGTTTTGCAATCTAATACTCTAATTACTTCATGTTTGCAAACTAACATACTTGCAAAACAGTTAACCCATTGTCATATGCTATCTGAAGTACGTTAGTTTGCAAACATGAAGTTTATAAGCGATCATTTTGTGTAGGACTTGCAATCCAAGCGCTTTAGATGAAGAAAGTGCAGCTGGCACTTATCCTCTCTTATTCTAAGTTACTCTGATTTCTCATAAATTGCAGGGAGTTCAGTTTTGATCAAATAATGCTTCTGTGGGAAGTTTTGTGGACCCATTACCTGTCAGAACACTTCCACCTGTACCTGTGCATTGCGATCCTGAAACGGTACCGGTCACGGATTATAGGGGAGCAAATGGATTTCGACACCCTTCTCAAGTTCATCAATGAGCTCAGTGGTCAGATCAATCTTGACCGAGCTCTTCAGGACGCGGAGGCATTATGTTCTGTTGCAGGTGATAACGGTGCTGCATGCATTCCTCCTGGAACCCCGCCTTCTATGCCCATTGAGACCGACGGTGGTCTGTACGTACAACAAGATGAGGTCTTGTGAGATACCGGCGGTTCTGCGGTCACCTCACACAACATCTGCAATTAATAGAAAGCATTTGGTTTCCTTGTAGTGTGCTAGATATGTCTACATCAGCAAGGTGATCAGTTGCAAGTTTGTACGTGTGGAAGAATAAAATATGGCTGTGTACATATGTACGTTCGACTCCCGATTCTGGACGAGTCTATTGTTAACACCAAATGATATCTATTAGACGCCTTTGCTTGGCTTCACTGCGTAAATGTCACTAGTTCCCTCACTTATCAACTGGCAAGTTTGGCTGGTTGGTCCATATGGCAATTCTCTCCAGTAGCATCGATTGTTTGTTACTATTACTAGGTTTATAAGCTTCAGGCTCTTTAGAATGAAGTGGTGACAACATCTTTAGTTCTTGCTTCATCTATCCCCCAGTTTTGCTCAACTGGAATCCAGTCAATCTCTGAGCTAAAAAAATTATCATCCTTCACCTCTTGTGTTTGAACAAAACACAGGTCGTAACCTTTTTTTATAAAATAAAATAAAATGTGGCGAAGTAGGTCCCCAAGTCTATTCATCACGCAAATTTTTGCTTCAAACCTCCTAGATTGCTCAATTGGCACCGTGAAACTGAAATTGCCTTGGAAACTTGTGTGAACATTGCGAGGCCCACAGCCACACGAGCTAAAACGCTGCTCATGCCTTTGGGAACAAAGTGGAATCTTGGGCTGGATCTCTTGGTCTCTTCGAGGGACTACACGGTAACCATCCATCCATCCATGAGCCCCGACAAGAAATCACGCAAGTCTAGCCATTCTTTCTCCTCCTCTTGTCATGGTAATTGGTAAATTCACGTCTTCTTTTCTTCCCTTGTCGACGTCGTCAGATGAGCTGAAATGCAGAGTAAAAAAAATTGCTTGGTGGATGCGTCGCGACGACGCACTATGAGAGTACGAGTCTATGACTCTGCTGTTTAAGAATGAGAATCATGTGCATCCTATGTAATGGAGAATAATTAGAGGTTTGATGTGGTGAGATTCCAGCTCGAAAAGCAACTGACAACTTGTTTAAGGATTTCTTTTGGGAGGAACTAACTTGTTAAACCAAAGACATCTGCAAGCAGATGAAGTATATTAAAAACTGTGGTTAGGAGATGGAGCTGCACATTCCAAGGTAGTCCTTAATCCAAGGTGCACAAGCTCTAACTGATTTATACTTTCTGAAGAAAGACGACGACATACTTGAACAACTTGCACTAAAAGAACAGTCCTTAATCCACTGTTCTTTTGGCATATGCACTGTTTAGTATTCTGGATTGACAACTTGTGTCTCCTGGAGAGCACAATCTGCAGCCTTTTCACTCCATGAGCACCAGATTAGGGTAGCCAAGCTAGACTTAGTACTAGTGTAGAATACAAGTATGTGTAGGATGGTTGAATTGGTTCAGTACAAGTGCACACTGAAAAGATCAAATTTTTTTCAACAACACGATGCTAGCTGCACATAAGGGAATTAGACGACACAAAGCGAATGGTGGCCAAGGCTATCATCATGAGGGAAATTAGGTGGGAACAATGGAATATCGTCACCTTTTGCATGTGGAATCTTGGGGCAGGATTGGACGGCGAGCTATAACGTCCCTGCATGTGCAGAATTCCACTTGTGAAAAACAGAGCCAGTAACAAGTCGTGCGATTAATCAGTGGCTACTGCCCACTAGCTGCTTAGCAGCACTTAGGCTGCGTCTGCGACGCGATGCCTACCCTGATTACAAGTTCCGACACTAACACGGTCGGTCCTGATAATCTGCTCCGAGCCTGTGATTTCTGAAATCCTCATGATAATCTGTCAATTTGCAGACGTACGGTAGCTTCATTCTTCAGAAACTTTCCTCCTGAGAAGAACATACAAAAGCCTAATGGGTTCTCAGAGGCCTAAGCTTCCATTCAAATTGCAACTTTGCAAGTTGCTGTCCGCATCTGCGATAGCTATCGACCTGCTGTTCATTCTTCAGAAACTTTCCACCTCGAAGAACATACAAAAGCCTAATGAGACCTCGGACACCTAAGTTTCCATTCAAATTGCAAGTTGCTGCCCGCATCTGTGAAAGATTATCCTTTTCACAAGGACAAAAAAATGGAGATACATGAGCTAGAGAATTTTCAGTGCCTAGGCAAGTTCTTTTTTTTTTTTGAAAACAGGGTTATGCTCCGCTTTATTAGAAAGCGACAGAGTTCACCAGAGTTCATGGGGATACCAGAGTACATTTCAGCACACTCACAAACCACCATCACGCCAAAACATACTAGGAACACCTTACAATTCAGACATGGAAATAACACCCAGACGGATCACAAGAAAAGATACAGACTAAGCATGAAACGACAGATCATCATGAGCCAACAAACGATTTTCAGGGAACAAACCCATAGCTACTGCGCAGAAAAGGGACTTTCCAAATCACCCCAAAAACCCAAAACGCTCCATGATCAGCGACAGCAGGGGAAATGGAGCAGGGGGAGGATCTACTTCTCCAACCGGACACATTTCTTCCCGCCGCGTCCTCGGAACACCTTATGGTTAATGATCGCGCCGTGTTAGAAGAATTTAATCACAGTTCTAAGCTACTCTAACTACTGACCAGCTGAGATACATCACGCATAGTAGCACGCCACCTGCACAAAGGCATGAGAATGAGATGACCTCTTTGTCAATCCGACAACCGCGCATGCGCGGCCGCTCATCCAACCCCCAGCTCACCGGCGTCCCCGCCACCTCTGTGTTTTTAGGACATCTCAAATGCAATAACTAGAAACTAGAATAGTTTCTATAGCATTAAATATCATTCCACATAAATAAAAAATATGACGTGGCATAAGAGTTAACAAAGAGAGAAGAGAAAAGTTGAGAAAATGGTTTTTTATGTAAGACATAGTTTCTATCACTAATACTGTGCATTAGAAAAGTACGTGTAGTAGTTTCTATACATAAGGCTCACTCGTTTGTGATTGGCCAAATGAGGAAAAAGTAAATGAAGACAAGAAATCAAGCATCGTAAGATAGAGTTTCTAGGAGTAGTTTATTAGTGACATGCCATGTATAGAAACTACTAAATGATTTCTAAATTGAGAATGTTCTTATCTATTCTGCAAGTCAAACAGTTACAACTAGGCGATCAATAACTCTACCCTATATCTAATCCTCCTAGCAGGATTTGATGAAATGAAACAGATTTTGTGGACCTGAGCAGTCAGAAGATCTTTACCACAAGCATTCGAAGGCTACTAAACTCTACGTGATTTATTGGCGCCTGACCAGTTAGGCTTACGGGCTCGGTGGCCCAACCAACAACCTGGGCGTCCATTCATTCGCTTGGGCCATACACCTGGTCCACCGCCTGCCTCTTTGCCCTGGTCCATGCACCATGCTTTTGCCCCCAAAACAAGAGAATAAAGTTTTTTTTATCAGCAACAGAATAAAGTTGGCATGTATGATACATGAAAAAGCAGTAGAAAAGAAGAGGAGAAGGATATCTGTAAAATATTGGATTTTATAAAAGACACCTCGGGTGGTACATTCAGATAGGAATTTTTGCTCTTATGCCATAAAGTTGAGTGGTGTTTACTTTTTTGTCACGTCTTGTGTGTTTGACAACTAGACCCAGGAACCACATGTCATACATTCGTATAGAGCAAAAGAAGAAATTTCACCAATTTATGTGTGGCATGAGAGTAGATATCATCTGTATGAGTTTGATACTATATATGTTTGTGCAGAGTGGCCGCGCTAATAATCATTGGTTATGCTTAGTGAGTTCTGGTGGACGATAAAGAAGGTTTGATCGAAGACAAAAGAACAGCATTACATTTTCATAACAAGGACGATAATCATCATGATTCAGGAATGGGAATCTACTAATTAAAGTTTAAAGTTTCCGGCCGTTAGGTTTGGTACAGCGAAATCTCCATGCTTTATTGCAGGTTATCTTGGGTGAATAGCCCGTCAGGTTTGGAGTGCTTCCCTGTTACAGTTCATAGTTTAGGAGTAATCACTAATCACTGTGTTTGAAAGTGAGTGTAGAGGACATGATAGATGGTTTGATTCAGTTTGAAAGTTCAAATTAACGAATTTGATGTTTAAAATTAATGAATGGATTTAAAATAATCTATGTTTCTTATACATAAAGTTTTTGAAAAATTCTTAGGAGTTTGAAGTATGTGCCACTCCAGCCAATAATCTAGCAAACCAGAGAATCCAACAGGGTAGTCCCCATGCTATACTTTCTCTTGGATTATTGCAATGGAACTAATGTTTTCCAAGGGCATAGTCATCTTCAGTTTCAGTGGACAGTGTCACTGAACTGAAAATGGTTCAGCAACTCAGTAACAGATGAGATCTTTGGCAGTCTAAAGGCATCCACAATGTCAATAAAAAGATAGCTTTAAACATTAAATATAACTTTGTTACTAGTTTTACATATTGTGCAACCACACCACAGGTAAAAAAATAAAGTGCACCATAAGTTTAAGGTGTGACTATAAGCCATAAAATAATAACTTTTTGTGAGTCTACTATAAGTGGATCCACTTTAATACTGTTTTTTTGTTTCTTTCCATTGTGTACACAACAATAATAAATACTAATTTTTTGTGAATCCCACTTTAATACCCTAAAGCATCGTGACTTTATCATTGATATATAGACCTAATGGTACTATAGTTCATATATTTGTGGCAAAGTCACTCTAAAATTAACCATAGATAAACCTCTCTCGTATAGTATTGACATACATTAGTGGCCCGCGAGTTAACCATGAATTTGTAATTCTGAGCCATTGAGATCAAAGTTTCAGTAATTATAAGCAAATGCATTAACTAGTCCTGAAGCATAGATGATAGATGTCTTACATACAGGTACAATATCAATTATCATCACACCAATGTTTACCAGATTGATATATTAAGCCCAAGAGATCGGTAATACTGTACACACCATGACACTTTCCAAACTACGTACGTGAAATGCCCAAGAGATTAACACAAGCCAAATTATGCACGCATTGATACGTACGATTCATCGCAAACAAAAAAGTTTCGTTTTTTTTTTGCTGAATGATCGTCAGACTCTGAGCAGGTAGATGCTGAGCTCGGGGCCGCCACTGCCGTCGGGGTTCATCATGTAGAACGCCTCCGAGTCCCTCGATCCAACCACCCGCTCGAACCTCGCGCGCATGTACATCAGGTCGCCCTCCTCGGCCGCGCCGGCCGCGCCGGCGGTGGTGTCGTCAGGGAGCACGCCGGCGCCGACGGACACAGGCTCGACGGCGCCAAGAACCCTCCATTCGTCGGCGCCGCATTCGCGGCGCACCGCGTAGCCGCACTTGCGTCCGTTGCAGTAGGCTCTCCATGTCGGCTCCTCCAGCAGCGCCCGCCGCTTCTCGCCTGCACGGACGTCGCCGACCGTCGCAGTGTTAGTACCGGTGTCTGAGACGAAGCTAACTCGTGCGTGTGATGTGAACGGGATGTACCTGCGTGGAGCGGTGCCTTCTCGCACTCAAGCGCGAGGCGGACGAGGCCAGAGGACATCTCCCTGACGAGCGCGCCCGTGGAGTAGGCGGCCATCTCCACCAGCAGCGCCGGCGGCGAGCGCGTGTCCGTCTGCAGCGCGACGTGCACGCGTCCGCGCCGCCGCCCGAAGATGGTGCCCGTCACGCTCGACCCCAGCTGCCGCCTCCGCAGCCGGTGCGTGATCGCCGCCAGGAACGCCGACCGCATCCGCGCCAGCGCGTCCGCACGCTTCCTCAGCGACGACCGCACCTCGGCGTGCTCCGCGGAAGACGACGGCGCAGAGAAGCGCGCGGCCGTCGTCTCCGCCTCGTCGCCGACTCCCTCCCCTTCCTGGCCGCCCGTCCCGCCACGCGGCGCCTTGCTTAGCAGCTTCATGATCAGCGGCCACGGGAAGTTCCCGCCGCCACCGCCGCTATTCCCACCGGCAGCCCTGGAGCTGGAGGAAGGCACTGGCAGCGGGGAGGCCGCGCGGAAGGCTCTCGCCATGATGCGCCTCCGTCTCCAAGCAAGCTAGCAACCTCGGTCTCTCTGCTTATCCCCTGCGCGCGCGCGTGCGTGTGCCGTTAATAATGAGCTGCTCAGCTAGTAGCCTCTAGTAGCAGTGTAGCACACCACTGTATTTGATGGTGTTTTTAAGCGGCGAAGCGGGCGAGCCGAACGCGTCAGGTCTCGTCGCGCCTTTGTAGTGTGGCGCACTGGCGCGCGCGCGTGCGGTGTCCGGTGGGGGCGCCGCGCCGCGGCCGGACATAAATACCGGCACGAGACGAGAGGGTAGAGTCGCGACGAGGCACCACCACTCGTACGTCGTGCCGTGCGCGCGAGGGAAGGTAGCGGGCTAGCGGCAGGTGGGAGACGGCACGGGGCGCGCGAGCACAAACAGGTGTCAGCCGATCGATCCATGCGTGCGACGGTGCGAGGTACCCGGCCGGCCGGCCGTCGTCTCGCCGTAAGAATCCTGACGCCTCGCGTGTCAAATGCGTGATATTTTTTGATTTCGTAGCGATGCTGTGGTAGTGTACTACTAGTGTGGTCTGCAAATAAAAGAGAATAGCTCACCTTCCTACCGACCATTGACCATGCATCGTGGCAGGCGAACAGGAGCTGCGAGGTACTGCAGGTACTACTAGTACTAACAAGTTTATCATTTTGTTCCGCTACAGATCGGAATAGCCCGGTATGTCTATTAAGTAGTGTATCGTTCTAGTTTTAATATTGGCATTGACTATTTTGATCAATACCGTCTGATACCGCTCGATACTGATACATACCAGTCATTACGGTCAAAATTATATTTTAAATTTTTAATTACTTATATTAAGTTATATATTATATTGGTATTTAATCTATACATTGTATTTAAGATATCAATGTATTAAAATATATCATATTTAATTGTATTAACATATATTTTAAATATATTTATATTATTTTATTACACCTTAAAATGGTACAATGGTATCGTCTAGTACCAAAATATTTGGTTCTAAGATCCAAACTTGAATGGTCATCAGAATAGAATTAACAAGCTTTAGTACTAATCCGTTTCCTTCCGTAAAGATTCCGGTTGGTGCAAGTTTTTTAACAGGTTAAATCTTGGGTTTAAAAACTATTATAGGTAGATTAAGGATATTTAACTAAGTAATATAATTTTATTTTAAACTAAACATAAAGTTTAACATGTTATGCCCTATTTTATTATATGAGTTTTAGATCCGGTATAAATATTAGAGATGATGTTTTACCAAACAAACAATTATTATCAATATTTAAATTTTATTTCATAAACAATTGATTATTATTTTGTTTTTCATTAGATAATACGTGCACAGTTAATAAATTTTGGCTAAACAGGTAATACTAAGTTACTGACTAATCAATCTCTCTGCATATCAGAGATTAATAATAAATATTAAACCATTGAATTTTTGTGGGACTGACACGGAGGTGGTAATAAAAAAAGAGCACGCGGAGCCACGTAGTACGTACGTATAGTAGACAGCAGCTATGGTCAGATGGGCTGGCAAGCAGCGGTCCCGGACTCCCGGGCGGGCCATCGCCTCTGCGGAGTTGGATGGAAAATGCATGGAGCGATACCAGTGCGGCGGTGCAGGGAGGGGGCCCGACGTCGACGAGCTCCATAATTCCATAAATAACCATCACCCACTTGAGCGGCGGCAGGTGATCACTACGGTGGTGCGTGATCGCCGTCGCCGGAGAAACGGCGACGAGCGCTTCGAGGGTGCGTGCGGGCCGGCTGGCGTGTGTACCGGACGACTGATGTTTCTCCGGTGCGTGCGATCTGATCTGATCGATCGTCGTCGAAGCAGGTTAGCACGGTGTGTTGCATGTATGATGTATGCCCCTTGTCGCCACTGCTGCGAGCCACACGGGAATTACTGAATCAGTGCAGAAGGGGCGCGCCGCGCGTGCAGGAAATTTCTTGGCTCATGTGCAAATACCCTGTGTTATAGCACATGACTGAGACAAAAAATTCCAAAAACTATGGTAAGATCGTTTTCTGCCTAATCGTTCATGTTTTAGCGCATATTTAATTTTACAAATTAATTCGAACTTTCGGTGAAATGTGTCATGCTCCGTCGATGTTGCAACAGATCTCCGTACCGGTGGTAATGACCTGAATGGTGGTGCCTCCCTGACAGCACGGCTGCGTCATTTGCTTGATTACTTCACTGACGCACTAGCCAGTAGTCACACCACCAAAGCTAAGACAATATTCCAGCATAGCAACAAGACACCGTATGCCGTGAGAAACGATGCTTCAAATCCGAGCAGGTGTGTTGAATCAATGCTGGGTCACATGTTTATCAAAAGGAGGCTTCAGGGCTTCATAGGCTACCAAAAAATAGCTTCCATTGAATGAGATCAGATTTTGATTACATACAGAGCAATCAATGAAAATGCTATGGGCGACTAGTCGCCTTGATCAGCAAAACTGCAGCATGCTAAAATGGTATTTCCCAGCTGCACAAGAGCTCTATTCGCTAACAGGAAACGACGGCACAAGGTTAAATCATCTAACTCTATAGTATGTACACGGTAACATGGGATACCTACATACGGAATGGGGCTACTAGGTCTAAATGTTAGCTGCCACCACTATCTACAAACATGGACTAGAAAAACATCCATAGTTCTTGTCATCCAGCACATGCACGGTGATCAAAAGAATTTGATGCATCAACACCGTGCTGTTGACATGGAAGGATTGCCTTTTCTATCGGCACTAGGTAGTCACCAAGCTTATGTGATTGCATGTAGCGTGATCTGATGAATCCCAGCATATTCAGGTTCAAGCGCAAAGCTGCTCCCAGCCACTGGCATATTTCTGCAGCGAACTCCTGAAATATTATTGCAAAGTCAGTTAGCTCGATTCCTTTATTTGCATCTGAATTAGAACATATGTGAACTTTTGCAAAAACTAATCGCAGTTCTCTGCCACACTAAAGCATTAAATCCTACAACATGCACTAAGTCTAATAGAGTAGCACGTGATTCTTTTGCACCACGTGAGTAGGAAACGGGGAACTACTAAAGGGTTGACAAGGATCAAATACTTACCATTGTTTGATCCTCTTGAACCCACAGCTGGAATCCACATAACTTGAACCCCAAAGGAGCCAGCACCAGGAACAGCAAGGCACAGCTACCAGCAGCAAACACACCTAGTCTAAATCTTACATTAAACAGCTTCTAGCTTGATTGGTGCTTTTGTAAAAACAGACAAAACAAAAGGTGCTTCCTCTCCAGGATGGATGGTTGTGGGCACAATTGTGTATCCTTTGGGATAAGGCTCCAACACCAATTCACATGATATTTCCCTTGAGTTAACATAATCTGTTCCACCCACTGATTCATGCATGTAGATATTGTAAGCAGCACGGCAGCCCCGTGTTTTGAGGATCCTCATTCCAATGTAAAACATGGAGGAGTCATGACTAGATTGATAGTTCCTGAAACCATTTGTCTTTCTAGAAAAACCAACACCCTGGCATGAATGAAGTTTGTTCAGATCAACATCAGAGTGCTTTCTCCAAGTCTTATAGTAATATTCAGGATGGTACATACCTGTGTAAGGGTAATAAATACATGGACAGGATACAATGCATCCCGTCCTGTTACTCTAAGCCGGTACTGAGGATTCTGATGCCATGAGTCATCAAAATTTTGGCAACCCCCTGCACTGTAACCACGCCATTGTCCATGGACAGAGTAACGCATCTCCGGTGGATAAACACGACAGACATATATTGACCGAAAGTGGATCTGAAAATCTTGCCAAGACATCCAGAATACGCCATTCTTTGACTGAAACAACAGACAGGAGTGGTGTCAAAATTACTGATAGTCAGGAGAATATATTTTGTTTTTGTTGGTGCAATGCCTTAAGTTGCAACCAAAAGAATTGCAGGGGTGACAATAAACACTGTAGTATTCTTGCATTCAATTTTAAATTAAGCTGTAGTGTGCTCACTCAAGAACTCAGGCAACTGTTAGATGTATATATAGTATGTTTTGTATTTCCCTTTGTATCAAGAGCTATCTTGCATATTTGCCTACACAATTACATGTATATATTTGGGCTTAGTGCCCTCAGATGAATACAAGCACTATCCATAACAGAAACAAAGAGACAGTATCACACTAATATAAAAGAAACCAGTATCTGGTGGATTCCAATATCCTATTTGATTTGATGCAATCATGTTTCTTTCTGATCACACTCACAACTACTGGAATACCAGCTGCTAAAGTACAGCAGTCACAGAAAAGAGCAAGTACCTGTGGAACATGCTTAAGCTTATGCTTCATTCGTTCAGTCCACTCTTGCGACGAATCTGACCATGGTCCATTCCATTCAACTTCATTTGCCCATGGATTTCTAATTTGCACAAGTTTATGACCATCAACTTCCCTTACCTGAAAATACAGGATAAATGTGTCTAGCAAGAAAGGAATGGGAAGTGCTACCCAAAAGATACACACAAATGAGAGCAAACCTGCAAAATTGAGTAAGCATGTCCCTGAACAATCCCACTTGATGAAATATGAGCATCCGAACCAGAAGGACTTCCAGCACCAAGAAGAAAACCCTCTTGTTTAAAATGCAACAACTGAGACCACAATCTTCCACTAGCAAGATCAATCTGCGCTTGGGAGCTCCGCATATCAATCTCTTCGCCAGCTCCTCCTGTGAGATCCACTAGAGCATCTTGCACAAGCCCACCCTCCAATGCCTCATAAGAGCCATGAAGCTTTGCATAAGCTTTTTCAAGAATGGATACCCACAACTCATTTTGCTTTCTACTAGTAGCAAATGCTGGTTTCCCTGGAGACTCACACGGGATCCAATCATCAACCACCACTGCCACCCAATCACCCTAGTAAAACACAACATGAAATATACACTCAGAACAAGTAAAACTGGTGCCAGATATCGCATAGGCTCAAATCTTCAGGAAGACTAAGTCAAGTCTTCTCTGTGTAGGTGGGAAACCATGCACATGCCTTGGTGAGAACATGTCATGTACATTTTTTATCTTTTTAAAAAAAATTTCTTGACTTACTTTTGAGTCTTGACATGAATACATAACACATAAGTTTTTCGTCACAATAGAGAAGAATATGGATTATCGATATATGCCGAATACTGAACAACAAAGAGAATTTCTTTTGCACTTTGCAAATCTGCTAGTTTGCTTCACAAATTCAACTGTAATATTGAACAGTATATGGGATTAAAATGTTAAATCTCACCAAGATGGTGTGGTCTACTCATATATTGTACCAAAGGAACAACCCAAGAGAATGGGATAAAGGGCAGATGGTTCAGAACATTGAATACCTGGATACAGAATCTGACAGTGTAAATCCCTTCTTCATTGAACTCTGGAGTGATTATAACTTCAGATATACGGGACATCTCTGTTAAAACTGCAACTGCGCTCAAGAACCAACAGTCACCCAACCGACCCTGGAAAAAACAATTGGATGAATTGGATATAATTTCATCTAATAGGGAGGTGAAATGTATTGCTTGAAATTCCACTACAGGGTAATACCCCAGATCAGCACAAAGCAAAAACTATATACCTGACACACATCCGAGGAATTCAAAGAATCAGAAAATAAGCATGGCTGTGAACTGATAGATATTTCTTTTGCGATATCAGAAGGCCTCATCCACTCAGAGACAACCTAAATTGACAAGCATAGATCAATGTCAAACACTCAGATAATTCATAGTGTATAAGGCAATGACTCAGCCAGTTCTTACTTGCAATTTTAGAGGTGGGTTCATTGGATCTACAAATAATGATCGATCATCTGGAGGAAACTCTTGATCAGTAAAATTTCTCTCCCCCTTAGCAACAAGAGCCTCCCTGACTGCCTGTTCGACAGAAAGCATACGCTGGTTGACTTCCTCTCTTGTCTCAAATCTTGGTTTCCTTGGTCTTCTTGCAAAGGAGTCGATGTCGATAGCTACAGCATCACGCACAGGACGTTTCCTACCACTCGAGTACTGCCCATCCCATTCAACGTCCTCTTGATCATACAGATCAAAATTTGCTTCTTCGATTTCCCAATCATCTACCTGATGAAACCACATTAAATCTAACTCAGGACTTCAAAGAAAGGTAGAAATAAGCAATCATTTAGGAGTTTCATGTTCCCTTCTAATTAATGAAATCAAAGCAGGGTAAATAATAGGAATTGAATGATCGAAACAAGAACTTGCCCTTGCAGAATAACTTCCATGCCAAGCATCCTCAGCTGCAAGGTCCAAAAAGCCATACTCAGAAGAACAGATGGCTGTATGTAACATAGCAACCTCATCTTCAGTCAGACATCTTCCCCATAGAAAAGCATCCATGATGTGCATCTTTGAGTCTGGTCCCTCGCTATCTGACCTACCAAAGGCATCTAAGTCTGTGGGTGGCCTAGCACCAACCCAAATATCTGTCCCAGGTTCCCAGATACCATTATTTCTAGGCAACGGCAACCCATTCTGATATCCATCATAAACTCCATCTATGAAAGAAGTTGCTTCACCTACATCAGCATCTATAGTCACAGTGACAAGATGCCACCTGCAAATGAACATTGGTGGTCATCATATATTACTGGTAAAAGAAAACAGGTCAATGAAATGTGCCACCTTAAAACATGCTACAAATCCATAGACCAGTAATTGCAAGGAGCCAAGGAGAAGCTGAACATGAACAGGTTAGCTGTTCTGGTTCCTTTTCTTCATGCAACATACAATAATTGTCGAAAGCTGGTACCTGCCATCTGCGATACTCGATGCACCAATATTCCACTCTTTAGCAACAGTAGTCATCCTTTCACCTTTAGTCACCAATCGAAGACCAACTTGTCCAGCTTCCATTCCCTGTTCTGACCCTGCCACCAAGATTTCCCAGCATACCTTTTTCTGGAATTCTGTTCCAAAAAGACAGACTGGACCAGATACTGGCTGCACCATTACTGCAATGGAGAAGCTAACTTTTTTACTTTCACAAAGACACAAGTCAATCTCTCCACAATGACGCCCAGTACTCATTGGTTCATCATCAAGTATGCATACAGAGTCTGAAATGCCAGTCTGTTACACAGTTTGTAACAAGTAAGAGATTTAAAGAGCAGAAGTAGAGCCAATAAATGCAAGAAATGTGTGCATAGCATATGCTGTTAAAGCTAGAAACAGAAGAAAGGTTTCCAGGCTATTATTGTGCACATAAACTTTTATGTAAAATTTAATGTTTTGACAGATAATTAGCTCCAAAGTGGATCCCAGAAACAGACTAGAAATCCAAGGATGATATGGTTAATTCATGCACTCAATGGTACAGTTGTGAGCTCTATCATCATTTAACATGTGCTTTAGAAGAGAGTAATAGAATATAATGGTTACAGGAACAGTAATGGAACCTGCTCTGCTCGTCGAGACAATTGTGCCTTCCTTATGTGACGAGCTATTGACGATACCCTGTCCCTTGCAAAAGAATCTTCAAGAGCGGAATCACCACCCACAGCTCTGACAGCTGCCGCCATGGCTGCAGCATCCCTGCTTCCAGCGTTAGGAATAGAAGATAGCAGTGATATTTCAAGCTCTTTCCATTTTCGTTCCTCTCTCTCCAACAATGTCTTCCTTCTTTCCCTTCCCTTCCCTTCTTCCTCTCGCCTTTGCATCAAGGCCTCCTCTTCCATTTCTTTTTCCCTTATATAGCTACAGACATGAATAAGAGAATTTTAGACGATGGCTGCTGTGGTTCTTGTAAGGATCTAGATAGAAACATTGTATATAAAAAAAATCAAATAACCTTTCTTGAATAAGTTCAAAATGCCTCCGATCTTCGGGCATCCATTTCTTGATTTCTTTTGCACTTAAATCAGAAAGACCTATGCTGTCTAGAAAAAGTCTAAGACGAACTTCATCCTGAAAGAAAATGCATTTGCACACTGTTAAAAATGTTAATGACTAAAATATTGATGGCAGAGTCCCAAATGTGTACCTGTATTTGCTCAGCTTTTGCAGTCAAACCAAGCAGAAGAAGTAAATAACCACCAAATTTGTCCCACATGTAAACCCATTCAGTATCAATTGCTTCTTCCAAAGCTAAAATGCGTGCATGGGCACACATATTCCTCCGATAATCTACATCTAATGGACATCCTATCATTAAACAATTTTTCACTCCACAAAATAATGATCCAGCTGTAATTTCCTCATTTCTCAAACGATCTCTCAGCTTCATGACATCAGCCCTAGGAAGCACAAAGTTTCCAGCCTTATCCAATGTAATAGCAGGATCTCCAACCAAAAGAGCAGCAGAACTTGCAGATCTCTGAGGCGCTGAGTAAGTCCCAGATATAGCATTTCTTGTCTGAGTTTCACACAAAGTATACTATTAAAAATACAGAAATAATAAACATCAATGTTATAGCAATTCATTGTTAACTGTTAAGTACTGGTCCTGGATATTGGAGGAGATAACACCAGCAGCATTTATGTACTTGTCAAGGCTCACAAGTAGGGAGTACAGACATACATGATAGAATGCACTAGATGCTAATGAAGAAATAAGATGATAGGCTAGCTAGAGCATGTTTAACAGAAAAGTGTGCACACAAGAACTACATTTACCAATGTTAAAAGCAGTGATATGTTAAATATCTTAGTAATACAGATATAAAAACTTACTTTGTTAGCAGACCGTGACAGCGCTTGCACAACTGTATCCTTGTTGAGAAAGTGGACGGCATCCTCCATCATCTAACAAGATTTTCAAAGGACTATTACTTGAAAAGTGATTGAGAAAAATATATAAATTAATTGACATTCCAAATATTAACACTTCCGGATTTGCCACCCAATGTGTCACTGATGTGAGGGGCTACATGTCAGTGGAGTTGCCACTGGCAAGTCCTGAAGTGCATATGTTGGGTGACAAATCCTTGGTTTTCCAAAAGAGAATGTTAATTTGAATAAGCTGCTTATTCTGAATGCACAGAAGTACTAACCTTAAGGGTTAGGCATGGTCGAGAAACAGCAAAACTGAAGGCAGTTACGAGAGTGATAGCAGAAATAGCAGCCCCAACAAATGGAGGATTCAGTATTAGACTAGCAATAACACCCCAAACTTCAGTTGCAAATGCAATCCCATACAAGATAAGGAAAGCATAGCTGTAAACAGAACAATGTTAGGATATGTGCTCAGATGACAATAGCACTTCTAGAATAGCATCGAAGACAGAAGAATTACAGCCAATCCTGATCACAGGAAAGATATGGAATCAGGTATAATCAGAAAGGACATATCCTGGTCTCTGTACCTAACATTTTTAGCAGAGTCTGCATGAGCATCATAAACATATACAGGTAATACCCTTGGTGAGTATACAACAATTGGCGGTGATAGAAGGACCTGAGAAGAGTGCAGTGATTCAATACTACAATATGCAAACAAAACTTTGAGATAATTAGCAAAATGCAAAAGTATCATGTGATCGCTAACAGTTATCTTAACATGTCACAAACTTAAGTCCTCAAAAGGATATGAAACTTACAGTCAAAGCCCTTCCAGTGAGAAGAAATAAAAATGAAAAATAGCCTATAGATGCCCCAACAAAAGGCTTTTCTGAAAAAAAAAATATAAGACAATTTAAGTTATGTGCATAATAATATGGGTACCTACTAGCGTAACTCAGACAAAGAAAAATAGTGATAACAGATTGAAGGGCATATAATGATATAAGATGTAGTCACCCTGAAATAAGCCCATCAGGAAAGCAGTTAAGGCAAGGGGAAAAGCAAGGGTGCAAACGAGTAACATTTGTGTCCTTGTTAAATAGAAGTTGTTAGACGTCCAGTAGTGAATGACACCAATAGCAAATACAAAAAACAGGATGACAAGGAGGCATGCAACTCCAACCTGTACAACAACAAACCAATTATACTCACTTATATCCCAGATTAAATGAATATTACGATGAAAATATTTTGAAAACCCAGGCCACATAAACTTTACTTACAGTCCAAGGTTTAATTGTGACGATAACTGCTGATATTGCACCAAGCAATAACAGCACTCCCATGCCAACAAAAAGGTAAATTCCACGGGAAATCTTCCAATCATCGTCCTTCCTGAAATCATTTCCAGTTTCATCTCAGAAGAGCAGAAGTACACATTGAAGTGTAAATGCCAAATATGATATTCATACCATTTGTACATCCCAGTAAACAATGAGAACACAGCAGGAATGCAAAGTAACGGAAGTAAAGCTGCCAGGAAATCAGCCTTCAGAGGAACCTCATCCTGTCGTGAATTTACCACTCCCCAGTAGGACACACCGCAGAAGGATACAAGGACAGCTGCAGAAAGTCACATAGGTGTCAGTTATCCAAAATTGTTTGGTGCTTCATTTGATATACAATGAGAATGGACTAAGTAGAGCATACTTGCATAAAGGCCAACACATATAGCCGATGAAGGTGAAAACCGGTACGTGGCAAACCAAGCAACAATAGGTATCACCCCAGTGGCAAGCACAGCAATTGTTGAAGACAATGCCCATCCAAGATACATTGATGTTGCGTAGGGAGAATAGAAACTCTTTTTATCAGCATCCCATCCCTTGTAGCCTAAAGCATCTAGAGGCTTTGCTGATACTATTGCACCAAGGCCAATAACTGACGCAGAGAAAACAGTTATGCTGATGGCAAACAGAGCACGCTGACAAGAATAGAACAACAATCAGCAACATGAACATCATCAGCATTGCTAGAAAGCTTGTGTGCACTCAAAATTATCTAGAATAAATAATATTAGAAAAGTGAAGGGGTGTGCTCAATAAAACTGTACCAGGATCATTTTTAGCTAAATATGCTACAAAACAAAGTGCATCTCATGTTGATAGATAAATCATAACAATATAGAGAAAATTGATCAGTGAACATATTCAAGTATTCATCCAGCAATTTTAACAGTATAGTTGATTAGTTGTCATAATATGAATAGTATGATATTGTTCACAGTGCTTCCTTTGCGACTAAACAAATAACTTATACAGACAAATCTTGTCCTTGGGTATTTAAACATATACAAACAAAAAATTTCTGCTCCTGAATTTACAAAAACAACAAACCTCTTTCTTTCCTGGAGCTTGGCGAATATTTTCACGACTATCAAGCTCCCCTCCAGGAATCCAGAAACGATAGCCGTTACGCATCCATATGGGAATAGCAAACGAGAGACAAGCTACCATAAGTGGGACTGTGAGAGACAAACCCAAGATAACTGATGACTTGCTGCAGAATTGTAGAGGTAACATGTAAATATTTCCCCAATGAAATATTTTAATTGATCATAAAAAATCTAGTTACTGAAGAATGACATTTTTTCATATTGAAGTTAATAATCACACACCATCAATTCCATGAAAATAGGTAGATCCCAAGCACAAGGTTGTGCTATACATAAGCCAGGCAAGCACAGTGTTGTAATTAAAAAAATGTACAATAAATTATACTTGTGTAGTTGTGTGGTTGTGTAAAATATAATTAGTGGGCATGACTATCATGCTGTGCATGTATCATCTGATAACCATGTGCAAGACACCAAAACAGGATGAAGAATAAATGAGTGCTCACACAATGTAAAATTTGTAGTAGTAACCATCTAAGTGATGTTTCAAATATTAAACAATGAGCATGTGTACCTCAAGAAAGAGAGAAGTAAACCAACACAAGTACTCAGCAGCCATGCAATGAAGCCATACTGAAGATGGGAAAAAGAAAGCCAAAGTCAATATAGCTAAAACCCAGTAATATTTGAAATAAATTCAACTAAAATAAACAATAAATTCAACTACATAGTCAAAGTCTGAAGCATGTAAAAATGTCTAGAGAGACAAAAATATTACAGGGCACTTGCCCTGCTATGATAAAAATAAGTTGGCATTGATATTACAAAAATACCCCAATTGCTGACAAGACATGATCATTGGAAAAGATTTTTTGTGCACATCACCTTCCGAGGTTTGGATGTCATCAACATCTCTTCTGCATGCAGGGACCAAATGAATGCCATGATGGAGCAGACAACTGGTGATAGAAGCAGTATCGAGAAACCAAACTCAAACTGCAAAATTTTAAAAATGACACTGTTAATTAAGATCACATTTGACATTTTCAAAGCTATTAATAGTGCCTTTGCAACAAAGTTACCTGTTCATGTGTTGCATTTATAACCTTGATGGGCTCTGGCCGATGGACAGCCACAGTAGCTGTTTCTACGATGAATATTAGGGTAAAAACAACAAATGCACGTATTGGTGAACCTGCGACTTGATGGAACATCAGCCTTGAAAGATTCAGCCAATTTTCTAGTCCACTTCTCCGAAGTTCTTCTGACAGAGAGATCTGGTTTGCAATAGTTGTATCTAACCTGTCTGAATCAGTACCAGTGACATCTGCATCATCTTGATGCTCTCTGTCCACATCTAAGCTGCTTCTCTGAAGCAAAGCTAAAATTCGTGGGTCCATAACCTTGTCTCTCATCATGTAGGAAAAATTTGGGTCGAGGCCTTTATCCTGAAGAAGATTAGCCAATTCTACATCTCCTAATCCACCATTCCTTTTTAGCATAGATGTGATTCTTGGGTCATTCAGTCTGTCCTGAAAAATTGTAGCTAAGTTCAAATCCAATTGCTGCTGATTACCTGATGCAGTAGCTGATTCACTAGACTCACAGACTTGACTTTCCAGACCACTACTAGTGCAAACGAGTGAAGCAGTTGGGTCCACATGCCTTTCTGCTGAAACTATGGCAGTTTCAGAGTCTTGGATAGCAGAAAGGCATGAATTACTGCGATGGGCTAAACTTGCACGTCCGCTATCTATATTCTTGTCAGAGCTCTGCCCTTCTTGACAACTATTGGATCGATCAAAAGGAACATTGTTCCAATTGACACCATCGCTTTGTGAGTTGCTTATGTACATAGAATCAGTAGCATTAACATGATGACCAGCTTCAACACTGCCACTGCTACGCTTCACACTAGATCCACAGCCATCTGATGAGTTTGAAGAACTAGTTTGCCCCTTTCTTCGAAAGCCCTCTCGCAGTTTTATCACTGTGCCTCTCAATGCATCTATCCTTGCAACTGAGGGATTTGAAATAGAAAGCCAACAAGAAACAGCAGCAGCTAAAAGCACAGATGCCACAAAAGCATAACTGATGCAATGTCCAAGGTACCTAATGTAACACCTAAATTAGTAAATACAAAGTACAAGATATGAAATATGTTCAACTATAAAAGCACAACGATGGAAACAGACCAGTAATGCACCCCAAAGCATATCAGAAAAACCCTTGATGTTCCAGCTACAAATAATGCTATCGTACGACTTTTAAGAAGCTCGAACCTAAATGAACAAAGGCCCAAATTCCAGTCTGTAGAAAAGAAATAAGATGTCAAAGAAACAGAATAACAGATACAGCATACACAACTAAAGATACTAGGCAAAATCGTTACCAAGAATCACAACTGCAACTGAAGTTAAAGCACCCAGCCAGTGTGACTCTTTTGAGGTCAGACCATACAAGATGGAATAAACAACAAGCACCATCAGTGAGCAAAGGTAGAGAAGCCCTAGATGCAAGACCCTGCATTTTAAGGCATTGATATGTTACCAAAACTACAATAAAATATTGTTTACCAAAGTTACATCATAAGTATGTTACTTGGGAACATATCTGTCAAATAACATTTAAGAAAGTAAAAGTAGTGGAGTCACCTGCTGGATTTTGTCATGTATAACTCACTAGGATCTGGCAGATCAGGCGAGCATGAAACAGGGGCCACTTCCACACAATCAGAATATGCAAACTTGTACAGCTTTCGCACATATTCATCAACATCAAATCCACTTCCTGTACATATAATGTATGAAAAGTTATGTTTCTCAAATTTTTATTTACAGGCAATAAGAAATTCCTAAAATAAAAGAAAAAGAAAAAGAATTTTACCATCGAACAGTATTTTACTTATAAAAAGCATATTTATGGCCAATGATATCGCAGACACCCCAAAGAAGAACCCAGATGGGGAATTGAGCTCAGAAGCACTAGCACCGGTTGTAACATAAACAGCACAAAACTCATAGGCACACAGTAGACCAACTGCCAAGAGTAGAAGATAAGCAACAGCCTCTGCGACAAACAATTCATTTGTTAATATCACTAAGAAATAAGTGCTCTTTATAAAATCAAGACAAAGAATAGAAAACATACTGGAGCTTTGCCATTGTGTTCTCCACCACAGCATTATTGAGTAGAATGACAGAAGCAAAGCAATGCCAACCATTATAACAGCTAGCCCAATTATGTTCCTTTCCAAGAGAGCGATAAGGATGCCTCCCCATACTAACAAAACTGTTATAGGGGAAATGACGACAAGCCATGCAAAAAGAGTAAAAAAGCTACACAATGTGCTTAGTTGAGGTCCTTGCACATATGCTGGCCATTTCCTTGCATATATCCAACTGAATAACACAATAAGGAAATTATTAGCAGTTAAATACTTAAATGAGAAAATCCAGTTCTCGAAATATTCTATAATCTACATATGAATGGCAGGCTTAAAGTATATAAATTATGGTGTTGGCTTGACAGCATAATAAAAACATGTTACCATGTATAAATAATTCCGTGTGTGATAACTGATAATGATACCAAATCTATCTACTTTGCTGTATACATATGATGTATAAGCAAAACACATCCTAGTGATTGAAATTTATCCAAACATAACAACCTCTCAGGGAAAAATACTATGGATAACAAAGGTGACAGTCAAAGAAGCAAATCAAGCAATAGGGGAAAAGAACTCTTTACATATGGTGAATGATGATAGTGGTGCATTGAACTTTGAATCGATCATGATAACCAAGTTTACAGAGATAAAATGTGTAAAGTTTCAATTGGAAACAATAGTCCACAGCAATTAAGACATACAAATGCTAGATGCTAATAGAGGGTATACCCAATATTCAGCATACCTATATAACCTCCATGGCCTCCAATTCACAGCCCATAGGATCCAAAAGCTGAGAGGGCCAAGGACAGCGAAGAGGAACCCGCAGATGCTGCAGACAAGAACAACCCCGTCCCCATGGTGTTCCTCCTCTTCCATCCTCCCCCTCTGCAATTACCTTCTGAAAGCTGATATCATGTATACAAGCTCAAAAAACCTGTTAAAATGCAGAACATGCAAAGTCCAATGAACAAACGATCAAATATACATAAATACCACTAAAGTATGCAGGCCAGTTAAGTAAGATAAACTACATAAAGCCCAGCTCATATGGTAGTATTTTCTTATAATACTGGCATGCAGTAGTCCAGTACCATTTTGGATTTAATAAATGGGCATTTATATAGACTAAATAAGTAAATGGACCATTTCATCCCAAAGTCCCAATATGGACATGTCTTTGGGGATATCATTACCAAGCCTAAAATAGCATCGAGGATGATAAACTTAAGTTCAACGCCATTTTAATGAAGCATGTCAGTTGGGCGCCAGTAACATTAAAAATTTTATTGCCTAAAAAGGGACAGTTTTGATTTTGTGGCTTATCCGACCGGGTGCTATTGTACCAAGAAAAAATCACAACTTTTGGTCTTTATGGCTTTATGCACACAACACTACAGATTAACCGGTGGAAATGGGTAACTAAATAACCCCAATTCCACCGAACGTTAAGAATACACAGACACAAAGCAAACAAGTTGATTGGAAAGACCAGTCCACCTGCAGGAGTTAAAGTGTTAAACCATTCAAACGGAATGTTAAATCTTATCTCTACATTAAATCTCCTGGTAACCCAGGAAAGGTTCCCTCCCTAAAATTTATTGAAGTACCTCGAGAACAATAATTGAAACAAATATTTTCATTACCACAGAAAATTTACCAGAGTCATATATTTATCATGAATCACTAAAAACTAGAGAACAGGGAACATTAATATCACCCGCCCCACCATTTATACTCGCATTAACGGATAACTAACGCACAAATGAAATATTAAATAACCGCATTCTGATGCTTCAGTTATCTATGAGACCATTTTGCCGCGTGAAACGTACGGAATCCCACCGTTGCTAAACCGTTTCACCGAATCCAACTGTTATGCGCAGCCAACCATATCACAAACAGGAAGGTCCCAAGGATGGGAGATTAAACAATCCAACACTAGTACTGCCAAGTCAGCACATCTCCAATCCTCATCCCCCCTTCAAAACCACCAAATATCTATACCAAGTGTGTAGGCTGAAGAAACACGGTCAGTTTCACCAAGCCGTTTGCTGCATGCCCCTCCCAAATGGCCACCAAATCTGACACCACCACGCCAACACAATCCTCCTAAGCAAGCGGACTAAAAGAGGCTCTCGAAAAGTCAAGGGAGAGGACGTGCAAGC
Organism: Zizania palustris; assembly: GCA_019279435.1. Classification (NCBI taxonomy): domain Eukaryota; kingdom Viridiplantae; phylum Streptophyta; class Magnoliopsida; order Poales; family Poaceae; genus Zizania; species Zizania palustris. Next base: position 38,695,077 of record JAAALK010000283.1, on the reverse strand, counting down.
ATCGCGACCTATAAGCCAAAACCCTCTAAAACCTAAACCATTTTCCGTCGGCGCGAAGCTCCAAACACGCCAGGAACATCTCTTCAGGAATCGGCGCCTCGCAGCAGCAGCCACCCCAGCGCGCACGGGAAGCGCCCCCCGATTCCACCAACCCCCGCAATGCGGCGGCCCCGGAGCCCGGAATTCCCTCTCAGAGCGCCGCCAATCGCACCCCAGCCCCGCCAGATCCGGAGCGCCCCACCGCGTGCGCCCCCGAATTTCCGCGCGAAAACCCTAGCTAGGAGCCGTAGAGCGGCGACACGGAGGAGCGCGGGGTAGTAGTTACCTCAGCTTCGGCGCCGCACTCCCGGCGGCGGCGGCGGACTCCTCGCCGGCGACCGAAACCCTAGGTACGGCCTCTCCCCCACTTCTCTCCCTCTATGTCTCTCCCTCACGGGCCTCAACTCGGTTCTTCTCCGTGCGCTTGCGGCTTGCTCACGAGACCTGCGTCGCGAGCGAGCGGGGGGCGGAGAGGTGGACAGAGAGCAGCGCCGCGGGGTCGGGGAGACAAAGGGGGACGTTTGTCAACTTGGGTGGGCTGCGTGCTGACTGCTGTTGTTGGGTTGGCGTGCGAGCGAGTGAGCGAGCGTTTCGGTCTCGGCGCCGTGCGCGAGCGAGCGAGACGGAGCTGGCCCTGGCCGTGCGCGTCCGTGACCCCGAGCGGGATGGACCGAGCCACACGGCACACGAGTGTCCACGGAGCCGCGAGTTCGGGCGCGAGCCGGCGCCACGGCGTCGCACAAAGCAGTCGGCTTTAGAGCATGTCCATTGTAATTGTTATTTTTGACTTGCTATTCATAGCAATAGCAAGTCTTCCTATTTCAATTGGCTTGCTATATTGCTACTCACTCCATTGTATTTGCTATTTGACTTGCTATTTTAGAAAACTTGCTATTTCTCTCATCAAACTTGCTACATGTAGCAAGTTTGGTGAGAGAAATAGCAAGCCCCCTAAAATAGCAAGTCAAATAGCAAGTACAATGGAGACAACTTTTTGACAATTCTTGCTATTTTTAAGGATAGCAAGTTGGATAGCAATTACAATGGAGATGCTCTTAGCGTGTTGCTACTTGCTAGCGCAAAAGGACCGTGTTTTGCTGCGGCTTTAGCGGCGTATCCTTTTACATAGGAGAAAACCGCCACGTGAAGCTGAGGTAACGTTTGGTTTAGTTCGGTTTATATGAACTAAAGTTTAGTTTCATATCGTATATGTTTGTACATCAATTCGAAAAGTTAAACGTAAATTAATTATAAAAATAATTGTAGAATTGGATGATTATTCGCAAGAAAAATTTATTAAGCTTAATTAATCTGTGATTAGCAAATGTTTAGAGTAACATCGTATTATCAAAGTATAGCATAAATAAACTCGTTAGATTATAATCAAACTGGTACTAATACATGTGATCGTGCAAGAGAGGACCGAGCAGGTGACATTGACGGCTAGAGAATACTTGCTTAGTTGAAAAAAATATATAATGGGTATAGGTTTTTAACATACTCTATGGTGTATTAACATTAATTTTTTCACAGTACATGTCCATGATTATTAAGTTAAGGTATAAAAAAGTACATCCAAAATTTAATCCGATGATATCACATGTGTAACAAAAAAATGTGTTTATGGCTTAACTATTAATCAAATTTTATGAACAGACGGGGCACATATATATATAACTTGAGATCAATCAGTAATTTCCTTTAAAAAAATATATCTCGGTAAATCACTCCTAAATCTAAATCGTGTCACTATGTGCTCTACTCTTTCATATTTTAGGGTGTGTTTAGCAAGACTTCAGTCAGCTCTTTTGTTCTATGAAGCTAGAGCTAAGTCAAACATTTTTTCTGAAGAATAGATCCCGCTGAGAACTAAAGTAGTGAAATATGGTCTAACCAGCTTCAAGTGCTTAATTCTAACTTCAGTGTGGATTTCAGTATCAGGAACTCTACCAAACAGACCCTCAGGTAACTCTCTAAATATAGAAAAGATTGAGCTACCATAAAATTAGGGACAATATTTTGTAACAGTTGTTTAAAGAGTTGCTAGTTTAAAATTATATGGAATAAGAGGAAGGCCATTGAATATGTTATTATCCCACTCTCTAAATTTAGATGTATCTATAATAAGTTGTATCCTCCTTGAAATAAATATAGGGGAAATACATATGCATGTGTGAGAGTTAGGGGTGGGATGAAGATTGAGAAAAATAGGACATGATTTTTTTAAGCTCCCTGAATGTAAGTTTAGGATGTCTATACTTTTATATTGATGCATAAACAGGTCAACAAAACTTATGATCTTGAAAATGGCGTTCCTTATGTTTTACGTTAATTAGCTTGCTACGTGTTTTCTCATGGATAGTAATTACAACTTTTTTTTTTTTGAAGACAACCAGCAGGAGAGGCTCCTACTGTGGTCGTATATTACGTAGTGGGAAAACACAACCATGTGCTTACAACTTTCTAAAATAAAACCGGAAATTTGAGGTCTAAATGTACAACATTCTAGATAGGCATGTCTTAGATTGTTGCTAGCCAAGCTAAGATTTCAGCCTTCAGTTCAGCCTTGTATCGATGACTTTGTTGCACCATTTCCCGTTTAAACCGAGCGCACCAGCTGTCTACCGATGGCCTCGCGTTCCTGAAGATCTTTTCATTTCTGGAGAGCCATATTGCCCACGTTGCCACGATTATTATTTCTCTCACCGTTTTTTCGTGGCCGTCCGCTCTAATTGCAAGTATTTGATTATTAAGGCTTTCTCCTTGAGGCCACGCGATGCCAATCTTTCTCCAGCATTTCACAGCAAAAGTACAATCGACGAAAAGATGATATGCTGTTTCTAGCCGATGCCCTCTGCACAAGACACATTGATCTTCCCCCTCCGGGTGTAGCATCTTTTTCCTTGCCAGCATGTCTCTCGTGTTTAATCTGTCGTGTAACAACAGCCAGAAGAAAACCTTTAGCTTGTTCGCGCATCGGGCACCCCATAACCATTTGAATACTGGATGAGCAAACAGGTTCTTGAATGTATTTGCATACATATCCATCACCGCATAAGTTCCTCCCCCCCCAAATATAATGCCATGAATCTAGCACCCCTTGATTATCCCGTATTGGCGTTAGAAGCTCTTGTAGCTGATTGAATTCTAGTTCTGCTTCTGCCGACATTGGCAGATAGAATAAGTTTGATAAATCATCCTGATTTATCCCCGTTTTCACCGAACAATTCTTCCGATACGCGAATGTGTACAGCCTCGGGAATGATTGACTTAGGGGTCTCCCCGCCCAACCATCATGCCATAGCGATACCGTCGATCCTAATCCGACCGTAGGCGTGGCGATCGCCAAATATAATGTGCAAAGATTTAGGATCCCTTTCCACCATGACGATCCTTTTTTACCGTGTAAATGCGGGACCCGTCCAGCTCTACTATAGTGTTGCCCGACCAGTTCTACCCAGGGGATCCGCTCGCTGTTGTAGAATTTATGCAGGTGCTTTGTTAGCAAGGCATTGTTGTGTGCTCTGATGTTGATCACACCAAGTCCCCCTTTATCTTTCGGTCTGCAAACTTTGTCCCAGCTAATCAGCGAAAGACCGGTTGCATCTGCGTTGCTGCCACGCCATAAACATCTTCGACGCGCCTTATCAATACGTTGTGTAATTTTGACCGGCAGTTGAAACATACACATTGCATATGTGGGCAGCGCAGTTAGAATTGAGTTGACAATCTGTAGTCTACCTGCCCTAGACAGCCAGTAAGATGTTGCCATCAGCCTTTTTTCCATTCTATCCGTGATCTGAATTAAGTCTTTGCACTTTGGTAGTTTTGTTCCCAACGGCAGACCTAAATATGTTATTGGGAATTTTTCAGTTGTGCAGCCGAAGGTGCTTGCTAGCAGTTCTGCCTCTTCTTCGTTGATGTTTATAGGAATCAGACTAGTTTTTTTGAAGTTTAACTTTAACCCTGTGAATTGCGTAAACGAACTGAAACTCACTGGTAGCGATTCTTAGGCGATTCAGGGTGCGGTAGGGTGTCCGTCGCCGGGGTGTGGCCGCCGGCCACCCTAGCGACGGGGGGAGGTTTAGGCAGGGGAGTTTAGTTGGACTCCCCGAAGGTAACTTTTTCTCGCGATTGGTTTCCTGGTTTCCATGCGTCTTCTTGAGGAGCCTAGTCGGGGGGCCCTCTGGCCGCTTCTTGAGCTAGATTTTGATCCCGCGCTTGCGGCGCTTGTGTCTAAGTGGGACTTCACCCCTGGTCGGAAATTCCAGCAGTTGGTTTTCTCGCGTTTTTGCTCCTCGGTTCATCATCCGGCTTCTGTTCCGGAGGGTTCTTTCTTGCTGTTGGTGGTGTTTCGCCGCTTTACTTTTCGGCTTTCGGAAGCTTCGGTCAGCCTTGCCCTGCATGCGTGCTTGGGAGGTGCCCCAGCAGGTTTTCATGTTCGATCCATCTCTCATAACAGTTTTAGGGTTTCAGTGGCCTCCAGAGAAGTTGGGTTGCTCATCTCCAGAATTAAACGTTTCTCCTCAGCAAACTTTGAATTGTTCTTTCATCTTTGGCGTGATGGGGTCCTGATTGGCGTTTAGAAGAAAATAGATGGCTACGTGAAGAAGAAGCCTCTTGGTTGGTTCAACGCAAAGCTGCACGCTCGAGCTCGTTCACTGCTCCTGCATGCGCACCTCGCAGTAGGCAGATTAGGGTTCGAACAGCGAAGCGGGTATCCTTTTCAAACTCTCCAACGGTCTTCAAATTTTTTGCTGATGAGCCAGTCGGGGCTAAGGTTTCGAGGGGAAATGGCAGCGTGCACATTTTAAAAAAAGACTCTTTTCTGGTGGGCTCAATGCCAGTTCCTCTACTCCAGAATGCAAAGTCTTCAGCTTTGGGGCAGCCATTAACGTGCAGAGCTTCTCATACGAAGCAAGGATTTGAGTCTGAGAGGAGATCCTTTACCCACCGCCGCACGGCTCGCAACACATCTAATCACATTATTGCTGCTAGTGCAGCTTTCTCTAGGCTCCGCAACGCTATGTCACTTCAAAATCCTAGGGGGCAGAAAACAGATTTGCAATCGATGGAAGCTAAGCTCACCCCAAGAAGGCTCTGTGCGGTTCATAGGGTTCATCATACACCGGATTCTGAGATCTTTTTCCCTTGCCTCAAGCTAAGGTGGATTCCGAAAGTAGTATCTCCTAAAGTAGCAGAAGTGTCTTCTTCCACAGCCATAGTACCCTTCGTCCCAGCTCAACCCAAATCTAGCTCGCAGTGCTCTTCGACCTCACCTCAAGAACCGATGGCCAACTTCCCGATGGATCCGCTGGCCTACGTCCCAAGAGGAGGGGTTCTGCTGGACGGTGGTGGCGAGCTAAGGAAGGCCAGGAACTTTGTTTCCCTAGCCGGCCAGCACATTAGGCTGAACGAAGATCTTGCCATCGCTAACTGTGACCTCAATCTCACGGCCTTGGAGCGCCACGAGTTCCTGATGCTGATTCATCACCACCTGACTCAAGTTCTACGCCTACAAGTACTCAGGTATGGTGTTTACCCCTTCGGATTAGGGTTCTTCAAGATGGGTACCCTATTTCAACGAGATAGTATTGTCAACAATGGGCCACACTGGATAGGTGATCAGTTAGTGTCTTTTGTCAAGCATGATGAAGGGGTAAATTTTAGGAACTCTCCGGCAACGAGAGTGGTTTGGGTTATGTTCCTTAACTTTCCATTAGACTTTAAAGCACTGCATTTTCTGGAGCAAATAGTGGCTTCATTTGGAAAACTTTTATACTGGAATCCAGAAGATACAAGTCTTTGTAGAGTCATTCTAAAGGTGCTTGTTGATCAAACTATAGACATCCCAAGAAGTATAACGGTTAAATCGTGTCACTCAATGGACGGGGATGGACGTTCTTGGACATTCCCGGTCTATATCATTAGCAATGAACTAGCAGACGGTTTCCCGGCCGATGAAGATGAATTACCCCAGAATGGTGGCAATCCGCACCCTTTTAACGGGGAGGTTTTTCCGGGTGAACCTAATTGGGTGCAACAGTGGGCAAATGATCAGATGCTGCATGCTGGCTTTCATAATGAAAACATGGTCGACCAACCGAATCCGAGGCAGGAACACATGGTCAATCCGGATGAAGACTTACCGCAATGGGAGCAATGGCCGAATCAGAACAATGAAGCTCAGCAAGTGGCACCTCAGCAGGAAGAAGTTAGCATGGAGGTCTCAGGATTGTCAGTGGGTTTTACCAGTGGCTCAACAGCAGCTTCGGGTAGCAACACAAGTGGACCAGCAGCACCGCAGAATACAGTCACTGGCATACCAAGAGCTCTATCTCCTTCGATAATACCACGCCCAGCTATCAGACTAGTGTACAGCCGTCGTCAGCGCAATACAACTTCTGATAATATCAACATTGATCTGTCAGCAAGCGCAACTCAGTCGGTAAGTCTCTCAAATCTAGGCTTGAGACGTAGCGAACGTATTAAAGCTCGCCTACAAGGCTTTAAAGAGCCACAATTTTTCTTCAAACAGCCTAACAGTTTTTCCCAGGGTTCACAGAAAAAAATTGACAAGGGGAAAGGCATTATGCTGCCAGGGCTCCCGTCCATTCATGATCTTGAAAGTGCCAGTAAAGATGGTAAGTTATATGCAGAGCTTACGATAACTCAGATTACACACACTGCAACCCACTATTGTGGCCTCATTGCAGATCAGGTGGGCTTGAACGAGCTGACGGCGCAGGCCGGTACAAGCACTCAGTTAGTTCCAGTGCGCACCAAGGCGATCGAAGATGAAGAACATGCAGAGTAACAGGCCGGGAGATGTCAGAGGGAGAAAGGGAGGTGCTGATCAGAGGGTTTTTTGTGGTTTAATCATGCCCCCATGCTATGTTAAGACTTCCTGTTATGATATCGTTATCCCAATATGGAACTTGCTGGTTGATGTAGTTTGCCAGCCTACATTAAGAACTCTTATTATCCTGCTTGTATTCAACTACTATTTAAGCTGTCCTGTCAGATATTCGCACTTGGCTCTCGCTCTTTGTCACTTGGTGGCGAAATGTGTTACTTACCACGTTAGCTATCATGGGGAAAAAAATTAAATGGGGCATTCTGAACTGGAACATTAGGGGGCTAAATGCAAACACCAAAAGATTAGCAGTAAAATCGTTACTTCTTAACAAAAGGTACTCCATCTTTTGCTTACAAGAAACCAAACTGGATCAAATTGAAAATTCAACAATGAGAAGCATAGCACCAAGACGTTTTGACAAATTCGCTTTCTCGCCCTCCAATGGAGCTTCCGGTGGGATTCTGATGGGCTGGGTGGGTTCACGCCTCAAAGGCAACGTTATTTCGTGCAACAATTATCATCTAACTGTACAATTCTGCTCAATCTCGGATAATCAGACATGGTACTTGACTACAATTTATGGTCCCTGTCGGCAACCTGAAAGAGAGCTATTCTTTGACTGGTTAGAAGAAATAAATTTCTCACAACAACGGGATTGGATGTTATTGGGAGACTTCAACCTTATGCGATCGGTGGAAAACAGGAACAAGCAATGTTCACACCATTATGCAAATTCGGCACGTTTTAATGACTGGATCAACGACAACAATCTATGCGAGATCCCTTTAAGGGGGAAAAAATATACATGGAGCAACATGCAAAAAAATCCGCTGCTGGTTCAATTAGATTGGTGCTTCACATCACCTAACTGGACAACCATATTCCCGAACACATCGTTCACAGGTATGGACAGATTCGTTTCCGACCATGTCCCGTGCTTAATAGAGGTTACTTCGCAAATAAGGAGACCAAGTATGTTTAGATTTGAGAATTACTGGATTGATAGGCCGGGTTTCATGGAAGTGATTCAGGAATCATGGGTAGGCTTTAATCATCAGGCTAAAGACGAGGCCGAGTTAATAGCAACAAAAATAAGACAAGTACAGGAAAACTTGAAGAAATGGTGTGTGAAAATGAGTACCATGGACAATTGGATAAAATCATGCCACATAGTAATCCTAGCTCTGGATAGGTTTGAAGAACACAGGCAACTCAACATCTATGAATACAACTTCAGAATTATCCTACGAAATCATGTTGAAAAACTGATCGCTCACAAACACACCTACTGGAAACAAAGATATACGGTGCGATGGACTCGTCTCGGCGATGAAAACACAAAATTTTTTCACGCAGCAGCAACGGAAAGGATGAGGCACAATGTGGTTTCAACCCTGAAAAACGATGAGGGGCGTGTGGTAAGTTCACATAAGGAAAAGGCTATACTATTAAGAAAGGAGTTCATGACTTGAATAGGAAGATCGGACAATCTATCTCATGATTATCAAGCCCCTATCACTTTCAGAAATGTCGAAAATCTCGAAAGACTAATTATACCTTTTCAAACGAAGGAGATTGATATGGCTTTAGCAGGGATGCCTTCGGATAAAGCACCGGGTCCAGATGGTTTTAACAATAAGTTCTACAAAGTAACATGGCAGATTATAAAAAATGACTTCTATAAGCTGTTATCAGGGTTTCATACGGGCATAGTGGATCTCACACCTTTAAATGACGCAATTATTACACTAATACCCAAAACGGCCAGCCCAGAAACAACAAATGACTTCCGTCCTATATCATTAGTGCAGTTTGCTATCAAGCTAATCACAAAAATACTAGCAAACAGATTGCAACCTTTCATGCCGCAAATCTCACATATCAACCAGTATGGCTTCATCAAAGGACGCTCCATTCAAGATTGCCTGGCATGGTTTTATGAATTTAATCACTGCTGCCATAGATCAAAGAAGCCAGTGGTGCTACTGAAACTGGATTTTGAGAAAGCTTTTGACAAAGTGGAGCATACAGCCATTTATTTTATGCTGGAAAGACTGGGTTTCCCGCCGCTATGGATCAATTGGATGAAGTCAATCCTGCAATCGGCGAGTGCGGCTGTCATCTTAAATGGATCAGTGGGTAGATATTTCAAGTGCGAAAGAGGAGTTAGACAAGGTGATCCCCTGTCACCGTTGCTATTTGTAATTGTTGGGGAGTTACTACAAATTATAATAAACTCGGCATGTGCTCAAGGCATCCTAGAGGCCCCAGACTGTCACAATCAAGAGGATTTCCCTATAGTTCAATACGCAGACGATACGATCATTTTTGTCAAAGCGACAGCAAAAAACATTTTCAACCTGAAAGGGCTGATAAACTCGTTTACGTAATTACAACTTATTACAAGGCAAAACCGGTAAGTGTCAACATAGACTTAACACATATATACAATGTTTTCAAAACTTTCAAGGTCTCATTCATTCATTGGGGTCTAGTACTGTTGGTAGTCACAACATTATAATCTCCATCGTGTTTCATTTTACATGCTTTTATGTTAGATGCCACAATCTATTCAAGTTCAAAAGAAATGCAAGCCACATTACACACATACAATTGAAAGGTTTAGTGATATAGTACTGTCCTCTAGCTATATAACATGATCTTAGAACTACGGTTTCGTTTATTAATTTACAAGTTCCATAAAAGTTCGCAAGGAATTTCTGAGAGAGGAGACATCAAGGTGTTTGGGACTGCTCCGTGCAAGACTTCAGCAGTTTATTCACGTCGAAGAAGCTCCACCTCTCAATTTACAGCAAAACACGGATATGCTTGATGTGAATGTAGTGTGAACTTGCTTGCCAGCGTCTTTTTTGGGCTTCAGTTAGTTTCACTTCTAGATTTGGTTTGGTTGTCTTGGTGGGATTGTCTCTGTGTAAATGTGAAATGTGCTAGTTAAAGGGTGGCTGGAGCAATTCTCCTGAGTTTATTTTGCTTTGGCGTCGGCGATGTTCCCGACCAAAACACTTGATGTTTTACTTATTCTGCTTTCAATATAAAACGGTGCGCCTGTGATGGTTGCCTTTTCTAAAGAAATAAATAAAGAAGAATGTTCGTCTAGCTAGCATGGTTCACGCCGTAGCGTTGACTGATGTAGCATGTCGTCCAACCGTTGTCACTTGGCATCTACGGGCTTCTCTTATTGTGGCTTCTAATGCTCAAGTGACATCCAATTGTATAACTCGGATTTTTGTATGATTTGCATGATTTGACTATTTTTCCATGAATATTCAGTAAAATGTGTGTTTTCAAAGGAGTCATTGGCATCTATATTTTCGGGGAAATATCCTGTGCAATCTGCAATCGTGCAATCGTGCGATCTGGTGCATCCAATAAGGATCTTGATTGGATGCACCAGATCGCACGATTGCACGATTGCAGATTGCACAGGATATTTCCCCTATATTTTCAACTGATTGCAAAGCATATGCTTGACATGGAGTTGGTAGCACGTTATGCTTCAGTTTTATGGTCATATCTGTGGCTACAGCTTTAAGATGAAGCTATGAATTGGTAGTTCCACAAAATATGTATGTTAGAGTTGAAACTCTAATTTTTATTTAGCAAAAAATAAGTTTATTCACAAGTATTACTCTAATATTTTTTAAAGTTACGAACTTCTAGCCCACCTCATGATTCTCCTTAGAATATCTTAGAATAATCGAGATTATAGCATAATCCAATTATTGAATAAGTAAAATGATGAGTAATTTTGATTATTAGTTATATTAGTGATCACGTTTATTACTTAAATTGACTATAGTATATTTAATATGCAATTTACTTACACTTTAAGCATAAACCGCTAGTAAATTGTCTTCCAAGAAGCCTACAACTAAAGTAAGGGGTTGTTTGGCTTCCCCGTGCTAAAATTTAGCGCATATCACATCGGATGTTCGGATACTAATCAGAATAACTAAACATGAATTAATTATAAAATTAATTACAGAACTTCTAGGCTAATTCACAAGATAAAACTATTAAGCTTAGTTAATCCATCATTAGTATATTTTTACCGTTGCACTACATTGTCAAATCATAAACTAATTAGGTTTAATAGATTTGTCTCGCGAATTAGTCTATGAATTCTGCAATTAATTTTTTAATTAGCTCACAATTAACCAATGTGACAGAGTCTAAACTTTAACCAGAAAACCAAATGGGGCGTAAATAATAGACAGTTCTTAACCGTTGCCAAGTCGTTTTCCATTGCTCTCCTCGACCTGGACTTCGACAGTCTGCACCTTCGTCTACACTTTGGACAGTCACACTACGGGACACGTGCCGTTTTCTGCAGGCATTTCATCTGCGTCACTGCGTGCAAAAGCAACCGTGAGAAGAAAGCCAGCTCGGCGGCGATGACCGTACTATACGGCCTGGTTCCTTTAGATGACTGTACTATATGGCCGGGTTTCTTCAGAGTCTAAACTAAATTAAACTTTAGTCTTTTCCTTTCCTTTTTAGAGAACTAAATTTTATTCTCTCCTGTTCAGTTCTAAAGACTAAAGAACTAAAGGAGAGTGGGGACTAAGAGTTACTTTTAGTCCCTTTTAGCAAGGTTTTGAGACTAAAAGGCTAAAGTTTAGGGACATGTTTAATAATTTAGGACTAAAATTTATGGTAATTCAGAGACTAAAGTTTAGTCTAAAACAGCCCCATTGGACGGGCAAAGCGGCGCCCAGAAACGGGCGGTTGGTGGTAGTGGTGTGTGATACATACATGCACAATTCTCCCGGCGTCCATGTGGTGGGTAGCGTACGTGTACATTCTTTATTAATTGTGATCACCAACCATGCACACATACATACCTAACATTCCGGCACAGATTGGTCTGCAATGGTAATCACCGCTAATCAGATTAATTATCATAACGATGAGGGGTCACCGGCGCACCAAACCTCGAGTACAGACGTTGTTAATCACACTAGTGCTGTGAGCCTGTGATCCTATGCACTTTCCCAATGATCTCCACTAATTGTTACTTCTCTCAGACTATTTACTGGGTGGATTTCATAATATTGTTTTCTCGAAATACACATCAGTTTTGCAACTGAATGAAATAACCTATTACAATGGAGAGTTTCATTTCACTATTTCATAAGCTAACCAGTATAATTAAATGCAATCAGCTCTCATGAAATATCCTCTCTCTAATGAAATGATTTGGCCTCTCAGTTGGCGTTTCATTTCGTTTCATCCGTCTTGAAAACGAGTTAGCACAATGTCATGATGATGACACTACTCTCTTCTCTTCCCTCATTAATTGAATGTTATGTTAGCAAAAAATCTGATATCATGAAACCCCATTGTGAATAGTCTTAGTAATAGTAAGCAAGATCAAGAATTCAAGATCATCTAACTTCATAGCTGAAGAAAAAGACTTATAATATTAATGATTAATCGGTGTACAAATGATTTCATTAATGATTAAGAACAGAAAGATTCATAGATCATTTGCAATTACAATGGCGTACTTGTTCGATGCTTGTGTCGATGCTTTTCCTACCAAGCGTACTACTATCCTGCTATCTGAGACTGAAAGATTGGAGCTTTGGATAGGTGGGTGAGGAAGAAATGGCCGCAAGAACCTGGACAGCGGTGGCGGCGGTGGCCTCCATTTCATGGCTCCGGCGGTGGCAACGCGGCAGCGGGCAGCTCCTCCACCACGGGCGGCGAGGGCTTCACCTCCCTCCTGACGACCCGGCGAGGCGGGCCTCCCGCGCCGCAGCACCACCGGCGCGCCAGCCTCCCGCAGTCGTACAGCTCGTCGGGCCCGGCGGCGGCGTGCCGCGCGCACACGCGGCCGAAGACGCAGGACATCAGGGTGAGCACCAGGACCGCCGCGAGCACGGCGAAGAACGTGCCTAAGGAGAGCCCCGACGAAACGTGATGCGCCGCCGCCGTGGCGCCCGCGGCGGCGACGGAGCCCTGGTACTGGTAGCCCGGCTGCAGGGGCGCCGTGACCGCCGTCGTCGTCGGAGGCGGCATCGACGTCACGGTGGTCGTCGCCATTCTCGCATCCAGAGGAGACGCCTGCGTGGGATGGGAGCACGAATGTCTATTGAGTATTGATTGACTGGCCGGTGACGGACCTCATTCTCATTCTTTTTTTTTTAAAAAAAATAATGGAGATGATCATTCTAATTCTAATCATCTAATGCGAGTGTTGTGAAATATGGCAAAGACTAATTTTCATTTTGGATCCTCTTTTTACCAAAATTTCACACTTCACTCATCAACTTATATTTTTATCCCAGACCCTCTTTCTTACCGTTTCATATTGGACCTTTTTTGAACAATGTCGTGTTATCTTCAGTAGCAGAGCACATTAAGCTGGTAGTGGATGCATAAGTAGAGTGGTCAAGGAAGCTATCACAGTGACAAATTGAGCTTGAATTTTATACTAGATTGAAATTTAAAAGTGTCCAAAATAAAACCAAAAGGTAATAAAAGATGGTCCAAAGTAAATAAATACTGTAGATTATAGAGTGTACAAGATCAAACTTTGATAAAAAGAAGAGGTACAAACCTATATGGCGGCCCATAATAACTTGCCTGAAAGTTGGAACTGTGCCTAGCTAGATGGCCCAGAACAAGAGTAGTACAAGACCAGAAACATCTCGCTGATACATGTGAAGATTTCAATGATTAATTTCCCTACCATTTTCCATATGAGTAATACAAGTATACAACCACAAGCTTTTGCTGATACTGCTGGTCAGTCAGATCACATGCCACGGGAGATCATATCTAGCGACTGAATCTATCTAGGGATGCATCAGATTACGAGATGTGTCATTGCTGTTCTTGCGTAAGATTGAAGAATGATCCGCCCACGAATTCGGTAGCTCGGTTTACTTGGATGACGGCGCCTTGTGTTGTAATGAAATTTTGTTGGTTTTAGAATAAAAAAAACCTACTAGCTCTTTGCCCTGACGCAAAGCAACCACACATTACGATCTTGATTCTCTACTGGCCTTTTTTTAAGACTAACAACAGCGATCAAAACGCATTCTTTTTCGTTCCGTCGAATGCAAATTTTTTGTTTGTCTGACGAGGAAGGGATGCATGTTTCCGGAGAGAAATCGGCTTAGGGAACAGGGACCAGTAGCAGCAGCAGGGTTGTTGCAGAAAACGCTCGATAACAGCATGCCAAAACATGTGTGTCTTACTGGCTTTTTCCGAGGCGTGCATGCGTTGCTTCCTTGCATGGCTTAGGACGAAACTTTAGTGCAAGAAACACCTAGCTAGCTAGTTGTCGCCTGTATGTTAAGGGAGGAGAGCGATGAGCAATGAGTTGGCTTGAAAGAATCAACGAAACCGATCCGTCAAGTCACTCGAGCTTCTGCTTCCCAAGCAACCTGGTTGAGAGTTGAGACCTCCGCCTCGATCACTCATCCAAGCAAGCCATGCAGTTAGGCTTAGTCATAGGCGGCTAGCTGCTAAGCTCGTACGTCTCAGATCCTCTTCGATCTTCAATTCCCCTCCTCCATGGCTCCATGCATGCACTACTCGCCATCGGTGGATTACTCATCTGCGCGCGGCTGCGCTAGCTGCCCACCGGTGTGAGTATAGTAGTCTGCCTCCGGTCGCCGACCGCCGACACCGGCGATGTCGTCATCGTCGTGCGCTGGGGAGGCCGGCCTGGTGGCCATGGACTGCCTTGTGGTGTGCTGTTGCTGCCCGTGCCTGGTGCTGCAGATCACCATGTTCCTCTTCGTCGGGCTGCCGAAGAAGGTGGTCGTCAGGTCGAAGAGGATCATCCTGCGGAGGTGGCACAGGAGGAGATCAGCGGCGGCGGGGAAGAGAGGGTTCAGCGAGGTCCCGGCTGGCGTGATGAAGCTGGATCCGGACCTGTTTGACGACGACGAATTTGAAGGTGCATTCAGCGATGATAACGGCTGGAAAGAGAGGTGCTTCGCCGTCGACGACGATGGCGGCGGCGGTGACGGCGTGTGGGAGACGTTGATCGAGCAAGAGGGGCTCTTCTGGTTCGGGAGCTTCTGGGGCCCGCCGGAGCAGGCAGATCCGGAGTTTGGAGACGAACACCTGCACCCAGGCTTGAGGCTACCTCTAGTTCTAGAGAGAGCGTATGACTAACAAGCTTAGGAGCGAGCAGAGACAGTTCAATTGAAGCTTAGGTTTTTAGCCAAGGATTGTTCAATGAGTTCTTACATCCTGTTAATGCGGTCATAATATGTACATATTGCGATGGACTGTCGAATGGGATACAAATAAATAAAAGGCAACATTATAAGTATGTGCATAGTCTATAATATACACATGGTACTTTTGGGGAAATGTTTCCACCCGGCCTAACAGCGACTAACAACTGCTTTTAAACGAAACATCAAACGAAGTCTCGAGACGAAGCCTGAAGCGGAGCTCAAGATAAATACAAGACAAAGCCCACCCTTCGGGATGAAGAGGCTTCGACATTGTTAAAACCATTTAGATGTGACGTTTATAACCATATGCTAAAAGGACAATCTGAAGTAGTATATATAACTTCGGATTTGTTCTTACCGAATTACATACCCATACAAAAATCATTATATACATTGTAATAGTTTGTTTGATGTAAAGGATAACTTCGTATTAATCTATTGTAATTTTACCTATAAATATCTTTTCTTTACAAGGTATAGGATATTGAATACTCATCATACTAATCAATACAGTCTATATTCAAAGGTTATTATTTAGAATGAAGGCCTCAAATCTAGCCTAAACCTTTAGCAATACATCTCAGACCATTCGAGGTTCAATTTCACTTAAACCTGTTACGAAATTCTGTATTCCGTGGACGACTACTAATCTCGAAGAGACGTAAATTTTTCTTCTGTACAGTCAATCACCTTCAGCATGCAAACTCGGCGCTTAGCTTGATTTGTGTTTTTCAGGTGACTTCGAATTCAAATTCAGTACTCGATCTGGTTAGCTAGCTAGTTCTTAGTTAAAGGCGCACGTCATTTGTGTTGTTCTCACCCGAGTTGCACACGCGCGGTGGATGCAGTCGATCTTGTCTCGGTCCATCGATCTTTCTCTAGATATATATATAGTAGATGCATGACCCCGACAAGCAAGCGACTGCAAGTCTCTACAACGACCAGCATGAACACATGATGATTGGATCGTATCGCGCCCCACGCATCAGGTTATCGTCGACTCCAAGTTAATCAAGGAAAACGAACACGAATGGGTGTACCCATTGATCCCTCCACGCGGTAATACAGCCGCGATCTCAGGCTTTGGCTGGATGCTCGCATTCCCAGCAGCTCCGCGCCGACACACGTCAATCTCGGTCACACGAGTTCGATCGGCAGAAGAGAAGAAGCAATTTTCATCTCATGATCCCATGCATATGCCCATTGATCACTTGACCAGTGGCGTATCAGCACTAATTAAAAGTAGCCAAGTAATCCTTGACTGTCAGTATATCTATCAGCAGTCGTCCATGGGTAACAATGGCAAGAGATAAAACACCTAGATGGTTGAATATACGGAAATAAATTTTGTGGGCCATAGGTGCAGCGTGTGCGACCTTCAACGAAATGATGCCACGTGAAAGCTACTAGCTCGGTGCTGGGTCTCCGAACGCCTGCCGCCGCGGCGCCGCTGCCCTGACGTTGCCGCCCGCCGCCCCAATAGACACCGCCGAAACCGTCGGTAGCTGTGCCGCCGCCGCCCCACGCGACGCCAACAAAGCTGTCCGTAGCCGCTACGCCGCCTCCAACTGGTAGTCCCTCATCTCGTCGTCCGATGCATGCGTCAGAGCTTCCACGGCCCGTGCACCCATCATTCATATAATTTATTTCCTTAATATAACCGTACCTATATCTAATTCAAGAGAAATATATGTATATTCTCGCCAATTGTTTTTTACTCTAACCGTGTAGGTATTTAATTCTCTAACCCCCTCATTAGCTAGCCAGACATCAATAAGAGTTAACCTATTAGAAATAGAGGTGACGTGTTACACATAAGATAATACTGTCAAAATAAGATAAGAAGATGTTAGCATGTAAGACGGGGCTACACTCCATAAGTGAAATTGGATAAGTGTGATGTAGGAAAAATGAGATTAGTGGACAACAAACCGATTTAAGGAGTGAGGGAGCCACCTATTTAGATTTATGAAATCCTGAGACGCTATACCATAATATAAGGGCATTCTCAACCAAGAAACCATCCAGTAGTTTCTATACATACCATGTCATTAAGAAACTACTCATATAAACTTACTCTCACAATGCATGGTTTCTTGTCTCTATTTATTTTTTCATCTTTTGCCCAATCATAAATAAGTGGGCACCATATATAAAAAGTATTACACTCTCCCAATACATGTAGAGTGGTTTCTTCATCTTTGGTATTAGTGATAGAAACCATTTCTTGTATGAGAAATCATTTTCTCAACTTTTCTCCTCTTTCCTCATTAACTCTTATGCCACATCAGATTTTTGCTTATGTGGACTGCTATTTAATGCTATAGAAACCATCCTAGTCATTGCATTATAGATGCACTAATAAACGAGTATAGATATCAATACCAATTTATTATGTATTTAAACGTTCTACTCTACTACTATTTTTTCCAATTTTATAGCCACGCACACGAGTCTCACGTACCACGCGTATGCGCCCTGCGCATGACATGGTGGTGCCGCTGCCGTGTGTACCGATGGGTCTTGCGGGCTTTGCGGCCGGTACGCGTTTGCACAACAAGCGTTGTCGTGGCAGAAACCGCTCTCCCCCCACCCCCCCCCCCCCCACGCCGCACCGCTCGGCGCTCGCCTCCACGCACCCCGCGCGCGCACGCAAAACGACGCGCGCCACGCCGCGAACGCCCAGGCGCGACCAGCGCGGCCGCGGAGTCGGGACACCGAAACGGCGAGCGGCGTCCGCGGCTCCGCGCGCGTCGACGCGTCGTGTACCGAAAGAAAGCGGCAGGACCGACCGCCCAGGCAAGGGCAAGCAACCCAGCCACCCAGGTCAGCGGGGCGCCTCGCGATTCGCGCAGCCAGCCGCCTCCGCCTAGCGTGGGCCCCGCGAACCTCCTCCTTCCTCCACTGTCGTCTCACTCGGCCGCCCTCTCCGTTCCGTGTCACGCGAGCTGGCCAGCCAAGAAGGCCCAACCCTCCCACGCACCACACCTCCTACTAGCTCGCCGGCCTCGACTCGTTGATGGATTGCTCCGTCCGAGCCCGCATCCGGAACCCGTGCCGCCCAGCCTCCCACCTCGCCGGCGACGGGCGGCGCCGCCTGGCCGCGTACAGGTTGTCCTCCCGGCCCGTGGCGTTGGCTGCGGCTGCGGCGGCGGAGACGAAGACGGGGCCGAGCGGCGCCTCCTTCATCCGGCACCACCTCAAGAGCCTTGCCCCGTACCAGCCCATCTTGCCCTTCGAGGTAGCACTCTCCCCACGGTTAGATGGCTAATTGCTAATTTGATCGTCATGTGTGTTGTGGGAAGTAAAAGACTGCACCTTTCCCGTGCATGCCAAGTGTTCGTGGAAATGCCCCGAGGCTCTGTGCTTCTGTACTGGGAAAGACATTTAGCACACGAAGAATATTGGAACTATCTAGCAGTACCGCTATGTTTACTATTGATTCTGTAGTGCACTTATAGCTTACAGTGGCTTTGCGGTTCTCTGAAATCTGGAACTCTTCTGGCTAGGTGCTATCTGCGAAGCTTGGGCGTAAACCAGAGGATATAATCAAGCTGGATGCAAATGAGAATCCATATGGTCCACCCCCGGAGGTGAGTACTTGTAGAGTTGTAGTACTCACACAAGAGTTAGTCATAGTCTGATAACCTCTACCTCAAATACTTGAATTCTTGAGTCTTGAAACAAGACATTCCTAAGAAGCAGTAGTTTGACCAGGACAACTGGAACTATTCTATTTTAAGAAGCAATTCTAAAAATTCAACTCAAAACAGTAGTATATTAGAATTAGATGCTTTTGAGCTTGTGGTAGAAAATTAATACATCTATAAATGGACAGCAGAAGGGATGGATTCTCATTGTACATGTACATGATTTATACCTAATTTCTATGTAATGCATATATCTGTCTGTACAGGTAGCCAATGCATTAGGAAATTTAAAATTTCCCTACGTGTACCCTGATCCTGAAAGCCGTCACTTGCGTGCTGCTCTTGCTGATGATTCTGGTCTTGAATCTGAGTACATACTTGCTGGCTGTGGTGCAGATGAACTAATTGATTTAATCATGAGGTTAGAGTGTAGTTTGTTTTGTAGCAGAGTTTTGTTAGAGAATTTTCATTTCAGAGTTGAGTAACCACCTAGTTTGAATGATGCAAATGCAGATGTGTACTTGAACCAGGTGACAAAATTGTTGATTGCCCTCCAACTTTCACAATGTATGAGTTTGATGCATCAGTTAATGGTGCACTTGTGATCAAGGGTAGGTAATTCTTTCTTGAGCTTTATTTTTATTTGTTGAGCCTTCTATGATATCTTAATTTGGCGTGCACTTCTTCTGATCCTGATTTGATATGTTTCACCATTCTCTGATGTAGTTCCAAGACATCCCGATTTTTCTCTAGACGTTGCACAGATTATCAAAGTGATTGAACAGGAGAAGCCAAAATGCATATTTCTGACATCTCCGAACAACCCAGATGGCAGGTATACCTTTCTCATGCAACAGCAGGATTGTTCTGGTTGTATATTGGCCAGATTTTATACTTTACTGAATCGTCTTATTTCTATTTGTCAGCGTAATCAATGATGACGATCTTTTAAAGATCCTTGATCTTCCAATACTTGTAGTGCTGGATGAAGCATATATTGAGTTTTCAAGTCTTCAAACAAGGATGTCATGGGTTAAGAAGCATGACAATTTAATTGTTCTCCGTACATTTAGCAAACGAGCAGGTCTGTGCTTTCTGTTTGTCATTTTTTCTGGCCTGCAGGCTACGTCACACTTCACTTGTTTTCTCATGGTACTGCACAGCGATAATTGATATGTGACTAGGATTTCTATCTGTCCTTGGATAAGTTTATTTTTTACGCTACTGCATTATTGTGTGACGACCAGACATTGCTAAGAGTGTTGTTAAGAAAACTAGTGTATTTTCCTGCACAATTTTGTGTGGCACTAGATTAGAGTTTATTTGAAATCAGAATTTGATTTAATATACAAGTATAGTTTCAGTTTCTATAAATACTATAAGTAGAAGTATATTTTGTATACAACTTTAGCGTTCAATCTCCACCGTTATAATCTGTAGTTCTGTAATTAACGTGGTAATTGCTAAGCCTTCAGAGCAAACATGGTCACACGGTGGCCCCTTTTCAGGTTGTCTTAATAATATAATAGAATATCAGCTATGCAGTTATGCTTATATTGCTAACTCATTTAGCTGAACCATGATAATTTTTAGTTATTAACATGGCTTTGTCTGAGCAAATTAATTGAAGTCACTTTTTCCACACAACATGAACCAAAAAAGAAATCTCATTACAAGTTATCTATGATGCAGGTTTAGCAGGGCTTCGTGTGGGTTATGGAGCATTTCCTCTAAGCATAATTGAGTATATATGGAGGGCCAAGCAGCCCTACAATGTTTCTGTGGCAGCAGAAGTTTCAGCATGTGCTGCGTTGCAGAACCCAACTTATTTAGAGGTATATGTTTTGCAAACATATTATTAATGTAACTTCTGTTTACCAATTTGGCATTGGCTAACTCTGTGCTTGCGTTGAACATTGCATTCTTGAAGAGAGTGAAAAATCTTCTAGTACAAGAGAGGGAGAGGCTGTACAATCTTCTCAATGAAGTACCATTCCTAAAACCATTTCCCAGCCATTCCAACTTCATTCTCTGTGAGGTCACATCAGGAAAAGATGCGAAGAAAATAAAGGTTTGCACTGCTTATTAGCCTTTTTCTGCTTTATTCTTTGCTGTTATTCTGAGGTGGAAAAATGCCAAATTGGAAGTTATTGTGTTTAAGATCGTCACTATTCATATTTTGCAAGGAACTGTTTCTGATTACGTTTAACAATATAATATCTGCAGCATCATTCACATAATTTTGATCAAAACATTTTCAGGAAGACCTTGCAAAGATGGGTGTGATGATCCGCCACTACGACAGGAAGGAAATGAAGGGATATATTCGTATTTCAGTTGGCAAACCAGAGCATACCGATGCTCTAATGAAAGGCCTCAAAGCACTTCAACTGTGAGACTATGCCGTGTTTCTGACGGAAAAACCGAAATACTTAACTATGTATGTACCCGTGGTGGTGCACTAGATGCAGCCTCTCAAATAGAGGCCGCATTCATCTAAAACAATAAGCCAATAAGCTGCGTCAGCCAGAGTCAATTACATGTTTTCTGGGAGTATAATCTAACGGCAAACTTTTTAATTGCTTGTGATCTAACGAGTCTAAACATCTCATGCATTTTGAATGCCGTAGACTGATCGTCAGTGGGAGCAGTTTCAAGCTTCAGAAACTCCGCCTTCTAGGTTGTCGATCCCAGCATGAAAACTCTCGAGACATATGGATAACCATGTGTAACTGGAAACAATTAGCCAACAATTTAATTACATTTACGTACTGTTTTTATATTCATTCTGGGATCTAGCAGGTCGCTTCAGGCACCGCATTTGATGATACTTTTCGTGTCCTATCGAGGCTAAACCCCATCACATCAAAAAGCACGATTTTTTCCAGGTGAGCAAAAGATGCAAGTTAGACGCGGCAGCCAGCAGCATAACACGGTGCATCCGGACACAAGCAAAGCAAATAACTTTGCAAGGACCCCGTCATGTAGCAGCCTCTTCTCGGATCGCCTTCGCAGTTCGCAATGCGAAGAGTGTGAAAGCATCACGCTAATTAGGTTATATTTCTCAACGATTGCATGCACAAATGACGCATTTGGCAAATGTTCCAATCTTCGTCGAAAAGCGAAGCTTGTTCTTCGGAAATCGCCTCAAAATCTTCAAGAAAGCTTTTTTTTTTTTTATCCATAGGGCGCTGTGAGGGAATTGCATAATTTTATCCGTTTGGAGTCGTCGGAGAAATTGCATAATACGAAAGGGCCCCTCGCCTTTTCGGAATGCACATACCACGGCTGCCTCTCCTCCTCAAGATCGGCGCCGCGATCGCCGCCGGCGTGTTGGCGCTCATTGTCGCGGCAGGACTCCGCCGGGATGACGCCGTCGCGTCACTTCGGCGGGAGATTCGAGATACGGTCTCTGCCCTCGTCGCCAACGAGGACGGCAGTGCTCAGGGCAAGGGCGAGGGCGACGACGAGGCCCCGCCGCCGTCAGTGCTGATCACGGGGTTCCGTGCCCACGGGAAGAGCTCCCTGGTGAACACGGCGTGCCGCGCGCTCGCGGCTGAGGAGGGCCCGCTGCTGCTGCGCGCGGAGGCGTCCCCGCCGGGCGGTGGGTCCGACGGCACGAGGAAGCTGCGGAGGGTGAGGTCGGTGCTGTCCGGGGTGGAGGGTGACATCGGGACGGATGACGCCGTGGTGGAGCTTCTCGACGCGCCGCCGCTCCCCGAGGCCGCGAGGCTCACGAGGAGGGACATCGATGCGGCTATCAACGAGTCCGGGGGGAACCCGGAGTGCGTGGTGCTGGCGCTGCGCTGCGACGCGCCCACGAAGGAGCGGAACGCCGCCGTGAAGCGCCTGCCTGAGATCTCTGCCGCCGTGAGGGAGAAAGGTCAGTCGGTTCGACCTTTCTAGAACTCCATCACATGGCATTCTTGTCTCACTGTTTTTTTATACGGCTGCGAGCCAATGAAACCACCACTGACGAACTGGCCCGAACTCCCCGCGTGCGGCGCAATCCACACAGCAAGAATAGAAGCATTCAACCATAGAGCATTAGAGCATTGGAGCATAGTATCTTTTTGCATGGAGATCTCTCGGACGATTTTCTCGTCAAATGCAGTATAGTTGTAGTTGCTTAAATAAAAGATTCAATTTTGCACCATGTAGGTAAAAAATTAGGGGATCATAAAAGATAGTTCTGCAGGTTTGGTTGGTGGAGACCGGAGGGTTCACTAGATTGCCAGTTTTGAATAGTTTTCTTTTGTTAGAGATTCGAAATTATTTGGATTGCTCTCCTGGTGTCATACTGCCATGGCAGTTACCAAAGATTGACTGTTTTATGGAAGCTTTATGTTTATACAGATGCTCTGCTAAATCATATGTGCTCATATGCATATTTCTCTAAACCATGAATCTGTCTGAAAATTTTAGTTAAGTTTCCTGATAGATAACCCTTTCTGATCCAAACTTGTGTTAGAATGGATATTGCAAACATCCTTGAAGAGATTTTGTTGCTTTCCTACACATCTTTGAAATCCTTGTGATTACCGTCTTTTAGTACTCAACATCTGTTAACAAAGGTGAATGTGATTATTGACGAGCATCTATTAACAGGTCTGAATTTGATAATTGTATTGACTTTTAAGAATGCCATGAGATCAGTAAGACAAGCTGAAGAACTTATACGAGAGGTTTCGTTCAGGGCAAGAACAGATTGTGTCTACTTCATCGAGAATTACACCTGGAACAACAATGGGCCCAACCTTCGCCATCCTCCTGTCATCAAGAACGACTTTGAGACCCATTTCACGGTTCTGACAATCATTCGACAGTGTCTTGAGTTCATCAAACTAAATAGGAATCAATCCAAGGAGAATAGGAACGGTGACCAGGGAAACCCAGAAGTGTCGAACCCTAAAGCCACCCTGGAAAAAGCCTCAGGAACAGAGACCTAAACCTGAGCTGAAGGCTGGAATGTCAGACTCAGCAATTTCTGCATATACCCAATCATCACAGATTTGCACAGGTATGCCTTACTGCAGTACTTTGTATCCCTTGTATGAGGTAGTCTGATAAGCTGCACAAAATGTAAGCTTGTTCATTCATTATGTACAAAATTATATAGGTCTCTTTATTTGGCCGTGTAGCATTCAAATGATTTGATCTTGCCATCTTCTAGATACATGATTAAACAAAGTGCTCCAAAAAATTGCAAAGTGGAAAGCCTCTTGCTATATACTATATCATCGCTGTTGAACATCACTCCATATAACTCCCAACTCACAAATACTATATAATAGCATTACATAGGACAACTTTATACATTACAGTCAATTTCACTACAATCAAGTCCCAAGATACTTATAAATATGTAGAGATTGTTATTATGGAGGAAACATGAATAAACCATCAATGTTGGCTCTGCCTTATTCTCTTTAACCGACAGGTTCGGACTTCAGAAATCCAAGCACCAACAGTAGTAGTCTGAAGCTGAGAGCGCCAGGAGTTCTTCTGGGCTCATCCTCTCCAGCTCCCTCTGCCTCCAGGCTGGGTAGTTGTTCTGTGTCTCTCCTGAACCGGAGGCGTAGTCTCTCGGGTGTGCTTGCGATCTCATCCTAATGTAGAGCCTCATTGCCGCCACACAGTCTTCAAAGGGGTCCTGAATGCCAGTGTGGATATCATACCTGCAATGGGATTCAAGGACAGTATCCTCAGCACCATGCAAAGTCCAAGAGTGTGGAGAGATTCTACAGCCTAGTTAGCAAGTTTTTCATACCCAAGATATGCCTGTGTGAGGTACTTTAGGGAGTTGCTCAGCTTGCTAGTTTTCATCAGTGGTGGGTACTTTGCAGTATCCCTGAAAATGCAGAGATAAATTGTGTCAACAAGGTAGACACTGACACTGGCAAGCTCTATCTATATGCATGCATCCTAGGACAGTAGGAAGGAGGACTGTTCCAGTGATCGACTCTGCATTGTGCTGCTCACCTGACCATGAATGCTGGGTACTCCAACCCTAGGCGCTCAAGATCATGGTCCAGGCCATGGCCAACAAGGGTTCTTGCCCTCCCAGAACTCCTTGGCCGTATCTTCCATAGTGGCTCCCCATTGCACAGGATGTCCTGGATCCTCCTCTGCACAAGCTTCAGTGGCATTGCGTCCCTCAAGTACTCCGGCCTTATCCCAGTCATTTCATACCTGAACAGAAATGCCAGTGACACTTAATTAGGACTTAAAAACAACAACTGGTAGCTAAAATTCAGAAGCAAAGTTCTACCTGTAGTTTGTGACGGTCGTAGTAGGTTTCACATAGGTCTGGAAGATGATGTTCTCGTCTTCTCCAATAAGGCATACCCTTGCGCAGATGTCGAGCGAGCCATCGCTTCCTCCTCCAACCATCTTACACGCCATGGCCACCGCCCGGCCACCGTTGCCACCCCTGGGCATCTGTGGCATAAATGCAACACCGCACAAGAAAAGAACAAACATATTCAGCAAAAGTTTTTGAACTTTAAAGACACAAAAAGCTTCAAAAACACAATTTTTTTCACGTGCCTGTGGTTGCTAGGATGGATTTGAATCCACAACTCTTATCTATATTTTTTTTTACCATCTCGTCTCAATAACACGATTTCTAATGAAATAGAGTAAGCTAATTTTTACTCCAATTTTTCTAAAACTTGTGATACATATTCACACTGTCAACTAGTTGTATATCTGTTCGTTGAAAAATTCAAAAATTCTTATTTATATCGGTTACAATACTATGTGTTCCAGTTTTTAATAAAAATTATTGACACCAGTACTATATATGATAATTTTAAATAAAAACCGAAAAATAGATGCATGTGTTGGTTTTTATTAAAAAATGACACATGCATATAATATTGGTGTCGATTTTTAAAACAACCGATATATAATTATGTATACACATATATATATAAGAACCAATATATATTTCCGGTTCGATGTTTTGTAACATATAAACACAGCAGAATAGCTGGCAAGTGTGGAGTGTGGAGTGTGGAGTGTGGAGTGTTGGAGCTTAGAGCTTACTCCGTAGTAGCTTACCGGAGCAGCGCGGGTGAACTGGCAGGAGGCGCGGTGGTATCTGACGGCGGCGGCGCTGTCGAAGAGGCAGAGGCAGAGGCTGCAGCCGCGGGAGGCGAAGACGCGGGCGCACTCCACCTTGGGCAGCGGCCCTGCAGCACGCACGCGCGCGCAAATCAAGCAGAAACGCGCGCGTCAGAGCGAACTCAGAAACCACTGCACACGCGCGGAAAACCGAGCGAGCAGACTGCATGCAGATCTATCGTCATCGACCGGTCCGCCGCGACGTGCTCACTGCATGCTTACCGATGAGGTGCTCGCGGAGGGACTCGAGGGAGCGGCAGTGCTTGGCGCAGACGCCGCAGCGCGGCTCGTGGCCGGAGTGGTACGACACCTTCATGTGCTCCACCAGGTGCTCCATCCGGTTGTACTGCCTGAAGCACGCCGCGCATTTGTTCCTGCTCCATCCAACCAATCCACATCCATGGTGACACAGCGTACACTAACACTATGCATGTACTATACCTTCCTCTTGCAACTAGCTAGTATCGAATGCGCCAGGGAAAAAATAAATAAATTCTGATTCTTTGCACTGCCCGGGTTCGCTCTAGCTAGGAGATAAGTGCTCATGCAAAGCGCGCATATCCTTTTCTGAGCTAGCATGCATATTCAAAGTTCCTACATGGATCGATGCTTACAACGAACATATAGAAACCATGGTTGAGCACACTTGAGCTAGCTAGTTAATTAGTAGTTCATCATATCACACCATTAGTAAACTCTTTAATTTGCTTGGCTCATCGGACGTGCAGTAGCTAGCGTACTAATTAAGTGCGTGTCATGTACTACGCCTTAATTCCAGGGAGATTATGTCGTTGCAGCACAAGAATGAATGGCCTGCAACTTGTTATATATCATGCATCTTACCTCAAGGTCTCCGAGGACTCCTTCCTGCAGTCCATCATAGCAAGCTAGCTCGCTAGCAGTACTCCTGACTGATCCTGAGAACTAATCGATATGATCCTGGAGATCGTCGTCGTTCGACCAAGGTCTCCGAAACCTCGAGGTTTGATGAGGATGATGTGCAATATGGAGAGGCTATTTATAGGCCGATCGAGCAACAACGTTGAAAGCTAGAAGATGGAACCTTCACGCGGAAGAACCGAAGAAGCCATAGACTGCAATCATATCATCATATCGTCTTGTCACTTGTCACTGCTGCATTCTGAGGAATAAGCTAGCTAGCCTGCACGTAGTTAGTTTTTCTTAAGCTAGTTTAGTATGGCACATATATGCTTCCTAGTACAAATTGAAGTACTGGTTTTGTTCGTGATCAGTCTCTACTTGCACGCACGTAAAAACCTAGGCTGGTTGTCAGTTGTCACACCCCTGCTGATTCCTGAAACACTTTTAAGAAGATATTTCAAGAGTTAGTTACTACTGGTGTTTAATAGTGTAGTAACATCACGCAGCCGACAATTTGCTCATCCAAGTATCCAACATTCAAGGTAAAGCGGTATATATACATACAAATTAAAGTTTTCTTACGATTCTTAGAGGAGGTATTAATAGGTATTATATACTTTTGTGTGTAAGTAAAATTTACACTAAAATTATGATTCTTTTGTGTAATAGAATTTAAAAAGAGAGTAAGTCCGTCCAAAAAATAATCCTAATGTTAATTATATCAAAAGTATGATCAATTAAAGTACTAGTTTATCCTTTAAAAATCAACTTAACGTAAGATCGTGCTACTAGTAGTAGTATACCAGTATAATATAATCCTCTGGTGACAATAACATATTTGTAGTCTGTTAATAAAGACCCGGTCAATGCTACAGATCGATCGAAAAGATCTGAAAGATAGCCGCAGCATTTTTTATCTCACCATCAGTTGAAAGCTAGAAATTCTGTCTGTCGCCGCGTACTCGAAAGTCGAAAGATCATTGCTTGCCACCACAATGCCGATCGACCTGACAACTAATCTTTCAGACGATGTAAATTCGGACGTCAAAAGAATTTCCCCCTCATGCATGCATGATGCATGCATGTCATCTCGATCGATCGATCTGTCCATAAATGCATCCAGGTTCATCGTCCCTGTGCATCTTCTAATTAAAGCCCTCGGCCCGTGATCTCAAGTTGGCAAGCTCGCGCGAGATCATTGTGTGATCGAAACATCTAATAAGCTAGGCGCGGCTAGCTAGCTGTGCTAAGCTAGCTACGTCGAGTAGTAGTCTGCTTGCAAGCAACGCTGGTCGCTGGCCGTCTGTCGACCGGCCGGCCACCGTACGTTCGATCGATCGATGCATGGTTCATCGGCATCCAAGAGGAGCAGCAAGGTGACTGGGCAGCAGCTAGCTAGATGGGATGGAAAGAAGAGGAGAGGATGAGCCCGTACGTGTGCATGGAGGATGGATCGGAGGAACGACGCACAGTGGCATTGACCGGACATGGATGGGCAGAGCCGCCTTTTTGCCCTAATAGCTAGATCACTAGAGTGTTGTGCATTTTGTGGGGTTTGGTCATGGAGGAAAAGAGAGATATTCTCGGTCAAAAAGATGGCCGTGGAAAGGCCAGTGGAGGGGGATGAGACGAACGGGCGACGGCGACGGATCTCCGGGAAAGATACGGCGCTCCGATCCATGTCTCGCCCGCCCGGCCGGCCTCTCGCTGGGGCGAGGGTTGGCGCGCGAGGCAAGGAGGGAGGGAGCTGAGCTAATCAGCTAGCTAGCTAGTCAAATGAAGCTCCCGTGACGGCGACGGCGCCGGATTCCCTCCGCCCCCGGCGCGCCTATGGGGAGATCGCCCGCTCGCCGGCCAGCCGCTCGTGGCGATGGCGATGGCGACGCGCCGACCGCACGCGCCGCGGTATCGGATATCTCCTGTAGTTGGTTGCTTTGCATTGCAATCATAGGGACCTAGGAGGTAGTATCGATAGCTAGTCCCCCAGCAAGCGTGGGCTGCTGCTGAGGGTTCATGTTATCGGAGTTTTTTAAAAAATATTATTTTTTTTAAAAAAAATCAAATTTGTACGATGGTTTAAAAAAATCAAAAATAGGTGTCAAACAACCATCGGCCAATTGGTGCCGCGTGACACTTTGTCGGCCGACTGACGCCACATCGGCGCCACGTCAGCGCCACAGTCAGTCGATGGTTGGCCGCTGGCACCCAGACCATACCGCCCCCACGCCCGACAAGAGGCGAGAGGGTGAGCGGGCGCGGGGCGCAAAAAATGGTGCTCTCTCAAAATGTTCAATTCTCTGAACATATTTTTTTTTTAAAAAAAAACAAATTTTGTCAACATGTCATGTAGAAATGCATGTGTGCTAGACTGCTAGCTCGCTAGATCTCATCGATCTCATATATATATACACACACGGGAACGTTATTCTACATCGATCAACTCAACCATGCCCACCTCATCCAGCGTGTCCCCACGCTCCACCCAATCCCGACCCCCATTCCACGTCGGTGTAGAATAGCATTCTACACTCATGGTGTAGAATAACATTTGTATATATATATATCTTTCAGTTAGACAAATTCACAAAGTATGAAGTCGATATATATATATATATATATATATATATATATATATATATGCCTAACTCTTCAAATCAACAGCTTCTCTTCTAAAGCATAATAGATTTGTCTCTCAGTAACATCACTACAGAAGCGCAGAACATACAGTTCTCAGAGGACACCCAGATCGAGGAAGTGCTTATTAGCAGAAAAAGTGAACCAAAAACTAAACATAGTTCCGTTGAAATGTACATGATCAAGTGGCGGTTAGTTAGTGTAGTCCAACATGGGTAGCGAGCTGATCATATCCTGTCGTGATTACAGGTGTCAGGTACGGTGTGCGGCGGACTAGTTGGCGTCGTTGTCGAGCGCATATATATGCAGATATGCTTATGCTGCCTCCTCCAATCTCTCGATAATATTCTATGTAGATATACAGATTTGTTCGCACTATATAGACGGGTGAAGCTGATGTTTATGATACTTATTTAATGGTTTAAATGAACAAATTTAATATTTAAAAATCGGTAAACGATTTTAAAACAAGTTTTCCAAGAACTTCCACATATATATTTTTTTTTTGAAAAAAAAATCATATTATACAACATAGGCTGCAACCAACGGCCCTCGGCCAGATATGCCTAGCACGCACTAGGAGCTGCTAAAACTTTTCTCCTTTCCTTCTTCCGATCAGATTTGATTAACCGCATGGTGATTGAGAGTACGAGCGAGACTGTATATGTGCAACTTTTTCTTGGATGTTTGGGGTTTTCGGCTAGCTCATGCTGTGGATGGGAGATGGCAGCATGGAGCACATGTGTATGTGACTTTGGGCTGTCGTTGTGCATGTTGGGACGAGAAAGCTGGTCAATGAGTATCCGAACAGATCGAAGCCGGTCGCTTTGTTCCTTCTCGAGGCCATCGTATTCTCTGTATCTTCTTTTGTCCTTGGCGAAAAGTTTGTCCGCCAGGATACCCTTACCCTGCATGAGTAGGATGGATTGTCAAGCGGGGTCATTCCTTCTCACGACTAACGTAGTTAGAGAAAGGGGTCACCTTTTGTTGCAGATCAAGCTTTGATTGTGATTTGTGATAGGAATTAGGAAAACTTATCAGAAGGTCAATCGATGACAAGAGAGGCAGATCGAGCCAAGATAGGAAAAAGGAATAATGGAGCACGCTAGAAAGAAATGGAAGAGCGTTCCATGATGTCCACCAGAAAAAAGAGAAGCGGCGGCCTCGGTGATCAAGGATATTAAGTGTTGTCGTGCTAAACAGTAACACTTTTACACGGAATTAACAGCCTATCAGCTGAGCAGTCACATGGTGTTCGCAGCTACTTCTTGAAATATCAACACATGGACATATGGTACCTCCCCTCTATTCATGCCATCGCAAAAAACTGTTACTACTTCGCCTTGCAGTAGCAAACTAGCCTCATACGAATATTTTCAGCTTTTTTTCTGTTTCCAAAACAAAGCACGCGAACAAATTCCTACAACACTGAAAAACAGGTAGTGCCATAAACATAACTCTTTTGTGGTTCTTGAGGATTGCGTTTATGAGCAGTAAAAATTGAATGAACGTTTTTTTACAATGACCATTCACTTCTGGCCTACGAACAATGCAGCCTGAACTGCTTTCATTTCAGGTTGCTCCTAACAAATCATCAGTTGAGCATAATTGTGCCATGACTAAAATCAATGGCGCTGTGTGCCTAATAACTGTTGAAACTTGAGGGATGAGACCTATATCATAATTCCTAATGACGGCATGGAGGATTAGATCCTAGCGCTGCATCGTTGCCCTAGTAAAAACAATGATACCCATTGCTAAGTGTTGCCATTGTAGGAACTTCTGAAGATATGCTACCAAGTAATGGACTGCTCACTTTTCATCTTCTGCTCAATAAACCCGCCCTCGGCAATTCAGCGCACCACAATAGCAAGGGCAACAGTCCCCAGGAAGAATTTTTTTCCGATAGTCATAGGCCAATTCTTCTCCCATCGAGATCTGGAGAACAGTGGAACAACAATTAGCAAGGCCAATATAAGTTTATATCACTGTTAAAATACAGCAAGAGATTGACAAATTTTCTTACATCCTGGTTTGCAAAGAAACCAATATGAGCAAGCTGACAGTCTTTGCTCTCCACCAAAACTAATCGCGTACTGAGATTTGGGGAACAACTGCAATGAGGGGGACAAAAGCATTGCTTCCAGAATAAGTATTTGTTCCTTGGTTCAATTCCCCCATGCCCTAAAATACATGAAAAGGTCAAATTACCTATGATTAATAAAGCGGGACACATTGCCATATCTTGTGGCATCAATCATGTATGCAGTAGTCCCTGTAAGTTGAACTCTTTCCATGTCAATTTGAGAAGTGATATCAAACAAGTAGCTGCCACCACTTTTTGCCTCCCTGAGATACAATAATTTTGCTGTCAGTTTCTGAGCACAAACTAATCCAAGAATAATAATATCCTAAATGTTCCGATTATAGAAAATAAACATCACTAGAGGCCAAATTTCATGTGGGGCAGTGTTCAAAAATTTGCTCCTAAGCGGCGCCTAGGCGCCCAAAAAGTGCTGGGTGGCACCCCAGCCCCACGATTTGTGGCGAGGTGGCGGGCTAGGGGCCCAGCGCCTAGGTGGTCAACCGCGGCGCCTGACACACGGCGTCAAGCCTGCTGCTGGGCGGCACAGAAGTGGATAAGGCCTGCAGGAGGAGAAAAGTGACAGCAGGAGAGAGCAGGACTGCAAAAAAAGGCACAGCATCAGGAGAGCTAGGGTTTGACGATGGCGCGACTGCCGCTACACCCAGTCCTCTGTCGTGCCGGCTGCGCTCCCACGCCTCGTACTCCCGCTGTCCCGTACCAGTGCAGCAGTACACTGCGCGCCCGCCACTGCACTATGCCCCTCAGTCCCAGCTCCATCACAATCTCACCACCACTGCTGAGGCGCCAACAGTCCACTCCAGTGTGGCAGTAAGTCAATACTCAATTGTGATTCACTGATTTGTTAACTCTCTAGTCTCTCCTCAGTCCTCAGTTCCTCACACAACCAGGCAACAGTGAGTTATTCTTCAAATCTCCGCCAGGAGATGAGCTCCCAAATGCATGATGCGAACTAGTGGGTAGTGACAGAATATATTGTTTTTAAGAACTAGTGGGTAGTGACAGAATAGATTGTTTTTAAGAAGTGGCCTGATACCTAGGTGCCCCTAGGCGCCATGGCAATGCCTGACTAGAACCTGGTGCCTTTCTTGAACACTGGTGCGATGAGGTGTACATGCCAGGAAAAAGAGATACATCATCACCATTAAAAACTCAAGTCACAACTAATGGCACAAATTCACCCTGAAATTGAGGTAGCAACAGATGCAAGATTGGAAATTACAAAGCTAGTTACTCACTCAGATTCCTTATAAAGTCGCTTTAGCCCTTTCAACTCTTTCATAAACATAAGTCATTTTAAAACCTCTAGGTATTTGTCCATATTTTCTTCCGTGTTTGTCCTTATCAAATAAATGGTACTCCTCTCATAAATAAATAACTCACCTTTTCCAAAGCAGAACAAATGAGGTAACAGTGTCATTTGAGTTGATTGCTTAATTTTTGTGCACAGGTCCAACTCAACGAATCAGATGGAGTTGTTCACGCCCAAGAATGAGCATCATAATGACCATGAAGATTTAATGATGATTACAGGGGGATGCACCTCATGCACCAAAGAAATTCCTATAAAGTTCTAGTAATAAAAAAACATAAGAGAATCATCTGACCTTTCTGCATTTCTCATGGCCTCATCATCCTTCATCTTCAAAACTTCTCCAATGTACTCACACACAAATATGCCCTGTGGAATAGGTTCTGCAGCTCTAACAGCCCAACCCTGCAGCATTTAACATTAGAATTTGACTTGCAAGCAGCCTTGTCTTAACAGCAAAGGTTTGCCAGCAGCGTTCAGAAAACCCCAAAACTGGTTGAGTATTTCACCTTATTATCAGTTTTGAAGAGTTCCAGTTTAACCAGCAGCCCTCTCTGCAGTACTTTATTCTGACAAGAGGTATCACAGGTGCAAGATGAATTACACTCATATATAGGATACCCTTCCTGCAAATTTGACAACACAAATACACATCAAATTATATGATAAAAGGAAATGGAGATAATGGCAAGAAGATGGATATGGAATTCTTAAAAATGAGATCAAGAAAAAAGTGTAACTCAACCAGACATCATGAGCTAACAGATATGCAGACAAACTCATCATCAATCAGGCCCCAAGCCTTGGATCATGCACATCGCTTTTGGCATTGACAAAAAGTTTGCTTTCTACTCAAAACTAATAACCATTGGAATCAGTCAATCACCACAAAACATGTACTGAGATAATGTCATCAAATCATCATGGATGTAGTCAGTCGAGTCACCATGAAAGATGAATGGAATAAGGTCACAATGGATGTCAAGCCAGTAAATGGTTGTTGAAGGACCTATCTGCTATTGTTGCTGTCATGGGTTAAACCCATGTCGAGGTAAACACCGCCGGGAGGACAGCCGGGCAGCATCAGCTGCTCGGGATGAGAGGTAGAGTTAGGTTGGGGAGACGAACATTGGATGAGAAACAGAGAACTGGATGAGATTAGACTTATTTCTTCTTATTCCTTAATTACTTGATTAATACAACCCTATTTATAGAGCCTATAAGACCTAACCGAATAACTAACTAAATATATTATGACTCTAGGACTCTATCCATTAACAAACGTAGACTCTAACCAGACATGGACTCTAATCTGCCATATTGCTATAGTACCCGCGGGTACCGTTCACATAAACAGTACCACACGGTACTATTCACGCAACTGGGCTTGGGCCTAGCAGCCACTCATCATGGCTTCTACTGTTGATCTTAAAACTATGTAAGTTGTTTGTCGTGTTATGGTGCGCCATCTACTCTACCGAGCTACCAAGGAGGTACTCCATCAAGTTATTGATGTCTATGGTGCCAAGAAGAAGATCCACGTCAAGCTAGAAGAGGGTATGGCAACCCATAATAGTCTTAGATTTGTTTTTGAGTCTTCAATAATCTATTAAGCCGAGATGTAAAAGGCTTGAGTCTTATTTGTGTCAGGCGTCAAATTAGGTTTGAGATCGTACTGCACCTCGAGGACGAGCTGCTCAAAAGGA
The DNA here is from genome assembly GCA_019279435.1 of Zizania palustris. Lineage (NCBI taxonomy): Eukaryota > Viridiplantae > Streptophyta > Magnoliopsida > Poales > Poaceae > Zizania > Zizania palustris. The sequence goes on along the minus strand of JAAALK010000283.1, from coordinate 38,660,538 downwards.
GGGATTTAGTGTCATGGGCTATGGGCCAAGGCTGCCAAGCCCGGGCCCACCCACGTGAACATGGCAAAATAGAGTTCAGTTATGGTTAGAGTCAATGGATAGAGTCCTAGAGTCATAATAGATTTGGTTAGGAGTCCAAGTTTATTAATGATTAGAGTCCTAGAGTCATAATAGATTCAGTTAGTTATTTGGTTAGGTCTTATAGGCTCTATAAATAGGGTTATATTGATCAAGTAATCAAGGAATAAGAAGAAAGAAGTCTAATATCTCATCTAGTTCTCTATTTCTCTTCCAATGTTCATCTCCCCAACCTAAGTCTACTTCTCATCCCGAGTAGCCGACGCCGCCCGACTATCTTCCTGGCAGTGTTTACCCTATCATGAACCCATGACGGGGTAAACACCGCCAAAAGGATAGCTGAACGACATCGGCTGCTCGGGATGAGAAGTAGATTTAGGTGAGGGAGACGAACATTGAGATGAGAGATCAGACTTATTTCTTCTTCTTCATTGATTACTTGATCAATACAACCTTATTTATAGAGTCTAAAGGCTTAACCGAATAACTAACCGAATCTATTACGACTCTAAGACTCTATCCATTAACAAACGTGGACTCTAACCAAACCTGGACTCTAATCTGCCATACTGCTACAGTACCCACGGGTACAGTTCATGTGAACAGTACCGCGCAGTGCTGTTCACATGACTGAGCCTAGCCCTGGCCCACAGCCCATGATAGTTACTGTGGCTCTCCAGAAGTATGGAGAAGGACAAACAGCAGTAGAAGGCTTTTGACACAGCCACGGGACACAGGAGGTTGCTTTCATAATCAAAACTGGTTAGAGTATGCTGTTTGCACAAACACCATAGTGGATGAGGACATCCATGAAAACATATAAATGGACATGATATTGAGCACAGGAAGTCCACAACACACAATCACAAACAATCGTCAACTCACAGTTCAAGGTCAAATTCAAAATACCATAGTAAAAATTCTTGAGAAAAATGTAATGTGCTTGCATCTGATACCGGCCAGGTTGAGAAGGTAAATCTCACCCTAACCAGGGAGACCTTTATTCGTTCATCATAAAGATTACAGCTATTACCTCTGCCTTTTATAAGGCCAAGACCCTTAATCTCTAAGGACTCTATTAATCATTTAATCTAATCTATTATCCTTTAGAAGGAAATCTAAACTGAATTATCTCTAACTTAAAATCTAAACTGAATTATCTCTAATTGAAATCTAAACCGAATTATCTCTAACTGGTTCGGTTTGGGCCTCAGTCCAACCCTAGCCGTCAGCCCATAAAGAGAAGTCTATAACATTTCATACCTCACCAACAAAACGAGCTGTACTGCTGGAATCATCTGATGAGGCATCTGACATAAACACTTTTCCTTTAAAAACCAGTAACCCATCTGCCCTTGTCCAACCCTTCTGTGCCACACCCCTTAATCTCTAAGGACTCTATTAATCTAATCTACTATCCTTTAGGAGGAAATCTAACCTGAATTATCTCTAACTAGAAATCTAAACTGAATTATCTCTAACTGGTTCAGCTTGGGCCTCAGCCCAGCCCTTGCCGCCGGCCCATAAAGAGAAGTCTATAACAGCATCATAAAAAGATGGGAGTTATATTACCAGCTAGTCACACACATCATGGTATAAACTACCACAACAATGGCGATTAAAGCACTGCTCTCTTCATCCACAAATACTTGCCACATTTGACCGCTTTATTTGTTGACAAATACTTGTTTCTTCTTGTTTTCCAAAGCATAGTTCCCATTTTGCACTTATTAATTATCCCATCCACATCCCATTTGTGGTGGCCAATGGATGAGGTATTATTTATATTTATTAGGTATAGTTTGGTCATATTGGATAAAAAACTGATGATTTCCCTTGTATTTGAAAAAGTGACAAGTATATGGGAAGATAAGCTACTAATGAAGGCTGTCTAGGGCACATTTCTGATCATATTTTCCAATGCCCCAAATACCACACATGCCAGCAGATTTGTCAATAAAAAATAAGTAGAAGTGTATGTTAATACCAACAATTACCTGCAAAATAACTTTGCTGTTTTCATCATATGCAAATCTACCATGCATGGGTATACCATGGAGATCCACTAGGTTCTCATAGCTACTGTCAAAGAGGTTCACGTGATCACATTTCTCAGGGGTGCAATGGGCATGGCAGCAAGCACACCCGTCCATAGAGTTCTGCAGGTAAGCAACTTATTAGAAAACTCTTTTGCAGAAGATAACAAAATTTGCAAGAACTAAAAATCAATGGAAAGGAAGTCTCAGATCCATTCGTTCAATCAATATGTCTGCCCATCATAAAAGAAAAACCAGAAAATACCTCTGAATTACCAAGGGATGAATCCACTAATCGCTCTGTGATGTAATGAAAACCTTGCCACGGCAGAGAATTTTCTTGCTGTAGAATTTCTCCAGGTTTCATATGTTGAAATTCTTTTGCGTCTACATCAATGACACAGACAACTGGAATTTTTTCCCTGCCAAAGCTCACATCTTCACAAACAACAACCCTCTCACGCTTAAGCTTCCACCCAAAGTGTGATGAATCAAGAACATAATGGTATTCTTCCATGTCCCATATCTCGTCACTATTTGGAGGATTCATCACAAAATCAACTTGGGTAGGTTGTAACGGGAGCAAGGCATTAGAATTAGACATAGACTTGCAACCTTTAGGGCAAACAAAATCCTCTTGATGCCAATCGATTTGGATGCCAACATCACTACAAAGCTTTGCAGCTTTCATAAATATGTTATCAGGCAAGATTCCATATTTAGGTTCTAGTGCAGCACTAAGGCTTGCCTTACAACATACAGAACGGGCAACAGATAAAATATCAAGGTTGCTTGGTTGGGGTCTTGTCTTTTGAATCTTTGAAAATAAAGTCCGTGCCACATCTGACAATTGGAAATCCAGTAACCTGCCAAGATTGGTTGTCTCAGATTCCACAATCTGTGATGTATCCATAGAGAGATCCAAACTTTGAGCCTTACAATGTTTCTCAATCCCAGAACTAGTCCTCTTTTTCAATGTACTAGATGGTCGCAAATTTTTCTTGAAGGCGGAATAGTAGTGTCGACCACGGTTAAACTGATACTTCCCACGTCCTGGAGGAATGTCACTGACTGTACATGGGTTCATATGAGAAACTTGATGGTGGCGGCTAAGATCCGGCAAAAGATCAAATTTCAACCCACATAATCTACATGTGAACTTCTGATAACCATCATCCTTTCTGAGGTTATGGATATCATAAAGAGGCTCATCACTCGCCCTTTCTGTTCTTTTGACAGATCGACCCCTAGGTCTTCGAGGAACATGATCCAGAAGCTTGAAATCTCGAGCATGATCAGAAACAATGTGCTGCCATAAAAGATCTGTGTTCAAAAAGTTGCTGTTGCATGACACACAACGTAACAGAGTAGAATATTGGAGATACTGAGCACCATGTTTCTCATCCACATGTCTTTCAAGAACTCTTCTGTTGGTAAATGAGTCCATGCATACCGCACAAGAATACCCTCTGAAAAGCCACCGGACTTCTTTTTTGTGAACCTCTGTCCAGTGTAATCCAAGATCTTGATCATCAGAGAACTCCTGAGAACATATTTTGCACTTAAGACCAGGTGAAGGATTTGGTCCATCTTCATGTAATACCATCACAGATCCCTCTCGATTTTCAGAATTTATTTGCTTAGAGCTATCTGTACCAAAGCCCCAAACATCTGTAAGCTTTTCTCTCTCACTAGAGATCAATTTTAACAAAAATTCTCCAACATCAAGATTTTTAGACGCTTCAGCTAATATCTGAGGTATATGGTCACTACCAAGACCTGATCGTTGATTAGAAAGGTTGTTTCTCAAGAACCAATAAAGAAATTCACACGCTTGATGTAAACACATTTTTTCTTTCCTTGATGTGCAGCACTTCAATAGATTGATAAATACATCTTTAGAGATAAGTCGACTCTTTCCATTCCTCGCACGTTTAAGGAACTTTGGGAGGTGTCTCTCACAGTAAAGTGTGTGTCGTACAGCATAATCCTGGCACTCAACGATATTGTCTTGAGAATGAATCCCAATGCAAATAGGAGTATCTAAGTTTTCCATGGAGGTTGACAGGGGATAGCACGGATCAATGTTTTCTGGCACATGAGCTTTATCATCAGATATCTCCACGGCTGTGGTCGGTGTCGATTTCATGTGCACAGCAACCTGAGAATTATATGCCTGCTCCGAGCCTACACTACAAGTTGCATTGGAGATTGAAATCTTCTCCACACCTTTATGTGGTAACTCTTCCCACTTACGGCCCTCAGACGAACTTAATAAACTATCCGAGCTCATTGTATCCAGGTTTGTTTGGAAGCGGTGCTTTTTACAAAAAACAGAACCATGCTGAGCTCGATGCTTGCATTTTCTACCCAGATTAGTCATCCCACTGCACAGTGGAGTTTCAATAGTAAGTGTCTTGTCCTCCCTAGAAGAATGGTCAGCAAAATGCATATTCTGATGCACACAACAAAAAATATCACCATCATTTGCCCACCTACCACACTGTCTTCCCTTAGCTTCTATAAATGCAGAACACTGCCTAGAACTCTTGAATGAATCCAAGTCATGTCTGACATTCTGTACAGCATTATTTGATTCTCCAATCTCCTGGACACCAGATGTACTAGGGAAGGCAGCAGTTTGTTTCTGATCTCTTGATTCTGATGGTCCAACATCTTCACCAATGATGGAGCCACTGGGCAAGTTACTTCTGTTTGGATCCTCACTTAACATGGTGCGGTTAGCATCCTCCACTTGTGAAAAATGTGTTTCTCTGCGGACATCGAATTTGGGACGCTTTCTATGAGCTTTGTGATCCATACCTGGATCATCAGAACCATTGTTTTGTTCAAAGTTGCCAACATTACCAACTGGATGAGATGAAAAGAATTGTTTCATGACTTCTTGTTTCCAAGTTTTCCACTCGGGGGATAATTCAGGTTGCACTGGTGCATTCCACAACTCATCAACCTTGTCCCAAAGAACAGCTTGCTTAAGTTCCTGCGTGAAAAGGGCCTTTAGCAAGTTTGGCCAATCTTTAAATAGTGTAACAAACAGTAGCAAATCAAATGTAATAAGGGAATAATCAAATAGTAAATCACATGTAGTGCAAATCATTTAAATCAAATAATATATGTGCAATTTCATCAGTAAAAAAGCAATGCAGACATAGTTTGTTTTAACAAAGCCAAACTACATAGCAACAATGACAGTATGACACCCATTGACAACTCGCTGCTGCACAAAGGTCAAGTTTCTACAATAAACTGAACAACTTGTTCTTATCATCTCATATTGGGCACTGGTGATCCACTTGTTACTATGCCCAACAGGGGTGCTTTGAAACAACTTTCTAAATGACCATAATCACTTAACCAGGTCAGTAGGTCACTCAATGTACACAAAAGTGCATTTTCTCATCTTAAGTATAATAACATGTACACGGATGTAAACAACAAAGTCACATAATCATCAAATTAGAAGTCTATTTCATCATTCCATGCCATCTGAATACTATTTCATCCACTTAATCAAGAACAGGGTGAAAAAGAAGATAACCTCATTGTAGCAAACCGAACTAATGATCATCGAAACAGAAACTCAGCTAGGATCCCAAACAGCAGGCCATATGCACACATAAACTATAAATTAGCAAGGCACAAAGTAATTAAGCCACAGAAGCATCCTGCATTGTGAGACTAGGAGTGAGCTAGTCAGTGCACACCATGGGAAAGTACTATGAACTGCTGTAGTCAAGATTTATACAGCTCGTGTAAGGAATAAGGATTAAAAAAGCTTATTAATGTGGCACTCGATAATTAAGTAAATAACTAGGTCAACACTCAACATCATCCATGTTTATATATATACAAAAATGTCAAGACATTTTTGTTCATGCTAAAAAAAGAATGGACATGGCACTATGGCAGTCAAGTAACTTGAGATGTAGCAAGTATGCAATGTAATCATGTAGCCAAAAACAAATCATCCAAAATTATTATTATATTTATAGCAGAACTAACCGGCAAAAACAACTCATACAAACAAAATATTCTAAAAAAAACTCATACAAACAAAATCACATGTTCTAGATAAAAATGGTTAAACCTAAAGGAGAACAGAAATCCATATTACCTCGGTAAGGATTTCAACAGTTTTGGCATCATGAGCATTCTCACACTTTTGGCTCCACAAGTCAAATGAATTTTGCAGCCAACTAGAGCTTGTGTAGTCTGGAAGAATCATCTGAAATTAAACAGATAAGGTGAAATAATGCCAAGAAACACACAGAAGCATTTTTATAATGTTAATTTGCTGAAGTGGGGCTCTAATGAACATAATAGTATAATACTGTCCAGAAGCATTTTATAATATTAATCTCATGCTCATCAATAAGATGTCTTTTGTTATGAAGCCATAAAACAATTTCAATTTTTTCACAACATAATGGTTGGTTTTAAAAATAGAAATATAACAGGATAATTGTGGCATTGAGCAACCTTCGAATTAAGTGCTCATAACAATGAATTAGCTTTTCATACTAATGCTGCAAAATATTTTCCTATTAGTGTTGTATGAAAAGGTTGTTTTTTTCTAAAAAATGGCATATTTACAATGAACACTAGCATCATGATAGTAACCTTTCACGATACATCCTTGATAAAGTAAACAAATAAGGTACACAACAATGAGTCAATGACTATCACAGAAAACACAGCCAGATACAGTGATAGGGAGATATCACAGCCAGAAAGGGTATCCTTCCAATTTTCATAACACAGTGAGCAAAATGATGAAAGAAAATGGCAAACGATTAGTGTTGAAGAAATAAAGCACCGAAAAATAGATTAAGAGGAGATATAAAAATTGCTAGGAGAAAATTGACAGGATGTTCCACGAAATATCCATATGGAATGGAATCCTTGGATTTACATTTTTAAGTTTGACAAGCATCTTCCCAAGATCAGTATAATCTTTACAACTAGACGCTTCCCGAGCAAAATCTTTCCAAGTTGTGGCTGTCCGAGCATTCTCAACTATGGCCTATTTAACACATAAAACAGTGTCAAAACAGTAATGATGCCACGCTAACATCAATAATTAGTAGAAGAAACAGCATACCTCTGTGTGAAGCTCCTCGCTAAAATTTAGCATTGAAATAGCAAGTTTCTGCATGATGAATCGACGAGGTAAATTCAAATCCTTAACTAGTTTTCGCCATTTGCGATGAGTTCCATTAACGAGTGGCAGAGGATACTCATCAATTGGACGAACAAGTAGTAAGTCCACCCAAGAATAAGATCTTGTGCGTGGGAAGAAAACAATGATATAGTTCTTCCTGCCATGTGTTGGTTTTGCCTTTAGAGTAGATAAAGGACAGTCCACTCTAAAGCATTGAATTCCTGTTTGCCATTTTCCTCTCCACTATTTTCAAACAGAAAGGTAAAATGACAGTTCAGTGAGGGGCCACTAAACACAATGAGAGCAATTAACATGCAAAGAAGTATCAAAACTAAAATTAGGTGAATAAAAAAAACTAGGGCCCATTGTTAATCATTCTAGACAACTCAGTGATCAGAAAATCCCCCTTTGTTTTAAAATAAATTATACCTAAGTTTATATGCTGATATGCATATCACAGACAGTCATTTGAATTGCAGAAAACTCATTATTAACTTCAGAGATACAATGAGTTAAATGAATGGAAAGAAGTAAATGGAGTTTTTTTGGGGAAAAATAAATCAGAGAACTTAGTCCAAGTAATACAGAAAATGGATATGTTTTATGAAGGGCAGTGAGAGATCAAGCTGTGAAAAAATATGTAATGACAAGAAATGTGTCAACTTGGAAGGAGCTAGCTAGTAGCAGCTATCCTTAAAATAAGAGAATTAAAGCTAGCTTGAATCTCATCCATTGGATCAGAATTCAGAAACAAATCTGCATAGATTGACATCCTTTTTACTAGGATTAATAACTACACATTAATAGCTATCTAGTGACATCTTTATCTCTATAGATTAGCACAGTTATACCCAGGTCTGATAAATAATTCAGCTATATGTATAAACCAAATGCTAGTTTACTAGAAAAGCAATAAGTTTCAGAAAATTACATGACCTTACAAGGATCCTCCAGATGTTATTTACTATTTAGACATTAAGCACTTAATTAATATTGATTGCAACTAAACTTATGACTACAAATCCTTCTCTAATACAAAATTGAGTGCAAATCGAGCTTGTACATTATGCTACATCACCAAATTAAGGACAACCATTGGATCAACCACATCATACAATTCAACCACTAAACATTTCCTAATATAACTGCAGGGTGATGTTGGGCCAAAGCTGGTCTAGTTTGGGTCTAGAATATTATGATTAGGGCTGCCTTGGGTTTGGTGACATTAAGTTGAGCTTGCAATAATACCTTCTTTTGATTATATATATATATATATATATATATATAAAGCGTTACATCAGTTAAGCCTAGGCTCAGTTATTTTTTAGACAATTTTGGCTCGGGTGGGTTTAGGCAGGCTTGGGTTTGGATGTACTAACTTAACTTTGAACTATCTCATGTTAATATTCATATGCTCTTCACAAGACTGTTAAGTCGTAAAATCGACTTGAGTCGTCCCTCTGCCAACAATCTAATTAGTCACGATTAGTTGAAGAGTACTCATTGACAAATCTATTAGAAAATTACTACAGTACATGCCTACATATACTGTTTACCTCTACTACTGGTCATCTACTAATTGTTGCTGATGCCCCTGATGGCCTGATCTAGAACATGGAAGAAAAACAGAGAGAAATGGAGGATATCAGAAAAAGATAGAATAATAATTTCCCCTGATCTATGAGCACAAGGGTGAAACAGAGAGAGGGATGAGATCAGGAAATAGAGAAAAATAATCTTAATGGAGAGGAGAGTACCCTGTGCCATCACCATCACCGTTGGCAGTCCTGTGCAGCTCTCTGTCAAGCTTCTCCTCTACCTAGCACCTGCTCATCCCACACGATGGGGCGACCACATCAGGAACCGCCATTGCCAGGGCGTAAATCTTGCTGCTCTTCCTACTCTGGTCTCTGGCTCTGGCGGCTGGCTATATATAGGGGAGGAAACCTAACAACTCTCCCCTGATCTCCTTTTTGCTCAGTGATAATGGGCCCGATGGCCGAGGCCTCCTAAGTGAGGCCCAATTTACTCCCAGGTGGCTCATTGTTGCCGCCTTGATCCGCCGCAACTTTTGCCAGAAGCAAGTGGAGGCATGACCCCCAAGTAGTACTCCCTGGTCCATGTTGTTAAGGTGTTGCCATAGCGACAAGGTGGTGGTGAGGGCTAAGGCACGCCTTGCCACGCGGTGAGGAAAGGCGAGGAGCGGCCCAGCAGCGGCGACTGTGGGAACGGAAAACCCTAAAGTGGACTGGAGGAAAGAGTGATATTCTTAATGGACTACTTGTTAGGTTGGACCAGCTAGTTGTTGGACTGGGCTGGCTTTAGTACACAATTATTGTTAGACTAGGCTTTAAATGTGCTTTTAGACTTTGTTTCAAATGTGGTAGTGCAATTTTGCCCATATATTTTTTCGTTTTGTAAGGTGTCTTCCTGCCTTGCGCCTTATCACTTAAAAGGTAAAAAGGTAGTCGAGCGCCTCACCTCGCCTCGCCTTACCGTCTTAATAACTATGCCCTGGTCAATATGTTGGTTTGTCATAACTAGGGGCAATGCCAGAATTTGCGCAAGTCTAGGGCTGGGATAGTGTAATTTGCATGATTGACTTTGTCTTCTAATTTTTCAAAAAAAAAAGTGTAATTCACATGGGCATTTAGGCTTGGGAGTAGGGCTACAGCCCTAGGTGCCCTAATCCTGCTTCCATCCCTGGTCATGACTAGTCACGTAACTTGATAACAATGGCTCTTGAAAACTAAAAAGAAATAAATTCACAAATTAATAGCAAGTGAAAATTCAATGTTATTCCTGCAGCAACTTATGGGGGTCTGGGGTCCAATCTAGTTTCTTAAAAAATCAAAAACTTTATGGTGCCCCACATAAGGTGTTCCCAATAATTGCAAAGGTAAAATCGCTAACATCAAAGTCAAAATGTAGAAAAACTTTATCTACACAAGCTGAAACTGGAAATGTGTTTTCATATATCAACTTAAAGTTAAAAAAGAAGCTTATGTAAAGTCATAACAATGCAATATGCTAAATATTCACAGGCACAATCATGGAGTTAAAAATAAGCAAATCATACCTTTACCCAAAGTGCAACAGCACGATCTTCTGCAACAACATTTCCTGTATTCAACTCACCATTTTTATAGTGTGTATTGCCATTACAACTGTTATTATGAACAAGTTGATCCAAGTCATTCTTAGGTGAGATAGATGTCTCATTCTCATCCCGTGGAGAGGATATTTGACGTACTGGATCAATGCTGCATGCTATTTCTGACAGATCTTGAAGTGTGCAATGCAATTCTTTCTGCACTGCATGGCATCCTACCATAACAGTTCCAGTGTTATTACTTACTATATCAGTTCCTACTTCCGTGTACCCTTTGGCTTGTTCTTCAGTTATATTCTTGTCTTGCAAATGGGCATCACCATTGGACTGGCAGGACTTAAGCACATTCACTGTAATGGTAGGTGGATGCATCTCTTCCGGAGAATGAGGCGAATCCTGCTTACTAGCACTCTCTTTATTGAAGTCTTCAGACTTACTTTGGTGGAGATTATTTTCAGTGCTTAGGCTCAACTCAAATCTAACATCATTGAAGTAAGCATCTGAACCATTCATTTCTTTTGGGGGCTCAGCATGCATCTCCTGAGGTAAATCTGCCAAGTTAACAGTAGACTTTTCAGAAGAACCATCCAGGTTCTCGTATATGCTCGTTTGAGAACAATTGTTAACTTCAACAGGCTTGCAGCTAACTGTATCACTTGCTGGATGACCATCAGAACCTTGCCATCCATAATCACCATGTGGCAAGGCATGTGTCATGTTGGTAATAGATGATGTTTTCTCCACATCATTCTGTAATTGGCAATCCACTTGCATAACAGGAGGGTCCATCAGCATTTCTTTGGTAAGTTATGATCTGCCAATCCAGTTTGACATGAGGCAGGACTTCTAAGAGCAGTGAGGGAACAATTCCCTGCTGGTTTGAAGTCCATACACACCTGTGACTTATTAAACACCTAGAAACAAAAGCTGTTGTTAAGTGTCTGTACAGTGTTTCAAGAGAGATTTTTTGCAATGGCAAATAAGGAATTCCCCCTTATCATTGAAGGTGGCATTTAGGATAATATAAATGCATGAACTATTCTCTGTACTATATATGCATAAAGACATTAATTTCCTTTTGTTTCCCATCCCAATTTCTTAGAATCCCTAAAATAGAGTTTACACTGAACAAAACATGCTCAGCCAATCAGTACAAGGTATAAAAGAGACATGTCATAATGAACAGCATTGCAAATGTTTGCAGTATATAATAAGTAACATATTGACCATAAAGGTTTTGAAGAAATACATGCAATCATATATGCACTAATAGTTAAACTGATACAAATATGTGGCACATTGAACAAAGTGAACCATAACACCATATTTTGAACTTAACAGAGGAAATGAAGTTTGGATTCAACTCTATGGCTTGAAATTCCAGTCCCCTAATTGTCATGAATCAGATGTAGCAAAATCACATCAGGAATGCACAGCGTTGGTTAAGGTGCAAAATTGGCACAAATGCGTGGGCATTGTTGTAGGGGGGGGGGGGGGGGGGGGGGGGGGGGTCGGCAGCATTAACTACCTAACTCGTCAAAACCCTAACGGCCTGGTACAATGGGTAGAAAGACTCGTTGTTGGGAAAATTAATCTGGGAATTCAAGTGCCCGTATGACCTTCACTAATAATCCTAGGATCCTCAGGCGTTTTGGCTGATGCAACTAAGATCCCTAAATGTATTTATGTATTTGGATAACCAACGACTCAAACCCCTAGAACAACGCGTAACGTAACCGATCCTTGGGGTGTGAGCGGAGAAGCAAGAAATTTACTCATTTACCCTCCGTGGCGAGGCACCGCAGAAGCAACGTCTGTGGCGTCGGGCGAAGCAGGCCGGTGCAGCGTTGCGGGCGCAGGACGACGCAGCTCGGGGACGGAAGCGACGATGGAACGCAACGCACGCCGAGGGGTCCACGGCGAGATGGGAAACCACGCAGCGGCGTCGAGCGGAGGAGGCAAGCGCACCGGTGGCCGCAAGAGAAGGACGACGACGAGGAGGCTGCGGTGGCAGTGGGCGGTGGCGACGGACGAAGAAGGGTTTCCGGCCAGCGGACGTGAGGGAGGGGATGCGGCGGCGTCCGCGATTCCCAGCAGTAAAAATGGAAATTGGGAGAAAAAAAATAAAGCTAAAAATTTTGGTTCGCTTCGCCCCCGGATTAACCGGCAGGACCCGATCTCGACGATGTTGTCTATGGCGTGTTTGGTTTCCGGAATCTATATTGATTCTAAGCTCAAGAAAAGTATTTAATAACTTCATCTCTTTAGGCTATTCATAATAGTGGGTTTCATAACACTGTTTCCTATAATGTCATGTCAGCTTTACAATTGAATGAAATACTCTCTCAGTGGAGAGTTTCATTTCACTATTTCCTAAGTTAACCAGTATAATTAAATGCAACTAGCTTTTATGAAGTACCCTCTCTTTGATGAAATGATTTAGTTTTCAATGGTTATTTCATCTCGTTTCATCCGTCTTGGAAACGGGTTAGTATCATATCATGGTGATGACACTATTTCCTTCTCTTTTTTCATTAATTAAATGTTATGTAAACAAAAAATCTGATGTAACATGGTAATTAATACCATGAAACCCCATTGTGAATAGCCTTAGAGTCCTACCAAACGCATGCTATATGTATATTTACTGTGGAGTATGGTTTATCTAGTTATTTATCTTTTTCTTCGGTTTCACTATTTGATTCGATTTTGGCACAGCTCGAACCGAGAGATTAACGATAGATCTGGTTTTCTTTATAATAATAGAATAATTTAATTTTTTAGATCAAAAGAAAAATTAAATTGCTCAAAGTAAATACCATTTATCAATTCACGGTTCTAAATTTGCGTGATTTTTTAACCTAGATTTAACGAGCTCAAAAAAATTGTAGATCTAAAATTATGCTAAACGAGTCCTTGGATTGCTTCAAATTTTGCTTCTATTTGTACGAATTCGCAGGTTTCGTGGAGTTTAAAGTACCAATAGGTTCAGGGCACATATTTGATTTTAGTCGTACATACAAGTTTAGTTTTAGAGTGTTTGGTGGTTTTGTTTGACGGATGGATTTTCACATTCTGATCCGATTGTTTCAGTTTCTTATAGAAACGGCTATTTTTTATAATTTAAAATGAAAATAAACAGACTAAAATTTAGATTTATATTGTGAGATTTATATTGTGAGAATCAGTAGCTACATAATATAGAAATGAACTAAATTCAGAAACTATAAAACTAGCTAATAAGAATATCTAATTGTTAGAAGCTAATACACACGCAGACATAAATATGGTGATGGGTACCCGAAACCCGAAACTTGATGGATTTTTACCCTATTAGGTTATATGTATGGGTTAAATTATTTACCTGTGGGTTTATTAGTGAAAAAAAATAAAATCTGACAGGTATGTGGGTATGAGTATGATTTCATACTATTCATACCCGTTACCTAATAGAATATTTATTTGTAGCCCAACCCAATTGCTCAATCCATTAAAATCGATAGGTTTATTTTAGTATATTTTTTCTAAATTCCTCTACATTTGTCAATGCTTCTCTCTCAACCCCTAGTTCCTAGGACGATCGGTGATATGTGTCTCCACTCCTCACTTCTCAGTCCAGACATTAGAGCCATATATATCAAATGTAAGCCGCTTGGTTTAGAAGCCATCAGCATTACCGCTCATAATCTAATGCCAGTTGTTGCTAGTGATTCACTGCCTCCACGATTAAAGATGGCAATGGGTCTATACCTATCGGGTTTGACTATCTCAAACCCATACCCGTTAGAAAAAAATCTTCCCGTCGGATAACCCATATATACATGCGGATATCATTTCTCCCCCAAACCCATACCCATGCGGGTAAAATATACCCATCGGGTACCCATACCCATCAATAAACACTACACACAAAATATGCTAACAAATAACAATTGTATATTTATCCCCACAAAAACAATGTTTCACCTAAATAGATCGATCAATCATTCAATCATAAGATCAAAATTACATATATAAATAAACTCTCAAACATAATACATCAATGATTTAATCTACAACAATAGCAATAATGATTTAAACTCTCAAAAATATAATTTATTGGGTGATGGGTACCCATCGGGTAACGGGTATGGATATTAGAAAACCATACCCATACCCGCGTACCCGTTGGGTACTATTTTTTCCCATTAATAGACCCACGAGTGAGCAATTTTACCCGTATATGTACCCTAATAGAGTAAAAACCCATCGGAGTTCGGGTACCCATTGCCATCTTTATCCACGATCCATTCTCTAGTGTTTCATGTCTACACGTGAGTACGCGACACATAGTTCACATCTTTTCTCTCCAATTGGTCAATAGTGATTTCAAGCATCAGTGACCTGACAACCATCTACCATACCGATGGGTATGAGTTATCTGATAGGTATATTTTACCCGCATAGGTACGAGTTTATAGAAAAAATAGATGTGCATATCTTAACTATTATAAAGCCACAACTTTTCCGTTTCCTCCGTCCGCTCCGCGCGCCCCGTTTCCTCCGTCCGCTCCCTGCCACGCGCTCCTCTCCCCGCCACACGCGCCGCGATTTCTCGTCGCTACGGCCCGGCCCATCAAGCTTCTGTCCGAATCGTCGCGCAAGGCTGCCTTGTCTCCCCCTCGCGAAATCATCGCCCACCCCACGAAACCCTACCGCCCCTCGTGCCCCTCGCGAATCCCTAGCGCCGCCGCGCGACCTCCCTCGCCTCTTCCCCTCGCGACCCCTCGCCTCCTCCCCCCGCGCCCGTCGGGAAACCCTAGCGCCGCCGCGCGAAGCCTCCCGCTCGGCGGACGACGCGTTCTCCCTCCGTTCGTGCGCGCCGCGGCCACATCGCCTCCTCCCTCCGCCTTGCCCGCTCGAGCACCTCCTCCCTCGGCTACTCCCTCCGGCTTGCCCGCTCCGAGCACCGTCAGATGGCCACTCAGCGGACGACGCGTTCTCCCTCCGCGCATGTGCCCCGCAGCCACATCGCCTCCTCCCTCCGCCTTGCCCGCTCCGAACACCGTCGGATGGCATGTTCCGTCCCCGCCCCGCTCCGAGCTCCGGCGCGTGGAGCGCCTCTCGCTCAGTCCACGAGCCGTGCTCATCTCCCTCCGCCGTTCTCGCTCGTCTCATCTGATAACTGTCACATTGACCACGTCACGCACGCCGCCCGCTTCCCTCGCAAGACTACCCACCGGCACCATCACGCCCAACTGCCCTCCATCACCCTCACTCTATTTCAGCCATCCCCAACATCTCCTACAGCTCCTCATCTCAGACCTCCTACAGCTAAACTGCTCAACAGAGGGTGCTCGAAGCTTCATCAGGTTTGTTCTCCTCGTTCATCTTCTACCGCCCCTGATTAGGGTTTTTGATTGCAATGTTGACTGTTGAATGTTGACAAAATAGCTCAGTCCCAGATGCAGGCTACTGAAGTAGTAAGTGAGAGCCTTGAGGTTCTAAGCAGAAACAACTTAGTTGTTTTTCATTTTTCTGTGGTTTGTCTGTGTAGAATACAGACTCTTGTGTCTTTGATATCTCCTTGTTGTCTGATTGCTAACTTACTACAATTCACATGATGTTGCTTGATAAAATGTGATTATTTTGTTCATTTGGCATGTTCCCTGTTCTGGTCCAAATTAGTACCAGTTAGCCTTTCTTTACCAAGCATGATTTTTACTACTGACAATAATTTGTGAGCCATAGTTGCAGTCCCAGATCATGATTTATACTATACAGTTCCATGAGTTATTTTTATGATTCACACATGTTCCATGAGTTGAAGTTGATATGTTCTGTTGATATGTTCATAAGTTGCATGTGTCCATTAGTTATGTATACTGAACTTGAACCCAAATGAGTATATGGTTCTGTACTGTTCTATAATGTCTGTAATTATCTGTAAACGGATAAGAACAAGAGTTAGTGGTGATAATCTCAATAGGCCCAATATAAAATGTTACCTTTATATATATTTCATGAATAAAGGTTCTGTAGTTTCATGAATGAATGTTCTGTAATTATACCCACTACCATTACTATCAAATTTAATTGATGGTTTTGTAATGTTTAACATGTTGTTTGCCAAGCCCTTTAAGGTTCTGTTGTTTTGTCCTTTTGTTATCATTAGTTGCATTTATGCAGTGCTTATGTACAGTTTAATTTTCAGAATCAACCATATATCATGCTGCACATATATCAGCCTCTAAAGATATGACAAGATGTATAAAATTAAAATTATGATTCAGCCATCTCACATTTGTTCTTCAATTCTGGATGGTTTACTGTGCTTAAATTATGTTCCACGAGTTATTTTGATGATTCACACATGTTCCATCAGTTGAAGTTGATATGTTCTGTTGATATGTTCATAAGTTGCATGTGTCTATTAGTTATGTATACTGAACTTGAACCCAAATGAGTATATGCCTGGAATTTTGTATTTGAGTTTTGTATGGCTGGAATGAGTACATGTCTGGATATGTTAAGAGGAGAGTGAACTGAAATCTTGAACCCAAATGAGTATATGCCTGGAATTTTGTATTTGAGTTTTGTATGGCTGGAATGAGTACATGTCTGCATATGTTCAGAGGAGAGTGAACTGAAATCTTGAACCCAAATGAGTATATTCATGGAATTTTGTATTTGAATTTTGTATGGCTGGAATGAGTACATGTCTGGATATATTCAGAGGACAGTGAACTGAAATTTTGTATCTGATTTGCAATGCAGTTTACTGAAATTTTGACATTTTGTATGGCTGGAATGAGTATTTGTGAATATGTTCTGAATACAGTGAACTGGAATTTTGTATGTGAGTTTTGTTTGGCTGGTTGCAGTATTTATCTGGACTTTGGAATGAGTTAATTTTTAAAAATATGGATTGAAAAAATAGGAAAATTGATGTGTAGCAAGTTGCTTTTTAGGGAATATAGAGATAGGATGGTTCCTATATACATTCCAGTATTTCTAGACATTTCTAGACATTGCAAGTCCAGAATTGACATTCAGAAACACAAAACCCCACCTCGTACACACAAGATGTATCATATATATATATACTTGGCATTAGTATATGGAGTAATAAGCACAAAAATAAAGTCATCACCTCCCACACAAAGTTTGCTTCGATATGACATGAACACAAAAGTCACCTTCATCGCAAAAGTTAGCATCAGTTTCTCCTAACTAGCTAGCCATTTAATTTGTCTTTGAATTTGTCGATAAATAAACAACCATCAAACAAAAATATAGCCACTGCACTATAAAAATTTCATTTTTACCAATATATATCTTGTCTCTTATTCTCAGCAGACAATATGCAAGTGTGGTCAATGTTTTAAACTTGGCACTCAATATGCACAGAAGTATATAGACGACTACATGACAACAATAATGTTGGTTTCATCTTGCAAAATATTGTCATGTATATATTACATGACAATGTAAAGTCCAAGTCTTGCATTAGAGACCGTACAAGTAAATAAACAAACATCATGTATACGTAGACAGAGGGAGTATTAGTTTCACTACCACGATTCTAAATTTTTTGAGCATTTCCTTTATTATTTTCAAATTTCTAGAATTTCATAATTGTGTTTTCTATTTTTTATTTTTGACCATTTTTAATTTTATTATTACCTGAAAAATAAGAAAATTCCCATAATTAAAATAAATAAATTTAAACTACCTGAAAAATAAGAAAAATTCCCATAATTAAAATAAATAAATTTAAATGTGATTCTAATTTTTTTTAGCATTTCCATGAATATTTTCGAATTTCTAGAATTTCATAATTGTATTTTCTATTTTTTTATTTTTGTGCATTTTTATGATGAATTACTCTATTTATTTATTTTATTTCCTAATTTCCAGAATTTTATAATTGCATTTTAATTTTATTATTACCTGAAAAATAACAAAAATGTCCATAATTATGATAAAGTAAATTTAAATGTGGAAAAATTTTGTACACTTCATCATGTTCAGTACCACCATTCTAAATTTTTTGAGCATTTCCATGATAATTTTTAAATTTCTAGAATTTCATAATTGTATTTTCTATTTTTTTTATTTTCTAGCATTTTTTTGATGAATTACTCTGTTTATTTATTTTAATATTTTCCCCTGTTTATTCTTTAAAGAAAGATTTCCCCTATTTATTTTTTTAAAGTACTTTATTACTTGTTTATGGTATTACATGTGTTTATATTCTGTTAGTCAAACGTCTATTATAATATAGTTGAATGCCTAGATATATTAAATGGCTGGCATGCGAAAGAGAACTTACGCCGACCGTCCAACTCGTAATGCGGTGGTACCTAGGTGAGCTTATATTAGTAAAATCAACTTTCCTGCAACGATGAAAGATGTTCTAAATTTCATTTTTTTAAGGTTTATGAAATTTGACGAGATAGAGTTCGAGCACTTAAACTATGCATGGAGTGCCGTCGCCAGAGTAGAAGTTAAGTTTCTCCCTGATGAATATGGAGAAAAACAACGATTTATTTTAATGGATATTACCGTAAGTTGCACACAATTTGGACTAAATTTTACATAGTAGTGAACATGTGAACTATTCTAAACCCTAATATTATACGTAGGGTGCTAAAATAGAAGTCATTGCATGGGAGCGGGAGGAAGTTCATAGGTTTAACATTCTCCTAAATGAAGGACAATGTTATACTATTCATTGTCTATATTTTCAACCTAATCTTGAAGAGGCATTGTACTATCGGAGCATTGCCCATGCCTATGAAGGTTCTCTTCGAAGAAATACAACAGTTGAGCCATACATTCTTCCAATCCAATTCCCTCCCTATCCAAAATATCTATTGACGTTTCATGACGCGTGGATTCGTCCGAATAAAACGTTTGTGGGTACGTACGTAAATTGAATCGGCGATGCATAGTTTCAAAAAAATAGTTGTCTTACTTATAGTATGATATGATTATTTGGACAGACATACCTGGAGTGGTTGTCTATTGGGGGAAATTGGAACGACTTGGAGGTCTATATAGGGAGATAACACTGATGGACACTAGATAATTCATAAGTTAGATACAACCACTTATATCGTCATAAACAATCACATTGTTTTTGCAAATCGAAAGCTAATGAGAATTTGATCTTTTTTAGCTTGAACATGATGGTTGTTGGAATTTGGGGTGACTCCCTCACTGATCACATCTCTGAATGGACAGAAGCTCATCGTAACAACCACATTGTTTTAGGAACCATGCTTCGACTTCACAAGAAGCATAGTAATTTAGTCCTAACCCATTTTATCATTAATAAATATATAGTGATGAATTACACTAATATTTGTTCTACTTGGCGATAGGATGTTTAGAGACTTCAGAACACACTACAGTCAAGTTTAATCCGATGCATCCAGCCACACTACCTTTGCAAAGTAAGTAGTCCCAACAATACAAACACAAGCTAAGAATAATGGCAATACAACACATAATCTATAATATTTTTAATTATTTTTCTTCGAAATATAAATGCAGACTTACGGCAACGTGTGAGTTCAGGAACTATGGATCTAAGCTTTGTGAATCGGTTCATGGAAGCTAGATGGAGATATTTTGCAACGATTTATGGATCTGACTGTCCATAGTGTTACAGTCTTATGTGTATTGTGTTGTGCGTTGTTTATGTACTTCCTCATATTCGGATGTTTTGTGTTTATTTCTATTGGGTACACCCTTTGAAGTTATTTGAATGTAATATTGGTTTTTGTGTTCATTTCGTTTAATCTATTGTGTACTCCCTTTGAAGTTATTTGAATGTAATATTTGTATTGGAATACATTTCTCAAATTCAAGTACGCTTATTTATAAACTGAAAACATCATTCACTGTAATACTCTCATTTCTAACATTGAAGAATATTTTCTTTCCTCTAACACAATCTCGATATCCAATCTTGATTAATAATCATCGAATGCCCTATTTAAAATAACAAATTTGTAATCCTAACCCTCAAAATAACCCTTTCATCCAAAACAAGTATTCTAAATCACTCTTTAGTACCAAGAAAAATAAATTAAAAACTCAAACACTTCTCTCATTTAAATTCATGTTTCCTCTCTAATGTTTCTACTCAAGTATCGTTTGTTTGGTGGTTAACCAATTATATGCAATCGACAGGTCGCTCGACGCCGCGATAACAAAGCTATCAACCATGTCAGAAAATATAGTGAGGAGAGAGGGGAAAGAAGGTTGTTTTATTTTATAATTATAATAGGATAATTTATTCTGTTTATTTGTCTATTCAGATATTTGTGTTACAACATTACACTAAAATTATTGTCTAACAATGTGTACTCATTTCAAATGTTTATAGTCGTCGATGGTCGTCATAGACAAAAGAGAAATCGCGGTAACAATTTGCCTCACGGTCCTTCTGGAATTTGTATTCGACAATCATCGCACACTCCATCAGAAAGTTCATCGGACAGTGAAGATGTGACACGTCGACCATCGTCGTCATTTGTTATTCCTACGCAAAGTACCGTTACATCATTGGGATTATTTCCAGGACAAAGCTCTAATGGTATAAACTACTACTAAGTAATTGGTGCAATTACTAATAACATAATTTATGCCTCATGTGATTACATAAACATTGTTCAGGTGCAAAATTTGCTACGGTACCATCTGCAACTATCGACTCACAAGATCAGCAATCAATTCTCTCTGTTCAACAAAATCCTATTGACCGATCGGTCGATCGTGCTGAAATAAGGCGAGCACGTGAAAGATCACGATATGCAAGGTTGACACCAGAGCAACGGAATAAGAGACGTGCAAGTGATAAAGCTAGATATGCAAGTATGACGGATGAGCAAAGGCATGTGATGCGAGAACAAAATAACCAACGAAAATCTGACAGTTATGCAAGGTTGACACCAGAGCAAAGAAACAACAGACGTGCACGTGACAGAGCTCGATATGCAAGTATGCCGGATGAGCAGAGGCAGTTGAAGAGAGATCAAATGAACCGACGAAATTCCGCAAGACGGAGAACTCTTGATCCAAATTGTATTTATGCTAATGCAACACATGGCTCCACTAATGTTATCTACCAGAACCTACCGGGTAGCACTCACTTATTAAAGACTCAGCCAGACTGTCGTCA
This sequence comes from Zizania palustris, assembly GCA_019279435.1. Lineage (NCBI taxonomy): Eukaryota > Viridiplantae > Streptophyta > Magnoliopsida > Poales > Poaceae > Zizania > Zizania palustris. Next base: position 38,638,957 of record JAAALK010000283.1, on the reverse strand, counting down.
CTGTGGTGCAAAGAGGTTTGAATATGAGCCACCAGGATTTTGTTGTATGAATGGCAAGGTCAAACTTCAAATGCTTGAGCCACCTGAGGAGCTTCGACGGTTGTACTCAGGTGAAGACATTCAATCACAACACTTTATGGAGAATATTAGATATTTCAACAGCCATTTTTCCTTCACCACAATGTACTGTGATTACGACAAGAACCTCGCAAGTGCAAGGGATGGAGTGTACACATTTAAAGCGCATGGGCAAATGTACCATAACATACACTCTTTCGGAAATGGAGGCAATGAACCTAGCCACTTGCAGTTGTACTTCTATGATGATGATCCTAGCTTATCACATCGTTTCCGTCGTGCTCGAGATGAGATATATAGAGAAAGGGACATATCTATTATTAGATGTTTGGTACATATTTTGAGAGATAATCCCTACTCTGAAACATTCAGAAGCCTAGGACAGGTTGAAGACGTTGATGAATATCGAATTGTGCTAAATATGGACTACAAGCTAGACCAAAGAACTTATAACAGACCGTTAACATCAGAGGTTGCTGCTGTGTGGGTTGAGGGGAATGATATTAATAAACATTTTGATCGTAGCATCACCTTGTTTGGCAATATGAGAAACCAAGGGTTGGTTTCGGTGTTTTGTGATGAGTGATTGACTGGATTTTACCCTCTGTTCGAAGGGTACTTCCGAAGGGGCTTCGGAGGTGGTACCTCCGAAGGGTGTTCGGAGGTGTTTCACCGAAGGGTGTTCGGTGTTTGCTTGCTGCAGCTGGGCAGCGGAGTGTGCATGTCGGAGGGGTCCGGCAGTACACGATGATAGGGTTCGTACCGAGGGCTTCGGTACTTTGGGTGGTACACCAGAGTGTGTACCGGAGGTTGCTAACCCGGAGAGGTCTCCGGAGTACTGGATACACTTGTTTGCTTGTCGGTGGTGCGCAGGGACTTCGGAGGCGACGGACAGGGTTCGAGCCAGGTGAACTTGGGTCAAGCGGGTGGTTTGATGCCAAGGGAGCAGGGAGCTCCGTCACGGTGGCTGCGAAGGTGGTCCGGGTCGGTCCTCGGGTCGAGGCGTGCCAGGTGAAGGCAGAGAGTGCGGAGCGTGGCTCCGGCTGAAGGTACTCCGAGACAAAGTCCTCGGAGTTGAGGCACTTCGAAGGTACTCCGGATGGAGTGACTTCGGAGTTGGTGGACCAGGTCCTCTGCGGAGGCAAGGAGTTCGAAGTGTGCTCCGGAGGGAGACACTCGAAGGTGGCCCGACGAAGGTCTCAGAAGTCGAGGCGCATCGAAGGCATGGTCCGGGTGAGGCTCGTCGAGGAGTGTGCTCGGAGTGAGGCACTGCGACGGAGTGCTCATGGAATGATTCATGCGGAGGCCTTGGACGAAGGAGGGACTTCGAAGGGTGGTACTCCGAAGGTGGGGCTTCGGAGTGAGGTTGTCTTGTGGTGCTTCGGCCATGCATGGCTTCGGTACACGGACGGACGGTGTTCGAGCTCGGAGTAGCTGCGAAGCCGTGGTGGTCTACTCCGGAGGTGTTGGTGCGAAGGCCCAAGGGCTTTGACGGCTTCGGCTCAAAACCGTCACTGTATCGAAGGACTTCTTCGGCGGAGCGAAGGCCAACAGGCTGCAGGCTTCTCGCCGAAGCTACCGCACCCTCCGGTGCGAAGGGAGGTTCCAGAAGTCAACACTGTAAAGGCTGACACTGTCTGTTCTGAAAAAGACTGACACTGTCCCCTCTGCAGCTGACAGAGAAGCCTCCAAAATAAAGGTGGACTACCTTTTGTACCCCTTAGTTCTGTAGAGACAAAACGAATGTAAACCCTAGGGGTAAAGTAGTCACTTCCTTAGGATGAAGCCGTGGGCTATAAATATGGGGGCTCGGTAGGTAACATTCAACACTTTGAGCATTTACTGTTGAGCTCCTGTAGCCACACTTCGATTGAATACATCCTGAGTTCATTTTCAGTGTTCCTTGTTCAAGCGGCGAAGCCCTGCTTTTCTTGTGCTTTTTGCTTGAGCTCGCTTTGCATACTTCGCCAGTTTAGTGCACCGAAGCCTGTTGAGGAGAAGGTAGTTTTTCGTGCGAGGTGTGCTTTGTCAGTGTGCATTCGCTCTGTGTAACACGAGGCAAGACCTCGCTGCTTACTAGCGAAGCCCTGATCGTTTCCCGTAGTGCTTTTTGTGTCGAAGCGCTTAGCGTAGTCCGTTTTGTGTGCGTGTAGACCTTCGCGTACGAAGCCCAGCACCAGTTGCTGTCGCCAAGTACTTGGTCGAAGTCCTCAGAGGGCTGTCCACTCTTGCGAAGGGTGAAGTGCGAAGCCTGCTCCTAGCACCTCGTGTGCGGAGCCTGCATTGACTTTGCAGAGTAGATTTTCGAGGGTTGTTAGTGGAGCGAAGTCTTCTTGGCTTCGAACTTTTGCTCCTGCGAAGCCTGTGTTCGGAGCTGTCGAAGTACCTTCGAACCAGACCTTCGAAGGTTGTGTTCGAAGCCTGTTCCGCAGAAGACAGGACAGACCCGAAGGCTAAGTTTTTAGCCCAATATTTTAGAAGCTCCCATTCACCCCCCCTCTGGTCGCCGTTTCCGGTCCAACAATTGGTATCAGAGCAGGTTAAGATCACCAGTTGACCTTAACCGGTTTTGTGATCTGTTGGCGACATGGATAGAGGCAGTAAAATTCCTCTGTTCGATGGGACAGATTTTGCATACTGGAAGGTGCGCATGGAGGCTTACTTGTTAAGCCAAGGAAATGCAATTTGGGAGATTGTGGACTCACAATACTCCATCCCTGATACCCGCACCACTCAAACTGAAAAAGATCAGTATATTGCCAACTCGAAGGCAAGGAACATACTGTTCATTGGTCTGAGTCGGAGTGAGTTTGATAGGGTGCAGCACCTTAGGACTGCTAGGGAGATTTGGACAACACTCACTGTCTTTCATGAGGGCTCTGCTCAGATTAAGGCCAGGCGCCAAAGCACCTACAATCAACAGTATCAGCTGTTTGTGCAGGCACCTGGTGAATCTGTAGATGCCATGTTTTCTCGCTTTGACGCGATAGTGAGTAACTTGCGCTCCAACGGGACGCTTGCTTACAGTGATCACGATAGGGCTATCAAGCTTCTCTATGCTCTTGACCGTAGCATATGGGAAGTAAAGATATCCAGCATTGAGGAGTCCACAGGCTATGACACATTGACCTGTGATGAGCTCTTTAGCAAGCTGAAGTCCACAGAGATTGCCAAGGCATCTCTTGCTGTGCACAGAAGCTCTTTGCCACAGCTATTGGCATTGGTTTCTAGCACTAGCCGTGGCACCACTGCAGAACCAAGCACATCTGGCACTTGTGTTCTTGCAGATGGTTTTGCTTTGTCCTCCCTGGTCTCCGTCACAAAGGAGCAGGTGGATACTCTAGCTGATGATGAGCTTGCTCTCATTGCCCGGAGGTTCACCCGCTTTCATCATGAGAGACGGGATCAGAGGAGAAGTGGTTTTAGTGGCTGCTATGAATGTGGCGACACCTCTCACATTAAGGCCAATTGCCCCAAGGTCAAGAAGAGAGATGAGAGTGACCGCCCCAAATACCACAAAAAGGAGAGGAAGCCCTTTGTGGAGGGCAAGCGCGGCAAGATGGCTAAGAAAGTAGCCAAGGCCGCTTCCAGAGCCTTTGTTGCTGCTCTCAGCGACATCGACACGTCCTCAACTGAGGAGTCGAGCTCTGAGGAGGAGGAGTCCCCAAGGAAGGAGGACAAGAAGGACAAGAAGGGACGTGACTTCACCGGCCTGTGCTTCATGGCCGACAGCGATCACAGCGGCGATGAGCTTGACTCATCTGAGGTAAACCTATCATCTGACCAGCTTCTAATTAAATTAGATGAGCTGAATGAAGTAGTGCTAGGTCAGGATAGATTACTTGTGCAAGCCGCTAGAGAAAGAAAAGACCTTAGACTTAGGCTAGAAAATGTTTCTACTGAATATGCCATGCTTAAGTCTAAGTTTGATGATGCTGAATGTGAGTCCTGTTCTGTTGTCATGAGTGAGCTTGCTCAGTTGCGTTCTGTTCATGCTCAAACTCTTTCTGAGCTTGAGACTGCACAGAAGCAGCTTTTGGAGGTGGATTCTAGACCTCATGAAATTATTGATTGCATGAACTGCTCTTTATTGCGCGACAGCATTAATTTACGTGATAAGCATGTTCATGATCTAGAGGCTAGATTGGAGAGGGCCGGTAGTTCTAAGGATGTGCAACCTGTTTGTGACACTTGCATCACCCTTAAGGACCAGCTAGGCACTGTCAGAGAACGAGCTGAAAACCTCATGTCAGAAAATGAATACCTTCTTTCTGTGGTGAACAAATGCACTGAGGGGAAGGGTAGGATGGACTTGCTCTTGGCCAAGACCAAGTTGTGTGCTGACAGAGCCGGGGTAGCTCTAGGTTTGGGTTTTGAGAGGATAGCTTCAGACAGTAAGACCAAAACTGTTTTTACCTCTCCCACCACCCTAGAGAAAGAGAGAGCTGTTGGACACCCCATCAGCCAAAAAGCCTACCCATCCACCAAAGAAAACCACTCCTCCTGCCAAGAAAAATCCTCCCAAGAAAACCACTCAGAAGAAACCCAAGGAGCCTGTGAGAGTTGCTCATGTGACCCATGAGAGTGCCCCCAGGAGAGTGTTTCACTGTTCTTATTGTCAGCGGGCGGGTCATTTGATTGGTTTCTGTTTCCGTCGCATCAAGGATGAGCGACGTGCACAGGCGATGAGCTATCAGGACATGCGTTACCCATCTTTAGGTATGCATGAGTCTGAGTATTACTCTCGTCCTGTTTTCGAGGCTCCTCGTGCTTCTCGGAGAGGTTTTGCTCCTCGAGGTGTTCACCATGTTCCATATGGTGGTAGACCTCGAGCGAGTAGCTTTGTACCTCGTCAGAGTAGGAGACCTCGGCATGCTTTCCGTTCTTTGCATGTAGGTAGACCTCGCACTTTGCATCATTCTGATTTTTATGTGCATAGACCGTCTACTTCTACTGTGCCTACTACTCGTGTCACTCAGTGCTGGATGCCTCGTCATTATTTTACTCACCCCAGCACTGAGCGATCGAGTCGTTTTCATCATGTGTAGGCGACAGGTCGAGGCTTGGAGGGCACGTGGATCATGGACTCCGGTTGTTCGCGCCACATGACCGGAGATGCAGCTTGGTTCTCCAGCCTCACTACAACCAAGCAAAGGGAACATATCACCTTCGGAAACAATCGAAGGAGTAGAGTGAAAGGTAAAGGTGTGGTAAGAATTAACGCGAACTTCACTCTCAAAGATGTTGCTTTGGTTGAGAACCTGGGATACAATTTGCTATCTGTATCTCAGTTGCTTGATGAGGGCTTCGAAGTGCGATTTCATCGCGATACTTCGCAAGTGCTCAATTCTGATGGCGTTGTAGTGTGTAAGATCTTTAGGGTTGGGAGAGTTTTTGGAGCTGATTTTTCAGAGTCGTCTGGTTCTTCTCATTGTCTTGTTGCTCATTCGACTTCTGAGCTATGGAAGTGGCATAGGAGACTAGGGCATATGAGCTTTGAGTTGCTCGCTCGTCTGAGCGCCCTAGGCTTGATCCGAGGATTGCCCAAGCTCAAGTTTGAGAAGAATTTAGTTTGCGCTCCTTGTCGACATGGAAAAATGATTGCCGCTTCGCATTCGCCAGTCACCACAGTGATGACTGAACAGCCCGGAGAACTTCTCCATATGGACACTGTAGGTCCTTCTCGGGTTAGTTCTTTAGGCGGCAAGTGGTATGTACTTGTTATTGTCGACGATTTCTCCCGCTACTCTTGGGTCTTCTTTCTTGCCAGCAAGGATGAAGTGTTTTCACACTTTTGGAGCTTGGCTTTGAGACTTTTTACTGAACTCCCTGGTGCATTAAAATTCATTCGAAGCGATAATGGCACTGAGTTCAAAAATAGTCTCTTTGTTGACTTTTGCATGGAGCATGGCATAGAACATCAATTCTCTGCTCCGCGGGTTCCTCAACAGAACGGTGTTGTTGAGAGGAAAAACCGCACTTTGGTTGAGATGGCTAGGACGATGCTTGATGAGCATAGGACTCCTAGAAAATTCTGGGCTGAGGCCATGAACACTGCTTGCTACATCTCTAACCGAATTTTCTTGCGCTCAATTTTAAACTTGACATCGTATGAGCTACGTTTTGGGAGACAGCCCAAGGTTACTCATCTTCGAGTTTTTGGCTGTCGCTGCTTTATCCTAAAACGTGGTAACTTGGATAAATTTGAGTCGCGTTCTTCTGACGGGATCTTTTTGGGTTATACTACTCATGGTCATTCCTATCGTGTTTATAACTTGGAAACTAACACTGTCATCGAGTCATGTGATGTGACTTTTGATGAATCAACCCCCTCTGTTAGTTCTGCTTTTGAACAGGCAAATGAACACGACATGGAACAGACCTTATTCGAAGATGAAGATCCCGGAGAATTCGAGGATGAACCCCTACTACCCTCGACATCAACCCCCGAAGCTGACCCCGCTTCAACTACTTCGGCACGAGGTCCCGAAGCGACTACCTCAACATCGGTCATCTTGGACCACTCCAACGCACAAGTTGAGGGGGAGACTGCATCCCGCCGCGAGGCTCCACATCATGTTCAAAGGATGCACCCTCCCGAGCAGATCATTGGTGAGCTTGATCAAAGGGTAACACGTTCTCATGCTCATTTCACTAATGCTGCTTTTGTTGCTTCTTTCGAGCCCTTAGATGTTAGTCATGCACTTTCTGATTCTAGTTGGATCAATGCCATGCATGAAGAGCTTGAAAATTTTGAGAGAAACCAAGTCTGGACTCTAGTTGATCCTCCACCAAATGTTCATTTCATAGGAACAAAATGGATTTTCAAAAATAAACAAGGGGAGGATGGAACAATTGTTAGAAATAAGGCTAGACTTGTAGCTCAGGGCTTTTCTCAACTAGAAGGGATTGATTTTACTGAAACTTTTGCACCTGTTGCTCGCCTTGAGGCCATTAGGATTTTGCTTGCCTTTGCGACATCCCGGGGATTCAAACTCTATCAAATGGATGTCAAAAGTGCTTTTCTTAATGGCTTCATAGGTGAAGATGTTTATGTAAAACAACCCCCTGGTTTTGAAAACCCCAAGTACCCACATAAAGTCCTTAAACTTCATAAGGCTCTTTATGGACTCAAGCAGGCCCCTCGTGCGTGGTATGATAGACTTAAGTCTTTTCTGCTTGAGCGAGGGTATTTGATGGGCTCTGTTGATAAAACTTTGTTTACTCTCAAGCATGGCAAAGATTTCCTTCTAGTGCAGATTTATGTGGATGATATCATCTTTGGTGGCTCTTCTCATGCTTTGGTTGCCGAGTTTGCAGATACCATGAGCAGGGAGTTTGAAATGTCGATGATGGGTGAACTCACCTTTTTCCTTGGTTTGCAAATCAAGCAAAGCAAACAAGGTACTTTTGTCCACCAGACAAAGTACACCAAGGACCTGCTCAAGAAGTTCGACATGTCCAATGCGAAGCCCCTCGCCACTCCAATGGCTACTTCTGTAGCATTGGACCCTGACGAAGATGGAGAAGCCGTAGATCAGAAGGAGTTCCGGAGCATGATCGGCTCCCTCCTCTACTTGACTGCCACGAGGCCGGACATACACTTCGCTGTGTGTCTGTGCGCTCGTTTTCAGGCTTCACCACGAGCTTCGCACCGCCAAGCGGTTAAGCGCATCTTAAGGTATCTCAAACACACCCTTGAGTTTGGCATATGGTATTCATCGTCTTCATCTTTATGTCTTAGAGGTTATTCAGATGCGGACTTTGCTGGGTGTAGAATTGATAGGAAGAGTACCTCTGGTACTTGTCATTTTCTGGGTACGTCTCTGGTTTGCTGGTCTTCCCGCAAACAGTCTAGTGTTGCACAATCAACGGCTGAGGCCGAATATGTTGCTGCAGCTAGCTGTTGCTCTCAGATTTTGTGGATGGTTTCCACTTTGCGGGATTTCGGGTTAGATTATAAGAGTGTTCCACTTTTCTGTGATAACACTAGTGCTATTTGTATTGCAAACAACCCGGTTCAGCACTCCAGAACCAAACACATTGATGTACGGTATCATTTTCTCAGAGATCACAATGAGAAGGGTGATATTGAACTTCAATATGTTGATACCCAACACCAGCTTGCCGATATTTTTACAAAACCCCTCGATGCTTCTCGATTTGCTTACTTGCGTGGGGAACTTGGCATTTGTCACCCTTACGGCATTTTGTGAGGGGGAGCTGATTTTAATTGTCTTGCATATGCTCATTATGTGTGGAATTGCACTTACATCTTTTGCTATTATATGCCTGCTTTTAATCCAAAGAAATCATGTCAGCTCAGCTCTATGAAATATGTCTGGAACATTGATTGTGCATGATGTTTTATTTTCTAAAATCAAAACTTGCTCACCGCACAATCTTGTATCTAGCTTGTTTAGGCTGGACTGCTTTTAGCTATCTTTTATCTCCTTGACAGCAAGACACTGTTCTTTGGATGCGAAAATTTGCAACTTGAAAAATGTGTTCATTATTCATGGATATTCATCAAAATATTTCATTCATCTGAATCAAAATCAAAAATCCATGATTTGCCTGGTTTAAATGAAAAGATCCAAGAGGGTTTGTTTGTCGCACTACTCTATTCTAGACTGCTTACCATTGCACTTTGGTCTGAACTGGGATAGTGTAGTGTATGCCAAAATCACCGCCTTAAGCTTCAGATGGCTTTCTTGCCTAGGCTTGGCTTGATTGGAAAGTATAAGGTGGACAAACAAATAACCCCTGGCATTAAGAACAGAACAACAAATTTAATTGCTCATCAAGTTTGCTTTCAAAGCTCCTTTTTGAACAAGACTTGTCTGTCTAGGGTAGAAATTGTTAGCTTTGCGCAGTCCTGGCCTTCACATGTCTAGCTGCTATGATTAAATGGTGATACTTTTATCTCACAAATGACAAAATCACATGCCATCATCTTGTTTCACAGATTGTTAAATTGAGCTGAGCACATGATCATTTGTGTTAATATTGGCATATTTTTGCATTATATGTCTTTGCAATTCTATTCATTTCAAAGCTTTGCATCTTTTGCATGCTCCTTGATGCTTGCATTGCCAAAGGGGGAGAGGTTTGCTATGTTCTCTGCCGCAAGAAGGCATAATTTCGAAAGGGGGAGAATTTTTGACATAAAGGGTGAGAAAAATTTGCTTAACTCAGGGGGAGTTCTTATCAAGGGGAGATTTGCCAAAAGGGGCTTTTACTCTTTTACAAAGGGGGAGAAAATTTCTTTTATCAAGTGACATGCTTTGGCTCTTTTCTGAGTTTTTATGGTCACTTGTGTGCTGAAAGTTTTTAAATTTTCTTGAACTTGGATTTGGTTGTCAATGCACTCATCAAGGGGGAGATTGAGAAACCAAGGGTTGGTTTCGGTGTTTTGTGATGAGTGATTGACTGGATTTTACCCTCTGTTCGAAGGGTACTTCCGAAGGGGCTTCGGAGGTGGTACCTCCGAAGGGTGTTCGGAGGTGTTTCACCGAAGGGTGTTCGGTGTTTGCTTGCTGCAGCTGGGCAGCGGAGTGTGCATGTCGGAGGGGTCCGGCAGTACACGATGATAGGGTTCGTACCGAGGGCTTCGGTACTTTGGGTGGTACACCAGAGTGTGTACCGAAGGTTGCTAACCCGGAGAGGTCTCCGGAGTACTGGATACACTTGTTTGCTTGTCGGTGGTGCGCAGGGACTTCGGAGGCGACGGACAGGGTTCGAGCCAGGTGAACTTGGGTCAAGCGGGTGGTTTGATGCCAAGGGAGCAGGGAGCTCCGTCACGGTGGCTGCGAAGGTGGTCCGGGTCGGTCCTCGGGTCGAGGCGTGCCAGGTGAAGGCAGAGAGTGCGGAGCGTGGCTCCGGCTGAAGGTACTCCGAGACAAAGTCCTCGGAGTTGAGGCACTTCGAAGGTACTCCGGATGGAGTGACTTCGGAGTTGGTGGACCAGGTCCTCTGCGGAGGCAAGGAGTTCGAAGTGTGCTCCGGAGGGAGACACTCGAAGGTGGCCCGACGAAGGTCTCAGAAGTCGAGGCGCATCGAAGGCATGGTCCGGGTGAGGCTCGTCGAGGAGTGTGCTCGGAGTGAGGCACTGCGACGGAGTGCTCATGGAATGATTCATGCGGAGGCCTTGGACGAAGGAGGGACTTCGAAGGGTGGTACTCCGAAGGTGGGGCTTCGGAGTGAGGTTGTCTTGTGGTGCTTCGGCCATGCATGGCTTCGGTACACGGACGGACGGTGTTCGAGCTCGGAGTAGCTGCGAAGCCGTGGTGGTCTACTCCGGAGGTGTTGGTGCGAAGGCCCAAGGGCTTTGACGGCTTCGGCTCAAAACCGTCACTGTATCGAAGGACTTCTTCGGCGGAGCGAAGGCCAACAGGCTGCAGGCTTCTCGCCGAAGCTACCGCACCCTCCGGTGCGAAGGGAGGTTCCAGAAGTCAACACTGTAAAGGCTGACACTGTCTGTTCTGAAAAAGACTGACACTGTCCCCTCTGCAGCTGACAGAGAAGCCTCCAAAATAAAGGTGGACTACCTTTTGTACCCCTTAGTTCTGTAGAGACAAAACGAATGTAAACCCTAGGGGTAAAGTAGTCACTTCCTTAGGATGAAGCCGTGGGCTATAAATATGGGGGCTCGGTAGGTAACATTCAACACTTTGAGCATTTACTGTTGAGCTCCTGTAGCCACACTTCGATTGAATACATCCTGAGTTCATTTTCAGTGTTCCTTGTTCAAGCGGCGAAGCCCTGCTTTTCTTGTGCTTTTTGCTTGAGCTCGCTTTGCATACTTCGCCAGTTTAGTGCACCGAAGCCTGTTGAGGAGAAGGTAGTTTTTCGTGCGAGGTGTGCTTTGTCAGTGTGCATTCGCTCTGTGTAACACGAGGCAAGACCTCGCTGCTTACTAGCGAAGCCCTGATCGTTTCCCGTAGTGCTTTTTGTGTCGAAGCGCTTAGCGTAGTCCGTTTTGTGTGCGTGTAGACCTTCGCGTACGAAGCCCAGCACCAGTTGCTGTCGCCAAGTACTTGGTCGAAGTCCTCAGAGGGCTGTCCACTCTTGCGAAGGGTGAAGTGCGAAGCCTGCTCCTAGCACCTCGTGTGCGGAGCCTGCATTGACTTTGCAGAGTAGATTTTCGAGGGTTGTTAGTGGAGCGAAGTCTTCTTGGCTTCGAACTTTTGCTCCTGCGAAGCCTGTGTTCGGAGCTGTCGAAGTACCTTCGAACCAGACCTTCGAAGGTTGTGTTCGAAGCCTGTTCCGCAGAAGACAGGACAGACCCGAAGGCTAAGTTTTTAGCCCAATATTTTAGAAGCTCCCATTCACCCCCCTCTGGTCGCCGTTTCCGGTCCAACACAATAACAACAACTACTATTCAATTAGACCGAGTGATGGGTGCTACGACCCTTTGTCATACCCCCTATTTTTTCCAAGAGCAGAGCTCGGTTGGCATTCTGATATACCGAGAGAAGGTATTGACCTTAGTCAGATAAGTACAACCCGACAAAGAAATGCTGACAACGCAGGTTAGCTAAGTGACCCGTATTCATGTTATTATGATACTATTAATCCATACGCTAATCACCTAACTGATTTCTCTTTTCTTTGTAGATACTACCAGCAAGTTTTTTGTTTCGATGCGCGAATATTATTGCTATAAATTCCAGATGCGTAGTGGAATCTTCAACACGGTCTTGTATGGGAGACGTCTATTCCAGCAGTTTGTAGTTGATACCTACATAAAAATTGAAACGTCTCGCCTGAATTACTTCTTATACAATCAGAAGAAGATTCGTGCGGATCTTTACCAGGGCTTGATGGATAGTGTATCTGTTGGAGAACATAGAGCCAGCAGATTGGGAAAAAGATGGGTCCTACCTGCATCGTTTATCGGTGGCGGGAGGGATATGAGACGAAGATATATGGATGCTATGGCCTTAGTGCAGAAGTATGGAAAACCCGACATATTTATCACAATGACTTGTAATCCTAATTGGGAAGAGATAAGTAGGGACCTTGCACCTGGCCAAACACCACAAGATCGTCCTGATCTTGTTGTGCGTGTATTTAAAGCCAAGCTAGAGGATCTCAAATTCCAGCTATTTCGTAAACATATCCTAGGAATCATTGCAGCACAAGTCCATGTTAACGAGTTCCAAAAAAGGGGTCTACCACATGCACATTTCCTCCTTATCATGGAGTCAACATACAAATTGAGTTGTCCCGATGATTATGATAATGTTATATCAGCAGAACTTCCGGATAAGGATAAATACCCGGAGCTATATGAAATGGTAGTGAAACATATGATGCATGGCCCGTGTGGTCCACTAAATAGGAAGAGTCCATGCATGAAAAATGGTAGTTGCAAGTGCTATTATCCACGCCAGTTTAGTGACACAACTATCCAAGGCGAAGATTCTTATCCTATCTACAGGAGAAGGGATGACAGACAAAGGGTAAGAGTGAGAGGTCATGACTTAGACAACAGATGGGTTGTCCCATATAATCCCATGCTTCTAAGAAGGTATGACTGTCACATCAATGCAGAAGTTTGTTCGAGTATTAAGGCTGTTAAGTACCTCTACAAGTATATTTATAAGGGTCATGATAGGGCGTCTGTGTCCGTCAATGAAGCTGATGAAAACCGCGAGATTAATGAGATCAATGAATATAGGGATGCTAGGTGGGTAACACCACAGGAGGCATTGTGGAGAATATTTGGATTTGATCTTAGCGGGATTTCGCCACCAGTGCTACAGTTACAGCTCCACCTCCCAGGAATGCATCTTGTGTCATATAGAGAGAATGCTGATGTACGTGAAGTTCTCGACCAACAGGGTGCCTCAAGAACCATGTTGACTGAGTATTTCAAGGCAAATCAAGAATTTACGTGGGCACGCACATTACTTTATAGGGATTTCCCACAATATGCAGTGTGGTTGCCTGGACGTAAGCTTTGGAAAATAAGAGAACGAAGCACGCAGGTTGGGAGGATCATCTCAGCACATCCAGCAGAGGGAGAAAGATACTACTTGAGGGTGCTATTAAACCATGTGGTTGGTGCTACTTCATTTGAGAATTTGAGGACATATGATGGTATTGTATACCCTACATTTCGAGAAAGCGCTGAGAAAAGAGGTATTATTGAGTCAGATAACAGCATTGATGAGTGCCTCTCTGAAGCTGAAGTATTTCATATGCCTTCGTCCCTCCGAAGGTTGTTTGCTACAATATTGGTATATTGTGAACCTAGCGATGTGCGTGGACTCTGGAACAAACACTTCGAAGCAATGTCTGATGACATCCGACGATCCCAGATGAATGCATATGCAGTTGAACAAATGGTGTTATTGGATATAAGAAAATTGCTTCAGTCAATGGGTAAAGAGATAACATCATTTCCTCTTCCAGAAATTGATGAATCATATGACGCCATGGCGGGTGAGGTGAGGGAGATTTGTGAAGAGTCCTCTATACAGGTGGATAATGAGCTACTAGCGAGCACATCCTCTCTTAATGCAGAACAGAGATATGCCTATGATGTTATACTATCATCCGTTGACAACAATAGTGGAGGTGTGTTTTTTGTTGATGGTCCAGGAGGAACAGGAAAAACCTTTCTGTATAAAGCTTTATTAGCAAAAGTCCGTAGCGAGGGGAAGATAGCTATTGCTACTGCAACATCTGGTGTTGCTGCTTCCATCATGCCTGGAGGTAGGACGGCTCATTCAAGGTTCAAGATACCACTAAGCATACAAGATAATGGAGTGTGTAACTTCACCAAACAAAGTGGTACTGCGAAGCTTCTTCAAAAAGCTTCGCTTATATTATGGGATGAAGTCTCCATGACAAAAAGACAGGCAATTGAGGCGTTGGACAAGAGCATGAGGGACATAATGGAAAAGCCCAATCTACCATTTGGAGGCAAAACAATGGTTTTTGGAGGTGACTTCAGACAAGTTCTTCCAGTTATACGAAAGGGGAATAGGGCTCAAATTGTAAACGCAACATTGCGTAGATCTTACCTATGGGATAACATGCATCAGTTGAGACTTGTCCATAACATGAGAGCTCGATCAGATATATGGTTTTCAGACTACCTGCTGCGGATTGGCAATGGCATTGAAGAGACCATCGATGATGACTATGTAAATTTACCCGACGAAATATGTGTACCCTACACTGGTGCAGAATCAGACATTGATAGTCTTATTGACATGGTATTTCCAATGTTAGGTGCAAACATGACTGATGCAGACTACATCACATCTCGAGCTATTTTGTCAACGAGGAATGAGAACGTTGATGCAATAAACATGAAGCTTATCGAACGTTTTCCTGGTGACGAGATGATTTATCACAGTCATGATCGAGCAGTCGATGATCCATGCAACCATTATCCGTCTGAGTTCTTGAATTCATTAACGCCAAATGGGTTACCTCCACATATATTAAAACTCAAGGTTAATTGTCCTGTGATTTTGCTCAGAAATCTTGACCCGGCCAATGGTCTGTGTAATGGGACTAGGTTGATAGTCCGAGCATTTCAAAGAAATACTATCGATGCTGAAATTGTATTGGGACAACATGCTGGTGAGAGAGTCTTCCTTCCACGCATACCCTTGTGCCCCTCCGACGATGAGATGTTCCCCTTCAAGTTTAAGAGGAGTCAATTTCCTGTTAGAGTGAGTTTTGCAATGACAATTAATAAAGCACAGGGTCAAACAATACCGCATGTTGGAATATACCTCCCGAACCCGGTGTTCTCTCATGGACAACTATATGTAGCTCTGTCACGAGCAACTTCTCGTAGCAACATCAAAATACTCGCCGCTCCGGAGAAAAATATGGGAATCAATTCAACAAGCACTCTAACGAAGAATATCGTCTACAAGGAAGTGCTCACTGAGTAGATAAAAGAAGATGTGCTCACTGTATAGTATATTGTACGATTTCATACCAGATTTGTAATTATAAATATGCAATGACACTTTATATAGAAAGCATACTTCTATGTATTGTTTTGAGGAATAATATATTACTTTGTTTCTTATCGTCTCAATATTACTAAACAAATGTGTTCGGCAAATATATCATATTCTAAATATATTGCCGTTAACATTATGCATCCGTTGCAACGCACGGGCCTCTCACTAGTATATATATATATGGGTAAGCCGACTAAAAGGTTTTTGTATGGATTTGATAGGATCAAACTCGATGGGGGTATAAACCTACTGTTTTCTTTACGCAGATGCATCCGTGGGCCGTATCTGCACCCGGAGTTTATGCCCAAAGAGAAAAAACAAATCCGCGCGAGAGGACGAAGCGTCACGGCCCATGGCCCAGTCCAGTCGCTCGCTCGCGAGCTCGCTCCCGGCATGCCTCCCGTGGCCGCGATCCGGCCTCGTTTCGCGCGCACCCCGCCCGCCCGCCCGCGTCCGGCTCCCCGGCCACGCCGCACCGCACGCATGGTCGCCGCCGGCGGACACGCACGCAAGAACGCGGAGCGGAAGCCTGAAGGCTACCTACTACATCTTGCAACTTGGAAGTGGCCACAGCCAGACTGCGACCAGCCCAGTCGTTGCCGCCTGCTGCTAACCGGCTAAAATCGCGAACAGAGTTCGCCAGCCAGTCGACGTGTTGTGCAGCCTGGTGAACCCCAGCCTACCGGGCTAACGGTCGTGACTCGTGAACCCTTTTTTTTTTTGGTATTCTGCAAGGACTGCATTGTGAAGCACAGGGGATGGATGACAAGGAAGTAATCACGACAGCCAGCCGACCGCGTCACGGGCCTGCAGCGGCGCACGCGATGGCGCGAAACTACCGGCGCCAACTACTGCTGCCGGCCGGTACAGGGCGGTGACGAGGAAGTCTTGCCTACCCTGAGCCAGCTGACGGCTGAGGCGGCGTCCGTTGCTTGACTCCTCCCACAAGCGTGTCGCCATAATGCCGCTGATTGTTTTCTAATTGCAACATGGCAACCATCGTTTCTGCCCGTCCATCGCTGTCTCGCCAACCAATCGGCCACTCTGGCCTGCTTCCTGTTCGTTCTCTCCTGCCAACAGCCCAGCAACAGCAAAGACAAGAAGGCATGCTTTCTTCTCCCCTTTCACGAGAAATAAAAGGGACGAGAATATATCGCCCAGAACATATCATATGCCACAGGATTCTGTCCAGGTAGTAGCACCGACCGACTGCAAAATGAACCAACCACTCTGGTCCTGGTATACATAGCTTGGTCTCATCTAGCATGGTAGGACAAGAGCAGCATCACATTCTTTGCTTGTTGTGTGTGGGTGTGTGTCTGCCTACGGTTGACGTCTCCTTTTCGTTAGATGAAACCAATCCAAGCAGTAGATATCTCGCCAGCAGATGCGACGCCCGATCTAACGACGAGTGTGTGTGTGCTCGGCGACGGGGTCAGCTCACCAACCCAGCCTAGCTCGCGAGCTTGCTAGCTGCAGTCTGCAGAGCCCGGCAATCTCCGAGAGAGAAACACATCGCAGAACTGAACAGGAGTTCCACTTTGACACAGGCGTGCTTATGGAAACTGGTCGATCGGATCAGTGTCATTTTATGGGTGTAATTGTGCAAAACACCTTGATCAGATTCGTGAGAAATCTCCGTTATATATCTCTAAGCTGTTTTTTTAATAAAAAATACAAGATCTTTACAGTAACAAATAACAATCTTAATTTGGTAGACATACATACCAAACTCTTTCGTCTGACATCAATATCAGCAATTGACGAAATAGTGACACTGGCAAAGATTAATGTGGCAAACCCAACCAGGGATTAAGATATATTAAATTAAAAATGTTTATTTTTATAAATAATTAATGGCCATGATTAAAAATAACAACACACTATCTCCTAGTACGCAATAGATATTCTCTCCGTTCTAAAATGTAAGTCATTATGTCCTTTGCTAGATTTATGTCCAAATTCATCGATTCATAGATGAATCTGACAAAAACCAGAATAACTTATATTCTGAAACGAGATTTTTAATCATAGCCATTAAATTTATAAAAAAGTAGATTCATCAATATATAAATGAATATGACAAAAATCAAAATAACTTACATTTTAAAACGGAAGTAGTAACTCTTAATAACTAATATGTTACTTTGTTTTTTCTAATATCTCTTATTTCGCTTAAATAAGTAAAAGAGTATAATAATATAATATAAAAGATCCTAATTTAAAAACCAAAAGTTATAAATAGATATTAGGAGCCACTAGAGAAAAACAGTGTCACATCCATCATTAATATTTAGCACAATACGATTAATGTAGGATTAGAGAACACAACATGAGATGGCCGATGTCATACGGCGGCCATCTCGTCAATGGCGGTAATTAGGCATCATAATTAATGGGTGATTAGCCATGAACGGATTAATAAATGCTTAATGGAACTGGTACAGCCCAGTGGAGTCACGAGCCACTACCCGAGTAAATAAATACGGAGCTTTTAATTACCCTCGTCCTCTCGCTTCGCCCCTCTCCCTCTCTCTCTCCGCTTGCTGCAAATCGAGAGAGGAGGAAGACGAGACGAGAGGAGGGGAGGGGAGACGGGAGAGCGTGGCATTGCGAGGAAAAGCCGGAGGCGCGGCTGGTCTTCTGCCCCTCGCGCGCACGCGCACGCGCGGCCGGAGGCACGGCTGTGTAGCAGCGGACGGCCTCGTGTCTCCTCTCCCGACCCGGTCCCCGCCGGAGCCTTCTCGCCCTGTGCAGCGCGCGGCTCTCCTCGCGAGCAGGTTTGGAGGGGCGACGCGGCCGGCGTCCTTCCGTGTTCGAGTCGGGTTGGAGGTATGCATTCTTCTCTCTCGTAGTCGTAGCCGGCACTCCTCCTTCGCGCCATTTCCACGGGCAGGTGTAGCTTGGAGATCCGTCCTGCTTGATTGATTTTTTTTCCCCGCTCAATTGACCCGTCCAGTTTCTTCTGGATTTATTTGATGCGTTTTGCAGTGCTAGCGGCAATCTGCTTACAGAAAAAAAAAGTTGGGGTTCAGCTGAAAGATCTTCGTGTAATTCTCCCGCAAAATGCCTGGAATAATCGTGGATGGAGTTGTTGCGGAGGAGGCACCAAACGAGGTGAATTCCTCGCAAAACAAAGAGAATTTGTCCACCCCAAGGTCGCCGGTGGCTTCGAAGAGCATGCATAGCGAGGCACTCGAGATGCATGTGGAAGGTTCTGGTGCTGGGGAGCCCTCAATCGAGCAGCTCTACAACAACGTGTGCGAGATGGAGAGCTCAAGTGAGGGTGGATCCCCCTCTCGCGAGAGCTTTGGCTCGGATGGGGAGGAGTCGAGGATTGATTCGGAGCTTCGCCACCTTGTTGCCGGGGAGATGGAGGCCATGAAGGTAATTGAGGAGGAGGAGGAGGGGGGTGAAAGTGTTGCAATCGCCGCACCCACAATCGAGAATGGGACCCCTGTCAAGACGCAGTCATCCAGTTCATCCAAGAAGTCGAAAAAGGCTGCAAAATCACAGCTTGAATCTGATGCTTCTATTGGCCCTAATGGCAAGGCATCCCCTCAGGAAGGTGAGAGCGAAGTCAGCAAAACTGCAAGTCGAGTTGGCCGTCGACGGAAAGCTAGTGCTAATCCACCGAATGGGACTGAGGATGCTGGGCTTAATAATCCAGACCTTGGTCCATTTCTTCTTAAGCATGCAAGAGATCTGATTGCCTCTGATAATCCTCGCCGGGCACTGAAATATGCTCTTCGTGCCACCAAGTCATTTGAGAAATGTGCTGGTGGAAAGCCAAGCTTGAACTTGGTAATGAGTTTGCATGTTGTGGCGGCAATCTACTGCAATCTGGGAAAATATGAAGAGGCTGTACCTGTGCTACAGCGATCCCTCGAGATCCCTGTAATTGAGGAAGGTCAGGAGCATGCTCTTGCAAAGTTTTCTGGGTGCATGCAATTGGGGGACACCTATGGGATGCTAGGTCAGACTGCACTCTCACTGCAGTGGTATGGTGCAGGGCTCAAAATCCAAAAGCAAACATTAGGAGAGCAGGATCCAAGAGTCGGAGAGACTTGCCGGTATTTGGCTGAAGCTCATGTGCAGGCATTACAACTTGATGAAGCACAGCTATTGTGCCAGACAGCTCTTGATATCCACAGGGAAAATGGGGAGCCAGCATCATTAGAAGAAACAGCTGATAGGAGGCTGATGGGTCTTATCTGTGACACAAAGGGTGACCATGAAGCCGCCTTAGAGCATCTGATGATGGCTAGCATGGCTATGGTGGCCAATGGCCAGGAGACTGAGGTAGCATCAGTAGATTGCAGCATTGGTGACATTTATCTCTCGTTGGGTCGGTATGATGAGGCTGTGTTTGCTTACCAGAAAGCTCTTACAGTTTTCAAGACTAGTAAAGGGGAGAATCATGCAATGGTGGCTTCTGTTTTTGTGCGGCTTGCAGATCTGTACAACAAGACAGGGAAGCTGAGGGAGTCAAAATCATACTGTGAAAATGCCCTTAGAATTTATCAGAAACCTATTCCTGGTACATCTTTGGAAGAAATTGCCACTGGTTTAACGGATGTTTCAGCCATTTATGAAACCATGAATGAGCATGAGCAAGCACTGAAGTTACTCCAGAAGGCCTTAAAGATGTATGACAATTCTGCTGGTCAACAGAGCACAATTGCTGGAATTGAGGCTCAGATGGGTGTCTTGCACTATATTTTGGGGAATTATGGAGAGGCTTATGACTCCTTCAAGAGTGCAATTGCAAAGCTCCGTACTTGTGGTGAGAAAAAGACAGCCTTCTTTGGTGTTGCCCTGAACCAGATGGGGTTGGCATGTGTTCAAAGATACTCTATAAATGAAGCTGCAGAACTGTTCGAGGAAGCTAGAGCTGTTCTGGAGCAAGAATATGGGCCATATCATCCTGATACTTTAGGAGTATACAGCAATCTTGCTGGAACTTATGATGCCATGGGAAGGTAAATTCCATATCGATTCTCACATCAAGTTATGTCGTACTGCAAAAATAGACTCTTTACATTGCCGGCTCAGCTGTAAAAAACATGCACATTTTCCTTGTCTCGCAGTTTATCTTGGCTTTGTCAAATTAACTGCCAGCTTTTCATTTTTCCCTTTTTTCGTTAGACATCTAATTATCACCAGCTGTCATAACTTTTCCCAATGAAAATTTACAAAAGCAAAACATTCCTAGGACAGTTCATCTTCATATTCTTGATGATTTATTGGAATTTAAAATTGCGATTGATATGGTTTGGTCTTAACTAGGGCACTGACAACTCTTCCCTGTGAGGCTGTGACCATTCACACAATATATCATTTATGTTTCCATTGTTGCCTTGTTGTCCTTTATGCCCTGGAGACAGGAGCTATGTGTAGGGTAAAGTTACTCTTAACAAGTATCAATTCTGAAGTGTTTGTCGTTGGGGATTATTTTCTTCCAGCTTGGACATGATTAGTCTCTTTATGGCTTATGCAGCCTTTTGCAGCTCCAATTGAATTGAGCAGATATTAGTTGTTATAAAGTGGGTTCAATTTAATTGAAGTAGGACCATATTAAAACAATCTTTAATTGCATGTAGCCAGCTGTTCTGTAAAAGAAGAGTTGCAATTTGCAAATACTTTATCCTCTTGCTTTATCTTGTCCATTTGCTTTCTTCTATTGTCTGTGTGGAAACTTCATGCTACTTTGTTTGACATGTGAACTGTCAGCTTTATCATATTCTTTATGATTATGATGCAAGTTTAAACTAACAATACAGCTGGTTTCCTGATAAGAAATATCATTCTTGTTTAGCTGGCTAGATCAGATTTCTAAAGTGACATTGTGATCTTTCCGAGATACTCTCTAAAAGTAATATCAAAAGGGAAAAAATCACATCAGCATGTTTTCCCAATGCCAAAAGTAATATCGAAATGTTCTGGTTCTCATAATAATCTTTTGATGTAACTGTTCTCCAATATTCTCCAGACTGCATGAGGCCATTGAGATCTTGGAATATGTTGTTGGAATGCGTGAAGAGAAGCTGGGCACAGCAAACCCAGATGTTGATGACGAGAAGCGGAGGCTTGCAGAGCTACTCAAGGAGGCTGGCCGGGTGAGAAGCAGGAAGGCAAAATCCCTAGAAAATCTGCTCGAGACCAACCCATATACTGTCACGAAGAGAAGAAGCACAGTGGCGGCATGACTCATGAGACACTGCTTTGAAAGGAAATGTATGATGCTAAGGTGTACCAAATTGGTTGGTTCAGATTTGGCGAGAGGGGTAATTGAGAATAGGATTGTTGAAGAATCTAGAAACATCAAATGTTCTGATTGATTGTTGTAAAGTTACGAAGGATATGATTCGCTACCACTTTGTTCACTGTTCAGGGCTCTTCACCGCGCCCATGGAAGTAAGCACTGCTTCTGTGCTGTACGCCGCTGAGCTCATGTATTGTAACCGTGACCGTGTGAGGCAATTTGGTCGATTGGTATTGCAGCATATATTATGCATAGATTGTACAGACATTGCGGTTCGACTTGACCATGTAAGATTACTTTCTGCGAGAGCTAGCTGTTTGTTTGATCATTACATTTGAGGTAGTAGCCGACCAAAAAATTTACAATAACATGCTGAATTCATCGTTGTAATACAGCAAATGCTAGCCATCAATTGAAAATTTTGATCTGCGAAGCCAAATTGGATGAGAAACAGTAGTACCGGAGCCTGTATAATATTAAAAAAAACTGAAGAGTGCACTAGAGTTACCAGAATAGCATGGTTTACAGCAAAATACAAGCTTCTGAAAGACGAAACATGAACAATCCCTTGCCTATTCATTGTAAATCATCATTAATCACTGGTACAGGTACGAGGAACATGAAGCTGATCCCCTCCCCAAATGAGAATAGTCTAGTGACCATACTTCTGGAACTCCCACTCGCTGTTGTCTGCGGAATCAAATTACGACGTAAGACAAGGTGAACAGGCAGAAGTAATACCACCATCAATTCAGATACAGTTTCCAGGGCTACCAACCTAGAGGGCATACTTGACGGGTCTTGAGCCAACGGCTGATGCAGTGGAAGTGGAATGCATGGTTGCAAACTCCTGAAACAGTGTAAATAGATTGTAAAGTCAGCACTCAGCATTTGGATCCTTGACCCTATAGTTAGATTTGATTCACAGCAAAATGCAATATCCACTAAAACTAATGCAAAAAAACAGAAAAAACAGGTTACAGGGACCAAATTAGAAAATAAAGTTATATACTACTCCGGACTCCCCCAGGAGAGAAACTACAAAGTTATAAATATAAAGTAACATAGTATTTGGTCGCAGAAATCAGTATTGTTTAAGGAAAACTATCATCCCGAGTGGCACACAATCTACAAGCATACAAATTCCTAAATAACAACATGCTGTATTAATTTCAAAAAACAACAACATGCTGTATTGCTGTAAACATAAGATTTTCACAAGGAGATAAACTGTGGGCAGCGCTTTTTAAGCAGAAAAAAAATAAAGGTCATCAGGGAGACGCTACCTCATAGCCTATACAAAAATAATTGTAGCTAACAGCCTCCTATCTAAATATACACAACTAGTTTCACTTAGTTCCAAACAGTACATGCAAGAATCCCCTTGCATCCCTAACACAGAAACAGCTTTGCAAAAATGATTGGTAGTTTGCCACTTTACCCCAACATCCCACATTCCCAGTAAATTCCCCATGCCAAACCAGGGGAGCTGGAAAACCCAGACATGAATTCTCATATTCTGAGTTTCATGCATGTGAACACAAGGAATAACTGAACGATACAAGGTAGCCGATAGCCATTCAATTATCCCATAACTGCATGACACTTCTTTCAAAAGATAAATTCCCCTTATTAGAATACAAGGGCCATGTCATGCCCGAAGCTAACCTGACATTGTACCATATATTTAGACAAAAGACCAAGAGGCGAATGGATATAACAAACTCTACCTAATTGCAGTACAGAGTTCCACATACAAGGACAAAGTAAGTAATGTATCATTTTTTCCCTTGAAAGAACTAAAGTATAGTGATAGTGACCACTATCCACCTCCAAATACATCCATAAACCATAACTATCCCTAATACCCCTGCAAAAATCTACAGCATGTGACGACAGAATATAGTCAGTACACATACAAGAATGAAGAAAATATGATCACATTGCATTCATTTGATATTATATATGTCTGGTTGAAACAGAAATGCAGAATACATCATATGTCCTAAAGAAATTTGTGCTCTCTTAAAACTCCTCCAGATCACACAAATTTGCTGGTACCAACTTCACTGATATCTATACATGATAATACAAAGCAACACAATAAGCAAGAAATGATAAAGACGATGCAGATAATACATGAACCATTAAATTACAAGTCAAATCACCAGTAGTTCAGAACATAAAAAACTAGAAACATTCTCCAATATTCCAGAACAAGGATTCAAATTAGTAAAGCAATATGGTAAAACTGATGTTAGGATTGACAAAAGTATTAGACTGAAACATAACAGCACATCACTGGTCTTGGGAAATCACTAATTAGGATGCTCAGATTCTGACAAACCATGGTCAAGCAAGAAAAAAAACACCACATACCACAAGAAGTGCAGAGTAAACAAGTTGACACATGAATAACCGCTTTAACTTCAATTGAATCAAACTAAGAAAGCAAACCAACTTCAAAATAAACAATACATGCCCAGCTTCAAGTAACTGAAACTACACAATTCTGTCTAAACTGTAGTCCAAAATTCAAGGAAAATAAGCCCTATTAGGAAAAGAAAACTTAATATTATGCAATTAATGCATCATGGCAGACCTCCATTATGATCTAGGAGAGTAAAAAGAGAAGATTTCCATCAGTATAGCTGATCCCCTTTTTGGTAAAAGCCCTATGAAAATCCCATCCCACAATGAGCCATTTCTGCTACAGAATCAAACATGGATCCCCTAAAAACAAATGCCCCAAAATTCACACCACAACTATCACTAAATTGGCCGCCCACAAATATATTAGCACCCACCACCACACATCACACTCAACAAACATAAATTAACACCAACATCTACTGTCACGTCGTCACATAATTAGAATAACAAGAGGGATTAGGACGAAGCAATGTAGGAAGATGCTGCTATACCCCAAGCAACGGTGCACTCCTCGCTGGTGGCGCTCGCCTGGTTCGCCTGGCACTCGATGCCTACATGCACGCGCATCCACAACACCGCAAGTCAGATCAACAAGCAGAAACCCTAGAATCTACAAGGAACAGCAGATCGAAGCAGCAGGGACAAAAAAGGGGGGCAGCGGCGCGTGCGCACAGAGGTCCATGATGTGGTTGCGGCAGATGGCGCAGTTGTCCACGACGATATCTGCACCAACGAGGCGAAGAGAAAACGCGACGAAAATCGCATCAGATCGCACAGAGAACAAACCAAGCGACAGCAAGAGGCGCGGATCACCGCGGCCGCGGCTGCTTACCCCAGGCCCAGAGGGAGACGGCGTTCCACTTCTTAATCTCGAAGCGCTTGGCCTTCTTCCCACCGGAGGAGGAGGACGCGGCGGAGGCAGGGGGCACGCCCACGGCGACGTCGCCCTTGTCCATGTCAAGGGAAGTCGGAGGAAACTCGGAATTGGGACCCGTAGGAGGAAGCACCGCTACAAGACTAAAGAGAACGAGACCGAAGTGGCTTCTTATCTCGGGTACAAGTTGGTGAAATTTATTTTTATAAATCCGACTGTTATACACATAAAATATAATTAAAAACGTATTTAAATCTCAAATCTTTTATTGGGACGTAATTTTTGGAAATAATGGGCCAGATTCAAATCGCAAATCTTGCATATTAATGAAATTTAGTGAATTCACTTAAGAACGGAACAGCATTGACCAGCAAAACAAAAGCGTAACGTTTTCAGGTCGTCACTCACACTGACACACAGGTGGCAAAGCAGGCAGCTGGCCAGCTGCAATCATCAGTAAAATACTAAAATGACTATGCTTTTCCCGTAACTAGTTGACATTGTATCAGGATTTGTTCGCGTCTCCAAAATTTATTGATACTGGGGGTTTTCCAGTATCCATTACAGGAAATGTATGCCTCTAATAGGGATACGGCATTTTTACCCTTCGGAGTAACTCGGCTGGGTATCAAAGATTGCTCTGTTGCTTGCGCTGGTATACGAGTTTATCTATCTTGGAATTGTAAAATCTATTAGATATGGTTCCCCCATCAAATGAATGATCTGAGGACTTGTCTATAGCTTGCAGAAGAACATCGAATTGGAGTCTGGACTCTGGGGTACTAGCTCTTGGTTGAACTTGGTGGTGAGCTTCAGAGCAGCATTGCTCTGCCAGATTCACTTTGGTTAGCTCCGGTTGAGGAGGCTCTTGAACACCAAATAGCTGACACCACACATCGTCAAGGCTATGAGGGGACAGATGGTTCTGTCCATATCCAGGATTCCGTTCCTGCGGACGGCATTTCCTTGGCGGGTCAAGACTAAATGCTCATGAAGCAAGCTGGTCAGATTGTCAAGCTGATGTAATACTTGGCGCTGACCTCTTGATATGATCATAATCTGCATAGGAAATAGAACGTCCAACAAAATAAATGCCATTATTTGTACAAGAGGCTGTGTCAATATCCTAAAAAGCATATGCCACTAAAAATCCATAGCCTTTTCTTTCAGCAAATTAAAAAAAGGTTGAAATCATATATGCAAACTTTTTATAAAGCCAAAACTGCAAGCATAAAAGTATGTATAGTTTGCAATCTAGGCCCGATCCAAACACAACTACGCTGTTGCTTATGGCTACATTGTCTCACTACATAGACTATATTAGCTAATTTTCTTCTTAACTGACTGGAATAGATAAACTTAAGTTAGATATGCTTCCCTGTTTATATGTTTTCTGCAAGTCAACCAATCACAACCACGAATATAATCCTGTGTTTTATCTCTATCTAAAACAATACTCCATTCGTCCCCAAAAGACTTTACTTCTAGTCCCTCAACTTTTCCCCAAAAAAACTTCATTTGAACACTGGCTTAATTGAATATACTGATCTGTACAATGTGCCAATTCAACATCTAAATTTCAAACATACTCTGAAAAGTGTGGCTGCAACATAATAATCCCATCTTAACCAATCTACTGCTGAGATTTCGAGACTGATGACCAAATCTGTTTCCAGTGCTTAACAAATTCTTTTGAAGAGAAAAATACTGGTGGTTTCTGCAGATGACTATGCCTAAGTTATAGTCTTATAGGCAAGGATTAAAGTGGAATGGTTTGAGAGAATGAGACAGAACACATGATCTTGACAAAGGCATCCAAAAATTATAGTATCAAACAATGTGATTGGTGTAACTTCAGTATGACTTAATTTCAGCAAAATGTCAAAAATCAGAAAACCAAGTATAAAAGTGAAAAAATATACTAGTGTATAAGATGGTGGCAACAGTAAAATACCTCATCCATCATGGGGAACTCCTTTATAAGTTGACTTGACGATGACGAATGAGGAATAAGTGTTCCATTTCCCAACTGAGAAACAAAGAGATTTGTAGGTGCAGAACCATTGCAAGTTTCATTTGGAATAGCTAAATTTTGCTGACTGACTGAAGATTTCTTTATTGTAAATTTAGAGTTCAGTTCTTCAACTCGAGAGGTGAACTCATCCATCCTCTCATTCAATGTTGATATTTGTTCAGACAGCTGAGTGATTGCACCCTATGCATGACAAGTAGCAGCAAACAAGGAGAATTTTGAATCAGCCTTTATGTATGCCAAATTTCACCTAAAAAGTTTCAAATTGACATGATAGCTACAGCTATTACATTTACATGTATTCAAGAATGATCACCTGGTTAATTGCGGGAGGTTCAGGGGCCCGTCCACTTCCAAACCTTCTGTTGGTTTCTGTCAGTTTACTCAATTGCACAATATTTTTATCTCCATTAGTTGAATATGAATGAGAGAGACCACTGCACAGAATCCACAAGAGAATATCTGTGAGCTTCATTCAGGTTCCATGGTTTCAACGAAGTACAAAATTTTATTTAGATTGTGAGCAGAGATGACACGAAGAAACCTTTTCAGGTGTTTGTTTCTCCTATCAGCAGAAATTCGGGAGAGAGCTTCTTTTGGACTTGAAACCAGCTCATCATCAATACTGAGCTTTGACTTCAAATCATCTGGCAATGCCTGCATATGAACTCTTTTTAGTACTCTAGTTGCAAGGTGAAAAGGATATACTATATAATTAGCAACTACATACCATAACATCGTTCAGCAGTTTCTCCAGCTGAATTTGTTCAATATACGTGCGTGGAATATAAGTACCATCCAAACCCAACTGCTCAGCTACAAATTTGACATAATGTCTATCTCTTCCTTGCACCTTAATAAAAGAAAAGAAGCAAGATAAGAATGTGTACATCTTTTTAACAATTTGATGGATACAAAGAATAATGACTTGAGTATTAGTCAAGATGGCCAAAGAAAAAGATCGTGTTGCCAGAAACCTGTAATCAAACAGCAACAAGTATTCTACTATTCTCACCTGTAGATACTGACGTTTAAGTTGCTCCAACCAGTCAATTTTTACCGTTGCCTTGCCGTCAGAAAACACGCGGGTGCTTCTCTTCAGTATAGCTGCTATAGTATATCCCAACGCCATCAAACCACCAAGAAGACGTACACTGACTTCAAAAGTAATCCTTGGTGATATGATAAAAGGATTATCAGTCACCCACTCCTTCAAATTATCAATACACAAGCTAGTTAGTGACCAACTGGACATGAATGTCAAAAACATTGCAAATATTGTGGTAGATAACACCATAAGTCAGCAGAGAAATCTGCACAAAACGTACCAGTTAAGAAGCTAATAACTGCAAATACAATTAAGACTCAGTTGATCTTTCCCTTTCTATGCTGAATGCATAATTAAGTTTATTTTTGGTTTTATGAGCTACATGTGCTACTGTTATGAAAATATTATAGTAGGATTAAGGTGAAGATTCCTGGACTGTGTGTATGGCACTAGGGAACAACTAACAAAGTGATTGCATACAAAATATAGGGCCAGAAACGTAACACTTGTAACAAAACAACCAACTATGTCCTACACAAATATAAAGTTCAGAGCCTTGCAATATATGGCATACCTCAAACATCAGATTATATTTCCCTTCCCTATTCCGCATTCTCAAATATGATTGGCATGCTTCTGGATCTTCACCTGGTGGAAGCAAATATATATCATAAGTTTCTTCATTGTTTTCTGTTTGATCTTCCCCGAGAGCAGCTTTGATTTTATCAGGAGTAAGAGTTCGTGGTGACTGTAAGAGTAGACATCGAAAATTTAGTCACTGGATAAATCACAAGGCAGATATTTATTACAAAAGTTATGTCATTGGTGACAAGATCAATGATCAGTCATCTTGCCATCATAAAACATGTATGACACAAACTCTAAAAGGAACATAAATGAGGATAGGTTACCTTCAGAATGTACATAGGATTTTGGAATCCTGAGAAGGGGTTGAACTTGTTGATAATTCTTATATGTGCTGTCTGCAAATCTGGCTCAATGTAAGCCTTGTACATCGGATAAACCTAAAAAGACAACATATCTCACCTTGTTAAACAACACAAATGATTGAAAATATACTTATACAAAATGTAAATTCTGAAATGACTGATGGGTTTTATTCAGATCTTTTGTGGAAACAAAAAATCAAGAAAAAATCATATGAAGAGTCAGGTTCAAAAAGGTCAAGCAACCGTTTCTGAGATCTGATGAATTATTTCTTCAGGCTCCTGGCCAGCTCGTTGTATGTCCCTTAGGACCCTCTTCACCAGGTCAAAATGAACACCACCAGTGACAGAAACACGTAGGTCCATTATAGATCGTAATTTTTCACTCAATGCATAGATACCTTCAATGATAACAACCCTGGAGCTAGGAACATCAACCGTTCTGTTGGCCAACAAGAAAAAGTAATATAAGAGCATATATGGGCATATATTTCCAATACTAAAAGGTGGCAAACTGGGAATGATTATTTAAAGAAAAATTACCTGTATCCAGTCCGACAACTCTTCTTGAAATCATATATTGGAACCTGAACTGACCTTCCCTCCTTCAGACCATGAATATTTTCCAACAGAGTGTCATAGTCTGTTAGGCGTGGATCTGTTCAAATGTGACAAAAATTAAACACCAATACCTCTAGTTAGCACCACTGTTGTCCCCACTGACTACAGCTCCAAGAAATCAAACTCAATAATACTTTCATTATATTCATTAGGCACATACAATAATCATGATATTGTCAGTGCAGACATATGCAGTTGCAAGAAATAACTATAGGATAATGCATTTGATGTATGCTAAGTATTGCTTAGTGATTGTTAAATAAATCTTCCAAATGCAAACGAAGTGCTGTCTAAATCAGGAATAAGACAAGATGAAAAGTGCTTGGAGCTTAGGGGTACCATCAAAATTGCCATCAACTATGCGACTTGCATCGTTATAGTTGTCCATTGATATCACCGCAACATCAGGCATGAAATTGAGCACCTTCTCTGTAAACACTGTCTTCCCTGCCCCAGAGGGTCCAGCAACACCAACAAATGTCATCCCTTCATTGTGCTGCACCAGAAGCTGGCAGGCACGGATCACAACAAAGAAGCCTTTCTCAAATGACAATGGCTCAGGAAAGCGAACGATTTCATAGCGGTTTGTGTCCTTCCTTTTCACCAGCTGGACCTTGTCTCGCAGAAGGCCATTACGCCTTCTTGGTGAATCAACCATGGAATCACTCAGCTCCATTCAAAGGCTGACTGCAAGATAAGAAGGTATCTTACAGTTAAGAACTTTCGTTAGCAATAATCATCGTAACATGCTGAACGGAAGGGCAGTCACCAGTATTAAAAAACACAGTAATTGTGTGTACGGAAGCAACACCATTGGTAAACATGATATAATTTCATAACGGTCCTACTAGTTTACACTGAACTCAATCAAGAGAGAATTCGCACAACAAACAGGACACGGATTCTGCAACTAGGAGGGATCAGAGATGTGTTTCGGCGTACCACGTGGATCGCCACACCCTACCGATTACTGAAACCCAGGGGGCCTTCAATTCTATTCGAACAGAGATGAAAGCCGGCCGCGTCACGCCGTCACTCTTGGATCAAACCTGCTCACCGGCCGTGCGCGCGAGGAGGCCGGACAGAGGAGATTGGGACAAGGCTAGGGTGGGTTCGGGAAGGAGAAGAGGACATCCGTGTCTCGGGGCGCTTTTCGCCGGCCGCGCGCGCGCGAGGAGGCGAGGCTGGACAGAAGGCTGCCAAGCTGGTCGTGCCACCGCCGGAAACACAGGAGAGAGAGAGAGAGAGAGAGCAGAGAGCAGAGCTGTCCACCGCCGCCGAAAACCACATCAATCATCCACTAAACCAACTCAGCTCTTGACAGACGAACAACCACCACCAATCGAACTCCCAAGCAATCCAGTTATCCAGGCAGCGGCACGCGAGCAGAATTGTCAGGAATCGCGCAGATTAAACGACAGCCGCGTGGAAGGGGAGGGGAGAGCCGCAGCCGCAACCGCAACAAACCGACGCTTACCGAGATCCCCGGATGGCCACCGTAGGCGGCGCGGAGTCGCGGCCGACGGCCCGCCGCGAGAGTTTCGGACGAGCGAGGGCGGCGCGGCCGAGCCGACGAGCAGCGGGACTAGGAGGAAACTCGCCGCGAGAGAGGGAGAGAGAGAGAGAGACGGCGTCGCCGCCGTCGATCCAAAAAGCGGTGGAGAGGAGGGGGGAACCAGATTAATCGAGTTAAAATGTGGGCCCAGCCCCCGGCGCCGCCCCTGCTGCGTGTTTATATGCCACTTGATCATGCAAGTGCGGGTACAGTGTACCGGAGGGCAGGGGAGGGGGAGGGGGGGCTCTCGTACGTTTCACGTATTCAAATGCGTACCTAGCACGCTCAGTTTTGGTTTGAATGTATAGCTAGCTAGCTACCGCGTAGGCGCCACCGAGCCCTCTTTTTGTGCGCCTTTGTACGTATAGATCGTGGATAGTTTCGTGTTGCATAGGTAGATACGTAAGTAAGTTAGCACCAGATCGCATCAAAACTTCGAAAAAACATTTATGCATTGCAAGTACCGTTTCTTATTTCGCGTCGAAGCAATTTATAAAGCATGGGCCGAAACGGGTGAAATCCAGAGGTATTACTTGAATGCGACCGCTGGTACATGTGAAGAAATGATTAAGAGAGCTGTATTTATGAGGAAATTAGGGGTTCCTATCATAATGCATGACTATTTAACTTGAGGATTCACGGCAAATACTAGTTTGGCTTGTTATTGCCGCAACAATAGCCTACTTCTTCACGTCCACCGGGCAATGTATGCAGTTATTGATAAACAGGAAAATCATGGTATGCATTTTCGTGTACTAGCTAAAGCGATTACTTGGGAAGTCCTCGTGTGCTATTTCCATTACATGATTTTCAAATAAAATTGGATTAAGTTGGACCTACCTGGTCTTCTCTAAAAATGATAACTTTTGTAACATGTGTTATGTATAGCACTATGTCTCGATAGGTTGGTATTACCATTAATCTCGTTAGGCAGTGAATTTTCGTAAGACAACGGAAAGAAACAGCGAACGAGTCATCACCTGCTACTTAGATGGATATGACATGTTCGCACAAAGTAAACACGTGATACATATATATATAGCATTTAAATACATGAAAGGTGGTACAAAAAAACAAGTACTTGTGAAAGAGATGGTAAACGATATATAAGTCCTTATAAAAAAACATTGAACGAAGAACAACTTCCAAAAGAAAGATGGTAAAAGCAGGTCCATGCATATCGACAGCCACCTGCCAATCTTTTCGAACTTTTCGTTCGTTTGCACTATACGTTTCAGTCTATTATGAGCCTAAACAAAACAATGACCTAATGTTCTGATCAAATCGTCAAAGCCCTGTAAGTTGTACGGATGAAACAATGCTATGTTAAGAGAACAGTGATACCAACCGGTCTCTCTCGAGGTGTATAAGTCTCCAAATATTTATACCCTTAAGCTAGACAGGTAACCCGGACCCTATTTGGAAGAGATTCTGAGTATCTATCTAGTTGAAGTAGCTGGTTGGTAAATAGATGAGTTTTATTCAGTGACACAATGGATAATAATATTTTGCAGATTCTAGAGAAGTTGAGGTTGGCCAATTTCTAACTATGTTCAAAGGACTAACTGTATAAATTTTCAGCTACCCAAGATATCGTTTTGGATTGCTTCTAGATAGTAGAAGTATCAAGGCCCTAGTATTTTTTTAAAGTTGAGCTTCAATTTGTTTGTTGCGTCACGTGGTAGTGTCCAATCTATCCCACGTTTAGTTTTAATCGTTATGACTAAGACCATTGCTCACACTATAAACATGTTAATGTCTCTCAAATTAATCAGTCTCTCACACTATAAACATGTTAATGTATCTCAAATTTCAGTCTCACCTTATAATTTAGAACATTGTCATGGTATTTGCCAGGACGCTCCTCACCAAACCACCGATTTATGGTTGGTAAGTTGTAGCTGATTTTTGTGTAGCACCATCAGTTTCTTAATACGGCATGCCATCTAAAATACTTCTAGTTCCCATATCATCGTAAAAGTAGAACGTTAATGAGACCATGAGAGGAGTGAACTTACCAAAAAAACACTCCCTTTTTTTTAAAAAAAAATGGTGATGTTGGCTCTTATCCCGACATTTGATTATTTGTTTTATTTAAAAATCTTTTTGAAATATATTTTATTTTATTGTAATTTGTTTTATTATTGAATGTGCTTCAAGCATAATTTATAATTTTGTATATTTGCACGAGATTTTTAAATAAAATAAATAATCAAATATTGTAATAAAAGTCAACGGGTGTCGTTTAAAAAAGGAGGGTATCATATTTCGTAGCTTTATTATGCCCTTCTGTTTGGCACAGCTATAAATCCAAAAAAAAAGTTAGGTAAATCTAACTTCAAAAAAAAACTTTAATTAAAGCTGAATCTCAGAAGTCAGAACTGGATTGTACCAAACAAAGTCTCTATGGAATTTATTTTGCACGCCAAATTAGAAAGCAAACATGTTGTAGATACAGATCCACACAAGCCTCTGAACAGCTCATAAAGCCCTTTGACTTAGTTTAAAAAGTATATATATATATTAACATATACAATATCAAAAAAAATATACTATTAAAATATATTTCACGAACTTAATTAGATTAATTTGATACTAGAATTATTGCTATATTTTATATAAAATCCTTTTAAATCAGAGAAGCTTGTCTGTAAAAAAATCAAACTACTTCTAATATATTACGGAACATAGGAATTAAGCGTATCTATATTATATTATACACTCAGAATATATGAGCATGTGTGTAAACTGTGTTACACGAAATAATTGCGACCAACGAAAATTCAGGAATGTTTTTTTTTGGTTTTTTTCACGAGGGCAGATTCAGGTTCACCTGGACACTCGCTTCCATTTCTTTCCGCCGGATGTGACCATCAAAATGCAGATTCGTCATCCCTAATGCCATATTGTCATTGGCTCATTGCTCATTTCGATGCAATCTGCCAAAGATGGCCGATAATTGTGGCCGCTAGACACCTGGACCCTACCAGATTCTCCCCCAAGTCCCTAGGTGGCAGGACCACGGCTCATCCCGTAGAGGTAGTGCTGCAAAAATCCTTCTTTAGCACCGTCGACTTGGGTCAGTCAAAGTGAGCATCTAGCCATCTACCGGCGCATTTTGGATAAACGAAAAAGTTCCAGATCGTGATCGCATTCGCACGCACAACGAAAGATCTCTCCACAGAACTTGTCGCCACCAAAAAGCGCCAAAGTCTGATCTTACATCAGGGATAAAAAAAAGTTGACAGCAGCGTTAAGCATATCCATGGAGGGAGCAAAATAGCAAAATAGCCTGGGACGAGGGAAAAAAGAAGTGATTTGCTGGCCTCCCATTATATGCCTCTACACTGTAATGGTACAGATGCCACAATAACTCGTAATGACCACCAATCGTTTTTCATGTGGCGTATCTAGCTTGCATAGTAAAATGGATACGGTTCCTACGATGGGAGCAGCAGCAGGGAGTGGGGATGAACAGGTAAAATAGCTTTGCATAGACTGATTAAGTGACAGAGCAACTTATTATCGGAGTCCTGGACCCAGGCGTTCGAGCATGTCGAAGCTTACACAGGAGAAAGAAAACAAGTACAAGAAATTGTTTTGAGTCATGTGGCTCCAGCAGAAACCTGAAACAGAATCCCCCAACTCTCAGTTTAAGTATCAAACCCTTATTCCTTCTTTTGCGCTTCACAATTCGTTGTTCTTCATCAGCTCTATAAATTCACCGAAAGCTGAGAGACACGAAAAGAAACAGTCAATGGCATATTGTATTTGTACCGCAGAAGTATATTGTTCGAGGAAATGTACCTAAGTCAGAATCATGCGGCCCAGGTGAGGACTCTGGGTGGTACTGAAGAGACAAAAGTTTCATCTTAGGGTACTGAAGGCCGGCACAGCTGTTATCATTGAGATTGATGTGTGTTACTTTCACCCCTTCTGGAAGTGACTCAGGGTCAACAGCATAGTTATGGTTCTGCAGAAAAAAAGGGTTGTACGGTAAGACAATGCCAATTTCACGGGAGTGAATGCAAGTACCACAATTAAAACAAGGGGAAAATGGTTAGGACTCAAAATTATAAAATAAATAATAGGAAAATATTTTTTTAGAATACTAAACAAACTGATACTGGCAGATCAGCACGCATTTATGTTGGGTGGGAAACCAGCTCATTTCTACAATACAGAGAACAATACTGCCTGGCATTATCTCAACTGATTTTGGTATATACAATTTTTAGTCTACAAGACTGGACTGATTAGTTGAGGGATTGGATATAACTAATAGCCTAAGAAATCAAATTCATAGTTCTCCCAGAAGCTTAAATTTTCAAGTTTCAACAGAAAAAAGACACGGAGAGAAGTGCAGCACCTCTCGTAACATGTAGACCAGTCATATAGCAGCGGTCATTTTAAAAGCTTCAGAGGACCAGTCATATAACAGTGGTCATTTTAAAAGCTTTAGAGGACCAGTCATATAGAAGTGGTCATTTTAAAAGCTTTAGAGGAAATAACATAATATAAATCTATAAATCAAAAGGTAAAAAAGGCCTATAATGGATATCCATGATTCCTAAAGTTAAAACAGTAACCTACAAAACAGCATCTGCATCTTTAGTTATATTATTGCAACAATTTATTGTACTGAAATTCAGTGAGAAGGTAATGTCCCACAAAACAAGGAATGCCCAAACAAACTTGAATCACATTAAGTGTGAAAGCAGCAAGAAATTAGGTCAGGAACAAACTTGTGCACTTATGTCGACGCGTCCACTTCGAAGGTCACAAACAGGATGATTCCCCCCATGATGACCAAATTTCATTTTAAATGTCTTCCCACCAAGAGCTTGCCCAATCAATTGGTGGCCCATACAGATGCCAAACACAGGAACTTTCCCAATTATTTCTTGTACTGTCTTCACAGCATATGGAACTGCAGCTGGATCTCCAGGGCCATTGCTGAAAAAAACACCATCAGGCTTCAAATTAAGTACTTCTGAAGCAGGCCAATTGGCTGGAACAACAGTTATCTTGCATCCATATGATGTCAAACGTCTCAAAATATTATGCTTGATTCCAAAATCATATGCAACCACCTAGAGAAAAGGGGCTAGTGTTAGCTATGAGATTTATCTGAAATGTGAAAAAGAGAGAAAGAGGGAAAGGCAATGCTGACATGAAAACTTTCAGTTGATTGGCCCTTCTTGAATTCCCACTCTGAATCAGTCTTGTCTGACCATTCATATGGAGCATCACATGTGACACCACTAATCAAATCAACACCTGAATAACATGAAAACCAGATATTGTCTTATAACCAATGCGAGTAATCAATTTGTCCATTATATTATTCCAAATGGCATACTCAGTTTTCAGTAAATCAATGTTGAATTGTTGATAGCAGGATATCCACAATTATACTTATATGATACTATTATTGTGAAATTCTTAAAAAATAATCTGTTTCATCCAACCAGATCAGGAACTGGTTAGGGAAAATGCTCAAGATAGCAACTCTCATAGCCTCATAGGTCATTTTTTTATGTAAGTGAAGACTTCAGCAAGTTAACAAGAAACATAACCACAATAATTTGCTTGACCGACAAAATAAAAAGAAGATTCCTGACCCAGTAAGTAGTTAACTAATAAAGAGTCTATGTTATTTTCATTGAAGTTAGTATTAGTAATGATGTTTGTTTGCACAAAGTATTTGAATATTTTAAAGTACAATAAGATCAGGAACACAATTTTACATGACAACAAATACCAGCCACAAGCCACAAAAAGAATCAATTATATTTCTTAAAGGAGATGAACAATTCTTCAAGGACATTACTGCTCAAAGAAAACTTAGCGTACCAATAATTTTCCAATTTTTAGCCATTTCCAACAGCTCATCATCCGTCTGAGATTGATCAGTACTCAAGACACCAATAAGACTGCCATCCTCTCTTAATCTTCGTGTTATGGCACGTGTATCCACATCATCTTCACAAAAAAGCAAACACATGGTGCATTAAATTATATTTTCTTGTGTTTGAGACAGAGAAAAATTATCAGGTGCCACTACTTACATATTCCCATGATGTTCCTCTTCATCAGATACTCTTCAAGTGTTTCTGTGCATCGCCAGTTGGATGTACTACAGAGATAGAATGTCAGTTTAACAACATTAGCTGGTTCTCTTAGGCTGCCAACCAATACCATGAAAAAGGTTTACCATATGCTTAGATTCCTTATGATTAGGCCAGCAAGGAAACATTGGTTCGATTCTTCATCATCTGCACAAGCATTCTAATTTGTTATAAGCTTACTTGTAGTATCGTAGAGAAGGCATCATATCTTGACTAGAGGAGTTTCACGGACCAGGGTTAACACCAGTGTTTCCAATGTGTGGGTTGGTCATTAGGACAAATTGACCAGCATAGCTTGGATCAGTCAAGATCTCTTGATACCTGCATCCATTTATATAATAAATATATCTTGATGCTGCATAGAATAGGCATATGATATATTGCTTCAATTGCCGAAAAAAACAGTGAAATTAATATGCTAGTGAGGTTACATATGGATTACCCAAAACAGCACTTAATACAAACAGCACACTCTCAAACTCTAACATATACCCCTATTTTGATGTCATCGAATTTTACAAAGAATATACAGTGGAATTTTCAAAAATACGGGGCTTTTCCAATTGTCTTCATCAAATATCTACATATTTTCTACAGGAGGTTTACCAGAGTAAAAACAGTATGGATTGTCAAAAAGAAATAACAATAAACAGATTTCAATCACAACATGAAAAAATGCTGCCACTCAAAAGGGTTGATTTACCCTGTCAAAGATGTATTGAATACCACTTCACCAACTTGTGTCCCTGAAGCACCAAAAGACTTGGCCTTCCACACTGAACCATCTTCAAGAACAAGCCGAGCATCACTGAGCTTCCACGGTCTTTGCACTGCATGAAGAATACAAGAGTGGTGAAACAGTAATTATTAACAGAATCCCGAGCTTCCACGCTACAAGAACAAAATTGGTGATTTTTTGAAGCAAACGACTGGCTCACCTCCATCGTCCACCACAGCACCACTCTGCAAGCCACTGACAGCCTGCACGGAAGACAGCACAAAGTAACCCAATTTAGTGGGGGAAACAGCTATGAACAGATGAATACATGGTGGATTCAGCCTTGCAATATAACGAAATGAGATGACAGGGAGGCTTCACGGGAAGCACGGAACAAGCCAAACACTGATGTCTGCGTGCACAAGCGTCCTTGTAATAGACTCTCAGCCCTACCACTCCTCCCCAACGATAGTCAACAAAGCCGCAAAGCTAAGCCCGCAGGAACAATCATCTCGTGCTCACCTTGGCACGGACGCCGAGGAAGCGATCCCCGCCTCGCCGAGGGCCGCCAGGGTGAGGCGCAGGAGCGACGGGAGCGCCGGGGACCCGTCGAGCCGCGGCACGGGGGCACCAGGAGGGCGCGGAAGCCGTGGCTGGAGGGGCCGCCATTGGATGTTGCGGCGGCAATAGCTTCGTTGCTTCTCCTTCGGTAGCCGGAGCACTCGCCGCCGCCTTAGGGTTTGGTGGGTTTTCTACGGTTGGTTTACGTCGCGCTCGGGAGTCGGGTCAGCCTCCGAGTTGAAGAAGAATGCGGTACTTGTCAAAGAAAGCGGCTCGTATTAGAAATGGTATTCCCACACTCCAAAAAAGTAATCTCGAATTTATTAAAAAGAAGGTTAGTATATGAAAAATTATACATCTTGTATATTTCGTATCTACAATTTTTATATGTTGTTCTTACTAATAAAAACATATTTTTACTTG
This sequence comes from Zizania palustris, assembly GCA_019279435.1. Classification (NCBI taxonomy): domain Eukaryota; kingdom Viridiplantae; phylum Streptophyta; class Magnoliopsida; order Poales; family Poaceae; genus Zizania; species Zizania palustris. The sequence continues at coordinate 38,600,272 of JAAALK010000283.1, read as the reverse complement.
TAACACTAAATTATTAAATTTGTTTGGAAGGTATAGTTTCTATTAGACGGCTAGAGTATTAACACTATAAATACAAAAACAAAAGAGTTATGCTTAAAATTGTACATATATAACTAGAGAATTATTTACCATACCTAACATACGGTAACTTACATAGATTGTATGAAGATTGGTAAGCGTATTGGTATAGGTAGCAAAACGAGCGAATACATGTGTATAAAGAAAGGAACTGAATAACTGTTGAATTTTGGGGAAAAAGTTCTACAGGGAGAGTCTCAAACTCACTCATGTGAGACCCTCCTAGCCTTCCGGGATGACTGCCACGTGGAGCGGAGAAAATCCGATGGAGATGCAGCAGACAACCGACAAGGCGTTGGGCGTGAGGTCCAGCGATGGGCGGCAGGGCCGATGGTTTGCGTGGGTCCGATGGAATGAGCTCCGGCGACGTGAGTGGTGTGACCTCCGTTTTGACACGGGTGGTGCGAGGTCCGGCGGAGCTCCGACGCAGCACCATCTTCTCTACCTCCAGCCCACCTACCCACCTCCCCATCTACGCCATCGCGTCACCGAAGCTCATGCCGTTGGACCAGTAGCCCTGCTATCCGAGTCACCGAACCCGATGTGCCTCATAGATCTGGAGCGACGCGTCCGAAGCATGGGGACGACATCGAGCTTCGCAAATTTTGAGCTTCCACGGCCTCTCGCCGTTGCCGCCGGAGCTGACGTTGCTACCGACGGACATTGCGCCTCACACTTATTGTTTTCCTCTCTATAATTTTTTCCGATTTTTGTCTTGTCCTAAAAAAATGAGTTATTAGCTTCTATGCCACCGTTATTCTCCGCAACGTTAAAAATACAACTATAATTTCACTATTAGTCGATATGCCATTATTATTTGCCGGTTGATGCACTTGTGCCATTTTATACCCAAACTAACAAATGGGCCCACATGCAGTCATCAATTTTTTCATATTGCCAATCCTATTCTTTCTTCTTCTCTCCTCCCGTGTCTGCTTCTTCCTCGCCGTCACCGTCGAGATGCCACCATTCTCCATCGCGTCGAACGCCTTCTCGATCATCTCCACCGAGATGCCACCGTTCTCTAATGCGAACTCTGCGGAACAAGATGATCCACCCATCTCCTATTACTTGTGCTCAATAAATCAATTCATATGTAAAGAAAGAGTTTCATGAGGCACAACAGTGACCTTGGATAAGAGAGAAGATGTGCTTGTTGACGAACCGACTCGCCTCGGGACCACCATGTCCGTCATAGACGTCGACGAGCGTCATCGTTGGGGTCGCGACCACCTACGTCTGGTCCTCCAGCGCCTCGTTCACCTATGCCACAACGACGAAGTAGTCCCCGGAAGCATGCACCTTCAGTGCCATGTCCCACACCAGCCCGTTTGCTACACTCCCCCCACCAGCTCCTCCTCCTCCTCCTTCTCCTTCTCCTTTGCCTCCACCGTTGCCACAACAGCAACAACAGTCGAACAACAAACACCACCGAAACCCCTCCATGGCAAGACACCCATTAACACGCGCTTGTTGCCGGTCGCTATGACCTGAGGTTTTTTCTACCCATTTTCTTATGCGAGATGGATTAGATGAGTATTGGTTTGAGCCATCGAGCATGCGTGAGCGAGAGTTGGGGCTTGGGGGTGTAATGGTGTATAGACAACAACGACTGAGGTGTGATCGGTGTCGCTAATGAGAGAAGGGGCGCGACGAGAGCTCTTCGGGACCGACATCGTTGACGAGAGAAGGGGGAACGACAAGAGATCTTCGGGACAGGGGACGAGACGGTGGAATCCATTGGCCGTCACAGCTAGATGGGTGGAGTTGAGGAGGTGGCCGCCATCAGGGATGTGTCGATGAAGGTAGGCGACACCGATGTTCTCGACGAGGATGATGCAAAGTGTCTCGAGCTATAGCCGTGGGGCATTGTGGGTGGTGTCATCCAGCCGCTACAACATGATCTCGTTGGAGGCGGACGCCATTGGCGGTTGGTGGTCAACTCGACGAGGAAGAAGATATGGGAGGAGAGAAGAGAAGAAGAGGGGTAAGATAGTAAATACAAAAAATGTGTGACCTGCAAGTGGATCCGTATTGATAGTTGGCGTATAAAATGGAATAAGGACATCGCAAATAATAATGACATATTAGTTATTAGCGAAATTGTAATAATATTTTTAGCGTTGCGAAGAATAACAATGACAAAGTTATTAACCCTAAAAAATTTCCCCAAAACTCCCTTGTCTTGATCTTGTTGCATAGGAAGCCAATACACCGAGCGGAGCGCAATGGCGGGGTCGTCGGAGCCGACGCGGGTGATGGTGGCGGTGAACGAGTCTTCGATCAAGGGGTACCCGCATCCCTCCATCAGCTCCTGCGCCGCCTTCGACTGGATGCTATCCAAGCTCGTCCGCTCCAACACCGGCGGCTTCCACCTCCTCTTCCTCCACGTCCAGGTCCCCGACGAGGACGGTAAGTGAAACCACGCGTCACTTCTCCCATTGTTCCGCGGAGGACCCCATCCCGTGGGTGGACTGCTTTGCTTGCTGCGTCTTCGAGCCTTCGAGGTGCTCGATGGAATGCTTCGGTCTCTCTTTCGCTTCGCATCAATATGCTATCGCGCGATTTTAGGGGTAGATCGTCTTCAAGCGTGGCCTAGTCGTTCGCATTAGTATACTACTTTTGATTGATCCTGTCCTTATTTTAATCTCGCTGTTCGTGTATACGAATTCCGTTAACTGCTGCGGTATGGGTAGTGTTAGGCACTTAGATGCATCGCACAGTATATTGATTGTTCTAAACTTCATGTCTATTCGACGCTCCACTCCGTTCGCTGCACAGTCCGTTGTTTTGTCGACCTTCTGACGAGTGTGTACAGGGTCCTCTGCATAGAGCTTGTACCGTTTCAGGGTTGATCGATATTATGCTCTGTTGAAGTAAATCACTACTAGGTGGCTATTGGTTTGTTGCTTTGGTAGTTGGCACGGTGGTGTACTGGTGTATCACCATCGACAAGAGCAGAAATTTTGGACTCATTGAACTTTTCTCTTCAAAGGGATTACTTGTGCAAATATGCAAAAAAAAAAGTTATGCTTGAAGTTCCTTCAATAATAAAACAAATTATAATAAAATAAATAACATTTCAAAAAGATTTTCTAATAAGACGAATGGTCAAATGTTGTGATAAAAGTCAATGATGTCATTTAAAAAATGAGGAAGTATTTCATAGTGTTTTCCTCAGACCAACTGACCGCTATATTTGCTTTCCGGCAGTGGTTTTTGCTGTTTGTGGATTCTAAGGGCATCTCACCTGGGAAAGGTGCGGTATTAGTGTTTAGTAAGTTGTATAGATGTAGGTTTTCTTTCTCCTCTTATCTTAACAAATATGTGCAGGGGTACTGTCAAGTGTAAAAGAAAGTGTAATTTGATTTGTCCTCTCTGTTGAATTTTGAAAAAGCAAATGTGGTTGGTTGTTTTATTGAGTGGTGAATAGTTAATTCTTCCTTCTATATGTAAACTTATTATTTCACAGTGCTCTTTTGACCTGGCAGATGTGAATTTTTTCTGAATGTAGAAGCTTATGTTTTTCCACCTACTTATCATGAGTGGCCTTGTGCTTCTTTGGCTAATTTTCATTATTACCGCTCTTCTAGAAATGCTCAATATTATTGCAAATATAGTTCTGTCATAAGTCATTGTTCTTATTATGTTAACATGATATTGTCTATGCATATCTTTCATCCTTTGACAGAATAATGCTCTAATCACCAGTCAGTAACCACAAATTTTAACTCGAATTCATTTTTGCTTCCGTTAGGCCATCCATTTATGACCAAATAGTATTTTGTTGGCTCGCTTTGGTTTCTTTAAATCTACATGCTAAACCTCTTGTTTTTTCTTCTAATACACTATATACCACTATTGTGCATCAGTTTTAGCAACTTTTTGTTTGTTTCTGGTGTCGAGGAAATGCTTGTTGCAGGAAGATTTGATGACCTATTGACCTGTAAGTTATTCTGTTTATCCACTTTGAGGTTGATGGCTATGTGTATAGAAACTTCGCGGGTTTGTTTTTCTTCTTCTGTTTCCATTCAGATGAAATAGTTCCATTGCTCCAAATGAATTTGACCTAAATACTGTTTTTTTCTCATGATATTTGGACCATGGTACACCTTACCTGATACCTGAATATCAATAGAGAATGTCCATAAAATCTTAGGGAACACTTATCCTAAGATCACAATTGCTTTTCCTTTTTAATCAATTTACCCTATCTTTTGTTTCTTTGTTGAAGTGAGATGGTTCCTCTGCCTATAAGTGGTCTACCCACAAAACTTCATCAGTATGTTGCTATGTTTTATATTATAAATTGCCATGCCTTATATGTGCTATATTTACTAAGTTTGTCCAAGTAAACACACTGTTTACTACCGAAGTCCTTCCTTGATCATTTGCTGCAGATGTTTAGCCGTGATCGCTAAATGACTTAAATTCCCATGCAACAGGCAAATCTTGAGTGCTCACTTAAACATTTGTATTTTGGATTTTTTTCGCCTAATATTCCTTTTTGTTTAATAAAAAGGATTTGATGATATGGATAGCATCTATGCATCTCCTGCGGACTTTCAGACAATGAAGCAGAGAGACAAGATAAGAGGGATTCACTTGCTTGAGTACTTTGTGAACCAATGCCATCAACTGGAGGTAATTGAAGTTTTTTGTTTTCTTATTTTTCCTGAGGATGGTTAATTAAAACTTGCTAGTTCACTTAAAGTTGTTGTGTTTTCTTCACTATCGCAGGCACCAATCGACAGCAGTAGCTAACCTTATTGTTTATTGGTTTTTATTTTTTGTCTAATTATGTTGCAGATAAAATGTGAAGCATGGATTAAACAAGGAGATCCAAAAGAAGTCATATGCAGCGAGGTGAAGAGAGTTCAACCAGATCTTCTAGTTGTGGGAAGTAGGGGCCTTGGACCATTTCAGAGGTAATATATGTCAAAATAATTTTGTGCTTGAACTTGTCAGCATTTTATGTAAATGGTATACACATATAAGTAATATTTATTGTGCTATGATAGTTATGTGTATACTTGAATAAAATGATCCAACAACTAGGTGTGCACCTCATCTAAACTAAGATCTAATATAATGTACTCCCTCCATCTCATAATGTAACACATTTTAGAGTTCAAAATTTGTCCCGAATGTAGCACCTAGTACTTGTAAATGCATCTTTTACCTCCAAAATGCACACACTACATTGGATTTGATTACTCATTACTTCACCCAATCACTTTCAAGCTTATACTCATCCACCCTAAGGAGGGTAGTATAATCTTTTTACTCATCTTTTTAATACATCTGTCCAAGCCTAAAACTTACTACATTTTAGGATGGAGTGAGTATTATTTAAAATTTCCAAAATTTCGCTGAAGTGAGCAAGTGATGTATGGTCACTGGGGTGTTTGATACTTACTTTCATCAGTTAGTTTTTTCTATTTCATCTATCTGTTACTGTGGTATAGTTCTGAGGGAAATGGTACTCCGATGCAATGCATACCTATTCTTAGTCGCATACCAATACAACTGATAGATCACATCATCTTGCTTATTTTCTTGTAATTTGTATGCAACTATAAGATTAGTTGATGTATTGTATTTCTTTCCAAATATTTTATACAATGTCTGTTGTTAATTGTTATTATCATAAACTTTACTCTTCATGCATGCATTAAATCTTACTCCTTCCATCTTGAACTTGTAATCTTAAATGGCTTATCCTCTATTAACAGAAAACAGAATGATAAAGATCTAAAATGAATGTAGAAACAAAGGGGGTTTGAGTTAGAGCTATCGATTATCAAACAACTTAAAAAGCTCTTGCATTACTAAGCAAGGAAAAAATATATGAGCAATAATTTTTTGCAGTCAAAATTCTGTCGAACACCTTCTTGGTACCAAAGGATTTTAATTATTACCTCAGCGACAGTAACACTGGATCTGTGGGGCTGGCTGTAATATGGTTATTGGAGATAAATTCAAGTATGAACATATACCATATTAAATTTGGCACTCTTTAATTATTTACACTGATGTCATTCTAATAATTTGGATTGCAATTTATGCTCTGTTTGCTAGGTCAGCATAATTCTTTTTTAAATACACATAACCACAAAAGAGATATCTCCTAACTTTACCTTTTCTTCTTTTATGATACAAACTGATAATATTAAAGCTAAAATATTCAGCATAAGCATAATTAGGTTTCTGCTGACTATCATTTTGAAAACAGAAGGGACCATACAAGCTTAAAAAACAAAAAAAATATTTTTTGGCTAGGCCATGCAGCTTGTAGTGGAATCAAAGGGCCCGCATGGAACAAGAGAAAAAGAAAAATGAAAAGGATTGGAAGAAAAATTGAAACGCGTGTTTAACGGTTTAGTACAGTTCTTTTGATACTTCACGGGAGAAGTAAACGATTTCTGACTTCTGAGAGAGAAAAAAAACAAAGAAATAACCACGAGTGCCAACCTCATGTTAGTTTGCCTCTTTTTAAGCCATTCCATCAGTAATCCAATGGATTATCGGAGCTCATCGTTTTGTAGTGGAATGTCACATTGAAAAGGATTTATTGCCTGCAAAATTCATACAGAAAACCATTTTGATCCAAACACCAACTATATATAGTACGTGCCGTTGGTACAATGCTGCCATTTTCCTGTTTGGTTGTGGTGCTGAAATCATCTCAAGAATCAGTTTCTCAACTCTTCAAGCTAATTGTGAATTTGTGAGATGCAGGCTGCATGCTTGTTTTTTATTCTTTGTGGGCATGCGTGTGTGCTTGTGCCTTTATAATTATGAAAAGTGATTTTGGTATTCGTGCACCCTAGACAAGATGTTACCTTGTAAATCAAGCAGCTGTAGAGCGTGCCTACTGTGGGGAAAAAAGCCTACGGAGTAACCATAACGATAAAAACTCATTTGGTCGTAGTACTTTAGAATGTCATCATTCAAATAGAAAGACTTTATGGTTTAGCGGTCTATATGTGTAGTAGTAATGATATCTCCAGCTTGTGTTATAGTCGTCTCTGTCGAACTAATCCTGTAATCCATGGAGAACATGGTTAATTTTGTCTGACCAGTATAAAGCATGTAGTTTGATTAACAATCTTACCAAGACATTGCATTTATCCCAATTTAGGAGATTAGTGGGATCTAATGCTCCCTGCAGTAATTAATATACTTGGTTCATATAGACCGCTATGATATGAGTAAGAGATTATTTCTAATATGTTATTAAAAAATTATGCGGTTTCAATATTGGATGTGTCACACAAATTTTGTATGACACAAGTAATGACATATATGAAACCGAGTGAATTTTCAGTGACAAATATTTTTGACAAATATCAAATTTTCTCGATCAGCAACGTGCTTGCATCCACGAGGTTTCTATTTAATTCACCAAGAACTGTTGTTAGCTCATTATTTTCTAAGGAACAAGCATACTTGGGAAATTATTTCTGGTGTTTTATGTGAAAGATAAGAAACTAATTTTTCTTATCCAGAAATAGAAGTGGAATTAGAGTGGTGATTTTCGGCGGAAACAAGGCTATTCCACATAATAAATGTGAAAAGTTTTGTATTTTCGCTGTTTTTTATTGCATCATATGAACTATTGACTTTTGCTTGACATTATGTGAAACATCGTTAAACTTTGAATTGTCATCTAAAATCTTGAATTATATAAATTAAACTAATATGGTTGCTTGCTGAAATTAAAACTCTTTATGGTTTTATCGTACTTTTTCGCACACATTGAGAGATGTTTTATTCCGATATATATTTTGTTTTGTATTCGTGTTCGCTTTTTACTCTGATCTATATTTGTGTCCGTGATATCACTTATTTTCTTGAGTTCATGAGACCAACACCTGCCTATCAAAAAATGTACCGGTGATGTGCTGACTATTTTTATTTTGAATTGTACCATGGTTAATTCCGGTGGTAACCAAAGGAATTTTTACTTGTGCTGAATCGGTGTTGCTGTTGCACTAGGGTTTTCGTGGGCACAGTGAGCGAATTCTGTGTTAAGCATGCCGACTGTCCAGTCATCACCATCAAACGGAAGGCCGATGAAGCACCGCAGGACCCTGTTGATGATTGATTCCTTCATGTCATAATGCTGGAATACTTGAGAACGAGATATTCTTCCCTGCTGAATGGATGTACAAAACACAATATGCATGGTCGTGCCTGGAGCTAGTACAATCTTTGCACGGTCAGCCCCAAAACTAGAGTGAAGATGAAACACTATTGCCGATGGACGATGAGAGGTTGTATCATATGAGATAGATCCAAGTTGTGAACCTAAAGCTAGCTACCCTGATGATCATGTACTAGGCTTTGCAGAGATGAATGTTCCACCCCTCATCTGCCCTTGCCTGACAACACCATTTGCAGGGTACCTGAAACCTGGGTGCTCCTTGGGCATGGCATACTCTTTCGGCATACCATGCTGTGGTTGTGGATGGTGCTGTTGGTGCCCTTTGTTGTGTGCCATGCTGTCGTTCTTCCATGCTGCAGGTTTCCCCGGGGCGAACTTGATCTCGAAGCCATCGTCGATGTCATGGATCATCGCACGTGAGCTCGCCATGGGCTTCATCGCCGGGTACTTGATCTCGAACCCCTTCTCCAGGTCGCCGCCGACGGCATTGGAGCCGTAGAACTCCTGCTCGGAGGAGGACTGCCTCTTCTTGGTGAGCCGGCGCCCGCACAGCCGGCCGACGACGCAGGCGGCGACGGCGAAGAAGGTGATCACCGCGAGCACGGTGAAGACCGGCCCGAACGAGCCTTTGGACGTGGTGGCCGGCTGCGCGTGCATGATGGAGTTGGAGGTCGGGTAGTACTCCATCGGCTGAGGTAAAGACGCCATCTTCCTCTGCCTCTTCACTCTTGCAGTTATTTTAGCTCTTGCAAAGCTACTGCTACTACTCACCCTTGTCTGTCTGCCTCTTGATTAGGAAATCTGGAAATGGTTTGTGATGAAGTGTCTTCTGAGCACTGAGGAGGTGTGGTCCTTTTATGCTGGAGGTAGAGGCCCGGATTTGAATTGAATAAATCCCTTTTCGTATTTGCAAGCTAGGCATTGCTATGATGATGTTGCCCATCTTTTCATTCTGTTTTTTTTCTCGCGGAGATCTTTGAACGCATCGGGCCGCGAGAAAGGCGAGCGCTTTGGGATCTCTTTGGAGCAGTTCAATGCGAGCTTGGAATAACGTCTCGGTATGCAGCCTTCCCTGCTCTCACTCTCACTGTGCTCCTGTGCTTTGCTTTTGCTTTTGGACGTTGCATTGGATCAAAGCAACCGTAGCAGCAGGGAGAAGGCCGGGCAGGGACATCACATCACTTTGGCTTCCTTTGATTGCTTTCTCCCTTCGCTTTAGCAGACTGTGGGGCAACGAGGAATGAGCAGCCAGCCAGCCACTAGCTAGACTGGTCACCTTTCTTGGGCATGCCGATGGGCGATGGCAGCAACGTAGCCATTGCCCATTGCCATTATCATGTTGCGAATTAAAATTAATTCTGGTATCTCATTTTTAAATTTTACAAATCTAGACCCTTCCGTGTTGTAACTACCGAGTGTGACCATGTGGCGCCACGTTCAGCACCACTGTCGAACCTGCCACGTCGATCACGTTCGGCCGTTGCAGCACCGAACGTGGCCGCCACGTAGGCGTGCAATGGCTAGCCACGCCTGGCCACGTTACTCATGTTCGGTGACGTGGCCACGTTTGGTCCTTGTACCGCTGAACGTGGGTAACATGGCCACGTTCGGCGCGGCTAGTCGTTGCGCGCCGATGTGGCGCTAGCCGTTGGCCACGTTCGGTGCTGCAACGGCCGAACGTGGCCGATGTGGCTGGTTCGGCTGAACCACTGCCGAATGTGGTGCCACGTGGCCACCTTCGGAGGTTGCAGCACGGACGGGAGTCTAGATTTATAAAATTTGAAAATGGGACACCATTATTGATTTTTTTTAAAAAAAATATTATTAAAAAAAATTCATCATGTTTGTCAAGGGCGTTAAACCCCTGACTGGCCGGACCTCGGCTACGTAGCTCGTAGCCGCTGTCCGTCTTCTCCGGTGAGGTTAAACCCCTCAACCGGAGGCTTTAGAGAGAGTGGGAGATAGAAGATATTCTTATTGCTTGCTTCTTCCAGGACTGCTTACATGCTTATATAGCCAACAACCCCCCTAATGCAAGGAAAGAGCTGCTAACTTGGAAATGACTATAGATAGAAGGCTATCCCTAATTATGTGGCTATCAGCCCACTTATTTAGAAACTAACTAAAGGAAAGCACAACTAATTAGGAAGGGATTAAAACAGCAAGCTATCTGCTAATTAGGAAGGCATTAAAACAGCAAGCTATCTAGTTTCCATCTCAAGCACTTGCCCTGATTTCCTCCTGTGCGCCAGCTGTGTGCGACGCGCGTGCTGCTGCGCGACGCACGTCGCGCGCCCGGTGCCGTCTGGTGTATGTCTGGCCGTAACGTCTGGACATGACATCTCTCCCCTCCTCGAGAGGCAGCTCGTCCTCGAGCTGAAAGGCTGGGTACCGGGCTTTGAACGTGTCAACATCTTCCCAGGTGGCTGATGCCGCAGACTACCCCCTCCACTGGACCAGGACCTGCCGAATGCCCTGAACGACGCGCCGACGGACAACACGGTCAGGTTCTGGAGCAATGGCGCCGTGAAGGACCGGTGGAAGCGGTGGAGGTGCCTCCGGTGGTGTGCCGTGGAATTTCTTCAGGAGACCCACGTGGAACACGTCGTGTAGGCGAGCCTGAGGTGGGAGAGCTAGGCGAACAGCCACCTCGTTGATCATCTCAGTGATGCGGTAGGGCCCGAAGTAGCGCGACCTGAGCTTGCCAGAGGTGGCCTGGGGCAGTGACGCCACCGGACGCTGACGAAGACGGAGCAGCACCCAGTCACCTACCTTGTACGCCACATCCCGATGGCCCTGGTCGTAGTGATGCTTCTGAACCGCCTGCGCTTGCTCCAGGCGAGCGCGGACATCAGCGAGGAACTCCTGGCGTTCTACCATGGTCTTTGCAACGGCCGCCACGCGTGTGTCACCAGACTCATAGGACCGGATGGATGGTGGGTCACGCCCGTACACGACCCTGAACGGGGTGTCCCGAAGTGAGCTCTGGTATGCCGTGTTGAAGACGAACTCCGCCCATGGAAGCCACTGCACCCAGTGGCGTGGCCGATCGCCCGTGAGGCAGCGAAGGTACATGATGATGACTCTATTGGCCGCCTCGGACTGCCCATCCGACTGCGGGTGGAAGGCAGTCGTCATATGTAATTTGGTGCCCACCAAGCGCATGAGCTCGCGCCAGAATGTCGACGTGAAGACCGGGTCGCGGTCGGACACGATGGACTGTGGCACGCTGTGCAGACGGACGATGTCGGCGAAGAATGCTTGGGCAACGGACTCGGCGGAGTACGGGTACGGACTCGGCGGAGTACGGGTGCGCGAGCGGGATGAAGTGGGCATATTTGCTGAATCGGTCGATCACGGTGAGGATGACCGACTTGCCCCGTACGCGAGAAAGCGCCTCGATGAAGTCGATGGCGACGTCCGTCCACACTCCCTGTGGCACTGGCAGAGGAAGAAGAAGACCGGCCGGCTGCAAGTGCTCCGATTTGTATCGCTGGCACGTGACACAATCGCTGACAAAGTCTTGTACCTCCTGTTTCATGTTAGGAAAATGAAAATCGCGTCGGAGTCGGTGGAGAGTGCGTTGTACCCCTTCATGGCCTTCGTCATGCACAGCCCGGAGAACCTCGTGCAGGAGGGGGGATGTCGGCACGACGTAGAGGCGGCCCGCGTACTGCACCATGCCATCGACCACCGTCCAAGGAGCCCCACGGGAGCCCGCGCGTACCTCGGCGTGGATGGCGGCGAGTGCCGGATCAGTGAGTTGTGCTTGCCGAAGTCGTGCAATGAAGTCGAAGCGTGGCCCGGACAGGACCAAGACAGTCCCTTCCTCTGGAGTGTCGCGGCGGGAGAGAGCGTCGGCCACGACGTTCGCCGCCCCGGCCTTATACTCGACGGTGAAGTCGAAGCCCAGAAGGTTGCCCACCCAATGATGCTGGGGAATTGTCGCGAGGCGATGATCAAGTAGGTACTTCAAGCTGTAGTGGTCGGTCTTTATGAGGAAGCGACACCCCCAGAGGTATGGCCGCCAATGCCGGACCGCCTGCACTAGTCCGATGAGCTCACGCTCATAGGCGGCGAGGGCACGGTGACGGGGCGCTATCGGCCTGCTGAAGAAGGCCACCGGAATTGCCGTCCTGGACGAGGACGGCGCCGAAGCCGTGTGATGAAGCGTCACATTCGACGACGAATGGCTTGGTGAAGTCCGGCATGGCGAGGGTCGGAGCGGAGGAGACGGCCGTCTTGAGGGCGTCGAACGCCGCTGCTGCCCCGTCGGACCACTGGAAACCATCTTTCTTGAGGAGGGCAGTTAGGGGCGGCGATGGTCCCGCAATTCAAGACGAACTTGCGATAGTACCCTGCCAAGCCGAGGAAACCGCGGACCGCCCGAGCCGAGCGGGGGGTCGACCACTCATGGATGGCCCGCACCTTGGCCGGGTCCATGGCGACGCCCGCCTCGGATATGACATGGCCGAGGTACGCGACTGAGGCTACGCCGAAGGCACATTTGGAGCGCTTGACGAAGAGTTGTTGGCGCTGAAGCTCGGAGAAGACCGCACGGAGGTGTCGCAGATGGTCGGTCCATGTCTTGCTGTAGATTAAAATGTCATCAAAGAAGACGAGGACAAACCGGCGGAGGAACGGTCGGAGAACATCGTTCATGAGCGCCTGGAATGTGGCTGGCGCGTTGCAGAGGCCGAACGCCATCACCAAGAACTCGTACAAGCCATCGTGCGTGCGGAACGCCGTCTTGTGCACATTTTCGGGCCGCATCCGCACTTGATGGTACCCCGACCGTAAGTCGAGCTTGGTGAAGAAGCGCGCGCCGTGGAGCTCGTCGAGGAGTTCGTCGAACACCGGAATGGGGAAGGCGTCTTTGACGGTTAGTGCATTCAGGGCGTGGTAATCCACGCAGAAGCGCCATGCCCCGTCCGGTTTCTTCACGAGGAGGACTGGTGAAGAGAACGGCGAGTCGTTGCGGCGGACGATGCCCTGCTCGATCATGGCGGCACACTGCCGCTCTAGTTCATTCTTGTGGGCGACCGGGTACCTGTACGGGCGCACTGCCACCGGGGATGTGTCAGGCTTGAGGATTATGCGGTGGTCGTGGCCCCGGGCTGGCGGAAGGCCTGTTGGCTCCGCGAAGATGTTGGCGAAGGTACCCAGCAGCCCGTCGAGGAGGACATCCGCGGCTTCTACGATGGTTGTATGAAGACGTGGCGCGGTCGGTGATGGCACACCTTGCCAGCAAATGGTGCGGCCTCCGTGCTGGAAGGACATGCATTCGTGAGAGAGGTCCCAGACGATGGGCCCCCTTGCGCCGAGCCACTTGGTGCCGAGGACGACGTCATATCCTGCAAGCGGCATGACGAAGAGGTCTGCTGGGAACGGGTCACCGGCGATAAGGAGGGGTGCGTCTCGGATTACGCCCTCGCAGGTGATCTGTTCGCCATTTGCAACCATGGCCGTAAGACGGGGTCAGCGTCGTAGTGGTAAGCCGGTGCGCCGTGCCGCCTCCTCCGAGATGAAGTTGTGCGTGCTGCCCGAATCGAGTAGCGCGACGAGGGATGTGGCCCCAAGCGTTACCGCAATCTGCATGGTACCTGCCGTGGGCACCCCGGCCAAGCCCTGCAGCGAGAAGCAGGGTGCCTCGGCGTCAGCCCCAGCGGTGGTGTCTTCGGTGTCGTCGATCTCTACTCCGTCGACGAAGAAGATGCGCCTGCAGAATCTGTTGTGGCCACGAGTGTATTTTTCGTTACAGTTAAAACAGAGCCCCAAACGCCGCCGCTCTGTCTGTTCCTCCAGAGTTAGCCTTTTCTGGTTGCTCGAGCCGTGGGACGGTGGAACGCCCACTGGGGTGCCGGGAGCGCGAGCTATGGTGGAGGTGCGGCGATCGCTGGCCGTGGCGCCGGCGGAGGGAGAAGACCTCGCGAGGTCGGCCGTGTTGGAGTCGGGGTCGACCGGTCGATCTCCATCATCTCGACCTGGCGGGCGAGGCTCATTGCAGCCGCGAGCGTCTCCGGGTTGTGGATGCGGACCGCGTGGCTCAACGGCGGAAGCAGCCCGCCTATGTACAGCTGGACGCGCTGGCTCTCCTCAAGGCGACCGGCGCGAGGAAGAAGAGCCTGGAAGCGGTTTGAGTACTCTTCGACGGACCTTGTGCGCCGGCACTCGGTGAGCTCAAACAGCGGCGCCGAGCGGAGGGGCGGCCCGAATCGCAAGTTGAGGAGGTCCTTGAAGCGGTTCCAGCGCGGCGTTGCCTCGTCCTCCTGTAACTGGATGTACCATAGCTGGGCCACATCCTCGAGGTTGTAGGAGGCCATCCATACCTTTTCTTCCGCCATGGTTCGCTGTTGATGGAAGTAGGACTCGCAACGATTGATGAAGATGAGCGGGTCAGACTTGCCATCATAGCGTGGGAAGTCCATCTTCTGGAACCTCGGCGGACGGTCGTTGTGGTGCTCGCCAGTCTGTTGGCGATGGCCGGTGGGGGATGACTGGTCGGTGGACAGGGCTTGGATTGCCTTGGAATTGGCCTCGGCGGTGGCTTGGAGCGCCTGGACGGCCTTGGCGAGGTTCTCGATGGTGGCGCGGAGGTCGTCACCCATGGCCGGAGCGACGCAGGGCGTGGTGATGCTCGGTGAAGAAGGGTCGGCGGCCGGTACTGTAGAGGTAGGACAAGAAGGCGAGGATCGCCGGGATCGTGATACCAAGTTGTCAAGGGCGTTAAACCCCTGACTGGCCGGACCTCGGCTACGTAGCTCGTAGCCGCTGTCCGTCTTCTCCGGTGAGGTTAAACCCCTCAACCGGAGGCTTTAGAGAGAGTGGGAGATAGAAGATATTCTTATTGCTTGCTTCTTCCAGGACTGCTTACATGCTTATATAGCCAACAACCCCCCTAATGCAAGGAAAGAGCTGCTAACTAGGAAAGGACTATAGATAGAAGGCTATCCCTAATTATGTGGCTATCAGCCCACTTATTTAGAAACTAACTAAAGGAAAGCACAGCTAATTAGGAAGGGATTAAAACAACAAGCTATCTGCTAATTAGGAAGGCATTAAAATAGCAAGCTATCTAGTTTCCATCTCAAGCACTTGCCCTGATTTCCTCCTGTGCGCCAGCTGTGTGCGACGCGCGTGCTGCTGCGCGACGCACGTCGCGCGCCCGGTGCCGTCTGGTGTATGTCTGGCCGTAACGTCTGGACATGACAATGTTGCTGCCTCCTTACCAGCTCCCCTTCAAATTCTTTGAGGTGACATCTTGTTGGCCTCTTCATCATAGGGTTTTGCTCTATCCATGATATATTTTCGGTGCATGCTCTCTATTGAACTAAAGTGGATGAACTTGTGAGCAGTATTATTAGGTCTAGGGCTTGTAGCAACGTGGAAGTGGTTATGATGATAGATTATTGAGGTGCCCTCTGGTCTACTGCTAGAACCAACGAGGAGTTACGTTGCGATCTCCTCTTCTGTGATAAGTGAGGTTTTTTTTGTCAAAAACAAACGGAATACGGTTCAATTCAGTGAGAGCAAACACCAATCTTACAAAGTTGAACGTTGCACAAGGCTCATTCATCATGCAAGAATT
Source organism: Zizania palustris (assembly GCA_019279435.1). Classification (NCBI taxonomy): domain Eukaryota; kingdom Viridiplantae; phylum Streptophyta; class Magnoliopsida; order Poales; family Poaceae; genus Zizania; species Zizania palustris. The sequence goes on along the minus strand of JAAALK010000283.1, from coordinate 38,584,436 downwards.
GAATTGATCCTGTTTTTAAATAACCTACAAAGTTCTTATGAAACGATACATTAAAATCAACGAAACAATTCGATTTCCCAACGGGCAACATTTACGGATGGTAGAGCGAGGGCCTGAACTGGAGTATGAACAAGTGAGAGCAACCACAAAGCATGTACTATGGACTATCCATATAAAATAAAAAATAATAATTTATCTCTTCTTTCTTTCTTCTCTCATATGTACTTTTGTGGATTTATTTTATTTGTTCGTGGGTTTTAACTATTTGGTTTATTTGGTTCACTTAGACATTTAATATTATGTATATTTCTGTAGCAAAACCTTTTAATTTATCTTAGCACTGAACCGAGCTGGACCTCCTCGAGTGCTTCCATTTCGGCGACCGGAATGCAGTGGCATGATGCGACATGCCTCCATGCTGTACGCTCGGGCACGATTCGGTCGCGTCAGTCGTCACGCCGCGTTGCCGCTGCTTTGCTCGGCCGCGGCTGTCCGCACTCGAAAGAGATTCCTGCCAGGTCCCAGGTGTGGCATCGTAATGCATGCCCGTGTTGTCACCTCACGCAGGCAGGCAGGCAGTCAATCAGGCCTCTGTCAGTTTGGAGTAGGCGAGTAGCGCTGCAACAAGCGACCCCGGCCGGCGGCGACAAGCCAAGCCTACGGCGCACAGTGCTGCTACTGCGTACTGCCACATATCGTCGGAGCACAGCCTGCGATGCAGGGTTGCAGCAGGAGCTGGGCCACAACCTCTGTTCCATTTCATCAATCAATCGGAAGAAGAGTCGAGCTACATTTGAACATACCAGTAGTACTCGTGGTACGTAGCCCGGCTACAAAATGTCTTGTGCTTTTGTGGTTTGGTCTCCGCTCCTTGACGGCTTTGCCATCCCCAGTTTTGGTTTTTGCGTCCAAGATTCTTAAGCCTGGAATGGGATTGGGTGTTGGCATGCTGGTACACCGTACACCGTACACCGGCGCTCTTCTATAGTCTAGGACCTGCACGTCGCTGAGCTTGCCCTAATGAGAACACGGCAAGTCATGGGCGAAATTTGGAAGAGGGACCAAGCCACCAAGGAGGTGCTGTTGCCTACGAAACATTTGTCGCACCATGTCGTCGGATGTTTACGGCAGTTGTTTCACATGTTTGTCAAAGCAGCACCAGTCCATGCTAGTGATGCTAGTGGTTCTTGTGAAAACATTTTCTCTGGAGAACCTCAGCCCAAACCAATATTACTTCAGTTACCAAGTTACATTTGCCAAAAAACTTCATCATGGTTACTTAGTCGATATGGAAATTCTAGTCTAGTCAGCAAGTAATGGTAAATTCTACTCACTGTCTGAAAAATATTTTATATTTAGCCCTTTAGTCTTGTCTAAAATTTTTTATATATACTTTATTGTCTATTCCCGGTTCTTAAATTAAAAGATTTCATTGATTAAATATCTACTTTCTATTTCTATTGCTTCTTTGTAGTATTACTTTTTTATTAATAAATAGCATTTGTTATTTTCTGTTATTGTTAATTTATAAATCGTGTTAAAAAATAAAGTATTTTGGAACGGGTGAGCAGTAAGCCAGTAAGCAAGGAGTATGTGAAAGGAGAAGCGTAAATGCAAGCTACGGGTCCATCTCCATCGCCGGTTCCAGCCAAGCGGATGAACGAATACCGACGTGCTCCACAACCGCCACTAACTCAGAACTGCGGTGAAGTAAGGCCTCGATGAGGGCGCGGTGGAGGATCGAGCCGTTGAAGATGTTGGCATGTTGCGGAGGTGGACTGATCAGCGGGCGAGGGAGCCAGGAAGGGGGAGAGCCACTAGCCAGCTAGGAATCGGAGCGAAACGGGGGGCCTGCTTCTGGGCGACGAGCTAGCGGCAGAGGCGGCGGCGCTGCTGGCGCCGTCGAGCGAAGAACAGTGCCGTGGTGGTGACGCCCGCGCGCAGTTAGTTGCGGGGGTTATTTAGGCGCTGCCAATGGTAGCGGTCCCAGGCAGAGAGGCTTTTGCGCAAAAGTAGGATCACCCCGAATCGGAATGGTAGCGATCTCAGGTAAGGCGTCTACGCAAAAATAGGATCCATCTGAATCTGATGAATGGTAGCGAACTGAAGTTGGGGCCTTTTCTGCAAACTTTGTTACCATGTTGATGATTTAGGCCGTTGGATAGCCTGGACGGTTCTGGCGGCAAGCGGACGCCTCGCTTGCTTCTCCACCACCACCTTCCGGCCCGGCGCCAAGAACGCCGACGAGGTCGCGTGGCACAAGGTGCAAGGCCGGCGACAGTGGCCACCTCAGCCACTGCCCACTGGAGGAATCTACAATCTAGCTAGCTACTGAATTCGCAGTGGCCGCCTCAGCCACTGAGAAGTGAGAAACTTCATTCGCGTCAGGGTCAGGCTGCCGGAGCGCATGCGGCAGTGCTGCTCCTGCCTGCTCGCGCGTCCGTGGGAGGGAGATGCCGTCGTTGCCCGTGGCGCGTGCGCTGCGGGCGTTCTAGCGCTCTGCGACCCAGCTACACAGATGAGGAGACTGGCAGGCGAGCTCGCCGTCCACGACGTCCGACTGTCCGAGAGTCCACGACCTGCTTCCAAGTGTTGATCACCATCAAATCCACAAAATCCTTTTGGAAGAGAACTAGCTGGTGGTTCATGCCTTGTGATAGAATATGATTTATTTATGATATCTAAGAACTGATAGTCTGATAATCTGTAGCTTCTCCATCAACTAAGAACAACATAATGAAGTTTCTCAGCAGATCAACTTGTAACTCAATGTCGATGACAGTACTGTTCGAGCAAAAGCAGAAGCAGGGGAGATTTTGTCCAGAAGGGGGAATAAAATCACTGTTCAATGACAAAATGGAACGGAAGTTTCTGACAGCCGTTCGGCCAGCAAAGCCACCCGGGACGCCATGGCAGCAGTGTTCTCCACTCCAAACCCTCCCATGAATCAAAAGCTGCAAATGGAAGCAATGCGGCGATGAGAGCAGCAGAGGGATCGAGCCGTTGAAGTTGAATGGCTCTCTGGGATTGGAAACCAGCGGAACGGAGGCGGAGAGAAACAGCCGAAGCCCAGAGAAGGGTTGCTATTGGTCAAAACAGTAAACACACAGGAACAATGGGCCGCTAACCATGATAGCGATCCGGGCATAGGTCCGGCGGGCCGGAGCGCCTGCGTCTGCTGCCTGCTCGCCTAGGGGAGGGAATCGGGCGGTGAGCAGGCTACCTCGCCGTACACGAGGTCGGGCGGTGAGCAGGCGAGCTCGCCGTACACGAGGTCCGGCGGTTCAAAGAATTCAGGTTTTATAAGCATTGTAATTTCGTTTCAACTTGGAAATATAATATTTTTGGTTATTGACTTGAAATAGAAATAAACATATAATTTATTAGGACATCTTATTAAAAATTGTAATCTAGACTATCTAATAAGTTGCCAATAATGAGTTATTTTCCTAAATAGTTATAAGAAATTAGACTAAGAGCATCTTCAAGAAATCTTCTAAATTTTATTCCCTAAATCATTCTAAACTCTAGCTCTACTTAAAAATTAATCAGAGGAGAAAAAATAGGTGAGAATAAAAATAGTGATTGGTCAAACTAATCCTATATTTAAGAGATATGAGATTATGATTTAAGGAATGGATTAGAAAATGAATTAAAGATTGGCCAAATAATATGTGTGATTTTTTTACCAAAATACCTAAATTCAATTTGAATTTAGGTAAAAAAAATATGTAATAACATGCTCTAACATTAACCCTAATCTAAAACAAACAAACACTTAATAACTTTTTTGCTTTGTGTGGATGATGGGCTGACATCAAAGGATCGAAACAAATTTGGTCCACTGGATATCGATCTACTTGTAGTTCTTGGTCCGCCCCACTTAATCATAGTCTGCTAACCGTGTACTATAATGGGTCGCATGGGCGGACCTAGCGTGGAGCGTGAGGGTACACTTGTACCCCAAAATTTTTTTGCAAAGTTTTTAGTATGTATATATGTATAGATGTGTATATGTGTGTGTTTTAATTGAGTTAAAATATACCCCAATAATTTAATAGTTAGTCCAATAATCTATTTTTCTAACTAGCTAACTCTATTCATCTTCTCTCATATATTCCTAATAGCCAACGAATATCGCTATGTCATTACGTACTGCTGAAAAAATAGTATGTGTTTCCTATAATTCTATTGTAGTTTTTTAGTTCTTTTAAATAAGCTCCTTGAAAAATAAAGAATCATCTTGTTACATGATAGTTTATGATATACTTTTCTATGATTTGTTATAAAGGTGCCACACATTTTTTTTATATTGATTTGATCTCCATGATAACAATCAAAGTTGCTTGTTTAAGTGTGGTATAATTAAATTTGACTATCCTCTATAGAAGATATGGTGTACACCACTACCTGGTGGTTGGCATGGCAGTCACGACGACGTCTACTAGCTGTTACCCTATCTAGACGGAAGAAGTTCTATTTTTTTTTATGTTTTATCATTATTCACTAGAAATTATATTGGTTCACTATATTGAGAATGTGATATAAATTATTTTGATACATGTGTATCTACATTGAGTGTTTATCATCGATTTAGTTTATCGTTGTTATCAAATCAATTTTTGGTATATTATATGTATAGTTTGTATTCTGTTTAATTTCGTACCCCTAGTATATAAATTCTAGATCCGCTGACTCGATGGTAACTTTCAGCCCTCTCGAGTACTTTCTGATCGAACAACAAAACGAACGTACATATTTACCAGCGAATGATAAGAGTCACCCCTGTGAAAATCCTAACAAAGATCTTAATAAGATATCAAACTATACAAATGCTGCTTAATATTCTCCATGCTCTGCTACCTGTTCTCTAGCTTCTGGACGTGAGAGTTGGCAGCAGCAGCTGCTTGGTTTAGCTGCCTGAGAGCACTCTAACCCTCTAGGACATAAAAAAAAGATGTGGTAAGTTATTTAATAAGAAGAGATATTAAAATATAAAGAAATCATGTCTTAAGTAAGACACTATGTTTTCATTATATCAAAGACATAGATGAAAATGATTGGATGAGAGGAGAGAGAAAAAATAATAGTATACAAAATTTATTATAAATTTATATTAAGGCCCCGTTTGGATTGGGGTTGCTTATTTTTAGGGACTAAAGTTTAGTCTCATTTAGTCCCTAAAATCTCAAACATGATTGCTTATTGTGATTAAACTTTAGTCCCTAAAGTTTAGTCCATTAATCCCTTGGATGTTGCTTATTGGGATAAAAATGTCATGCACATTCTATCCTCATTTATGAACCCTTCATTAAATGATGTTTAGTACTTACATCCAAATAAGATGATGACTAAACTTTAGTCCCTACTAAAATAAGCAAGTTTTAGTTCCTAAAAATAAGCAAGGTTATCCAAACAGAATCTAAGAAATTAGGGTTGAAAACATAATTTACAGATATAGTATCTTACTAACATGGCAAAATAAGATCTCACCTAAAAAACTATGGGTTAGAACTGCCAATGTATTCCTGCAGTTTACATCAACTCGAATCTCTCGCAAAATCACTGATGACGAAGCAACTCCGTCAGATTAGCAGAGAGCGGTGAGTAGTGAGTACGATGTGTTGCGTTCTCCTGTTTTGGTCCAAGCTGATTGCAACTGGAGCTTATGGTGTGTTGTCACACAAGGATACCGCCGATTTATTGCGAGATGCGGCAGGTGACAAACATCTATACTACTACCATTCAGGCGCTCGCGGATCTCGCAATCAGCTGCACGCCACTGTGATTGAAACGCGGGAACCCGCACGTTTGAAGTAGGCAAGTGGCAAGTTTAGCACTTGCAGAAGAAAAGGAGAGAGAGAGAGAGAGAGAGAAGAACGGTTGTGACCAGATTCATGGAGAGACATAAACAGATAGCAGCTTAGCGCTTGCGTTTCAACGCAAACCGCGCGCACGCTTTGTCGGGGACGGCGACAGGGAGCCAGCCCAGGATATCAGCCACGGATTGCGATCCGGAGTCCGGACTAGGACGGTGATGAATGGCACTGTTTATTTTTTTACTGAAACGGCTTGTGTTCGTGGATTTGATGGTTGTTTGCGTGATAGATATACAGCGGTGAATTATGAAACGTGGGCTCACGTACGGGTGTTCTAAATCTGGGATGAACTCGGTCGAGAAACGCATGCATGTTCTTAATTGGTGAGAGATGTGAAGCGACCTGCCGATCCAGCAGGCGGGCAGCAGCGACTCTCAACCAAACCCAACGGGGCTATCGATCGACAGGACGGGCACGGGCGCGCGCGCGCGCGTAGTGGGAAACGAAATGTAGCAGCACACACGTGCTCCCTCGGTTTGATCACGACGCGCGCGTTGCGGCGCATCGTCGTCAAGGTAGCCAGGCGCGGCGGTCGGCTTGGAAGTGAACTCTACGGTGTACATGTGCACATGTCTCCACCTTCAATCTGTAATGCAACGGACAACAGCTTCACCAGATCATTTAGCAGAAAACACATTTCACCTCTCCCATTCCGTTACTTGCTATATTTGAGATTACCTCTAGCAAATCTGTTATCCGTTGGATTACAGATTAAAGGTAGAGATCTCACATGCACACCATGTACACGGCCAGCCGATGTGCACAAGATACTTCTCCCTACTGTAAATATCGGCGGGAGCAGCGCCCGGGCCTGGCCGGCGAACGAACGGGGAATCACGCGCGGCCGGTGGCTCGTCGCCGATCGCAGCGTTCCCTCGATCCGCGCCGCCGTAGCTGTAGCTGTAGCTGTTTAGTCTAAACTAATCCGACCGTGGCAACATTTGCTGTTCGCTCGCCGCTCGTACGTGTTCAATTCTGACAGCCGATCCGGCAAGGGAAACTACGTACATACACGAACACGACGTCGTAACGGCGGTCCATAGTTGATGCTCGATACAAACGTCGTTACGCGTTTAGTTTCTTTCGTCGAATCTACAGAGATAGGAGTGTCGCGTCACGAACAATTCCGATAGAGATTGGAGATCTCACGGTTACCGATTTGTTTCAGCCGCACCGGCGCCCATCCCGTGACACCGTGCAGACCAGACGAGCTGGAGGGAATTTACCACTCGGTGGGCGACGCGTAAATCAATACGAACAAATAAATAGTCAATAAGTAAAATATATGGACAATAGTTATCTATAATATATTTAATACTTATATGTAATCATAACTTATAAACTTTTAAATATACATTGGAGCACGAGTTTTTGCTGTCTTCATCATGAGACGACTTATAACTCTTTCATAATTATTGCCGTGAAATAGGATTTTTTTTTACAAAATATCAACTTAGAAACAACTCTCTAACACACCGTTGTACATGCTCTTATGCCACTACGCGGCAGCGCTACCAGTACGTTCAAACGCAGCTAGCTGTTTACTTTGTGTTAGCATCAGCGCAACTTCACAGCAATCCCCACAAACTAGAGCAACGCGGTAAAATAATCCGACGAGGGGTCTCAAACTTCCCTTGGTGAAAACCTTACTATATTGTCATCACATGAAAAGCGAGAGGTTTCAAAGTTCTCGCTCTTAGTAAATAAAAACCATATATAATAGATTGTCGTCACGTAAAAACTAAGGTAATTCGATGACAGCACAATTCTTTCTACCCACACCTCGGCCACTTTTATAGGATCTTCCCATCATTGTTTACGTCAATCCAGTATAAAGGCATGTTTGGATCCAAGAGATTAATGCAAAGTGACTAAAATCAGTGTGGATAATGACTTAAATACCCTTCATTTATTGCTCATTGCTTTTCATGAATGCATGGTGGGGTAGATTTGGGAAAAGGAGCATTTAGCCTTCTCCTTGGGACTAAACTAAACTTTAGTCTCTCCTTATTCACTTGACTAAAATTTAGTCCCTACATGTTTGGTTTTAGAGGCTAAAGGTTATTAAAGCAGGTAAAAAATGACCAAACTATCCTTAATAAATGTCTGCATATAATCTTTTTCCCATCCCAAGGAGCATTAATGAGGGGCAAACCATGTCAATAGTCTCTTTTAGTTACTTTTAGCAACCTTATGGAGACTAAATGGCTAAACTTTAGGACTAAAGTTTAGTCCCTTTTAATCACCATGTTTGGCAATTTATGGACTAGGAACTAAACTTTAGTCCCTAAAGTTTAGCAAGGTGAAACTAAACACCCCCTAAAAAATTTTAGCCACTTTTAGCTCTTAGTGTTTGGATCTAGCCTCTAAAGTGACTAAAATTTAGTTGTTTTATATTAGCCCCTTGATCCATAAGTTGTAAGGTGGAATTTTTTTGCATGGCCCCGAGCCCATCGATTTGTCCACGAAGACGGTAGCCCCACGGCTAAGTGATCGACGGTCAGGGTGACCAGCAACAGCAAGCAAGCCCGATGTGTACTATACACTCGCACGCATCAGGCAGCTAGCCACAGCCCACAGCACAGAGGATGAGAGCGAGAGACTGGGACCGGAATAGATACCTTGCTTGCGGATGGCGAGCACGGAAAAGCAAAGGAAACATGGTTTTGAATCTGGAAAGAAAGGCAGCAGAGCAGAACAGAGCAGACGGGGAGAGATGCTTCGGCTCTGCCATCCTTGTCTCTTCTTTGCAATCACATGCCTTTCGAACCCCCAAAAACGTGCTTTTGAATGACCCCCAGATAAATTCCCACCGCTAGCTGCGAACGTAGATCAGCAGCCCGTATTGCCGTACTTCACAGTAAAAAAATTCTGCACTTCACTACAGTAGTGCAGCTGAGCAAGCGACTGAAGCAGTCCCTGCTGGTGGATAGATGTTGTACGCTCAAACTCAGGCATTCTCGACCTTCGAAATAGGATAGCGTATTAGTTATTTATTAGGTTGTCATGTAAAAAATAAGATGACGTGATAATGGAGTTAAAGAAGAGAGAGAATAAAATTTGAAGAAACCATGTCTTAAATAAGATATCATGTCTTCACTATATCCAAGATATGAATGAAAACGATTAGATGAGAGGATGAGAGAAAAAAAATTATAATATAAAAATTTTATTATAGTTTCGTACTAAGAATCTAGGGTTGATAGAACATAGTTTCTAGATATAGTGTCTTACTGATATGATAAAATAAGAACTCATCTAAGAAATTATGGATGAGACTGCGCATTCTTTCATGCCCCGCAACAGCTGAGAGTTGCAAATAACTGTTCTCAAGCACTTTGATGCTACTCATCACTCATCAGTAGGAGTGAGTGCATTAGATGAGTGGATTGTTTCCTTGTTTATTTCGAGGACCCCACGTTGGTGTTAAACTGAACACCTGTGACCTGCCTGCCTTTAGCCACCTTTTTTTCTTCTACTTTTGTAATTCGATTTCCAAATGTTTGGTTATTTTTAGCGGCGGATTCTCCTCAAATTCAGAGTAGCACTGATACTTTGGAAGTAAAGTGAATTTTACCTTTCACACATAAGGTTGTTATGTTTAGAACCAATGTTAAACTGAAAAACTTTTTATATCCAACGATTAGTTGGTTAAAAAACAAATCAAAGTGACTGTGGAAGAGAGAGAGAGAGAGATAACACTGAAACAGTGGCCGTCTTTGGAGCAACATCTTTGTCAAACGCAGTACCTTTCGACCAAAATTTTATAGATATTTTAACAGGCTACTACGCGTACGAGAAAACAATACCACGAAGCAAAAGGACCTTCGATCGGTTGATGAGTCAAGAAGAACACAGCGTATGGGTCCCAACTGGAGTGAGCTTTCGGTTTTCTCGGTCTCTCCTTTTTTTTTCACGAGGACCAAAATATTCCACGTGGCCCTGGTGTCGTCATGGCCACGCATGTATACATGCCACGTCGGCCTCCTAACATGCAATACTCTCGTACATGCATGTACAAGAAGTTTGACCGTGGCATATCAAGTTACTTTTTTAGCTTAAAGTTACTATAATAATCTACTGATGAGTGTATATGTGAGAATTATAATTACATGACTAAATAATTTTGAGGTAGATAAACTGTGAGTTGTTTGACAAACTATGTTACTCCCTCAATCCAAAAATATTAGACCCATTACTTTTTGCATCAAGAAATATACTAAACTATAAAATAAACTAAACTGCAGTATTAGAAATATACTACTCAATCTACAGTATATTGGAAACTTTGGTACAAAATACTTTTTCCAAAACTGTGTTATTGTCATAGATGTAGTATAGTGGAGTTTTTGAAATACCGTAGTTTCCAAAAACCATGTTCTCAAACAGGGCCTTAGTCGCAAACGCGTATGCATACGCCATGCAAAAACGGTAAAAAAAGATGTGCGGGCAGTGTGGCCATCAAGAATTAAACTCGGGTGGCATCATTAGAGAACGATATTTGTATCTAATTGAGATAACAAATAAGGTTGGATAGGAAAGACAATAAACTATTTTTAATATCGCTTTGGTATGTGTACTGTTTAGGCTATTGGGCAGTAACCAACCTAAAATAGGATTTCAAACCCTGGAAGTAAAATAATAATATGCAATTTCTATAAAATTGTAATGTGTATTTTAATATTTATACAGTAATAAGTTTTTTTTTAAAAAAAGTTATCTATCTATTGGATTGTAATTTTATATTACAGGCGTAACACGGTGCGAACAGTTTACACCCGCATCAGGCATCTGTTCAGCTACATTATCTGACATCATTTTGCTCCATGGATCAAAAAAAAATCGTACAGGTTTTTACTGCAACGGCCTGAAATCGATCGGCAGATCGACTTCACGCGCGGCGGCGGGCTCACGCCGTAAAAATTTTCACCTGGGAAACTCTCCGCGAGAGCTACTCCAGCCAGCAACCAGCCATAACACATGCAAGGACCACCGGCCGGCCGGCCGGTCTGTCGGCCAAAGCATCGTGCATGCACGCGTTGCGACTGCATACGTCGGCGAAACGGCCGCCGCCCGCCAGTCTATCGAGCCGGCCGGCCGGCCGGCCGGCAAGCTCGCCCCGCTCGCCTCGGGACGCGAGCCGAGCCGCCGCCCAGCAGCGTGGGGCTCACCCCGGCGGACGTACGGGGAAGTTGAGGAGCTAGGCCGTCAAGATAGCTTCCAAAGTTACGAATTATCCTCCGATTTGGCGGTAAAGCGAGACGAACACAATGATTTACGGTGAAATACTATAGTTATGAAAAAAATCACTGCTTACGATGCAAGATTACACCGATCTTATTAGGTTATTCCCAATGAGGATTTCATGGTATTAATTATCATGCCACATCAGATTTTTTGCTTACATGAGATTCAATTAATGAAAAAAAAGAGGAGTAATTTCATCACCATGATATGGTGCTAACCCGTTTCCAAGACGGATGAAACAAAATAAAACAACCATTGAGAGCTAAATCGTTTCATCAGAGAGAGGGTATTTCATGAGAGCTAGTTGCATTTAATTACACTGGTTAGCTTAGGAAATATTTAAATCAAACTCTCCACTGAGAGATGATATTTCATTCAGTTGTAAAGCTGACATGACATTTAAGGAAATAGTGCTATGAAACCCACCATTGTGAATAGCCTTAGTTCCGCGTAAATCGGACGGTATAATATTTATCTCTTCAAAAAAGTAATATTTTAAATTAATTTAGACCATTAATTTTAGTTAGGATTAAAAATAAACTAAAATTAAAAATACTTAATAACCGTAAGATAATCGGAAAGTCTACATAAAGTTAAAAAGTTAGTGCAAAAAATTAGAATGTCAACTAGGAAAAATCAAGGAGTTAAACAAATAAACAATTCATAATATAACTTAAAATTTGTCTATATGAAAAGTAGAGGATCTTAATCCAAATAAAAAACCGTATAGAACTTTGTAATAGTAAGTTATTTATATTGATGATTTAATAACACTGTTTCCTAGAAAACTACATCAATTTTGCAACTGAACGAAATACTTTCTCTTCGATGAATTGATTTGGCTCCAGTGGGCGTTTCATTTCGTTTCATCAGTCTCGAAAACGGGTTAGCACCATGTCATGGAGATGACACTACTTCCTTCTCTTTCCTCATTAATTTAATATCATGTCAGCAAAAAAACTGATGTATCATAGTAATTAATAGATTCAGAGTGATTCAAACGAATTTTGTAGGGTAAGAAAAATGCCTCCAAATTCTGAAAGAATTATAGCACGAGGTTTAGAGCTGACCTCATGTTTACATATTACTTTGAGACCTGGAATGCATTCTCTGACTCTATCTCTCAATGTTACTAGTCAGATGCATGTACTTTACAACGGAAATAAATTCTACACAAAATTTGTATATCCGTGTAAAAAATGTAAAATAAAGAAATTTAAATGTAAAATAAAGAAATTTAAAACTAAAATGCAAAAGTATATAGAAATTTAAATGTAAAATAAAGAAATTTAAAACTAAAATGCAAAAGTATATATTTCTTTTTTTTCTTTTTTGTTTTCCTTCTTTCGTGCAGGTAGTTGCGGGGGTGCAGCGCGGAGCGGACGGCGTGCGCGGCTGTTACGCACTTACGCGTGCGAGCCGGCCGGCCAGTCGGGCGTGGTTTTTACAAGGCACATATTTTGGCCGGTTTTTTAAGGGATGTGTGCATGCGTGGGTGAGTGGCAACGGGTGCGGACGGACGACCACTGGCCGCTTTAATATAGTAGAGATTTTGTATTATTAGGCTATTCACAATAAGAACCATCACTGTAAATAGTCTTACTGAGTTCATGTATGTCACCGTGTACTGTGTCCTTACTACTCCGGCCTTAGCCACTACTACTGAGGATCCATTTACCTGTGCGCCATGACTCCACGCAGATTTCCCGACAGCGTGGTCCGGCGAGCTGCCGTGCGACCACCACCGAGCTAGCTGAGCGGAGCTCGTACAGCTGATCGATCGATCCGGCACGCCGCAACAGTACGAGCGGTTCGTTCGTTCCCTCGCTCTCTCTCCTCCGCCTTTGGCCATGCAGCTCGCTTTTCCTAGCTCACTCCCCCCTTCTTATTCACATCTCCTTCCTTCGCATCCCCCACCAACCACCTCATCGACCGACTAGCTAGCTAGCTTCAATTCTCCTCCTCCTCCTCCTCCTCCTCCTCCTCCTCATCCTCCTCCTAGCTCCCCGGCCTCTCCTAGGTAGCTTGCCTCCACTTCTACTGATCCATCCATGGCTAGCTTCTGATCTCGATCCCTTTCTTCTTGGCGTTCTTCTTCTTCCTCCTAGCTAGCTGTGTCGTAGCGATCGTACCAGTACGTCCAAACTTCTGCCTGTCCTAATTACGTACGAGCCACCCTTCAATAATTCGTCGACAAGCCTAGCTAGGTACACACCAAGAGCAATCAGAAGGCAGCTGGGACGGTGATGATCATGGAGTAGTGTCAGTTAATTAGCTAGCTAGCTTGTTAGATAGTTTCAGGAGTATCGATCTATCTTTTTTTAATAAATATATATATCAAAAGGTTTTTCTGCTCGAACTTTGATTTGCAAGAACTACACAGCGGGAAAGATATAGGCATCGAAAGTGCGATCGATCGATGATGGCAGGAGCTCCCTCGATGCATATCTGCATGGACTCCGATTGGCTCAAGGTACGTACATACGTCGTTCGTCCTACGCGTATATACATATGGCACTTAATTTTGCATCCTAATTAATATCGATCTGATGCTAAATATATATCTCGATCTCGTGCATATATGAATATTATGTAGCTGCCTCGATCCCCGGTGTTCTTAAAAGATGAATTATGTTTACCACTACTTGCTCGATCCAGAAGAGTTGGATCCACATATCACTTGTGTTAATTAGATCTGCTCCAATCTCATCATAATTACTATATTGGAGCGATCATCTTGCGAAAATTAAATGAATCCTTGTGCTGAACTGCTCATTAATTATCAAACAAATCTGAAATAAAAATTTATCATAGTTATTGGTGTTTTCAATAATAATTGCGCTAGCTTGAGGTGCAACCGTTCTAGCTTATGTTGTTCACAGTTGATTAATTTCTGTTGTTTTAGCGAATACATCTGTTGTTTTACTACTACAAGAACGAAGGTGTTATCTTTTCAGCATTTTTTGTTCTGTTTTCAGTAATTTTTCTTTTGTTCCACAAAGATGCTATCTTGAATTATCCTTTCCCTTGAGTACGAGTGTTAAGTTTGGACATGAACACTTTAACCTTGTTAATCTGGAGGGAACATTTCATAATAAATCTACATAATATATATACACTAGCCAGGTTTACTGTAGGATGGCATATATAGATAGATGCGTGTATATAATAATGTCTATGGCAAATCTGTTGCATGCATTAATTGTCATTCATACATAAAACTCTAGATTGAAATTAACTAATTAAGATTCGACGTATAGTAGGAGAGAGTACTATTGTGTGTCATATAATGTGTGTACATATATCAATGCAATCTGACACTGATATGATGTCCATTTTAAGATAAACTACCGAAAGTATATGGTCTCAGAAATTCAGGCAATGCAACCATAAGCAACAAAGCACGAGATTAAAGCGATTCAAACAAGTACAGCAGTTTGATCACCTGATCTGCTATATATGCTAGCTTTGATCTGCTTTAACTTTAGAACATATATAGCTAAGCTGAACAAACTAATAATTCAGCAGCGTGCATGCGAGATTGTAGATGAAGTCAATCAGTGATCACGAGTTCATGGCCACATCATTTAGGTATATACGGGTTATATAGATTGACTTTCCCACGCAGTATGCTGTAGAACGAATTATGCTGACAGTCTATTAGTCGACGGTTAATTTCTTTTCAAACAACAAAATGCATGCGACCACCGTACTCTAACTGTCTTGATCTTACTGTTGACCTAGTGTATATCAGTATATATATATGAATTTAATCATATAAATTTCATGTAACATGATTAAGAGATCAAGACAAGGACTTTAGCACGTGATGTAAAGAGAAACAAGCAGCTAGCTAGCTAGCTAACTGAGCAACTGACCCAAGTGAGATCTAGCTATCTATGCGAGTCAAAAAGTACGGTATGCCCTAGGATCGAGCGAGCCCAGATCTAAGCTTTAATCCACTTGATGCCTCTATCATAAGCTATATACTACGCATCTTTGCAGTTTGTACTTTGGGCTCTGAGAAACCCTAGACATCATCTCTTCCAACATATGCATGCATGCATGGGACCAGCTGAAGAAACGCGCGAAACCCTTTCGCGCATTCCGAGGCTTCCATTGTGTGTGATAGTACTGTGTCACGGCCTGATGATCATTATGGATCACGTTACGATCGACAAGGTGTGCCGTTTTGCTTTCAGGGCGTCGTCCCCGAGGAGCACGGGATGGGGTCGTCGTCGCCGTCGGCGGAGCTGATCTCGTGCCCGAGGGCGCCGATGCAGGCGGCAGCGGCGGACAGGCGGCTGCGCCCGCAGCACGACCAGCCGCTCAAGTGCCCGCGGTGCGAGTCGACGCACACCAAGTTCTGCTACTACAACAACTACAGCCTCTCGCAGCCGCGCTACTTCTGCAAGACTTGCCGCCGCTACTGGACCAAGGGCGGCTCGCTCCGGAACGTCCCCGTCGGCGGCGGCTGCCGCAAGAACAAGCGCACCCCCGCCAAGAAGCCTGCCCCGCCCGTCGCCGCAGCGGCGGCGATGCTGCATGGACGGCACATGGAGACCGGCGTCCACCTGTCCTTCTCCGGAATGCAGCAGCTCGCGCCGCCGCCGCCCGCCGCGGCCGACCCTCTCTGCAGCCTCGGCCTCTTGGACTGGAAGCAGTACGACCCCATCTTCTTGAGCTCCGGTGGCTCCGCCTCGGCGCTGGATAGCGCGGGCTCCGAGGCGCAGTTCATGGGAGCTGGCATGATGGGCATCGCCGGCGGCGGGGCGGAGTACCACGCGCTGAGCGCGCTCCGGTACGCGGCCGGCCTGGGCGAGCACCTGACGTTGCCATTCGGTTCGGGGCGAGCACAGCACGAAGCCGTCGAGGTGAAGCCGGCGGCGGCAGACAGGCTGCTTTCGCTGGAGTGGTGCGGCGAGGCGAGCCGCGGCGCGCCGGAGAGCTCCCTTAGCTCGCTGAGCGGTCTGGGCCTGTGGAGCGGCATGCTCAGCGGCGGCCACCATCACCATGGCTCGTCCGCGGCCATCTGAGGCGAATCATGCGAAAGGCACATGAACACCGCCGCTGCAATCTGCATATGCCTGCAAGTGCATTAGCGGTTTGCTAATAGCATTAACAAGTGCGTGACTAAGTAGAATTGTTTGGCTTTACTTCATTGTTGCTGTTTTCCTTTCGCGTATGCATGCTTCTCTGCTTCATATCATCTTTTGTCTTTGTAATTCAAACATCCAAGTTCTGGTGATGTTGTGCTGTTGTTCCATTTCGTGCATGCATGCATGCATGCATGGTTCTATTAAACACGTTCCTGGCTTGCTAAGAGATTTTAAGCTTGTTCTAAATGTTCAGATGCATAATGCGTTAATGTTACTAGCAAGGTTGTCATGAATCAATGATTCGAATTATGTTTACCTGTTGAAAAAATGTTTTGGAACAGTAACAAGTTACAGTGCTGCTTCTACCAGGATATTACATTGACATGATAGACGCTACTGGTAGTGATGAAGGTTGCTTCCACAGAGCTAAAAAAGTCAAGTTTTCTGGAGACTGATATAGAAGTCAGTACCTGCCAACGCAAAAATTACTCGTCCTGAAGACTCTCTCAATTAAATCATGACAGATTGATGTAGATCCCTAAACGGACAATCGTGTCAGCATCATCTTCCCAAAGTTCCTTGAAACACCGGAAGAACTGCTAGCTGAAAGCAGCATAAGAGCAGACAAGAAGATGACTAAGGCGAACCCGGATGCATGTGTTGGTCGGTCTTTATTACTCCAAGATTTGCCTACTTCTGGTCTTCTGGAGGACAGTAAGTACTCCCGTTGCACTGCTCTGGGTGTGTCATTTTCCGCGACTTTGCTTTTCATACCAGGAAATCGTTGCGTTTAGCCTGGAGTACCTGCAAATTGTACAACGTGAAATTGAAGCGATCAATATCTGAAAATCTCATATGTACGGGCTTATGGCGCTTTACCAGTTACCGGTCCCAAACAGCTGACCTGATCTGTAACCTGGAACTTAGTTCAAACCTCTATATCCGTGAAAATTTCCCTACTCTCCTTTATAGTTGGGCCAACCAAACACAATCTAAAACTTTATTACAAAGAGAGAAGTTTATAAGTTCAAAACATTAGAAGAAGTCTGCCAAAGGCGAAAAAATACAATTTAGTTTAAAGCATAGGCTGTTAAAACGTCTCACCACCAAATGAAAATACTTATGAAGCATAGACTACTAAAACACATCATCACCAAATAAAAACACTTATGACTCTAGGATAATTCCAATCATCTTCCATTTTACAAATTCATCTTTTATAGAACAAACAATTAGTCATGGGTTTTCCTCTCATTGTGAAATATCCTAGCATTATGCTCTTTCTAAATTTGCCAACACACCAACATAAAGAAAGAGTCAAAACCTTCTTGGTTGCTTTCTGAAAACATTTCCCGGCCATAAACCATCAACCAAACAGATCTATACCACGGTCTCCTGGAAGGGTAAAAGAAGCATGTGTGGTTAATCTAGCTAGGTTATAAGAGAGGTTGATATATGAACACCGGTCAAAAATTCGTGTGTTTGTGTTTGCCTTACTTCTCATAAAATGCGCTAGCTGCACATGTGTTGGCCAAAGAGATTGTAGTAGCTAGCCAATATGGTCCAAGGCTCAGCTTGAGTAGAGCAACAGCTCTGCCATTCTCTCATCGCCTCTTGCAGCTCACCAGCCCAGCCCAGCCAATGAGGTCAACCATGACACTGTGGTGTCCTGCAATCTGCATCTTGTCGATTGACGGTTAGCCGTAACTGATCCGGCACCGCTGGTCTACCGATTTAGGCACCTCTGATTCTCTGCTCTGACAAAAACTATAAACTGGAGAAGACGTTCGTTGAAAAATGCATCTTCAATTCCTTCATAGAGGAGGACAGAGTGGCTGCTGCTACTGATAGCACGGAATAAACATGTCGTACTGGTAGATTTAACTGACGAGGCAAGGCAACCATCGATTGATACAAGGCAACAGCTTTCTGCACCATCAAGAAGCCTCAACCATCTTCCTCAACGTCCCACAGGCCTGAGGTTCATGTGACGTTCGTCTCAACCCCTCATTTCCCCAATCAACTTCCATGCCGATTGTACCGCGCCAATCGCGATGAAAATCCCAACAGAATTCCTCTGATAAACAAACGCATGTATGGCACGCATTGGCGAGCGAGTGTGCGGGCCGCCGGGCCGGGTATTTCGTCGAGCAGGTCAGAGGCGAGGCGAGGCGATAACGCGTCGACGCGGACGAGCGACGACGAGAGTGGTGGGACGAGTTGAGGAGGCCGGCGTGGATAGCAGCCACGCCGTCGGCGAGAGAAGGGTCGGTAGCGGTCTAGGGCTACTTCTAGAATCTTCTGGAGCGGGCGATGGCCTTGCAGCAGGGATCGCGCGATTGGCCCGTCTCGAGGAAGGAGAGAAACAAGGCCCGTTTAGAAGTGAGGTTGTGATGTAGCACACGTTGTGGCCTGCTATGCTCCTCTTTATATACAGCCCGACCCATGAAACTACCGAGACAATTCTACCAGCTGTACTGGAATAAATAAACTATAGAAAAATCAAACGATAATAAATATTTTAAAATTAAAGTGAACAATGAGATAAATCTATCAAGTCCTATCACATCAACTATACAAATTTTGACAATTTGTGGGAATCATACGTGTCATTCAATAATTTGTAAGGAGAATACCAGAGGGTGTTTTAAAGAACATTTATTCAATAAATTTATTCTTATATTAACGTTAATTATATAATTGAATATATATATATATATTAGTTATATAAAATTTCTAATTTGGACTCCATATTTTATATTTTATATCGGTGTAAATTTCTCACATGTTCTCCATCCAGGATGAACTCTCCAAAAAAAATCCAAGAAATTCTGCTCTCCACACGAGATCGCAACAGACTGGATTGGGCGAGCACGGCGGGCGGGTGAGGATTGAGGAAGCAGGCAGCCCAGGCGAACGCAAGGTCGTCGTCATCTCTCTCCAGTCTCCCCCATCTACACACGGCTCCCGAGCCGCAAAGCCTGGTCAGGGGAGCGCTGCGGCTGGGCTGTGCTGCGTGCGATAGAGCCTATGGCCCGCGTCTGAGAGCGAGCGAGAAGGGAAGCCGAGGAGAAGCGGATGGGGCGGGCGTTCGTGTACGTGATCCTGGGCGGCGGCGTGGCCGCGGGCTACGCGGCGCTCGAGTTCGCCCGCCGCGGCGGCTACTCCCGCGGCGAGCTCTGCATCATCTCCGAAGAGGCGGTACGCCTCCTCCTCCTCCTCCTCTGCTGCTGCTGCTGCTTCCTGAGTATTCTCTCCGAAAAAAAAACTGTGTGTTGACTTGCTGAGTGGTCCAATCGCTCTGTACAATCGATTGGTTATTTGGTTGATAGAACTGCGCCAGCAATGCTTCGGAATGCTTGGTCCCTTTTCCTGTAGAAGAGTTGTTTGGTTACTCGAGCTGTGCAAATCAGAATGATATTTTTCTGTTGCTTTGTTGATGCTCTGTTGAGCAGAGCCTGGCTTTTCTGGCATGAGTTGGCTTGAGCGGGAAGTGCTGTCAAGGGACAAGCAGCTTGCTACTTAGGGAGTCATAGATTAGTTGAATGGCAATCGAAAGCCAATCATCCCTTTTCATGACTGGATCCTCTCTCCCAGGAACAAATAAATGTTCTAAGAACACATTTTCGTGTCTAGTTAATGCAAGCAAATTAATTATTGTACGAGGAGTAAGAACTTAGAAAAGAATGTCACATTTGCTTAGCGTGGCCTTTAGAAGTTTAGATTCAGAAGGAATGAACAGTCGATCTTATGATCATCCATCCTTGTGCAGATATTGAGTGAAGATGCCTGAATAGTGCAAATTGCAAAAATAACCAAAAAGAAGTTATGTGGCTTAATACGTGTGCCAGCTGGATTTTTGGGGCAAAACAAGGGGTCAAATTTTACAGCAAAAGAATGTCTGTGTTGATGTGGATCCATATTTAGAAACAGGGATGGGATCATTCTTGTGGAGCATAATTCAGAATTATTGTTTAGTGGAATGTCATATGATTCTGCTGTGGATGCATATACATCTGGTGATATTTTCTTTTGTATTCTTGCCAGGTTGCTCCTTATGAACGTCCTGCACTAAGCAAAGGCTATTTACTCCCAGAAGGTGCATTCACACACTTATTTTATCGCATCACTATTTTTTCGATGATAAACTAATTTAGTTCCAGCATTCCACTGGAACAATGTGTGTGTAGCCTGCATGTGAGCATGTGGGTGCATGACTCATGGTTTTAAACTGTCTCAAAGTTTTCTTTAAATTGACTTTATGCAAATAAACCCTATTATTTCTTATTTTCTTCCTTTATTATCCTTTGCATTATGTGCATTTCTCGTGTGACTTGCTGAGTATTCTATATAGTACCCTTGCTATGATATCAACCTTCAGAGTTCATCAATGGCATCATAGACACTAGCTTATTCCACTCCTGTCATTTATTTTTGTGTGAAAGGGTTTAAATGTCTTTGTAATAAACTACTTTAATTAACATTTATTTCATTGGTCTGTAATCAACATTGTTATATACCATGTCTTTTCCTGGTACAAGGATTAATATAAAAAATAGTTCAGCATTGTATAATTCTACGCGTGCCAACTTTGTTCTTATTTCCAAATATTTTAGCATGTAATTGATCCTCATGGTACTGATTACACCATGCTTCAGCACTTTTGTTACTATGGTGTTAACTGTTTACTGATATACCCCGTCATCCACCATTTGATAGCAGAATTCTTAATCTTGCTAACTGATTTTACTCCCCATGCTATTTACAGGTCCCGCTCGCCTTCCAGGATTTCATACTTGTGTTGGTGCCAATGATGAGTTACTGACGACAAAATGGTACAAAGAAAACGGTAGGGTTTTTTCAAGATTTTCAGCTGGCTTCTACCTTTAATCTTATGCAACTTACTGGCAAATGATATAGTTTGGTTTGCATGTATACATCAAATCTGGTAAAGGTCTAGGAGTATAGGTGCAAGGAGCAACTTACTAAATGAACTATCCATGTGATATTTTATATTTTCTTTTATCGAATTACAGAGATAATTTTACCATCCAGTTACTTCATGTTTTTATAGTGAACCTATATATTCTTCCTACTAACTATGAATGCACTTTATTAGGTATTGAACTTGTTCTTGGAACAAAAGTGATGGCAGCTGATATAAGGCGTAAAACATTGCTTACAGCCACTGGTGAAACTATCAGCTATAAGAATCTTATCATTGCTACCGGTGCTCGGGTATTGGATCTATTTACAATTCTTTTAGCATATCTTGTCTTGTTCCTCTATTGCCTTCCTTTGCAACAACAACAAAGCCTTTCAATCCCAAGCAAGTTGGGATAGGCTAGAGTTGAAACCCAACATGAGCCATTAATCAAGGTTCAGGCACATGATTAGCTTCTCTCCATGCACTCCTATTCAAAGCCAAATCTTTTAATTGTCTCCTCCCAAGTCAATTTCGGTCTTCCCCTGTCTCTCCTCACACTATTGTTGTGCCTCAGGATTCCACTATGCACCGGTTCCTCTAGAGTTCTTTGTTGGACATGTCCAAACCATCTCAACCGGTGTTGA
This sequence comes from Zizania palustris, assembly GCA_019279435.1. NCBI lineage: Eukaryota > Viridiplantae > Streptophyta > Magnoliopsida > Poales > Poaceae > Zizania > Zizania palustris. The sequence continues at coordinate 38,562,640 of JAAALK010000283.1, read as the reverse complement.
ATAAGCTTTTTTTCAAATGGTGCTACCCCTAGCCTATCGCGTATATCATCATTCTGGACTCGATCCATTCTTGTGTGCCCACAAATCCAACGCAACATACGTATTTCTGCAACACTCAACTATTGAACATGTCGTCCTTTTGTAGGTCAACATTCTGTACCATACAATATTGCAAGTCTAATTGTCGTTCTATAGAGCTTTCCTTTAGTTTCTGTGATACCCTCTTGTTAGTGGGAAAAAATCCCAGCATAGAATTTGATTAAGTTTATCGACTTAAATTGTATTTCTGTACATACATAGGCTTTGAAGCTGGAAGAATTTGGAATTAGCGGATCAGATGCTTCAAACATTTGTTATTTACGCAATCTTGATGATGCGGATAAGTTAGTGAATGTCATGAGATCATGCTCTGGTGGAAATGCTGTTGTCATTGGTGGTGGCTATATAGGAATGGAATGTGCAGCAGCACTGGTTACTAATAATATAAAAGCAACCATGGTCTTCCCTGAAAACCACTGCAGTAAGTAGTAGATGTTATATCACTTCAAAAACTGTTTGAAATATTTGCATTATTTAGAATCCCCAGGTTATGCTATAGAAATATCTCACTCGTTTTAAATATGATCATGGCTTATCTGTTTTCTGCAGTGGCTCGTCTATTTACCCCCCAAATTGCAGAATATTATGAGAACTACTACACTTCAAAAGGTGTTACCTTTATTAAAGGAACTGTGCTTACATCTTTCGAAAAAGACTCGACAAGGAAGGTGAGTTTCTGCCCCACAAAGCTGGGACTGCTTGCAGTATATTTAACAATTTTACTTTGTGCTATAACAAGCACTCCCTCAAATTTCCAAATGAAAATCATTACATAACTTTGAGGAACTTTTTCTTTTTGATTTTTGATGGTATTTATCATTGCATGAGGCCCAAGTATTGAGTTAGATTTGGCAGGACCTGGCCTATGTGTAATGGGTAGAGGTAGACGTTTAGTTTATCATATCTTTCCTTTGATTGGAGGTAAGGTGATTCAGATAAATGACTCGTGTTTTTTTATAGCATGGTGTGACAGCTATGAGTATGATGAGCTTTACAAGCTTCAACGATTCCTTTTATTTCTTTTTGGTATTCAAATATAATGTGTCCAAAGGCTCCAAACCAATTAATGCCAGTCTTTGTCTCTACTATGTTTGAAAGTCTACTTTCTCTGTTCAGTCAAACTGACTGTTCTACTGATATAAAAGACTTGAGCTACAATGACAGGGGAAACAAAAATATTTCTGTGTATGCACAGGTGACTTCAGTAATCCTGAAAGATGGTAAACACCTTCCTGCTGATATGGTTGTGGTCGGTATTGGCATACGTGCAAACACAAGTCTTTTTGAAGGTCAGCTGTTGATGGACCAAGGTGGGATAAAGGTAAACGGACAAATGTTAACTAGTGATGGTTCAGTATATGCTGTCGGTGATGTTGCTGCATTCCCTATCATGCTTTTTGATGGTGTTATCCGACGGCTTGAGCATGTTGACTCAGCTCGCAGAACAGCAAGACATGCTGTTGCAGCCATCCTGGAGCCTTCAAAACCTAGGGACATTGATTACCTACCATTCTTCTACTCCAGAGTCTTCACATTATCTTGGCAGTTCTATGGGAATAACATCGGAGAAGTGGTTCACTTTGGAGATTTCACAACCAGCAGCCCAAGCCCAAGGTTTGGTGCCTATTGGGTTGATAAAAGCCTGATTAAGGGTGCATTCCTCGAAGGCGGAAGTCGAGAAGAATATGAGGCAATATCAAATGTTGTTCGGCGTAAAGTTAAGGTTGCAAACATTGCTGAACTTGAAAAACAAGGTTTGATGTTTGCCACTCAGGAAAGCCAGAAGGACATACCTGACGGTGGGCTTGTTCTCAGTGAAAAGCCTATGTTTGTATGGCATGCAACGGCTGGTGTCATTGCAGCTGCGTCCATTGCTGCAATTGGCTATTGGTATGGCAGGAGGCGCCGTAGATGGTGAAAATTCTGAGTGCGGCTTATTCCATTTGCAAATTAATCATCTTTTGTGCCTACAGCAACACATCCGTAGGATCCCATTTTTGCTGATGGAATAGAATTATCTGAAATGTGCTATCGACTGAAGTTGCTCAGAGGAAGTGTATAACCTGTATCAGAGAGTCCTGTACAACCTGTATGAATGTGTAATCTTTGTATATCAAAGTAAACAAGTACACAAATCACATCATATATATTGTTTAATGAAGTGAAATGCTGCTATGATATCCCAAGGATTTGAGGTCCTCAAGTTCATAATTTTGAAGGCTGACTACTGTTTTCTGGAGAATCTCCCAAGTTTTCTGAAGCTTTTGACAAATATTACACCATTGCTTTATCTCCTCAATTGGATAGGCCCGAGTTCAAAACAGATGCTCCTGTAGCATGTTGTAGCGGTAGATTTTTTTTTAAAATAATATTTTTTTAAAAAAATCAAATTTGTATGTCCGTTTGAAAAATTTGCAAAAGTAACATGTGGTCGGCATTTGAAGTGCTGACTGGTGCCACATCAGTTCCAGTCGGCACTTCAAATACCGACTGGATGCTGCCCCCTTATCAGATTTTGCCACGTCAGCTCTGGTCGCACTTGAATGCTGATTAGAGCTGACGTGACATCCGATCGGCACTTTAAGTGTCGAAGGCAAAATGCAAAATTTTCAAATGGATATATAAAATTGATTTTTTTTAAAAAAAATCGTAGCGGTGACCACATTTTTTTCTCGCCGAATTGAACGTGCCGGTATTTCTTGATGGCGAGGGAAAGAAGATGTTATGGCATGGACCGGGCCTCGCTCCAGCGGAAGGAGTGAGGAGAAGAGGCGGACAAGGCATTGTTCCCGCTACCGCCGTGCCGCCATTTTCCCCTCTTCGCAAGCGAAGAACCAGATGGGGCGGGAGGGACCATGTCCTAGCCATGGCCGTATGGCACGATTCGGTTGGATACTTAAGCCCATCCATGGAGGAGAGGGCTAGATCCCGCCGCGGCGACAAGAGCATAGATCGAGACGCAGCGGGGGAGGTCGGAAAGTGGAGAAGCGGATGGGGCGGGCGTTCGTGTACGTGATCCTGGGCGGCGGCGTGGCCGCGGGCTACGCCGCTCTCGAGTTCGTCCGCCGCAACGGCGACTCCCGCGACAAGCTCTGCATCATCTCCGACGAGCAGGCGCGCTCCCTTCTCCTGCTTTGCTTACTAAGCTTTAATTCGTGCAGTGTACATTCATAAACAAAATCATAGTCTCATTTAATCGATTTTTTGTGATGTTGATTATGTTGTTTTGATCGTGCGGGCTTTCTGTGTTCTTTACTTCTTTTTTCCCTTTTGAAGACTTGAATTCTTGTCTGATCATACTATTTTTTTCCCTTTCACCATAAAGTAATTAACAGGTTGCTCCTTATGAACGTCCTGCATTAAGCAAAGGCTTTTTGCTCCCACAAGGTACGAACATTTTCATGCTCCTCGTGGTCTGAACTCTGAATATGCAGTTCAATACTCCAAAGTCCAAACTGTTTCTCATAACTATGTTTATCTTCAGGCGCGCCACGTCTACCTGAATTTCATACCTGCGTTGGTGCTAACGATGAGTTGCTTACTAAAGAATGGTACAGCAAGCACGGTATGTTTCTCTTTCAGAGTGTCATATTTGGTTGGTTTTACACTGAACCATAGCATTTGGTAAAAATTATGTGACTGAGTGACCGACCAGCCAAGAATTGAGATAATCAGTAAATCACTTCAACTCTTTCTTGATCTCGCAATCAATTCAATTATATTGTTTAGTTTCTGTTCAGCATTGATGATCCTATACTTGCCTAGGAATTGTACTTGTTCTTGGAACGAGGGTGACTTCTGCTGATGTGCGGCGGAAGACATTGCTTACATCCAGTGGAGAAACTATCAGCTATAAAACTCTTATCGTGGCCACGGGTGCTCGAGTATGCACAAACTGAACATCTTACTTACTGGGACAATCGACTTGGAACATGTTTCTTGACAGATTCCATCTGGTTATATGTTTTTAACATAGGCTTTGAAGCTGGAGGAATTTGGAGTGAGCGGTTCAGATGTCAGGAATGTCTGTTATCTGCGCAATCTGGGAGATGCAGACAAATTAGTCGATGTAATGGGATCATGTCCTGGTGGAAAAGCTGTTGTCGTCGGTGGTGGATACATAGGAATGGAATGTGCAGCGGCTTTGGTTACAAACAAGATAAACGTTACCATGGTCTTTCCTGGAAAACATTGCAGTAAGTAGCTGATACTTCTATTCGAACAACTGAAGCACTGAAAGTTAGATATTATAAGTTCAGTTCAGTATGCTGTATGGATATATTATCTGTGATTTCTGATTTGTCTTATGAATTTAGTGAATCGTATCTTTACGCCGAAAATTGCTGAGTTTTATGAAAGATATTACACTTCAAAAGGAGTTATTTTCGTCAAAGAAGCTTCAGTTACATCCATGGAGGTATCAGCTGGGAAGGTTTGTTTCCATCCCAACTAAGATGGTGTATATTCACAACGCTAACAGTATTGAACTGAGCATCTACTCGCGATTCTGCACAGGTGACTGCAGTGATGCTGGGAGACGGTAGGCGGCTTACTGCTGATATGGTCGTGGTCGGCGTCGGCGCTCGCGCAAACACGGGTCTCTTCGAGGGTCAGCTGGTCATGGAGAAGGGCGGGATTAAGGTGAACGGACAGATGCAGGCGAGCGACGCCTCTGTGTATGCCGTGGGCGACGTGGCCGCGTTCCCCGTGAAGCTCTTCGGGGGCGACGTCCGCCGGCTGGAGCACGTCGACTGCGCGCGCCGGACAGCCCGGCACGCCGTCGCGGCGATACTAGACGCCACCGGATCGGTGGGGGACATCGACTACCTGCCATTCTTCTACTCCAGGCTCTTCTCGCTGTCATGGCAGTTGTACGGCGACAACGCCGGGGAAGCCGTCCACTTCGGGGACCTCGCGCCCGGCGACGGCGCGACCCCCAAGTTCGGCGCGTACTGGGTCCGCGAAGGCCGCATCGCCGGCGCGTTCATCGAAGGCGGCAGCCGGCAGGAGAACGAATCGATCGCTGCCACCGTCCGCCACGGAGCGGCGGTCCCGGACGTTCCCGAGCTCCGGAGGCGAGGCCTCGCGTTCGCCACTCAGGCGACCGGTAACACCAAGCTCGCTGCCGGCGACAAGCCCACCTGCGGGTGGCACGCCACAGTTGTCGTCGCAGCGGCCGTGTCAATCGCCGTGTTCGCCTGCTGGTTCGGCTGGATGGCGCCGTACGTGCTGAAGCGAGACCTCTGAACCCTGGACAAGCTTCATCAGGCCCCGTGCCGATCTGCCGTGAAATGCAACTTATCCAAATCAATACACGCATTGTTCAAGTGTAACGAAAGATGAGGTCTCGATGAGATGAGGTATAGTAGTTACATGACGCAGATTATTTGATTCTTCTTAGAATTTTCTAGTTGACGATTGCCATTGTCGTGCAGCGCTTGCACCACCGCGAAAGGCCAGAGTTTTGTCGCGGGAGCAGCCCGTGTCACGATAGGGTCGGTTAGTTTGTTGCAGCTACCGCGACTTGTTCCGGTAGATCACTGAACCCGCCTGCTTCTTCCCCCTTTTCCCGCGCGCGCTGATCTCTCTCTCTTTCTATCTCTCTCCCGCCCGTCGCCATCGCCGTCGCCGGCCGTTACACCAGCCGTATGAGAGCATGAGCACCTCGGCTTCCGGTGACCTCTATTAATACAGGGACGGCTCGATGGCCTGATGAGCTGCAAGAGACAGTGATAAGTGCAGTGCAGCTAGTGACTGCAATCTGCTGTGTAGCGCGCCAATCGAGCGGCGAGGATGGTGAACTTCATCGAGGCGCAGAAGCCGCTGCTGAAGCGGCTGATGAGGATGGCGGGGCTTCGACCCATCGACGTCGAGGTCGAGCCGGGCACCACCATGCACATCTGGGTGCCCAAGCACCATGTCAGCAAGAAGGCCGGTACCATCAGACCGCTCGATAATGGCGTTGGCGGCGTCGACGCTGCCGAGAAGAGTGAGGCGCTGAGCCGGCGCGGGAGGAAGAAGAGCCCCGAGTCGAGGCCCAACGTCGTCCTCATCCACGGCTTCGCCGCCGAGGGCATCCTCACGTGGCAGTTCAACTTCGGCGTGCTCGTGTCGCGGTACAACCTCTACATCCCGGACATGCTCTTCTTCGGCAAGTCGACCACGGCCAGTGCCGACCGGTCGCCGGAGTTCCAGGCGGAGTGCTTGGCGAAGGCGCTCGCGAGGCTCGGCGTGGCGCGGTGCGACGTGGTCGGGTTCAGCTACGGTGGCATGGTGGCATTCAAGCTGGCCGAGACGCGACCGGACCTGGTGCGCTCGCTGGCCGTGTCCGGGTCGGTGGTGGCCATGACGGACGCGGTGAACAGTGCCACCATGGCGCGGCTCGGCGCCGGCTCGTCCACCGAGCTGCTCATGCCGGAGACGCTCAAGGGGCTCAAGGCTCTCCTCTCCATCTCCATGTACAAGAAGATGTGGTTCCCGGACAGGTTCTACAAGGATTATCTCAAGGTACCTTGTGAGCCATTGTTCTTCTACCTTGCTCAATTAATAAACTCATCTAAAAATTAATCGTTTTGCTAGTATATACAGCTAAGAAAATTGCAGTGGTCATCGTTGGACTAATGTTCAAGTATTAGTTGGGGTATGGCTGATTAAATTAACATACATACGCTTGGTTTGGTGATGAGTAGGCCATGTTCAGCCACAGGAAGGAGAGGATAGAGTTGCTGCAAGGGCTCATAACCAGCAACATGGATGCCAAGATCCCAACTTTCCAGCAGGTATGGTACCTTTTGTCAAATCAAATCAAATCACATCTACCTAAAAAGTAGATATGGAAGTGTCACACCTGAACCTAAAAAGTTGACTAGTGAGAGTTGACTGGCTGAAGACAAATATAGTTGACATAATATTGTATGGCCCAAAATGAGCACGATCCAAGCTGACGACCCATAATAACATGCTCAACTGACACGGCCCATGTTTTTCTTATGGGTTCAAACCCCGAGTTGGTCACCACAATTTGATGAGTTGTTGCTGAGATGCCGTCTTGGCTGCAGAAAATAATGCTCATCTGGGGCGAGGAGGACAAGATCTTCGACATAGAGCTCGCCAAGAAGATGAAAGAGTAAGCATCGCTCTGTCTCTCATTCACTGCCTCAATCTCTCACAGAATTGCTGCAAGTGAAAGTTTCAGAGACGAAGCAGCCACAGAATTACTGAAACTCTGAAATTAACCTGCAACGCTTGCGTGCGTGTATGTGTTCAGGCAGCTGGGCGACGGGTGCTCCCTGCACGGCATCCCCAAGGCCGGCCATCTTCTCCACGTCGAGCGGCCGTGCGCGTACAACCGCCAGCTCCAGAGGTTCCTCGCCCACGTCAACTCCCCCCAGGAGGACGAGCAAGAGCAAGCGGCTCGAACGGCAGGAGGCGTCAACTGAAGTGAACCCAATTCCCAACCCAAGCTTGCTGCTTGCGTCGTCGCATGCAGGCTACACTGCCTTACTGGGCTATCTTCGAAACATTGAAACTGCTTCTGTTGTATCTTATGCTTGTGGATTGAAAGCGAGTGATGTTGTGTGGAGGATCGGAGCATCCGATGTTGGTTCGTGGCCTACCTCTGACTACCTGCGCGCGCGGCCGGGCGGGCGGGGCGAGTTTCCCACACACGCTCGCCGTCGCCGTCCCCGTCCCGTCCAGGAGCCGGACCGGGCCGACACGGCTCGTGACCGGGCAGCCCCCTGGCGCCGGAGAGAAACCAGCAGCTTGTCGTCGCGAAAAGTAGGCACGCCACGCGTCGTAGATAGTGGCCGAGTCAATGCTTGCAGCGAGCGACGGGATCACGCGACAGCCTCAGGCGGGGCGGGGGCGGCTCGGCTGGACCACGGCGCAGCGGGTCGGGTGGCCGGTGGCGTCAGTCAGGCCGGCACGGCGTACTACTCATAGCATCATACTCTCCCTACTGGTACTCCAACTGGCAACTAGTAGGTCCGCAAAATTGGCTCGATCTCATAAGTTAGCTCGAGTTTGGCTTGAATGGAGTGGTACGTCTCAGCTCGTAACTAAACCAAACTGATTATTCTACTAAGGCTATTCACAATAAAGATTTATAAGTTTCATGATATTAATTATCATGACATATCAAATTTTTTACTGATATGACATTCAATTAATGTGGAAAGAGAAGGAAATAACATTTTCAAGACGGATAAAATGAAATGAAACGCACTGAGAGTCAAATCGTTTCATCAGAGAGAAAGTATTTCATAAGAGCTAGTTGCATTTAATTATACTGGTTATTCTAGAAAACAATGAAATGAAATTCTTCCCTAAAAGATGGTATTTCATTCATTTGTAAAGTTGATACGAACCTCTAGAAGACAGTGTTACGAAATCCATCGTTATAAATAACCTAAGCATGCCTTTTAGTTCTCAACCAAATCGAGACGAGCTCGATCGAATCAACTCGTGAGCTACTAGTTGGCTCATGGTCGTGACCTATATTTCACAATTTAAACTCACAAGATTTTTTGTTTAAATGTGATATTTATTTTTTAGAAGGTTTACGCTGTTAATGTATGATTTTAGACTGTAATTGTTATTTGTGGAACATGAACCATTTATTAGGCAATCGTTATTTTCATTGACTGTTTATATTTGTTTTTAGTGTATAACATTCTTTTTATTAATTAGTCATGTTTTACTCTTAAGTATAAGACACATCAATATATCATATTTAATTTTGAATGTCTTGATTTATATTCTAAAGATAACATACCATAAAAATTACTAGTCTCGTAAGTCAGCCACCAAATAAGTCAAATGGAGCTCAGGGCCGGCCCTGAGGCAGTGCGGGCTGTGCAACCGCACCGGACCTCCGAAAGTAGGGGGCCTCTAAAATTTAGTATGCTAATAAGCCTCACAGGTATTAATAAAGCCCAGTTGCAAATTAGTCACAAGTCACGGACAACATGTCTGTTAAAAGAAATTGTTTTAAATAATCTAGAGATATTTCTCTTTTATATTTAAACTTATTAGTGTGAGATTTGTTAATGACACTAAATTTTTCAATATTATTTTGTATCTTTATGGTGAATGGGGGCCTCTATTTTTTGTTTCGCACTGGACCATAAAAATATCAGAGCCGGCCCTGATGGAGCTTAGATTTTAGCTAGTTTGATAAATGAAACCAAACCAAACTAAACTGGAGCCACGCTAGGCCTAACTCCAACCCGGTTACGCAGTCGCGACGTGACAAACGTGGCCGCCGCTGCCGTGACCGAGCCGGGCCGGCGGCCCACCCACAGCGTCATGGGGTCGGGGCCGGCCGGGGACGCGCCGCGCCCCTTCGGCGGGATCGTCGCATCGCGCGGCGAGGCGCAGCGCAGCGCAGAGCAGAGCAGGCAATGTCCGGGACCGCGCGCGCGGCGTGAGCCGAGCCGCGAGCACAGGCGCCGGCCACACACGTACCGCGCTGCATGCAGCAGGCGCAGGGACCAGGGGGGGCGCGTGACGACGCGACCGGGGCATATATTTGGCTCAGCTCCGGCCTCTAGCAGCTCGCGCCCGTTCGGGCAGGCGATCGAAGTGATACACGTACAAGGTAGACAGACACAGCGACACAGGCACGTACGTACGCTCCATTTCCGTGGCAGTGGGAGCTACAGCTATTAATCGGAGTATATATATACGTATAGACGATCAGTGTGGGTGTATCCTGTGTGCAGCAGCTGTACGTACGTCTCTCGATCTTTTGACTTCACTTCTGAAATCAATGAGCACGTACACTCCACACTGCGTCGTGTACTCGTGTGGCAGTATCCATGAAACGCTCTCGCATGTTTTGCTTTGACAGAATTAGGAAAGTACCACCATAAATATGTGTGTGGATCGCTCGGTCGATGAAGTGAAATGGCCGTGCGTGTTGCTGTACTGGCATACGTATAGTACGTGGTCCTTCGGCTTTTGTAATGTACTAACGACTACGGTACGTATACGTACTAGCTAGTCTTTCCTTTGGAGGCTGGAGGCTAAGCCCTTTTAAATTGAACAAAATACATATATTATTTCAATATTTTTCCTTACAACAAGCTGATGTAACTTACAACAACCATTAATTCTTATTCATATACTCTGCCAGTTTCTTTTGTTAGATTAGTTAGGAAAATATATACTTATAGTTAGTGTGTCCTTAATTAGTCCAACAAAACGGCATGCATGCCATGAGATAAAGACGCTTGATTTGTCGAAATCAATAATGTAAGTGCATATAATAGCATCTAGCTACAGATATAAAAGATGGACAACTATATATCGCTTTCAGCAAGCAAGAACCCTAGCTAGCTAGAGCATGCTTACTTACTTGGGTCACCTTTCTTATCAAGATCTTTAGGTGCTGATCAGAATTGCTTTTCTCCTTTCCAAACTAATCACCTAGGATGCCCAGCCATTCTTCAAAGCCAAGCACCACTTGCTTGTCTGTGTGCATGCATGCTCTGCATGTGTTGCAAAGGGAGAAAGACACACAGCAACAACCTCTCCAACAATGGAGAGGCTAGCTGCAATGGCAGCTTGCCTTCCAAAATGTGTTCAGGGATGCAGTGCTGCATGTGCCACAGACATGATCATGGCCAGAGAGAGATAGAGAGAGAGAGGAGTTTAGGTTAGTGGTGGCCTTTCTTTACTGCCTTGCCTGGTGATGTTGTTGCCAATGCTTCATGCCTGTCCTTAATATTCCTCTCCTGCCTCAATTATTTCATCTATCTCCTTGTGCCACTAATGTGCACAAGAAAGCTAGGATGTACTCTGCTAGATAGTAGGTTTGTTGGTGGGTGAGGGTGTGAAGACATGACACTCATGTAGATATATACACAACAGGAGAGGGTGGGTTATAAATTTATAATGATGCTGAGTTTTTTCTAGGGGCGTCTTTCTGCAAGAGAGGTTTTTCAAATTGCTAGTGTTGTCCAGTAACGGAGCCAAAAATTTTACGAAATCTAGGCGAGTTTCTAAACCTAATTAAGATTACTATATACAAATATGTTCGTATTATTGTACGACGAGTTTAACTAAGATAATTATATATAAAATGTGCATATGGTTATACTTGATAAAATTTTTATTATGTTGCATTGCCTGTTTCTTTTTCTCATAAAAAGTTATGCTCCTTTCATTCCCTGATGTAAGTTTTTTTAGTCACGCTTAGATTCGTATAGATATCGATGCATACATTTTTTATATACGTCTAGATTCATTGATATCCATATGAATTTAGGCATAGCTAAAAAGATTTAGCTCGTGAAATGGAGAGAGTAGCTGAATTTAAGGCCATGGTTAGGAATTATGTATTAAACTGTTGCAATTAGAAGAAGTTATTCTGTGCAAAAAAAAAGCTATCTCGCCTTTGTACATTTTCGCCGTAAAAATAGACTTTGAAATCATACATACTTCGAAATTGATCAGGAAAGCCTACCGAGTTATGACGTGACTGATTCCCTCGTACACATATATTTCCTCCAAAAAAAAGTACCCTTTGCTTCTTTACAATAGCTTTTTTGACACGTCCTTTATTTACAACTTAATCGGCCAGATTCCTCTGAAATGGATGAGTGACAATATCAACGGTATCAATACGAGGAACAAATTGTTCTTTTACTCTCAAGTTAAGGGCTCCTTTCTTGGAACGTAGGAATTTTACGGGATTTTCATAGGAATTATAATAAATCCTTTAAATTTTCTTTGAAAAACCTAAATTCCAAAGAAGACCTAAATATATATATGAAAAAATGTAAATCTAGATATCTTTTATTCCTCTGCCTCAGCCGGCAAGTAGTACCCCCAGCTTATCGTGCAGAATCGGATTCTCACGTCTATTCCATCTTTGAATCCGTATGTAAAGGAATGCTTTTTTTTTAACAGAGTGTAATTAATCAACGAAAAGGGCGTTACACACGTACGTACGTGTAGATCATCATTTATTCACTTGATAAGAAGTATCAAAATTAACACTGAAAATTCTAATACCTCATTATTATTCCCGTGAAAAGTAATATTTTCTACTTCTCATATTTATCACTAAAAATTTATCCAGTTCCATATATATTATTGGTTATCTCACTGGCATGTGAGTCAGGACTCATATGTTAGTGAGCTAGGTAGTAACATATATGGAATTGGATATATTTACTTTAGAAAATACATATAAAGAATGAAGCCGGCTTTTAATTTCCATTTCTGCAAGTCATCTCTAATGCACGAACTAACACATTTTTTTTTTTAAAAAAAAAGTAAATTGGTGGCTACATAATAGGAGTATATGTAGACCCAGCCAACGGCCGGAATATTACATTGAAAACTTGCAGCCCACTTAGGGCGCATATTGTAGGTTTGGTGGAGCCTACGCACGGACGATGAAACGCGGGCTTCTAACCAAAAAAAATAAATAAATTAAGCACATATTGTACGTGCATTTTATCCGGTTAACTGGTTGCAGGTTGAAATTAAAATTTATTGTTTACGTTTACGTGAGATCGGCAAATTGGCTAGGTTGAAATTAAAGTACGCTTCAATTTTCCATCTACTTTTATGTGAAGCGTGCGCGCGCGCGCTCTGTCTCTGACGGTTCAGATGGTCCAAGTTCTACCAGTGTACCACGCACGGTCCCCGCCCAGCCCAACGCTGGCGCAGTGCTGACCAAACCAAAAAAACTCAGATTAGTAGTGGTATGAAATCAATAACGGGATTGCTGTGAAAGGTACGTTAGTTAACTCATATCAAATCTGGTTAAAACTCCAATTTTAAATGTGTTCAGGTAGGAGTAGTAGTATCAGTATGAGTGAACTCTAATGTTAAACGTGCTCCGTTAGAAGTAGTATCAAGATGATGACCTCCTAGGAAATTCTCGTTCACTCATACACCTATGACAAGGTCGGGACTCGTGCGGCCTATTTCAAAAATAAATAAATAACGGATTGTTTGATTGAAAAATTAGCTATATCTCAAAGAATAATCATAACACGAGGGCAAACGGATAATTACAATTCTATATAAAAAAGAATAATTACAACCCTATAAATACATACTCCTTATCTAACCCGTCGGCCTAATTTTATACTTTTTTCGGACGAGGATTTTCGTATGGAAAATAATAAATATTATATCATTTACTTAAGTGCATTTAAATATCTTTAATTTTAACGTAGAATAATCAGCCTTACTAATTAAGTTCACTAAACTATTTAAACCATTTAACAAAAGAGATTACAGCCAAAATGAGCAAAAGCTAGCAAGGCAATCGGCACAGGGGTTAGCCTGATGCGGCACACCGATTTTAGAGGGCCTTTTTCAGTTCGTATAAAAGCAGAACTACCCCTCTTGTAAAATATATGATGCCAACATATGTAGCCTATTTTATAATTTTATTAAATTAGTATCATGGATATTTAGTGCATCCCTAGCTAATAAATATTAGAGATATATAGGCACGTATATGCTGCCGCATAATCAAAGCATTTTTGGCATTGAGCTATTAACAAGGAAGAAATTTGTGTACTACATGTCTATACTCTATAACATCATATATACATACGTATACAAGTGAACTGCACATAAAGACTTTTATAACTCATAGCACTTAAAACAACAGTGTAGCTTCAACAACAACCACCTTACAGCAATTTTGGCTTCTACATAACGCATCCATCGATCGGTTCCTGTGTGACGCGATTCGAATTAATGCTGGAGATAGATGCATGCCATCATATATACAAAGCAAGTCATATTTATTTTTCTACATACGTGTTGCAAGTGAATCAAAAAAAGAAGACGTACATCTATGAGAATTCAGGGTTTTTCTCAAAGAACCTCTTAAGCACTAACCAACTTTTATAAAAGGGAATTTTTACAATACCTCAAAATTTTATCAGCCGTCCAATCCATGTGATTGGACGACTCAGATTTAAAATAGGTGATCGGTTACCTCCTAAAGGTAACAGGTCATATTACATTCTTTTTCCTAAATGTGGGACCCACGTGCATGCAAAATAAATTCTTTCCATACGTCTAATATATTTTTTTCCTCAATTTGCCCAAAATATTTTGAAATCCCTTAATTTATGGCATATGACACGTATACAATTTAAAAAACAAAGAATTTTGATAATTCGAAAATTTATTTCACAAATATTCAAAAAATCATTTGAAATTTCTTTTCCGGAGAATGCATGGTAAACTTTTGAAAGATTTTTTTTTAATTTTATGAAAAAATAGAGAACTTTTAAAATTCAAAATTATATTTAATAAATCTTCAGAAAATCATTTTAAAATAAATTTTGAAGAGTTCTGTTTTTTTTATTTTTCAAAGTTTGTTGTTCTTTTCAGAAAAAATTTAAAAAATAAAAATAAACTTTGAAAATTATAAAATTTATTTCAGACTCTTCATAAAATCATTTTAAAATAAATTTTGAAGAGTTTTGTTTTTTTTTTCAAATTTTCAAAGTTTTATGTTCTTTTCAGATTTTTTTTAAAAATAAAAACAAACTTTGAAAATTCAAAATTTTATTTCAGAACTCTTCAAAAAATCATTTCAAAATAAATTGGAAGAGTTCTATTCTTTTTTCAAATTTTGTGTTTTTTTCAAAAAAAAATAAAAAATAAAAACTTTTAAAGCTACCATGAATTTTCCGAAGAAATGGATACGGAAGGTAGATAGGGTGACTGATTAGAGCCGGTTAACCATTTTTATTTTTAATTATTTATTTTAAATGCCTTTAATTAACGACTAGGATTCTTTAAACCTATTACCTTGAAGGGAGGTAACCGAGGCACCGTAACGCCCCCTTATAAAAATATTTTATAAACACGTGTATTTGAAAGGAGACCTTTTAGTGTTTTTATCAGTTGCATGCGCTGAAACAAGAGAACCCTCCTGAGTCGATCCTGTGCCGTTTGATTTCCACGCCGTTGCGGCCGCTAGCAAACGCCGGAGATAGAGCATGTCAGCACACGCACGAACGCACGCACACACAGAGGCAAGCGTCTTTTGGCAGCCAGCCCCGCGTTGCAAGACAGCTGGTGTGCACGGCACGCGCGTACGTACGTGTGCCAACGTGTGACGCCAGTGCAGAGCTCGATCTCTCTCTCTCTCCCCCGCAACTCTGAAACAGAAAAAAGATCGCTGCCGCTGCAAGTAGCAGTGTGCCAGCTGATGCACTGCATTGGCAAGAACTCGCATAATTGCATTGCATTATCCCCGTTGCTGCTGCTGCTGCTGGAGAGTGAAAGCGAGAAGAGGTGAGAACTGAGAATGGAGAAGAGAGTCAAGACACAGAGAGAGAGAGGGAGAGAGAGAGAGAGAGAGAGAGAGGAGACATCAATGGTAGTGGCAGACCATGGCACACCAATTAGAGTGGCCTGACGATGGTGTTTGTGAAAGGGTCCCATCGTTCTCAATTCCCAAAGCTGTCAAGCATCAGGTGACCATTCTGCCCCTATGTGTTGGTGCAACAGTGAGAGAGAGACCAACGTTTAGCTGGAGTGACTGGAGTACTGGACCTAGCCAACGTCTTCCTGCCGTGGAATGGACAGGCCTCAAACTCAGACCGGCGCTGCCGCTGCGGCCGAGTTTATTGGGTTTCATTTAGGTGAGTCAGTCGCGGCGCCCAGCATGTCGGGCGCATGCAGGCTGCAGCTGGTTTTAATTGAAAAAATAAATCATGCCAAACGAAATTAGAATCAAAATCGAATTAGTTTCAGGCCCTGCAATAAATGGATTGCCGTAGGAATTAGTTTCAGGCCCTGTAATAAATGGACTGTCGTAAGAATTAGCAGAGATTAAGATTCCTTCGAAACACAAGAATTTTATATGATTTTTCCATGAATTAAACTAAATTCTCTAAAATTTCTTTGAAAATACTTAATTTCAAAGGAGCCCTAATGTTGAGAAGAAAATATTATGCTGCTGCTCAGTTGGAATGGTGGTTAGGGTATGAAATAAATAAATAAGCAGTGGTTGATAAAAAATTAATACTCTAGAAATGCTTATAATGTACTGAAAGATTCAAATACCGTGTATGTTTATATTTTAGAACAGAATGAGACATTGCAAACATACCAAATAACCGCAGCAGTATCTTACATGACAAGGAAATGCCACGCCCATGCTTCAGATACGGCTTAATCCAAAAAGAAACAGAAGAATGTCTCTTCATGACACCTACTTTTAGAGCATTTAATTATATCATCATATCATCAATTAACTATATTTTATACAGAATTGCATTCCTAAACATATATTGCCTCATGTATATATAAACGGCTTTTGAAGAATATCACCTATTCACCTTACCGGTACCACGTATCTGGCTACAGAGTATAACTAAACAAATGATCCTGTCCATAGTTTTGGTGCACCCTGAGAGTGACCGAGGTAGTAGTAACATCTTTGTCTCAATTTTATTTTTAGCATATTTCTTTTGGTTCCGGTTATCCAAATGACAACACATAACCAACTTGCTAAGGAATTAGAGTTAACATGATTAATAAGAAACAACTGAATTGTATAATGTCTTAGAATTGCTAAAAATGAAATCTTAAATCTTTTCAGAAGAGCAGTTCATACGAGACAACCGGGTTAAACGGTAAACGCACCAGATGTAAGGCTCAAGAGGACTGGAGGAGACATTGATGTACTTGGAGTCAATGGTGGTAACATACCCCCGCACTTATTGCAGTGTGTGGTAGGTCACTGCAGAGTAAACTCAAGGGCGTGGTGCAATTAACGGAACCAAACCATGGCAACAGAGAGACAGAGTGAGAATGGCAATGGAGGTCGAGGAGGAGGAGGAGGAGGCGCCGGTGGAGGAGATGGTGGAAGGGAGTGGCAAGTAGACCATGGTGCAGGGGTGTGAGGGGGTGAAGGTGAAACTTGGCCCTGTCGCCTGTCGGTGGGCATGGGCTTTTCTTACTTCCATCTCTCCCCCACCCCAAATCATCACGACCTCACCATTTTGGAGTAGACTGCTTCAAACCCATCTATCTATCTATCCATCAAGCTAGCAACTTTCACTCTCGTGTCACCTCTCCTCTATTCTCTTCTGTTGTTCACTGCCTCCTCTTGCTTGGCCTTCTTTCATATGGATGAACGGATGGAGAAGATAGCTAGGTAGCTCTCTCTCAAGGAAACATTCCCCCCTTTGTGGCATAATATTTTAGTTTTTGCTTAATATCACTAACCAAGCCATGTATACTGCTACGAGATGCTACCACCCATCGTCGTCCTTTGTTATCTAGCTAACCAAGCAACAATATTTCCTCTCGTTTTCATAGCAACCCCAGACTTGACTCCTTGAGGCCAACACCAAAGCCATCTCTCCTCCCTACTTCTACAGTTCTACTAGCACCACAAACCTAGAACTATAAGTTGGAGCTCAAACACCCTCCAAAGAACACAAGGAGGAATCATCCTAATAGCTTTTTCCACTCTAGGTAGGTAGAGAGGACACCATGGAGTACAAGAGATCATCGCATGTAGAGGAGGAAGAGGAGGAGGAGGAAGAGGAGGAAGAGGAGGAAGAGGAAGAGGACGATGAGGAGGAAGAGGATGAAGGGCACCACCAGTACACGGCGGCGGCGGGCGCAGGGGCGCCGCAGCAGCTGCAGCACGCGCAGGTTCCTGGCCCGTCTGCTTCCTCGCCGTCATCTTTGATGGACTCTGCCGCTTTCTGGAGGCCTCTACTGCCTCCCAACTTGTCCCTCGTGTCCCCGTCGCCGCCGCCGCCGCCGCCCGCCTTCCTGCATGCACCGCATCACCATGTTCAGGGAAGAAGGGTGGAGAGGGAGAGGGAGAGGGCGGTGGAGACGCCTGGGGAGAGCAAACACCAGCTCCAACGCCACCATGAGCCGGCGAGAAATGGCGTTCTTGGTGGCGGCGCCACGGTTCAGCCATCCTCTACGCTTGCCCTCGTGGCCGGTGGTGGCAGCGGTCCGAGAACCGGCGAGGGGGCGGCGGCGGAGGCGCCGTCGTGGAGGTACCGGGAGTGCCTGCGGAACCACGCGGCGCGGCTGGGCGCGCACGTGCTGGACGGCTGCGGCGAGTTCATGCCATCCCCTGGCGACGGTGCCGCGGCGCTGGCCTGCGCCGCATGCAGTTGCCACCGTAGCTTCCACCGCCGCGAGGCGGTCGTCGCACCGACCTCCTCGCTCTCCCCCGCCGCTGCCGTGGTGTCCCCGTCCGCGACACCCATCGGCACCAACTCCGCCCGGCTCATGCCGCTCCTCCTGGCCCCGCCACACATGCAGAAGCGTCCGCCCGTCCCCGCGTCCCCGGCGTCCGCCCCCTCCGTGCTGGCCGAGTCCTCGAGCGAGGAGCTGCGCCCGCCGCCTCCGCTCCTTCATCCTCACTCGCAGGCGGCCGCCCTGGCGTCGGCCTCCGCGCCGCCGGGGCCGAGCAAGAAGCGCTTCCGGACCAAGTTCACGACGGAGCAGAAGGAGCGGATGCGGGAGTTCGCGCACCGCGTCGGGTGGCGCATCCACAAGCCCGACGCCGCCGCCGTTGACGCCTTCTGCACCCAGGTCGGCGTCTCCCGTCGCGTCCTCAAGGTGTGGATGCACAACAACAAGCACCTCGCCAAGACACTGTCCCCGTCCTCGCAGCCGCCACCGCCGCTCCACCATGATACTCCTCCTCCTCCTCACCACCACCACCCACCACAATACCATCAGCAGCAGTGAGTGAGTAGCAGCGGTGCAATCCAAAGACGATGAATTAGCCATTAGCTATTAGCTCTTCTTTAGCCTTTTCTTTTCCTTCTCCTATGTAATTTCAGACTCCAGTAACCTTATTGTTAAGTTTAACTCATGCATCACCAATTACTTAGAGACTACTTGCATTGTTGCAATGAAAGGTGATCTTATCTGATCTGATCTTAGCCATGCATGCATGCGTCCTTGGACAAACATGATTAGGTTCAGCATGATAGAAATCTAGTGCATTTTAGGGCTTCTCACACACACTCTCTCATGCTAGTCCAGTGCATGCCTGGATGTGCTTGTATGTATTGTGTAGTAGAAGACTTGCTGTGGCATTTGCAATGCAATGCAATGCTCTCTTCCTCTCTTGGCTTGGACACCACTTGCTTTTGACTTTGCCTTTTGGGTTTGTAGGATTCCTTTTGGCAGGGTGTATTGTGCTGTGCATTGCTGCATGCATTGGGGTTTGGTACTTTGGTTTGGTGAGGAGAGGAGAGAGGGTCCCTTTGTTGGGAATGTACTTAGGCATGGAGGTTTGTCATTTGGTGTGCAAAGTACAATTAGGGGGGTCATTAAAGGGGGGTTTGTTTATGGCCTGTGAGCTTCTGTGCTGGCTTTCTGTCCTGGCAGGGTGGGGCCTCCTCAGCTGTCCCTGCTGCTAAACTCCCTTTCTTAAGGGCTTTTGCAGCTTTTCTTGGGGGGCAATTTTGTTTGAGCTGCTTCTAGCCTTCTGCCAAAGCTGTGGTTTTTTTCTTTCTTACATAGACACACATTCTCTCTCCGGTGTTGTTGCTTGTTGGACTTTGGCCAGAAGGCAAGTGCATGTGAGAGTGGACTGTTGTGTCAGAAACTCAAAGAGAAAGAGAGCCCTGTGTTTTGAGTGAGTGTGTGTGTTTGGATGGCTATGCACAATGAATGATGACATGTACTTGTCGGCAACGCCAGGCTTGGATTGGAGCCATTCAACTCTTCGTTTGATGCGTTAAGAAGAAATATGTGTTTTTGGTAATGACATTTCATCTCATTGTTTGTTTCTATGTCACAAACATGATTTATACTGATGTTTATATCTTCATAGTCCTGAGTGGGAAGTATCTTAAATGTCATGTTTAAAGCGTATTACATGTGAAAAAGAAAAAACAAACTAGCTATATTTTTTTCCATAATTATACACCTACCTGGATAGCATATATTATAACTGCTAGATGAAGCAAATATACTAAGCATTCAATATAGACTTTAGAAAACAGTAATAAAGACTTAAAATTAGATACACTAGGGGAGCTTGTGAAGGTTTTACCTTGATTATCATGTCAGCACTCAATAGTAGTAGTCATGAAAATCACCTGATGAAACTATTAAATATGACCACCAAATCCTGCAGGCACTGTGTACTTAGCTATAGTTCAGCTTTGATGATTCCAAATGAGAGATTTCAGAACAGTACGCTCCCAAGGCGTGAGAGACCAAGCTTATTTATTCGATCGGAAACTACATCATTTATACGAACCATCATTGATACTGGGAAGTGGGGGACCATGCTGACATGCTGTGATGCCACTGTGGTTTTCTTTTTTACTCCTCTTCGCCGCGTTGGATCCTTTTTCAGTTACTATCTGGTCAAGAGTGAAGTAACAACTTCTCAATAAAAAATACAAGGTCATGAGAACAGATAAATGAAGCAAATGCATTACTTGATGCACCAGATAATGAGATTAATACAGTGAAGAGACTAGATGTGACGGGCGAGACATACATACATACAGGTAACTGGGTAAATCCATACACCAACGTCTTGCAGATCTACCGATCAAGTTTTAACTAGTAGGCCCAATAACAATAAAAACAACATCGAATTCTAACAACCTAGATGAATGGTTGAACATCTTCAGTTTAATCCATGAACCAAAACTGACGTGATCAAACCCAAGACATTTAAGTGTCCGGTGTAGTTCAAAATCTGGACTACCTAGTGTCATGGGTTGAATCCATGACGAGGATAAACACCGTTGAAGATAACCGGACAACAGTGACTATGCTCAAGACAAAAGGTAGACTTAGATGAAGGGACGAACGAAATGAAATATTAGACTTATTTCTTTTTCATTGATTTCTTCATGAATATAACCTTTTTTATAAAGCCTACAAGACCTAACCGAGTTAGGGCTCTATCCATTAAACTGCCAAGACTCTCAATTACAGACCTAGACTCTTATTAACTGCTAAACTCTAATCTACCCTGGACTTTCTAGTTTACCTTAATTGTTACAGTACCCGTGGGTACTGTTGACGTGGCCGGACTTGGGCTCCACAACCCATGACACAAAGTCAGCGGGAGGAAACTGTCTACATCTCACTCCATACCTCGTATCAGCATATAACAACCAGTAGGTCTGAAAAATGCTGCTTTCTGACAAAATCGATAACATTGCTCAAGTTGCCGCATCAGATGCAAGTTTGATGCGCTGCTGATGTTCAGCCACTTTGTATTCAACTACCTCCATAAACAACTGGGGATCCAACACACAGTCAGGAAGTCCATGAACGGCAGCTTGCACACTAGCCACAAGCTTACCATGTATCTTCTGCCGCTGCTTATTCAGCAGTGAACCCCAAAAAGAGCCTTTGCCATCTTCCTTAAACATATATTGATTCAAGTATAACCTGAGCAGTTGGAACCTCTCCTCGTCCCCAGGAAGGGGGAACTCAATAACTTCATCAATACGGTCTGTAATAGCAGCATCAAGATCACTAGGTCAGTTTATTGCAAGGACAAAGACTATATCCCTTGACTGGTCCCCAGTTTGAAACAGTAGTGCATTGAGAGCACTCCACTGAGCTTCGCTCATATGGGTGCTGTTGCGCCTAGTAAATTGGAAGGAAAACACGAGATTAAAAGAAGAGATGTGAAATTTGATCATTTTTAAGACAGCTGAATTTACAATATAAAATTTGCTATTTGGGTTCTAATTTGTTTGAATTCAGTAGCATCAGAGAGGTGGAATATACTTTGAATCAAAATTAGTTCAATTCAAGCTTAAAAATAAGGGAAATGTCCTCAAGATTAGCTTGTTATCATGCTTATCACTGTCCATGAAAAAATTAACTAGTGAGGCAAAATGGTTAAATATGAAGTTGTGAACTTACTCGCACAAGAATGCATCAGCCTCATCGATGAAAAGAAGCATTCCCTTCCTTGATTTCTTAGCCCAGTAAAAAATTTGATGGATTTTGGTCACAGCTTCTGGTCATAAGGGTGCAACATCTCCTCCCGTCATCATAGCATAATCCAGACCCTATTACATCGAAGATGCAATGGTCTGATTATCAAAAATTTCAACAACTTAAATGCTTGACAAGGGACCTTCTACCAGAATTACTCCTATAACGTTCTTCAAAATCAAACAAGGTAACAAAAAATATATTTATGTATAACTGAAGCTGACAGATAATTTTTTTGTGTTTTGGAAAAATACCTAACATAAACCAGAAAACAAAGTTATTTGCAGAAGATTCAATAGCCTGATATTTCTCTAAGGATGATGCAAAATAAATTTGTTTTACAAAAAAATTACTGATTTGTGTGCCATCTCCCTAGCAACTGAATTTTACCCAGTTCCAGGGGGCATAGAACAGCATGTTGCAGAACGGTGCATCATGTGCCTTTGTGTTTCCAGTAGCTCGTGCAAGATGTTCAATTCTCTGCTTCAGTGAAGGATGAAGAATAACATTCTCAAAACCTGCACCTCCTGACAGTGATGCCGAAGTATGATTAAGAGCCTTAAACCTTGGCAATGGAAACTTTGGCATTGATGATTCACGGATCAGTGAAGATTGACCCAATATTCTATTGATGTAACCCCACATGACCTTAGCTCCTTCCCTTAATGTAGAAAAGATAAGAACACAGCATGTCTCAAATATTTTTTTATCAACAAGGGAGAGATAAAGTTAAGTTGTGTCATGATTTTGTACATATGCATACTTCAAAAGGAAATTCAATGTGGCAACCAGACAAACCTAGTAGTATAAACACCAGCAGCCAGTGCAGTAACTCCTCCAATACCCGTCAGTAATTTACTCCTATCAGTCAACAACATTCTAAACCCGCCTACAAGTCCACATCAGAAAATAATCTCCATTGAAAAATAAAATAATGGCCATAATAAATGCTGGCAAGGAAAAAAAATATCTGAGGTGAAAATGTCAACAATATTGCGTAACTGGACACAAGGGCACAACAAATGCTGAAAAGGAAAAGAAATATCAGTATATCACCAGAGAAAATGCCAATAATATTGTGTACCTTGACATAATAAATGCTGTAAAGGGAATGGAATGTCTCTGGTGAAAATGCCAACAATATTGTCAATTAAGAAAATATTAGAATAAAGAAAAGGAAGAGACTAACTGACTAAGCAAATACCTAAGAACTAAATCATGACTGATCAAAATAGGCATGCACCATTTCAACGAGTAACCAGAAATAATGGAAGAATTGAAAGGAAACTACAAGAGTAACTTCATAAGAATTGCTACTAGAAGGAAAACAAAACCTTCAATATGCGGAAAAAGCTGTATTTATTGCAGCAATCCACTTTTCTCTTTCGCCACTCATGCGTTCCAAAAGCATCCTTCTGTTGTAGTCTTCTAATAGCTTTTGCTTCACTGGCATGGCCTTCGCCTTCTGCTAGAGCTTTAACTTTGGCTGTTTCGCGCTCTATTTCTGCCTTTTCTTTCTTTTCCTGCAGCATTTGTTCTAAAATCTTCTGCTCTGTGGCATGTCTAGCTTCTTCTTTCCTGAGGGCAGATGCCTGTTGCATCTTCCCAAGTTCTGCATCTTGTCTCCTTTGTGCTTCATGCTGTTAAATGACGTGTTGCTGTTAAACCACCATTTGGCATTAATTCGTCCTCATAGCGTAACCTTTGTGCCTTTGTTTGACCTTGCTGCTGCAAACCCTCTCTGATTTTTTCGCCTTCTTCCTGTTTCCTCTCCTGTAAACCAGATCAAGCATCAGCAGACAAACATTAGTAGATTGCCAATAATCTATAGTTTTCCACTATATGCCATGGTGTTTCACTGTAACTGTAAGTATTTGCCATTCAAAAGAGTAGGGTAGCATTAAATCGTTTGTATGTTCACTTCTTCGGCTTCAATAGCTTCAAGCTCCAAATATTTATGGTCTCACTCGTAAAGGTATGCATGTATGATTCACTGAGTAAACTAATGGTGATGATGTAATGCTGATGATTCCAGCACACATTCGAACTGCTAGAGCAAGCAATATTCTGATCCTGGGGCTACCACAGGGTCATGTTTGGCATAACAACACATCGAAGATTATTTGCATAAGAAAGGGGAAACGGCACTCACGATGTCCCCGAGGTACTGGTTGATGACGAACATAACCTTCTCGGCATCCACCTCCACAAGGCGGGACTCCTCCTGCCGGCGCATCAGCCCAAACAGCTGGACCCAACCCAACCACAAGAGCAGAGTCAGAAGGGGCATCCCCGGTTAGGCCAAACGAGTAAACACCTTGCCTGCTTTGCGTATCGCGAGGAATTGAGCTTCCGCAGCACTCCAGACTCTCGGGGTCGAACCCGCGGGCGCTGGAATCGTCTTCCAGGGTGGCCTCTGCGCCAGAGTCCCCGGAAGAGGAGGCGGCACCGTCCGCGTACGCGACGTCAGTGAGCGACGCCGCGGCCGCGGCCCCTGCGGCAATGACGGCCGCCGCGGCCCCTGCGGCAATGACGGCCGCCGCTGCCGCTGGCGACCGCAAGGGGCGCATGGAGTTGAACGCGGCGTGGGCTGGGAGAGGGGTTTCGAGGGGTTTTGGACAAATGGAGAGAGGGGGAAGATGGTACTTGGTAGATTGGAGAAGAGGGGAGGGGGTTTTCGCTTTTTCGACGAGCTCCTCTCTCTTGCTTGCGTTCCAAGCGAGCGCAGCGCACTCGAATCCGGGATGGGCCTCCACGGTAAATATTCGCTTGGATCAGCCCATTAAAATGGTTTAAATCTACCCCTACTTGAATTTGAATTTTAAAGTTCGGCAATCTCAGATACAGCCGATGGGTACGATTTGAATCTACAGAAGCTGAAAAACTCAGTTTTTGGCTACTACAATTTTATTTGCAAATTCTACAAATATTTTAAGGGGATGAAGACTTTCGAAAACAACCAGTGGATTCATCTCTAGAATGTACATATATTTTAGAGAACCAACGATTCTAAATAACATGTGGAACTATCTAGAAGAGCTTCAAATTCTGGTAAGAATCTTAAAATGGAATCTAGACTGACCGAGTCATCGTCCTTGTTACCCTTAAGGTCTCTAGAACAACGGTTTCGTCGTCTATTTTTTTATAATAAAATCTTTTATTAAACTTAAACAATTATATCAAATATATTAAGAAAATATAGAATTAAATTAAGAACACTCTCAGCCAAATCCCACTTAAACTAAAAAATAAAAAACCATAGGTATCAAGAGCAAAATAGGGCAGAAAAACAAGAAGTATCAAAAGCCATCAACATCAATTCAAAAGCTAGATCATCACCTATGCCTTTAAAAACATGACATAACTAAATCCTGCATACTTAGCTCATGAAGCCAAGGAGTATATAATCCTTTTGTCAAAAAACATACCATTTCTACGTAACTAAATCGACCAAGAGGTAGAGGTCGTGGCCGCTCCTAACAGGATTACCAGTTTATCACCATCTAATCAACATTCTACTGCTTTACAAAACGGAGCCGGTTGGATGGGGTGAAAAGACACGAGATGAAAGAACAGGAAAACCCCGATGACAGGATCAGCAAGGTACTCTCTGGGCAGACCTGACGCCTGCCATAGATTGCAAAACAAGAAAAAGAAAATACCATGCAGAAAGAATCATGGGCAGCTTCACTCTAGCAAGGTTAAAGTACTGCACTAGAGCACTAGGCCTAACAACATGTTTGAGTGTCGAGTTAGTAATCATCTTCGTCGTCCAGGTCTGGATCATTAGATGGTCGTATTCTCTTGCCATCTCTCCCTCCAGGACGCCCTCCCTTCTTTGGTTTTCCTCTGTCCAAACACAAGTGGAATCAGAACCAGGAAAATGTATGTATAGTTGAAGATGGCCCTTTTTGACACAGAATTTATCTGAGCACTTACTGCCCATTTGCAGGAGTGGTTGCGCCTTTTGAAGGCCTTGTTCCATATTCTCTTCCATCTGCCAGGTTACAGAAAGTATTGAGCCAAGATTCTCGATGGTTCCTGGTTTCATCTTAAATGAGAAACGAAGAAAACTTACCATCTCGTCCAGTTAAATGTTCATCAACCTAGAAATGAATAAAAAATGTATATATTAACAGACAAATTGATTTGAGTATGACAGAGGGGGAATAACAATCATCAATCAAAACACACCAAAACAATAAAAAAATAAATGGCACGAGCTTTTCAATGGCAACATAATTACTAATCGTACAGCTGGAGAGGTAACAGATGACAGGGAGAACAGCCTCTCGTCAGCCTGAAACTTCCTGGAGCGCTTGAGGCTGAAATAAGTCAGATAGAAACTGTCATGACTAACTCTATGTGATCTTTTAGCAGAATAGAAAAGATAAAGGCAGTTGCTTGTGGAGAATAATGAATACGGAATGTGATAGTGATAAAGCCAAACCAGATTTCCTAGACATAAAGCTCTCATGCTGATGCTGGATAGTGTATATAAAGTACCCATGCAATTGGCCAATAAACGGATA
Organism: Zizania palustris; assembly: GCA_019279435.1. Classification (NCBI taxonomy): domain Eukaryota; kingdom Viridiplantae; phylum Streptophyta; class Magnoliopsida; order Poales; family Poaceae; genus Zizania; species Zizania palustris. The sequence goes on along the minus strand of JAAALK010000283.1, from coordinate 38,536,043 downwards.
TAACATTATCATAGTATATTTTGGATTATGAGTCTTTTGTTCAACATCCATCATTCATCACTGTATATTATTTATCCGATTCTTCCTTCTTCAAAGTCTTTCAATTCCAAGCAAGTTGAGGTAGGCTAGAGTTGAAACCCAATATTAGGTTTCATCTCCATTTGAGTGGCTAGGTTTTCCATTGGCTCGTCAAACCTATCACAACCTTTTCGAGAAAAATGACCATCTCTTCTCCTTAACAGGGCTTGGGACCTGCTATGTTGAAACAACATAGGCGGAGTTTTTATTCATCCAATTATTACTTAAGTTATATGTGTTACAAGAGCTATACAGTTCAAGGGTAGGTCAGTAGGTCACATCTCAACCATACAGTTAGAAGTAATCAATACCAGAGGTATACATTCTGATATGTGAATTCTGAAGATTTGAAATGTTAATCAAACATTGTAATGTCAGAAGTAAATGAACGAAGGCCTCCAAATAGTAAAGATACATCAGTTTAATAAAAAAAGGGTTTCTTACTTGGAAGTATTTTTTGACGATGACAAAAATGATTCAAAACCCTTTAGCACACTTCCAAAATGATTAGCCTCTTGTAGATAAGATGTCTCCATATCATAAACCTGCAACATACAGACATTAAATACGCTGTAAGCTGCATAAACACAATTCTGTTAAGAATGAATAGATAGTTTAAACTTTTTGAACTGCTTTGACACTTTCTCATGGCCTATGGATGATTTTATTTGCCATTATTTGTTAACAATGTGGATTTGGATGCTAGATATAAGAGCCATAGTATTTCCATACTTTTTTTTAATTAGAAACCCTTTCCTTTTTGGTTTTTACTAAACCAAATGGTTCTCTTATTTAATGACTTTCGATGACACACCAGAACTCACCACCACTGACATTGATTCGAGTATTGGACCACATACTATAATTCTGCAGTGCTTAAGAGTGGCTCAAGAGAGAGCACACTAGAATAAGCCTTAAAATCTTTCTATGGTCACCAATCATCATAAGTACAAGCAGTTCACTTGATATGATTAATTTTTTACCAAGACACAGTAAGAAACTCCACATTTTGACTTGAGGATCAGAACAGATGGGAATTTACAAGCTGTATCTGACTGTTTTTTGCCATACAACAATCAGTATTTCAGGCACCGAGCACAATATGGTTAATCAAACAATGAAGAAATAGTATGGCCATATTCACAAACACCGTTCCTCCTAATTTTATTCAACATTTGTTCGTCACAACAGATCCTCTCCGTGGAATGACAATCAGTATTCCAGCGTACTGATTCTGAATCATGCTCCAATTTCTCTTGTCCCAGAGGCATTAAGCAGGACGGTATGATAAATTCAGGTCGCTACATATATCCGCGACTCCAATTCTACGACATCTCCACATCAACGCAAAATCAGCAGCACTCTTGGAGTGGAGTTCCGCGTCTTGAGCAACCGAAAATCCTGGAAGGGGACTCCCGAAGAATGAATTCATCTTTGCAACAACGGCGCCCGCCTATACAAATCTTAATCCCATAGATCAGACAGGCGCGGAAGGGGCAGGGACTGGAGAAGACCTAACCTGGCGCTCTATGGAGCGGAGCTCTTCCTGGAGCTTGGCGCGCTTGCCCATCAGGGCCGAGAGCATCGCCATGGGGTTCGTTGCCGCGGCCGCGGCCGCGGAGGGCGCAGAGCCCGACGCGGCCTTGTGCGACGCCCCTCCTCCTCCTCCTCCTGAGTCCATGGTCGCGGTTTCTATAATTCTATCTAGGGTTCGAGTTCGTGGCTCTCCACTTGGGCGTTCTCAGAAGATGGCATTTGAGCAATTAGCGATAAGGGAAATTTGAGGATTTACGACTAAAAAATTTGTATACTTTGATTATTTGTCACTTGTGTTAATGACAAGTGGGATCATCTGAGTGTATGACAGTGGGCCAAAGTGGCAAATAATCGAAGCCCATTTTTAGGAGTGGCAAATCATCAAATAAAATTGTAACTAACGACATCTCGAATTTTTCGGACTCCTGCGAATTATTAGGTTAAATTTCCCTTTCAATGTCATTACAATTTTATTTACGAAAGCAAAGGAGTATCTAGATTGAGATTTTAAACGAACAAATTCAATGCAACAATGACATGACAATGGTCTAGCCGTCTAGGTGAAGTAAAATGCAGCTGTCTGTACAAGCCTAGCTTGTGTCCTCTTGTTACGCAACTCGTTACACTTGCACCTGACGCCGTGATGATCATCGAGTTGTTCCCTTGTCGATGGACGCTATCACTATATCAATCTTGGGCAGTGTCAGGATTGATCGATCTTATCGTATCTCCGTTCTCAACTTCTCATATGTAGCGAAGGATCATGTCGATCTTGGCAACTGCTGCTCTAGATACCTGCCTGCTAAGGGACCACCCTGCCGACAGAGCTCATGGCCCTCAGCCTCACCTGTCCGGCTAATTTTCATTAGACTATCTCCAATAATAAGAACTAAAATAATATACCTATATACGATATAAGCCGCAATGAAAGAAATGGATCTCGCATCCAAAAGTAACTATCTCCAATAGAAATGACAAAATGTGAATACACGGTGAGATTTGCCGCGCATGAAAAGAATCACGAGAACTCTATTTTCTGTTCCTTCTGACCTCTCACTCAAAATAGATATCATGTTTATCTACTCTTTTAAACTCAGATTTTATAAGCAAAAACTAAATGGAACACTTATTTTTAAGTTTAAGTATCATAATGGGTATACCATTGGAGACAATTTATTGTATGTCTAGAGTTATTGACATGAATTCTGAATTATATTACATTACATTGAAAAGCCCGAGTTTTATGGCATTCAAATAAAATCAAACCCACGTGACCTTAAAAAAACGAGCTTTCGTTGTCGTCCAAATCTTGTCGCGTTATCGTGCAGCCCTGCAGCTGTGCAGCATCATATCATAGCTCACAAGTGTGGCACAAATGGGGATCTGGCAACCGAAAACAATGTGCACACATAGCCACATCAGATAGATGAATACAGCAAAACCAGCCATAGGCCATAGCTCTACTTTGATACCAACTTCTGGTGTACTATAAACACACATAAACTTGGAGGAGATAAACGATATTGGTTTCAGGCTTTCGAGACGTCAACACCACATTCACTGAAGTTTGAGGCACCTCCTCCTGAAACAAGGAAAAAAACACGACATTAAATCCGTCATTCAGCAACGCGAATGGAAAGATGAAGCTAAAATGTTTATTTTTTTCAATGCAAGGCAACAGAAAGCCCCACTATTGAAAAGAGCTTTATGCCCTTCAGAAAGGCGAGCAGCTTTAAGGCGGTGGGGTGCCGGTGCTCTATGCTCTTATGCTGCTTTCCTTGCAAATCTCCAGTGAAAGATGCATGGTTGCTTAATGTTGTGCTAGGTGCCATTGTCATGGGGCCTTTCGCTCTTTGGAGAGAATCCAAAGGTAACTTACAAAAAAAATGAATACAACGCTTGCCTCCCTAACTGCCTGACCAGTATATTGTCTCGATGCACACAGTTAGAGTAATCAAATTTAAAGAGTAGTGTGTGGCAGTGCAAACATACAGATAGCAGGAATACCACTTGTTCACCTGCATACACGATTTTATGGGCCATGAGACTAGAACCTAAAATATGTAGTTCAGTCCTGGCCTATCTACTTATCCTGTCAGCAGAGTGGACTCATCTCTTCTACAAATAATTGAGCGACCAAGTTGAGTTCAGTGGTTAGGACCTAACTAGGACTACAGGATTCTTTCCATACCTTTCTCAAGAATAAGGAATTTTGAATTGAAATTAAATTGAATCAGATCATGGGTAGGTGACTAGGTGATGTTGAATTTGCATATTACCTGCAGTCTGTGATTTTTTCATGTATATCATTTCCATTTAGTTGAATTTACATATTGCCAAACAAAGCATGTGATTGACAATTAAATAAGGGAGAGAAAAAGGAAAGAATAAGAAACAGCAAAGAGCACAGGAAGAAACAAAACAAAACTGTATCGCCAATTGGAATAAGGAAATACAACTACTGTTGTATAGATAAGTTCAGAAGAAGAAAAAAGACAGTTTGAAGAGCTAAGTAAACTTTAATATTTCGAGAAGAATGTCTAATTAGAAAACTGATGATGCGACTTGAGAAATAAGTCACATCCATCTAAATCCTAAGAAAGATTGTCTGACTCAACATGTGGAAATCACGTCACAAGGATAAGGAAATCAAGGTTGGGCTTGGGCCCACACAAAAACAAAAAACTAGAAAGCTATAAAAAGCACGTCGCAAATTAGAGGGGTAAAAATAATCACGGCGGACAACAAAGTACGATAAGCTAGAAACAATCAAATCAACAAAAGCATGAACACATGCCCATGCTGCTTGACCAGTGTGCATCACACCATAAGAGGAAGATGCACAGGGTGACGATGATGAACAAATGGAACAACCATGGAGACAGAATTGAGCTACAGAATTACCTCTGGTCCTCATTGGCACTGCACCAAGAGCTGTTGCTGCTGCTAGCACTGGAGCTGTTGTAATGAGATTCTTGATGACCTCCTGCAGACTCAATGTGATGCAGATCCTTGAGCAACTCTGCATAGTGCCTTTTCACCTCATCAACCGGCTTTCCACCACCGACTGCTCGTGCCACATTCTGCCAGCGGTCTAGTGTGTCCCTGTCATATGTCGCCAGCGCCCTCTCAAACAGCTTGTTTTGCTTTGTTGTCCAGGATGAAGTCATTCTTCAAGAAAGGCCAAGGTACTAGTAATGGCTAATACATGTGGTTGCTTGTATTTCTATGGAACAAAGAGTCTGTGAGTCTGGTGCTGCTATTTATATAGAGGGGTACCAAAAAAATACCTTGTAATGGTGGTGGTGGTGGGGTTAAATCATGTTAAGAGCACAGAAATAAGATGACAAGCCAGTAACGAAGGGAGCCACGAGGAAAGAGCAAGCGAGCAATAGAAGCTAGTGTTTCATTAATCTGGTGACTGGTGTCTCTGGGAGGAGTATCATATAGGCTTCTATGGTTCTACCTCCTCTGCCCCACCACACCCTAAGCACACAGAGACATACAGAAAAAAGGAACTCTTTAGAGATATCATTTTATCCTTTTATTCCTGTTTGGGATAACGCTTTAAGGGTGCATTTGGTACTTAACATGTGCTAGGTAATGTATTATCACACTACCACACCTAACCTAATTTTATCATAATTTTGGTTCCATTTTCTTAATGTCTAGAGAATTATAAAATAAAAAAACTAATTTCTAAATCCTGGGAAATACAAAAACGAATTCGACCTGTATTGTGCAAAAAATTCTAGCCCAAACAGAAAAACAGCAGGCCAACTAAAACTGGGCCCAGGCCAGGAATTCGTCGCGCCCCGACGCGGGCAACTTGGGCCTAGGACGTAATTTTTCTCCCCCGTCTAGGCTAAAACCAGGCCCAATCAATACTGGTCGTCGGATCAGATTCGACGGCCGCGCGCCGATTGCGCCCGCTTAAAAGCCACCATACGCGTCGTGACCGAAACCCTAACTCATTTTCACTGGCGTGCGAGCGAGCGACCCCAAGCAGCAGAGAGCAAAGCAGCGGCGGTTGCGGCTGCGGGAGCTAGGGCGACGGCAGAGTGCCGCCCGTCGGCTAGCTGGACAGAGCCCCTCGTTTACCCGAGGGTGAGCAAGGCTCCATCGAGCTAGCCGCCAGCGGCGGTCAAAACTCCTGACCCAAGGGTAGCGGCGGCGATCGGGTCGTCTTCCCGTACTCCGACGAGACGAATCCGGCGGCGAGGGTCCAAGGTAAGCCCCCAACCCCTCTCTTAGGCTTAGTTATGGTTAGGGTGAAACCCTAACCCTAATCCTCTAATCTATTTTTTTCTCTTTTGTTCTTGTTCTGTCGTGGGGTTCTCAGGGGTTTGCTTAGGGTTCATAGCATGATGTGGGGTTCTTACAGGGGATCTTGAGCAGCGATGGCGGCGGTCCAAGGGGTCCGACGCCGAAAAAAACACTCGCTAGCCTAACCCTAGGTAAGGCTCTGATACCATTGATAGATTAGGCTAAGGGATCACCTAGGGTTCATGCTAACAGGGTAGTTCTTAGGATGGTCTTAGAGTAAAAACAGAGAAGGATTAGGGTGTGTGTACCTTCGGTGTTAGTGCTCGACGATGAAGCCATGGCGAAGTAGTCCGGCGACCGGCGCCAGCTTGAGATGAGGGAGCTTCCCGTCGCTACAACGCCTTAGATAGATCGGGTCTTTTGGATTTCAGGATTGAGGGCTAGAGCGAATAGGATCAGAACCTAGAGCCTTAGAACCTCTTCCCTTATATATGGTGATGTGCGGTAGGGGCCCCTCAACCATGAGTTGGTTGGGTGCCCCGATCAGGGCGCGGGAGTCCAGGGGGACTCTGTTATAGGGTCCGAGTCTTAGGGGAGGAGAGGGACTCGCCCTCCCTCTCCTCTGGAGATCTTAAAACTAATAGGATGGTGCATGCTGATTTTCTAATTTTATAACACTCCACAAGAAATAGAATTTATTGATTAATCATGTATTTCTCTGCAAATAAGCATGGAATGATGTGATGCTGACATCATAAGAATAAACGGATCATCAAATATAGCATTTCAAAGATTGGATTCTCGACATAGATGTGCACTTGACCACTTGCTGAAAAGTAGGGAACCCTGCAGGAAAGAGTACCTGATAAATGATCTGTGGCATAGGAACTAAAGAATGGTGCCATGATAAGATATGATAAAGCCACTGTGAGAGGAGGCGACAAAGTAAATAGATAAAACTAGAATAATATCTAGCTGATCTCGGGATTTGATGTTCCTTCTGCTTACAGAATAAGTGGTCCAATTTTATGCAGATAGCAGGTTGACACGTAGGGACATAACAACGACAGAGTTAGGCAATGGACAAGAAAAGCTCAACATTCAAATCACAGATTGTACTTGCAGTATGCACTCTTACAGCATCATAATTATACCAATGGGTAGCCAACGCTAATTCTAAGGTAGCGATTACTAATATGTATGTAAGAATGTCGGTAATATATGCCATCGAAGCATCAATATGAGAAACAGAAATTGCTGCTGCCCACGATTGCTAGATCCACTTAGATGTTCTGAGCTTTGGAGATTAAAGAAAACATGAAACATGAGTACACAAATACCGACCAGACAGTAATAACATTGTTTGAAATTAAGATAATAATATGTTTAGTCACTAAAATTGTATAGGCCTAACAACTGTTTGTTATGAACGATCAATCACAATTGTGCAGACATTATGAAAAGTGGAGCCATGACAGACTTAAGGTGGGGATTGCAGAAATAGTAATTACAACCTTGGGTTAGCTGTCTGAAGATTAAAACAATCAATAGAATGGAGGATCCCACAGGTCTCAAAAACAGTATCTATTTTGTGATATTGATACCTTATCTGAAGGTACAAAAACATGGTATAAGAGAACGGATTCAACCAAGGATGCAAGCTAATACTTGCCCTGAAATGTTAAAAACCAATTATTTACTTAAAAGGATCAACTCTGATGCCATGGAAAAAATTGCTATTTTGACACTTTAAAGATGTGCACTTTGTTAATGATGACACTTCTGAGGCTACTATGTAGGACCACTTGAGTTAATGAAAATAGGTCTGGATGCCAAAAATGCAAAAGCCACTTTTTTAAAGTGTCAAAATAGCAAATCTCCCGATGCCATGGTGAATCTACATGGGCAAAAAACAAGCGCGACACCGTCCATCTTCCTCACTCCATTCCATCGTTATGTGCAAAACCATCATTATCTGCACGACTGACGGCGTGATTGGCTTGGTGATCTCATTTTCAGTAAAAACATATGGACGCGGACTTCCCTTTCCTCCCATCCTAGATTCCAGCGTTTATCCTCTCGGATCCATAGAAGCAGACGCCCATGCTACCCAACCTTAGCCTACACGCTCATGGTAATCCTCATCTCACAGTTACCTCGAACGGCAGACGGGTACGAGACCCACAGAGACCGCGAGTGAGCGAGGATGGCCCTGGCCTCTCCCCGGGCCACACGAGGACGCTCTACTTGACGCATTTGGAGAGATCAGAGCCGGAGAGGAGCGGAGCGACGCGGCCGCCGCCGGAGAGAGAGAGAGGCATAGCCGCGCGCGGTGCATCGGTGGCGGCGGGAGCGGGGAGGTGGAGTCGGGCTATTCATAAATTAAAAATTTAAGATTTTAATAAAAAATTAACTCCAACAACATCCCTAACAAATCCACCTAAATCATTTCCTAAATTCTTATTATTTATTCTAAATATAAGATTAATGTCTCATTCCTTATTTTAAAATAGGAATAAAGAAACGGTTGGAAATCAAATTAGTTTTTAGCGATTAACATAAATAGAATGATTTCTATATCAAATTTTAGAGAATAAAATTTAAGACATCTCTTAGATGCTCTCAGCCGCATTGCTTAGCGCAAGTTTGGTAAATCTTGGCCCATTTTTTGGGATGGATTGGGATTTTAAAATCTCAATTCATCTTAGGAAATGGCTTAGGAATTTGGGTTTTCAAACTCATCCTTATAGATTTTTTTTAAATGATTCATTTTCTAAAACAAATTTTAAATCTCATATGCACTTTTAAAAAATTATAAAACTAATCTTTCATTGGTATTTCAAGTATCAATCTAGAACATTCCTAGATCGACACTTCATCAACTGATCTAGACTAATCAAACATTTTGAGCGACTCTAATACAATTGCCGATGGAAGGCTAAATCAACATTTCATCGACCAACAGAGCGTTGGATCGGCGTTGATCGGTCGATCCAGTGCTCTGTCAGCCGATAAAGTGTCGACGTTTTATTTGCCGACAAAGCGTTGGAGTTGTCTTATCAACCTAATTAGACTAGATCGGACGATGAAGTGTGACAAGTGTTGATTTAGGGTTTAAAATCCTTAGATCGTTACTTCGTTAGCCGATAGAAGGATAATTTTGTAATTTTTTAAAAGCTCGATTTGAAACTTATTTAAAAAAATGTATCATTTCAAAAAAAAAATATCACTTGGACAACGGAGACATCGGCTCGCGGCCGGCCCATGGTCCATCGGGAAACGGCCCGCCTCACCAATCGCGCGGCCGGAGCCCTCCCCTCCCCGACTCCCAAGTCCAACAGGCCAACCCGCGTGCGCCACTAGGCCTCAGGCCACCAACGCACCCACGGCCCATAGGCCCATCTCCACGTTGCTCCCTGCAAAATTCGGTGACTAAAGTTTACCTGAAACCAATTCGTATACAAGGAAAAAAATGTTCAGTAATTGCATGTAAGAAATTATCTCGAAATTTAACGATGATCCGATCAAATATCATCGAATTCTGTTTGGTTTAGCTGTTCAGAGTAGTTGTTACAAATTATCTATTACGAGATATTAAAAATTACAGCAACCAGTTACCTGTGAAAAGATTACATGAGCCGCGCCCTGGGTGCAGCCAGGAGTCTAGTCGGATTAGTTTGGACGTCGAAGTCAAACCCCGGACGTCTCCGCCTGCAACAGCAACAGTGCAACTCCAAGGCTGGACAGGTCAACCTCTTTGTTCGTCATCTCTTTTCTTGACAAGGTTTCGGTTCGTTAAGATGTACAGTAGATGTAGATGTGCATAGAACCTTCGCTCAACTCGCACAAAAACAAGCAGAGAAGTGGCAGCAACTTCGAAAAGGAGATAAAAGGAGAAAAAAAAGAAGAAGAAGAAGAAGAAACCGTCCTAGATTCGAGCGGTTCGTCTGGCAGAATGCTTCGTCCGCGCGTACGTGGGGGCTTTCATGCTCCGGCTGCTCGTATGATCGTTTCTGTGGCTGCATTTTCGAGTTGCGACCAGGGCATGTTGGGGTTATTTCTTGCGCTGAAATGTTCAGAGCCGCGGACATGACTTGGATTGGATTGCAGATCCTCCGGTCAAACCAGACGATCTTCTTGTCTTCATTTCAAGGCCGGATCGAGTCCACGAAAAGTGCATTTCGTATGATTGCTCTTTTTATATTGAAAAAACGGCAATCAGCGGGAATTAAGTGACGGAAAGGGACGATAATTAACCCCGTATGCAACCATCATTTGCGCGCCACTCACGAACGCTGCCGTGCTGACATCAAATCAAGAAATTAAAGAGAGCGCAGAATTGGTCACACACTTGAATCGTTCGTAAGTTAAATTAAATTTAACATTTCAAATATATTGTTATAAAAAATCTCTACTATATTAAAGCGGTCAGTGGTGTTCCGTCCATAGCCGTCGCCACTCACCCACGCATGCACACATCCCATAAAAAATCGGTCAAAATATGTGTCCGGTAAAAACCGCTCGACTGGCCGGCCGGGGCCGCACGCGTAAGTGCGTAACAGCCGCGCACGCCGTCCGCTCCGCGCTGCACCCCATCAACTACCTGCACTAAAGAAGGAAAACAAAAAAGAAAAAAAAAGAAAAAAGAAGAAAAATAAAAGAAAAGAAATATATACTTTTGCATTTTAGTTTTAAATTTCTTTATTTTACATTTAAATTTCTATATACTTTTGCATTTTAGTTTTAAATTTATTTATTTTACATTTAAATTTCTTTATTTTACATTTTTACACGGATATACGAATTTTGTGTAGAATTTATTTCTGTTGCAAAGTACAGACATCTGACTAGTCTAAGAAACGCGTTGTTATGCTCTAATAAAAACGTATATCTTATTTAGACCGTAAATTTTAATTTCTAAACAGTTTATGACTTTTTATCCATAAAATATTTAGAAGAGATCGACATATACTTGCCACTTGCGTGTTTTCAAATGCTGCAAAATCAGATCCATAAGGAAAAGAGGCCGTTCGCCGTTTTTCTCTTCCGTGTGGTGATCACCAAACCAAAAAAGAAAAAAGAGTTTTCCGCGTATGAATTGTACCTTTTTCCTTTTAACGATTGACCCTGAGACAATTCTCCGGCGAGACGTCCACTTTCGCCGGCGAGAGTCGAGACCTTATCCCGGTCAACACAAGTCCCGTGCAAATTCGTATGGAAACTGCCGCATGCTGCATTTCTTCTGCTGGCCATGACAAATTGGCAACAAACAGGGTGAAGCTCAGCGACGCATCGATCTCCTGACAGTACTAAACTACTGCATTCTTCACTGACGACGACGATGATCTGCCCCCTGAAGAGAACGAACGACGACACGTTCGCGCGTGTGGGTCAATACTCCGAGGAGTTTTTTAAAATCAATTTTTATTTGGAATTATATCTTTAGGCATTCTAAGAAAAATAAAACTAGAACAGCGTCAAGGTGTTTTTCAACAAAACTTGTTGTTATACGAACGGTTGATGGAATATTTGTCGCTAAATTAATGATAGACAGAGCCTGAAATCTGACCATTAGTTTCTATGGAATTAGGGATGCTAATGGCCCCGTTCCCCTATCCCGGTGGGGATTTCCTCTACTAGAGAACGGGTACGGTGAAATCTCATCCCCGTGGGGAAATAAATGGGAAATAACCTATCCCGTCGGGTGAAGTGGAGATGTTCCTCTACTCTCCATCCCGTTCCTCGTTTCTTGGTACCGCGAAAATTGAATGTGGATCCATATCTCTACTATTATAAAGCGTCTATTCATTCGTTCCTAGAGCGCCCCGCGCGCTGCATGCCAGAACCAGCAAGGCAACAACTACCTGCATGAGAAAGAAGGAAAATAAAAAGGAAAAAATAAAATAGAAAAAAAATAGAAAAATTGTACTTTTGCATTTGAGTGCTTTAATTTCTGTATTTTGCACAGATATATGAATTTTGTGTAAAAACCCTAATATTTTTGAAAAATCACGCAGAAACATGATTTTTGCGCAAAGGCCCTTGGATTTTTGAAAAATCACACAAAACTATTAATTTTGTGTATGGGCCGTTAGATTCGCTGAAAATTCTTGAAATACCCTTTTCTTGCATAAAAGGACCTTCATAATCTGAATTTCGCGTCTGTTGTTATGTAATTTTATGTCATGTTTATAATTATAGATATGTAATAGCACTTGTAATAGTTCAATTTTACTTCTTGACATCGCAGTATTAGTAAACACATTTAAATAAATATTATGTTGTAAATAAATTTTTATCATTGAGAATAAGATTCTTTTACAAAACACAGACATCTAACCAGTTATATATATACATATATATATACCTAAACAGAGATTTTCTTCCCGACGGATGGAAACATAAAAAATCTATCGCCAAAGTTAGGGACAGGGACAAAAAATGGGGAAATTTTAGTCTAATGGCGACGCGGACTCCTCCCCACCGGCATCGTCCCCGTTGCCATCATCCTAGGTGGAATCGGGCGAGCCGGTAAGTCGCTCACGAACCAGCTCAAACTTAGCTAGCTTAGCCACCGAGTCATAGAGTTGGTTTGAGCTCAGCTTGTTAGCTCTGCTCGCTCGGATTCCACCGTTATCTTATTTATGAGGAAAAACATATTCTCGTCGGGTGAAGTGGGGACGTTTCTTTACTCCTCATCCCCGTTCTCCGTTAATATACTTGTGAAAATTGAATCTGAGTCTATATCTCTACTATTATAAAGCGTCTATTTATTCGTCCGTCCGTCCTCTCTGCTTTCGCAATTGCCTCCTCTCGCCGGAAGCGCTAGAGCGCCCGCCCCGCATGCACGAACCAGCAAGGCAACAACTACCTACACCGAGAAAGAAGAAAAAGAAAAGAAAAAAGAAAAGAAAAAAGAAAAGAAAAATGTACTTTTTATTTCAGTACTTTAATTTATGTATTTTGCACCGATATACGAATTTTGCGTAAAAATCCTAATATTTCTGGAAAATCACGCAAAAACATGATTTTTGAGCAAAGGCCTTTGGATTTTTTGAAAAATCACGCAAAACTATGAATTTTGTGTATGGGCCATTAGATTAGCTGAAAATTTTAGAAATACCCTTTTCTTGCATAAAAGGACCTCCGTAGTCTGAATTTCGCGTCTGTTGTTATGCAATTTTATGTCACACTTATAATTATAGATATATAATAGCACTTGTAATAGTCCAGTTTTACTTCTTATTATCGCAGTATTAGTAAACACGTTTGAATAAAAATTATGTTGTAAATAAAATTTTATCATTGATAATAAGGTTATGTTGCAAGCACATGCATCTGACTAGTTATATATGTGTGTGTATGTGTGTATGTATATGTGTATGTATATATATGTATATACCCAAACATGGATTTTCTTCCCGACGGGAGCGGGAACGAAAAAAATCTATCTCCGAAGTTAAGGACGAAGACGAGGAACAAGAAATTTTTAGTTTAACAGGGACTGGGACTCCTCCCCACCGAGGATTGTCCCTGTTGCAATACATCCTAGGTAGAATTGGGCCTAGCTGATAAGTTGCTCACGAACCAGCTCAAACTTAGCTAGCTTAGCCACTGAGTCGTAGAGTTGGTTTGAGCTCAGCTTGTTAGCTCTGCTCGCTCGGATTCCACCGTTATCGATCAACTTTTAGTCTGATGATATGAGCATCTCTATTAATCTGTTATTAAACATCGAGTTAGGATATGATGTTCTATGTCCCGATTACTAATTTGGCGATACCAATGATGAAGAGATCGTTGGTTTGGCTGTTTACGTATGATGCATCATGCCCTGATCCATTTTCGTGACGTGATACCGATCGCCGCTATGTTATCCTCCAAACGCTAACGACAGCGACGCGCACACCGGTCGCCGGCGGCTGGAACATGTGAAGTCTGGACTTTGCGTTTTGATCGGATCCAACATTCACACGGCCCAAGTAAGTAAACGCCGTGAAATGAGGTACGTTGAGCCGAGTTGAGATCGTCACGGTGTCCGCTTCGGCCGCGCAGCCGGCTGCGCACCGCTCGACGGCGCTCGCGCGGTTGGACTCGCCGTGCAACGAGGCGATACGCGGCACGGCACGGCGCGGCGCGGTGCGGCTTCATGCGGCCCAGGAGTCCAGGATGTACGCGCGTGCACCTCTGCGTTTAATGAGTTCAGGCTTACTACCGATCGAGACTAACTGCGCGTACGTACAAAGGTAGGTGATCCTTTCACGGTTCCACGGGATTTATGTATATATTGACCTGACAGTAGTGTGAGGCTGCGAGCTTGATCGGCAATCCGTGTGCGACTGTTCGTACGCGCACGCAGGTAGCGCGTCGCCGCCCAATCGCTCGGCTAACCGGGGCGCGCGCGGTAGCGTTCCTGCTACCAAGAATTCTAGGTACACCGCTTGCCGCCAAATCGCACGCGGACAGCGACTACTGTATACTCGCACGCACCGACCGCACTTTGATTCGATCAAAGTAAAGGCCGTCGTCGTCGTATCGTCGTTGGAGCCGTGGCCGCGGGCGCCGTACGTGCGTGCATATCATGGCGCCACCGGCGGCGGCTGCGGCGCGCGCGAGAACAGTAGGTACTAGCTAGCCATCGCCACGGCTGAGCGCGTGGCGACTGACCGTGACCGAGCGTGTCCCGTTTTCCCCCCTTCCACGTAGTAGTGGAGTTACTATTTTTTCCTGCACGTTTCGCGTTTCGTCTTCGCGTGGCAAGAGCTGGTCTGCACATCGTTGCTCCCACTTCTTGACAGGGTACAAATGTACAAATTACAATCACTCATAAATCCACAAGGTAATGCTCTTTTTTAGGTCTGTGACGGTGAGACGACGCTGAGTTACGTGGATCAATCAGGGGTCAACCGTCGTGCGTGTGCGCGCCCACCAGCACCGGCATCCACCCGACGCTCGTCGCAGCAATCGTGAGAAGAGAACCGCTCGATCGACACGCGTCGTCGCTTGCTCTGAACCAACACGAACAACCGCAAAAAAATCAGCGGGCTGATATATATATGCGCTGCACAAAAGAAAAAAACGCACGATGATCACGGCCTCACCAGACACTCGCAAGTGATCGCCTTTTTTTCACCGGGCGAGCCAGTGGTGCGGCCACGTCTAAAACCCAAAACGCCTAATATAAAGCATGTGCACCGTGCACGCACACTCGATCGGCCACAGCTCACAAGGCGCAGATGTCACCGAGACGACGATAGACAAGAAGGTAGCCGCCGCAGCAGAGGAGCATGGACGGGAAGTGGATTGACACGGAGACGCGACCTCTACCAACACCAGCACCAGCAATGCCTGGGCAGGTAGGGCCGTCCTGCCGGCAAACGCCAACACGAAGACGTCACCCCCGCCGAGTGGTTGGTTGGTTGGGCGGATGGGTGGCCCGATCCCATCGGTCGAGATGCCACAGCTCGCCATAGCCGGGCGCGCGCGCCTCGGCCGGCCGCCTTCCCTGTCGTTCGCCGGGCTGTGGCGTGTCAGTCGCCCTTGCCACGCCCGCGCGCGCGCGCGCTCGCATTTGAACGATCGGCGCGCGCGCACAAGATCGATCGAGGCCGGCCTGTCGCGCTCGCGTGCGGGTCGAATCAGAGGTCACCGTTCGCCGGTGTTTTGTATACACAGCGAATCGCTCACAAGGCACGAACCACCACCGATGCTTCACTCGGACGCAAGATTTTTTTTCTGACTCGTGTGAGCTGTGAGCGCAGCCTTATCGTCTCGCGGATTCGTGATCGCCAGGGCAAGTTCGTGCCAGGAGATTCCTGGGCCATGTCTAGCACTAGCAATTAGCAAGGCAGAAGCCTCTAGCAAACCAACCACTAACTTTTTTTTGTTTGACATGTCATGCACCTAGCTGCAAGCTAGCTGCCCCTTCGTCGCAAAAGGGCGCAATGGAACGAGCCAGAGATCAGGTGTGGTCGTAGCATGCAACACGCAGGAGGCGCGTAGGGGTGGGTAGCGTTGGCAACAGGCCAACTGCCGTGGAGGCGGTGGAGCCGGTAGCGCCAATGCACATCTACACGAAACGATTAGCTTATCATTAAGTTTTAACATCAATCAAAAACTCATTTTAAGATACTAATATATTCAAAACATATCATATTGTGTCATATTTAATATATATTTAATCAAGAATATTTATTGATGTATTTTTAAAAAGTATTTTATAAAATAAATTTATATTAATTTATTAAATCCTATAATAAAATACAATACATATTTTATTAAGGGGACGTGGTGGTGGGCGCGCGGCTGGTCCCCCTCTCTCGTCCACAAACAATCCTGCTTCTTCCTCCTCTCTCTAGTCTCTACCAACGAGATTGAGATAGAGAGGAAGGGGAGTCGAGTCGGGTGGTGGTGGCGCCATCGCGGGTGGGACCCGTGAGCCGCTAAGGCGTAGACGACGACCGGAGGAGGAGAGGAAGATTAGGCACGAGCCGGAAAAGAATAATTAGCAAGCTCGCGGGTGGTGTACCCATCGCTCCTCATTTCCGCGATTCCACTCTCTCTCTCTCTCTCTCTCCGTCCCCCCTCTCTCCTTCTCTCTCTCCGCGGGCGCCATCTTTATCCGCCCAGAGGGGGAGGCCAGGGCGAGGAAACCCGAAACCACCGCCTGTAGCCGGCCTTGACCGATCGGCCCCTGCTCGCGTTCAGAGCTTCGGTTTCTGGAAAGATCGGTTATTGGGGGCAGGAGAGCTGCAGCGGCGAGAGGTTTGTCTGGTTTGATTCATCTCGCGGCCGCAGCAGGAGAGTTTTGGGGGGCTTCTTTCCTGTTCCGACGCTTCGGTTGATTCCTCCAACGAGTCGTCGGGCTGGAAGGTCTTGACGAGGAGGTCCGTTGCCTTCTTTTCAAGTTTTTTCCTTTCACTGGTTTATGCTGTTAATATGTATATAAGTGGTTCTTGATTGTTGTTCCGCCCTCTTGATGATCTGCGCTATCAGGATTCTTTTTGTTGACAAAGCAAGGATTTTTTTTTTGTTTCGATGAACTCCTTAGTTATGATGTGGTATTTAACTGTTTGCAAACTCCATGTCCTGTTCGTTCCCCGGGACCAAAACATCACCTTTGCTTCTCTGTATTGTTTCGGTTTGCTCCTTTTAGTCTTTTAGGTCCTTGCCTTAATACGAAAGGAGACTAATTTTGTATTATTCTCTGCTCCTTTCCCCTTGTATGATAGTCCGTGAGGTTGGGGTTTAAGGCTCATGGTGTTGTAGTATCCTGTCCTATAGGCTTGGTTGAAGACAACTGATGAGAGTATTCTGTAAAACCGGATGGTTCTTCCTGTGATAATACATGAATGTACAACGTAGAATTGACCACTTATGCATTGATTCAAGAAAGATTAATTATTGTTGTGAGCTATACTAAAAAACTGAAAACATCATTCTTACTCTTATCCAATGGCAGTTTAAAAGGATCGAAGATAGTATTTTATCCAATTAGTTGACTCTAGTATGGTGGGAGTTCAACTGAAAAGTGTCCCACTGTTGATCGATCTGCGTGCCTTCATTTTAGATAGAAAACAATCAGTATGTTGACCACTTAAACTTTTGCTAAACTCGGAGAATGGGAGTTGGCGTTGATCTAGCATGAACTTCTCTGTGTGCAAAGGATACATGATTTGCTCTTTAGTTTAGCTGAGGTTCAAAGTGAATAGCATTGATTAGAACAAACTTTTCTGCAAATGCGTACTATGGATAGCTCTCAGAAAAGAAAACACAATTGACTCTCCCTTGATGACATGGCCACTAAATCATTCCGGATAGACAAATCTGTTTGATTAAATGATGTCTATCCTAAATTGCAAAAAAGCCTATCCTTTCTAGTTTGCTAAGTTTCTCTTGGATTTGATCCGATTACTTTGGTAAGATGCACTTGGATTTTTGATCTGATTATTATCTTGTGTATTGAAACAGTTCATGGTCATTGAGATTAAAGATTAGCGGTCATTCATCGTGGATGGAGAATAGCAACAAAGCAGTCATGGGTCCATGCCAGCGTAATTCTTGCCCAAAGGTGGAATACCGAATTGCCCCTCCTTTTTACTACTATTTTAATTTTCATTCAAGCATAAACTCTGTGGCTGTTTGCCACTTTCATGCAAGTGAAATCACTTGCATGTGATGAGACAGTCATGCACTTTGCCATGATCCCAATTTATTTGTCCTTTGTGTCATGGTTATTCACGTGAAACTAAATGCAAGTAACTGTTTTATTCTCGATATGTAGTGTGCCATTGTAAAAGAGTGATGCATTTGTCCTATCCGTTTCATATTCTTGCACCCATTGTTTTTATGTTTTTTTTAATTAGGTGGCATTGCACCTTGGATGCCACGGCTCAATTTGCTTATACGAAAAAACATGTTTCTTATACGATTGATTTGCTTTGTTAGGTTCACAGCTCAATGTGCAGTGAGCTGAAAGTAATGTTAGATAAAATCTCCTCTATTCTTCCATCGATTGAGGCGGCTCGACCAGGATGTAAAGCGGGTATACAGGAATTATGCAACCTATACAATATAGTTGAGAAAGGGAAACTCATAATTCAGCACTGCGTCGAATGTAGCAAGCTCTACTTGGTAAGTTACTCTTGTGTTCATGGAAACTAAGATTATACTATCCTTCATTTATTATTGATTTCCTAACATTTTTTTGACTATTTGATGCTTGCATGTATGTGTGTTTCAGGCTATTACTGGACAGGCGATTGTATCTCGGTGTGAAAGAATTAGAGACTCACTTATGCGGAGCTTGTTCCTGATTGAGAACATGGTCCCACCAGCTCTAGCTAACCAGGTTAGTTAATTTTGTTTGATCTTTGTTGTTCTACTCTCAATTAAATCAGCCTCACAAACTCAAATATATTTTACTGTTTATAAGATACATAACAAAATGACTAACATCACTAACTTCTCTCATGTGCATAGTACTGCCATAATTGCTACATTGTTTTTCCTTCGGCCAGTAAAAGAAAGCAGTACTGAAATACCTCTAGTTTTCCAAGTCCCCAAACATACATCTGTAAAGTAGTATACCTTGAAATAATTTGTAGAAGCACCAGCAGTAAAAAGCAAATTGATCAGAATATGCTTCTTATTAACTTGCAGTTAATCTTAGGGTGTATGCATAATGAATTAAGGACATATTGCTTTATCATGGAATTCCATGTATTACTATAATACCATCCTCACAACTACTTTCCATTTGCTTGATTGTTTACAAAGTTACTTTTTGACAGATTGTTGATGTCCATGATGATCTTCGGGACATAAAATTTGTTATTGATACAATGGAAGAAGAGGCTGGCAAAACCATTTTAGAGATGCTTCGACAGTCTGATGTGACTGAAGAACATGAACTTGAGACATTCCTACAGGCAGCTTCAAACTTAAACCTGACATCTCCTAAAGCTATGTTAATTGAACGAAGAGCTATCAAGAAACTGCTTGACAAGATTAGTGGTACTGATCAGAAAAAGGAGGGAGTCCTGAAGTTCCTTCTGTATCTTGTTAAAAAGTATGGAAAGAACATCAAACCAGACACCAGTGAGCGGAATGAAAATGTGCAATCTGAAAATCATTCTTCGACTCTGAGCTTAAGTTTTGTTAGTGATACCAGTACTCCTGGAAAGTGCTACACACCCACACACTTCCAGAGAGACGAGGATCGGACTACCATGTCAGGAGCAGCCACACCACCTGCAGAGTTCTGTTGCCCAATTTCAACAAAACTAATGCATGATCCTGTGATAATAGCATCTGGACAGACTTATGAAAGAGAATATATTGAGAGATGGTTCAGAGAGGGAAATGATACATGTCCCAGGACACAGATAAAGCTAGACAGTTTCACGTTGATTCCAAATACTTGCATGAGAGATCTCATTTACAATTGGTGCAAAGAGCATGACTCTGTAGTCTCGGGGTTTCTCCCTCCAACCAAAAATGCATACAGTCACTTACCAGATCAATTGCATGGTTACTCTATGTCAAGTCTGCACAATGTTTCAGTGCCTCTAATTGCTGGAAAAGTCAGGGATTTTGTGATTGACCATAGCAATTCATCTGTTGTATTTTCTGATGTAAGTTATACATCAGATTCATCCTATATGCGGGACATGGAGGAGCCAAAAGATAGATTTTCTCAGTTCTCCTGGAATGCTGACTATCAGAAGTGCTTGTCGTTTCACAACTTCAACCAGGACAAGTTCCTAAGGTTCTTTTGTGAGCTGTCCAAGCTCCCATTAGAACTCCAAGACAAGTCCATTGAAGATTTGAGGAACATTCTTGATGATGAGAATGAGGTTTCATGTGCTATGGTTTCAAATGGATTTGTAGAAGCATTCCTTGATTTCTTAATGAATGATAGTGGACGTTGCAGTATGCAAACCCAGAAAGTTGGGTTTCAGTTTTTTCATGTTTTTCTTTCCAAAAACAGGTAACAAAATTTCCTCTGATAAATGTGTATAATCTTTTTTTTTTACCTTGAAATGTATATCGTTCTTTCATGTGAACATTTTTTAAAACAAATTTTGTTGACAAGCAGGACTAATATTCTACATATGAATGAAGAAGCATTGCGTCTGATCACATCCTTTCTTGATTCCAAGTTAAAGGTTGAAGCTTTATTGATACTGCATGAACTGATCCAACATCCAAGTTGCCGGCAATCCCATTTGATGGCCTCTATTGTTACTCCTCCAGTGTTCAAACTTTTGGAGTCTGAAGATGCTGAGGCTTTTGAGTTTTGCTTGAAGATTATCTGCAGTCTTTCATCTGATTCGGATATAAAATCATACCTAGTTTCATTGGGAATAATTTCAAGGCTGTCACCCATTCTTTCTGAAGGAAGCTTTGCTGAGTGTTGCTTGAAGATTTTGCGGAACTTGTGCGACGTGGAGGAAGCCACGGTGCTTATTACAAAAACTGATCGATGCCTTGGTTCCATTGCAGAATATCTGGACACAGGAAGCCCCAAGGAACGAGGGCACGCAGTGGCTATCCTTTTAGCATTATGTTCCCATAGTGCGGAAGATTGTTTACTTGTAATGAAGGAAGGTGTGATCCCTGCCCTTGTGGATTTGTCAGTGAATGGAACTGATGAAGCAAAAGGTTGTTCAATGAAGTTACTTCGTCTTCTCAGGGATCTGAGGCGAAACGATCAGCTGAGCAACTCATGTTCGCAAGAAGTGGCTGTCACCAATGTGGTGGAGGCCCCTCCTGACGATTCAATTCGCAAGCAGCCAGCATCAAAGCCAACTGGTTTTTTCCAAAGAAAGCTCAACATTTTCTCAAAACCTCGGTCACTTACTCTGTTTTGAAAGCTGGGATAAGTCGATTCGATTGAGTTGGTAGCCCTTGTAAATTTCATGACACTTAGCAGTTCTTTTGTATAGATGGTAAAGATTGTATTGCCCAAGGAAATGCTTGATGAGATGATCTTTTTCATCCTCATGTATTTCAGTAGAGTTTGATTAGCTATTATGCATCTTGCAATGTAAAAAGTAGGATAGATATTTTTTTTTCTGGGAAAAAGATTGTCTTTTTATACTCTGCTGTAGTGCGTTTTCAAAGTAGCTGGAAAGCCTGAAACAAGTTTTTTGTTTATCTTATCTGAAGTTTTTTTTAATAAGCGGTAGGAGGACTGCCCTGATCAAGACTTGCTAAAGTGGCTGGCTTGCTCTATCATAGGTCTTATACCGGGAAGGAATATTTTGCAAGGGATAGTAAGTATCCATGAGATGATCCATTTAGATGAATAACAAGAACCAGAAGGGGGTGTTTATTAAGTTAGACTCTGAGAAAGCAGTGTCTTTTGGATGTTCTATAAAAGAAAAGCTTCGATGATTTATGGATCTCTCGGACGAGGAAAGTCATTAAAGCTAAGGGTGTCGAGTTGCTATAAACATAAATGGGGAGTTGGAGTTGCTATAGATATTTTAGAACATATAAAGGAGTTGCTATAAACATAAATGGGGAGTTGGAGGATATTTTAGAACATATTAAGGGGTTAGATAAAGTAATCCCTTGCCGCTTCTTCTTTATAATCTAGTGCGGAATGTCCTCTCAGAAATGTTGGTTAGAATAAGTGAACATGGTCACTTATCTAGTTTGGTTCCTCACCTGGTTGAAGGGAATTACACATTTACAATACGCTGATGATACCATTTTAATGATGTAACTAGCCAAACAAAACTCGACGGTAATGAAATTTCTCTTGTATTGTTATGAAAATGTCTGTTTTATGGATTAACTATAAAAAAGTGAGATTTTTGATGTTAGCCTATATCAAGAGGATATTGAACGAGTAGCAAATGTGTTTAACTGTAACGTGGGGGTTGGCCCATGAAGTATTTGAACCAAGGCTGAATGATTTTGAAGGAATTGTCCCTAAAATTGAGAAAAGGCTAGCAACTTGGAAAAATGGCTAGCTTTCTTATGGGGCAGAATGGTTTTGATAAATGTTTGTTTAAGTAGCATTTCAATGTATATTATGGGGGTGTTTTTGCTGACAAAAAAAATCATTCAAAGAATTGATAATCTTAGATGTAATTTTTTTTGGAAAGGTCTAAAAAATTAAAAAAAATATCATATGATGAAATGGCAGGCTTTGTGTGTTCCAAATAACAAGGGGGAATAGGATTTGTGAATATTAGCGCTATCAATCAAGCCCTCTTGTGTAAATAGATTTACAATTTGAAAAATGGTCATTTCGGCAGTTGCTACGACATTTTAAGGAACAAATATAATTTGAAGAGGGTTTTTTTCAATCAGATGGTCGTGGGGGTCTTTTCTGAAAAGGACTTTACAAAGTCAAAAGTTGGGCAAGAATGAGATGTGGTTATATGGTGAGTTACGGTACAAGAGTGTCATTTTGGCACGATGTGTGGTGTAAGGATGTCTCACTGGAAATAAGGTTCCGCAAAATCTTTGATATTTGCCACTACACACTGATCTCATAGTCACAGAAAATGGTTGCTAGATTCCGTGATGGTTCCTTACTTAGAAGTTCTCTTAGATTAGAGAATTTAGGAGAGTGGCATGAACTATGTAATGTGATTGAGAACCTAGGGTATAATACTGGTCAAGATAGAATAGTGTGGCTTATTGACAAAAAAAGTTTCTCATCGCGTTCGGTGTATAGAATGATTACTGACAAGGGGGTAGTAGATGCAGATAATATGAGGATTTGGAAAAGTTACATGCCTTTAAAGGTTAAGATCTTCATTTGGTTAATGTTGAAAGAAAGGATACACGTGGGAGAAACTTGGTCGTTATGGCTTTTGAGAAACTTTATTTTTTAAAATAATCTTTGTTCTAATGCTTTGCAGGTTATTTACAAACTAATCTTCTATCTCACTTAGTGGCTTCAACTAGTGCCAGCTCGGCTGAGCGAAGAAACATTAAGATATTTAGGCTTGTTCCGTGCAAGGCTAAACCAACTCATTCGGTTGAGAGAAACCCCAAATCAAGCTATTCAAAACTAAAAAATGTCTTCTAGTGCTACAACTTCTGGTGACCGGTCCTGATTCTGCTTGATAGAAGTGTCGGCTATATCTTTTGGCGTGGATGGTGCCGGTATTTTGTCTTAGCTCTTTAGCTGCTTGTTAGTTAGTATATGTTGGTGTTAAATCTAGGTTGGTTGTCTGGTGCTGTTCCAAAGGAAAAGGATAACTGTTTGTTAGCGATTCTGGATGTAAAGTCGGTATCTCGACGTATTTTGATACTTTTATCTACTTCCAAAGTAAGCAAGACTGTCACTGTTGTGGTAATGCCTTTCATAGAAAAATAATTAAAAGAGGGGAATGTACATAGAGAGAGGGAGAGAAAAGAAAGAAGAGAGCAGACAAAGCCAGTGGTGCTAAACAAGACACCCGTTTGGGTTCACGATTGAGCCTTCTTTTTGATTTTTTTTGAGGATAACATTAGGACTTGACTCATTGTTGTCAAAAATTCTAGTGTTCTCTCTAGTCAGAGTTCTCAACATTAGGATCATTAGGGAGGTTTGGCTTTAGGACAATTTTTCCCCACTGTGATTTGATGGAGGCGCTAGTAGGTGTGGAGGCCGATGGTGGCGAAAGAGATGCCCCGAGTCCTGTCCATAATGTGATGCTTGACTAAATCATTTCGAAGAACCAACAATTTTGAAGATATGGCGAGCTGTTTTAGGGTTTTGGCGACAAAGAATACATGTCGGTTGGTGAGGCCTGCAACGAGACGCGAGCTGATCGAAAGTAAGTCCAGAGTTTATTCTAGATGGCTAGCCAAGCAAAAAACTTACACTTTTAGTGTGGTTTAGGCTTTTCAGATTAACTTATCAAAATTTGCTCTAACTAATCAACCCAATGAATTGGGCGCAATAAGCTAGCTTTGTCATGTAGGACCTTGATTTGTCTGTGGTCCAAATTATCATGTTCTCTCTATCTATCTCAGTGTTAAGATACATAAAAGAGACCTTAGTTCAAAGCCCTGTAAATTCATCCAAGGTTTATATATATGGAGACCGGAGATGGACGGGTTTGCAACGTCCTCGTCCTTCATCCATTTGTTGTATTTTCCAAAGACCTTATCTGAAGTTCAGAACAAAGCAGAACTGAACTGGTGTGGTTCATCCTTTTGTTGACCGTATCTTTCTCTTTTCCACCTAAAAGATAATTTTGATCTGATACTAGAGGTATCTCGAGCCCGTCGTTGGGATCGAACTTGCAATTTTGTGTGTACCACTCCAAGGTTATAGGTTTACACAAACTGTCATGGTCTGCACTACTCGACTCTGAATACGTCTACCAACACCACAATACAAGACCCAATCATGCAGTTATCTCTTCTGAATTTGCCTTCCTTGTTACCACCTGTCGAGTGCGCAGATTCTCTGAACCTGCCTTGAGAAATCGCTTGGAATTCTGCATATTTGTTCCTTTTGTCACCACCCAATCGCTAACAAAAAACCAGTCACGTTAGCTTCACTCATCATGCATGAAGGCTTAGCCCTGTCCAGCTCCAGCACAGGTGTGTCTGTCAGTCTCTCACTGTCTCGAGGCCGCCGGGGACCTCAGCTCGAATTGTACGTCCACTTCTGATCAAGTGATCATCTCCTGCTCTGAGCTCGATGCGTGGAACCTCTCAGGCTCAGCTGCACCATATCAGTCTCAGTCAATCCCTTTCCCCGTTCATCTTCGTCAGGGGTTCAGTCACGCGAGCAAATTCGCATGGAAATATGTATGTATGTGAATGTGCTGTTGGAGTTCTGAATTTAATTTCGAGTACTCATTTGCACATATAATCCATGAACAGAAGCAAGCGTGGAACAAAGTCAGAAACACACTTGTTAATCTTACTGACGCCGGACGCTCGTTCCTACACTGCTGCTACATCCTGTCCAATCTGGCAAACATTGATCGTATCTTGTTCCCCGGCAATTCATGCATGCATGCATGCATGCCCAGGTGCAGCGCACGGGAGCCCCGGTGTATCGATCGATCTCACCTCTCTCTCTCTCGAGTGCAAAGGCATCAACGCCGGTCGTCGGCTCCTCCCACTGTCAGCGTGCATGTATGTACTACGACGGCGCATCTGTCACGTCTGCGATTCTGCAGTCAATTACTCGGATTGATTAGGGTGCTGGGTTTCATGATTGTGCTCGCAATAATTTCTCGCGCTGCATGCCCTGACATCTGCTCCTTAATAGCTGGAGCGCACAAGAGACCGAACGCCATTGCAGGCAGCAGCTAGCCGAGCTTAGCATAGCTTAGCCAGTTAGCCGGATATGATGCTCCTGCACTGCCCACCGCCGCCGCCTCCTTCTCCCCTCTAGTGGCGTCGCGTGGAGCCCCCTTCTCTCTCGCGCGGTGGCTAAGTTCAGTGCACGGAGGAGAGGCATCCCTGTCGTTGGTGAGTGCGCACTACTGCGCATGCATGCAGCTAGCTGGCTAGCGAACACGTACTCAGCTCTTTGCTTTCGAGCGAGCGAGAGGCGTGTGGGCGTCGCGGTATATCGATAGTTAGAAAAGGGAATTGAAGGAACAGTACCCGGTATCCTAAAAATGGAAAAAAAACAGGAAGATTGTTTTAAGTGAACTATCTTAGAATTATTTTAATAAAATAAATAAATTGAAACACAGTTAAATCTAAACTAAAATATGTTGTTCCCACGTATAAAATATTGAGTTCAAACTAAAACATAAAAACAAGTGTATCGTGTATAATTGTTTTTTTGTGTTGCAAATAACATAATTGAAACCTTGTATCTGTTTGAAATATTTTTTGACTGAGTGTTGAAACATTATCCACCGAGCAAGTTAAAATATCGTTCGATTTTTAAAATTCGTGTGATGCAGTAAATGAAACATTTTCGATATTTATAAGACATGTTAATCACCTATCAAAACCATAGTAGAATTCCAACAAATAAGCGGAGGAGGATTGGTCACTAAGCCATCCGCTAATTAACGGTGGCGAACCGCCCGGCGCGCGCGGGCGCGCGGTGTGGCGGCGGATGCGACATGTTGCGTCCGTCTCGACGGCGACGACCTCGCCTCGCTGCAGGGCCAAAACGAAACGAAACGCGATGTTTTTGCGGTCTCGCGCGGGCCGGGGTTGCAGGGATAGCATCTGGAGGATTTCTAGTGGCACACGCGGCCGTGACCGCGAGAGGAGAAGGGCCATGTCTCGTGCCGACACCGTGATATATATCATTCGCGTCGTCGCAGATAATCTTTTTTAAGCCAAAGGTATATTAATCGGGAGGAGAAGAAATTACAAGGGTTTAAAGAAAAACAAGAAATTAATCAAGATTGCCGTAGGACAAAGTAGAGGTGTGGAAGAAAGCCACCAAGGAAACAAAAACATCCAAAAAAACTATAGCAAAATCCGTGTTAGCTGTTTCACTCCGTCTTAAAGAAGACGTATACACAACTCATCTGAAATGCGGTTAACTAAAATATCCGGTATGGATACAATATAAACTAGTTTGTCCATGGAAACGTGGAGCGCCCGCGACAAAGGACATGGTATTCAGACTTTAGAGTAAGCCATTGAAACCGACATCGTGTTGTTATCGGAGATTTTTTCTCTGAAGAAATTTTAAAACAACTAACTTTGGCTCTCTGTAATTGTCAGAGATAAAAATAGCTGTATATATAAGGGGGTATTTGGTTTGGGGTTGCTAAA
Organism: Zizania palustris; assembly: GCA_019279435.1. Taxonomy (NCBI): domain Eukaryota; kingdom Viridiplantae; phylum Streptophyta; class Magnoliopsida; order Poales; family Poaceae; genus Zizania; species Zizania palustris. The sequence goes on along the minus strand of JAAALK010000283.1, from coordinate 38,508,944 downwards.
GTTTAGGGACTAAACTTTAGTCCCTAAATTGTCAAACATGGGGCTAAAAGGAACTAAACTTTAGTCCCTAAACTTTAGCCCATTGGTCCCAAAAACCTTCCTAAAAAGGACTAAAAATACTACTTACCTCTCATTTCTCACTCTCTTTTAGCCCTTTAGTCCTTAGAACCACTTAGAACCAAACAACAAGGAACTAAAGTTTAGTCCTATAAAAAAGAGAAGATTAAAGTTTAGTTTAATCAAAAAAACCCTAAGTGATCGCCAACAGTGTTCATCATGTCTCGTTTTGGAGTCTCTCTTCTTCCTGGAAGATCTGTCGGAGTTCATGCAGGGTTCATATCGGCAAACATTATTGACTAGCTTCTAGTACGTACCTGTCCGTGACATTAAACATTATGTACGTAATTCTTCTGTCTTAAAACACTACAGGTTTCAAAATTGTTAAACAAATTTATTACTTAAAAAATTACTCCTTTAGTTTTAAAAAAAGTTTCAAAAATGAGTTGTTTTTGATATGATTTCAAATACTTAGCAATATTTGATTAGTGTATATATTTACCTGTTTACCCACGTATATGGCAATTAGATTCAATAATCTCTATCCGATTGGTTATTTTAAGAATAAAAACGTTAAGAATACATACAAATATATAAAACAACATCTTTTTAGAAATTTAGATACAATACGACCTAAAATGATTTTCTTTTGGAAACCGAAAGAGTAAGTTGTTCTCACTTTATTATTTCTAGTTGTCATTAAATTACACAAAACAATCAATAAAAAGATACAAATGCTAAAACGATGTATATTTTGCATAATCCTATGAACTAAAGTATATTCGGTAGCATGGAGGCTTAGCTGATCCGAGCCAAAGTCTGCTGCTATCATTGTCAGGAGCCTGAATTCTGGAATTCAGCAGGACCTAACTCATCAGTCACCACCAGCTTTGGTTAATGGTAGGGCAAGGATTACTCTAGAAGATCTGTTAGAACTCATATTTATTTAGACTCCAAAATTTCTTTCCACGATCACGTGGTGGCCATGGTGGCAAGAGAATCTAACCTCTCAGGGTCCCTTTGGTTTGACTTAAACAATTTTTGCTTTCTAGAAACCAAAAACCAAATTAAATAACCTATTTTAAGCCCAGGGGCGGAGCCACAATGTTGGCTGTGGGTTCCTAGGAACCCGGTACAAAAACAAATTTTAGTTGTTATTAGCATTTTTTTACCTTTTGTGCACCCCCTTAGACTCAATACTGTGTACCGCTTAAAGTAGTGCACTCTCTCAATTTGTCTCTAGCTCCGCCACTGTTTAAGCCAACAACTTTTAGTAAAAGCAATGTACAGTTAAACTCTGAAAGTTCTCCAAACCAACAGCTTTTAGTAAAACTAGTTTTTGGTGCAGTGAAACTGTGAAAGCTCCTCCAAACCTATTTTCTACAGCTTCTGGCTTCGCAACCATACAAAATTTTATAAATTAACATTTTAAATTTTATACAACCATACAAAATTCTATAAATTGACATTTCAAATTTCATACAAACATATGAAATTTCATAAATTGACATTTCAAATTTCATACAAATACGAAATTCCATAAATTGACATTTTAAATTTCATACAACCATACAAAATTCCATAAATTAGCATTTTAAATTTCATACAACCATACGAAATTTCCTAAATTGACATTTCAAATTTCATACACCATACAAAATTTCATAAATTGACATTTCAAATTTCAGACAATCATACAAAATTTCATAAATTGACATTTAAAATTTCATACAACAATACAAAATTTCATAAATTGAATTTTTACACAGCTCACAGCTCACAGTTCAAAGCAGCTTCTCCATAGTCGTTTCAGTCAAACGACTTTCAGCTTTCTCACAGCTGACATCTTACAACAGTTTTTTTCCACAGTCACGGTTTAACCAAACGCATCCTTAATAAACATGCATGCTAGCTTGTGTTTTTTCTTTCTTCATTGAGACCTTATGAGGAGGAACACATGAAATTCCACCGGACAAAATATCACGCGAAACAGTGCAGCTGGCGTTGTGCAAATCGAGCAGCAGGAGCTGGAATTCCTGTTCCCATTGGCGTGACATTGTACCTTGCTCTTATCCGGACAGCTAGCCGTGGAGAGGCCAAAGATGCATCGGACACAAGCGAAGGGAAGAAGAGAACCACCCGAAAGGATAGCAGATAGCTACCCTCCACTACAGGGGGCCGAGATACCTATCATTCTTGGGCCCTATCGTTTTCTTGGAAGCCAACACGAGCTTGACGAAGACCATATCGATGCTGATAGATGCCCCCCTTAGGCCTTATGATTGCTCTTTGCAAGATTATCCGGCTTCGTCTTAGCCCCTGGCCGAGAAATTCAAGCATGCTGCATCAGTGTCAGATTTGCATTCAATCGGTTTCTTTTCTTGGAGCTCCAGCTCTATATATGTTCTTGAAATCAAAATATCAATCATTCAATTGGGTGCGGAGAGAAATTCACGGTGATAATGGGATTGGGAGATGTTTTATGGTGCTTGAAAGCGAGAACCATATGGTGTGTCCACTGGATGCAATCTAAAGCTCTCCACAATACCAGGTGCATGCAACTAACTCTGCAGGGTCAATTCATATTTCTGAATGCTCTAGCTCACTATCTGTAGAGCACTTGGGGTTTTCAGTGAGCCCACATTGGTTTTTAGTATGCCTTTTTGTGAGTGTGAAAACACTGTAATGTAAAGAGAGCTCTCTGGATGTGAGCTGAAACTCCACTCAAGTATGCTAATGCCAGTCATGGCCACTAACATTCATCTGAGCCACATGAAAGTAAAGGCTCAAAGCTGAGGCTGATTTGCAGCCAAGATGATATATTGCATCAAAACAAAAGTCTGAGTGTCCATAATAATGCATGCAAGCTAGGTGAGATGCATCGTTAAACAGGGGATCATATCGATGATGATAATCTGAGTAGTGACCACCAAGTCTACCTCAATCAATCTTGATCTTTGATGGAAATGCCACATCTTTGGCCACTTTTGAGTGATAGCCTAACAAGAGTTGGTGACACAGATGCAGCAGAGTATGGTGGAGCCACCTCCAGTATGTTCTCCCGTGTCCCCTGAAAAAATATGTCTCTTTATTTTTCTAAAAAGGTGAAAAATCTATTCCTAACTGTTAGATGATATGAATATCTGTTAGTCTAGGTTCATTGTAACTAGACTCATGCATGCGTGTATTGTAGATGGGAGGTGATCCTTGATTATAGGATTCTGTAACCATACTTGTGTACATGCCACCGCTGAGGGGCTTTTCCTTGGCTTTACATAACACGCAACCGTGGACCTGAGAAGGTACTACGTTACACCAATTTTCACATGGTATCAGAGCCTCTATCCTAGCGGAAAACTATGGCGCTCGCATCCTCTTCCACTGCCGCCGCCCTAGCCGCGTTTTCTCCCCTCGGCATGTTCCCGATCACGGAGAAGCTGACCAGGAATAATCACCCCATGTGGAAGCTCCAAGTCCTCTCCGGCCTTCGTGGTGCGGAGATGGAAAAGTTCATCGACCCGGTGGAGAAGCCGCCGGAGAAGTTCATTTCCCCCAAGGCCAAGGCGGACGATGAGGAGCCGGCGGCCGATGCGGCACCCATCCTGAACCCTGAGTTCAAGAAGTGGGTGGTCCAAGATCAGCAAGTCCTCTCCTACCTCCTTGGATCCCTCTCTCGCGAGATCGGATCTCAGATCACTGCGGTGACTACCGCGGCGGAGGCATGGACTGCGATCCAGGCGCTTCACGCGTCACAATCAAGAGCCCGAATCATCAGTACAAGGATGGCTCTTGCTACTGCATCCAAGGGCGCGTCCTCCATCAGCGAATTCTTCACGAAAATGAAGGCCCTCGGAGACGAGATGGCGTCCGCCGGTCGTAAGCTCGAAGATGAGGAACTCATCTCCTACATCTTGACCGGGCTAGATCGGGAGTATGATCCAGTGGTGACAGCGGTGGCGGCGAGAGTTGAGCCGATCACCGTGAACGAGCTCTATGCGCAGCTTGTCTCATTTGAGCAGCGCATGGAGGCAAGGAGCGGAGGACAGCAGTCCTCGGTGAACATGGCCTCCAAGGGAGGCCGTGGTGGTGGCAACTACAACAACAACGCTCGCGGTGGCGGGCGTGGAGGCCGCCGTGGTGGCCGCAAAGGAGGTCGCAGCGGTGGGCGATTTGAACCGGGCGTCTACTGCCAAGTCTGTGGCAAGGAGGGACACCCGGCCTACCGCTGTTACAATCGGTATGATTCATCTTATCAAGGCGCCCCACAAAAGACTGCTGCTGCTGCCACTAGTTCATATGGTGTCGACACAAATTGGTACATGGACACTGGAGCTACGGACCATGTCACCGGCGAGTTGGAGAAGTTGACTGTGCATGATAAGTATTACGGTGGTGATCAGGTGCATGCTGCAAACGGGACAGGTATGGAGATTGCTAATGTTGGTCACAGTTTTTTGCATTCACCTAATCTTCATCTCCGAAATATCCTTCATGTCCCACAAGCACACAAGAACCTTTGTTCTGTCAATCGGCTTGCACGAGATAATAATGTTTTTCTTGAATTCCATCCCTACCATTTTTCCATTAAGGACCAGGTGTCGAAGAAAACTATCCACACAGGCAGATGTGAGGGGGGGCTCTATCCCTTGAAGCTTCTGTCCAAGTCGTCTCCAAATAAGCAAACCCTTGCTGCCGTCAAGCCTTCCACTTTGCTATGGCACCACAGGCTGGGCCATGCATCGTCTCGGGTCATCCAGCAGGTCCTAAGTCGTCATCAGCTTCCTGTTTCCCATAGTCAAAATAATACTAGGGTGTGTGATGCATGTCAGTCAGGCAAGAGTCACCAATTGCCTTACCCTAGATCTACTAGTGTGTCGAGTCATCCTATGGATCTCATTTTTTCCGATGTATGGGGCCCTGCGCCCAACTCTATTGGTCGTCACAATTATTATGCAAGTTTCATTGATGATCACAGCAAATTTGTTTGGATATACTTGTTGAAACACAAATCCGAGGTTTTTCAGTGTTTTCAAGATTTTCATAAACTTGTTGAACGTCAATTTGATAGAAAAATTCGTGTCATCCAAACAGATTGGGGAGGGGAATATCAAGCACTCAATTCCTTTTTTAAGCGCATAGGTATAGAACATCATGTTTCCTGTCCTCATGCGCACCAACAAAATGGATCAGCCGAGCGCAAACATCGGCACATTGTTGAGATGGGTCTCACCCTCCTTGCACATTCATCTATGCCTTTAAAATTCTGGGATGAAGCCTTTCTCACTGCAGTCTTTCTTATCAATCGCCTGCCGTCCAAAATCATTGATAACAAAACCCCCTTTGAGAAGCTTTTTGGCCGTCCACCGGAATACACCTTCCTACGTACTTTTGGCTGCGCCGTGTGGCCAAATTTGCGCCCATATAATTCTAAGAAACTTGAATTCAGATCCAAACAATGTGTGTTCCTCGGGTATAGCAATATGCACAAGGGGTTCAAATGTCTCGATCCAAAGGAAGGGCGAGTTTATATATCCCGAGATGTTGTCTTCGATGAAGAGGTTTTTCCTTTTGCCTCTTTACATCCCAATGCAGGTGCACGGCTTCGAGCTGAACTCGATCTCCTCCCAGATATCCTCAAAAACCCATCCTCGAAATTTGAGAATGCAAAAATTGGTGATCAACATTTGTCTTCTCCTGCCTTTACTAACCGGCCGTCAAGCCATGCACCTTGTGTTGATGATGCAGGAACAAAAACGGGTGCAAACGCTGCAGGAATCCATGAACAAGCTGCTGGTGGCGCGCGTTATCGGCTGTGTCACCCGACCGGGGACAGCATGGAGGCCGATGCCGATTCGCCTGGTACAACTGCGATCGTGTCAGGCAGCCCGGCGCGACCTCCTTCGGGATTGGAACCTGGGATCTCGTCACCTCCTCCCCAGGTTGGATCGTCTGCGGCAACGTCTTCGACCACACCGCTTGAATCAGCACCTCCGATGCCGCATCCTGATCCCAACGAGGGGGCGCTGGTTTCAACGGTGATCCTGCCGAGTGGATCATCTTCTGTGGACGAGCTCCCTGCAACCTCGTCGTCAGAGGAAGCTGCTGGTGCTACTCCTGTTGATCCAGCTGCTGCTGCTACTTCTCGTAGGCCAGTCACTCGGCTCCAACGTGGGATAGTGAAGCCCAAGGAATACACGGATGGTACGGTACGCTGGTGCATGAATGCACAGGCCCAGTCCGAGGAGCCGAGCTCATTAGAAGAAGCACTTCAAGATAAAAAATGGGCATCAGCCATGGAAAATGAACATCAAGCACTGCTGAGAAACAAGACATGGCATCTTGTTCCTCGACCCAAGGGGAGAAATGTCATTGGATGCAAATGGGTTTACAAAGTGAAACGCAAGGCTGATGGCACCATAGATAGATACAAAGCTCGGCTGGTTGCTAAGGGTTTTAAACAACGTTATGGTATTGATTATGAAGACACGTTCAGCCCAGTTGTGAAAGCTGCTACTATACGGCTGATCTTGTCTGTTGCAGTGTCAAGAAATTGGTCCCTTCGGCAACTTGATGTCCAGAATGCTTTTCTCCATGGGTATCTAGAAGAAGAAGTATACATGCAACAACCTCCTGGCTATGAAGACATGAGTCACCCAAACTATGTTTGCAAGTTGGACAAAGCTCTCTATGGGCTGAAGCAAGCACCGAGGGCTTGGTATGCCAGATTATGCAAGAGACTCCAAGAATTGGGATTTCTTCCTTCCAAAGCTGACACCTCTTTGTTCTATTATAGCCGGGGTGAGTACACCATTTATATACTGGTATATGTCGACGATATTATTGTTGCTAGCTCCTCTCCCAAGGCTACCGCAGCATTGCTCAAGGATCTGCAGAAGGATTTTGCGTTGAAGGATCTAGGTGATTTGCATTATTTCCTTGGGATAGAAGTGAGGAGGAGCAACGATGGTCTTGTGCTTTCACAGGGAAGATATGCAGCGGATGTTTTATCCAGAACTGGAATGGACAAGGCCAAAAGTGTTGATACACCTCTTGCTGTGTCCGAGAAGTTGAGACTGACGGATGGTTCTGCTCTTGGGCCAGAGGATGCTACACGCTATAGAAGCGTAGTTGGGGCGCTGCAGTACTTAACACTAACGAGGCCGGACATATCCTTTTCCGTCAACAAGGTGTGCCAGTACTTGCATGCTCCAACTACAACTCACTGGAGCGCGGTCAAGAGGATCCTGAGGTATGTTAGTGGGACAAAGAACTATGGGCTTAAGATCAGGAGATCACAGTCCATGATGATAAGTGCTTTTTCTGATGCTGATTGGGCGGGTTGCCTAGATGATAGGCGGTCCACAGGAGGATTCGCTGTGTTTCTTGGTGATAACCTTGTGTCTTGGACCGCCAGGAAACAAGCCACAGTATCAAGGTCTAGTACGGAAGCTGAATACAAAGCTTTGGCAAATGCCACAGCAGAGATGATGTGGGTTCAGAAACTTCTAACTGAACTCAAGGTAACACATCCACGGGCTGCTAGATTGTGGTGTGATAACCTGGGGGCAAAATACCTGTCGGCCAATCCTGTGTTCCATGCTAGAACAAAACATATAGAGATAGATTTCCATTTCGTCAGAGAACGAGTGGCACAGAAGCTTTTGGACATCCGGTTCATCAACTCCGGTGATCAGTTGGCAGATGGGTTCACTAAGGCTATCACCGCTGCAAAGCTTCGACAGTTTAGGACCAATCTCAACCTTGTAAGTGGCTGAGATTGAGGAGGAGTGTTAGATGATATGAATATCTGTTAGTCTAGGTTCATTGTAACTAGACTCATGCATGCGTGTATTGTAGATGGGAGGTGATCCTTGATTATAGGATTCTGTAACCATACTTGTGTACATGCCACCGCTGAGGGGCTTTTCCTTGGCTTTACATAACACGCAACCGTGGACCTGAGAAGGTACTACGTTACACCAATTTTCACACTAACACCCCAATATTTACTACTATATTAACACGAGTAAAACTAGCATATAAATCTTGCTGGCTCCAAATATAGCACTTTTGAATCAGCATTTTTTTTTCAGAAGTTACATAGTGATTACTTGATATTGGTTTGCTTAGTTTTCGCACTGCTCACAAGTATTTTTTTTAATAATCTACGGTTTAACAAGAAAGACATGGCCATCGCCATGTCCGTAGAACCATCATCAAAGCGATCACCACCTGTGTGTAGGAGGAGCGAACGCCACATGGAGCATGGCGCGCGAGAGCGAGCGAGCTGCCTGCCGGCCGGCCGGACTGGATCCCGCGGCGGCACGCATGTGGGGTGTCTGCGCGCCGCGGAGGTGGTTTTCAGGGGCCCTGTTGGCTTGCACCGGCAGAGATCCCCTCTGCCCTGCCTGCCCCCGGCAGCGACAAATAGAAGACAAGCCGCGAGCCCCCACCCACCATCTCTCCCGGCCCCCGCGCACGCAGATGGCAGATGCAGGAGCTAGCTGCCTGCAGTACCCCCAGGCCGCAGCCGCAGCAGCAGCAGCAGCAGGAAGAGGATCACCACGGCCGGCCGCATGCGGCAGCAACAATTCACATTTGTTGCCGCCATCGATCCAGCGAACGAATCGATCGATGGATCTCCATCCTAGCTTGGCTAGCTTCATCTTCATCAGTCCAGTGACTGCAAGCTAAGGTTGCTTGGACGAGTAACCACACTTCAATTCTTTATCAAATCTTGTCAAAGGCAATTTCCTCGTCAAAGAAATGAGTGGATGAGTTAATGACTATGTGATGATGCATGCATGGGCATGCCGGTGCATGGGCGTATGGGGCTGTGGCGCTAGGTTGCGCGTGTGCAGGCATACATGCATGCAGTGGCTGCTGCTGCACGGACGTACGTGGCGCGCTCGACTTCTCCGCCGGTGCAGACGCTAGACCTGCACATGTTGCAGCCACGTCGGCGCCGGCCGGCGTCTTCTCATCTCGAGAGAACTAGCGAATTAATGATCGATCTTGGTCTTTCTCATATCCCTATCTAGCTACGCTGCTGATCGATAGCCAGTTCAATTCCTTCAATTAATGAGATTGATGCGGTGACACGTTACTGCAAAACTGCAATTTACAACAGCGACTGGTACATGCATGTATCCGTGACGACTGACGGCTAGGGCTCTACTATATTTTTTTAATAAACAGTTGGATATCAAAATATATTAATAAAAAATTTAGGAAGGATAGGTCGGAAAACAAGAAAGGTCTGCCTTTTGTTTTTGTTGAAGGATATACGGGGACTGCTCTCTACGTTCCGAGCGTTCTTTTCCTTCCAAATTTAGTAAGTTACTAAGATAACGAACAAGAAAGGAAGTGGTTTTTGATGGCTGTTCAGACCTGGAGACAAGAGATATCAACTAGAGATTAACAGAGGTGATGATCTTTGCGTGACTCACCATACAAAATAGACTTTGGACCTCTGATCGCCTCATCCTTCGTGGTTAGCCCCACCAACGAAGGTGTGTTCTTTGTAGGCAAGAGCCTAAACCCGTGATTCATCTCTTCAGCATCTGTAATTTCTCCGAGAGAATTTGGGATGGTGTTGCATATGGAATAAGTTCCCTCCAGGCACACACCAGCTAGAGCTCTACCATCGCCAGCCACGAATTGTCCAACAGCTGTTTCGTGAATCTTTATAGCAATACTACTACTGTCATTTTCCAGAATTCGAACCAAATTCATGGCCTATACTAGGGTACTAGGGAATATTTAAAGTTCGTATGGTTGGACCTAACCCAAGGTTGGAGTTGAGATCCAGTTAGCTGCAACTGGAGCTAGAGTTGTTCGACCGAATGGAGACAGCTAGCTAATTAAACTACCCTACTGGCTTGTCGCTAGAATAGTAGACTTTGATCGAATCTGGACTTTTTACAGCTTTGCTGCTGCTGCTCCTACGTACTAGTCAAGATTCAAGAGTCAAGATCGATTACCACATCGTCGTAAATGTAACTTTAAAGAGCTGAATGAACTATTGCATGCCAATTCAACTAGCAAGCTTAGGTGTGCAGATTACAGTATTATGAAAGCAAGATTGAATTGGACAAGCAAGTGAACCAATAAAACCGCTGAACCGGTCGCTTTTTTTATTGAATCAGCATCGGCTTAAACAAATCGACAGTTTCGATGTTAACATATAAAATATATATCCCTCATTTTGTATTTTTTTAATGTAAATTTAAGGATAAGATGGCCATATATAGTGGACTATAGTGGACTTGAGATTAAGTCTATTTTATCCTTTTATACATTTTTAATAAATCAGACTATCGGTTCGACCACCGATCTCTCTGTTCAAAAATTCATATAACATGAACAAGTGTATGATCATCTCAGCAAATCCAAAACTGCACAGGCGTGCATTAATTGGCCGTACAGGACACTGATCCAGCTGAACGTTAACTGAAACCACTTAGCCGCAAAAACAACAGAAGCAGTCCAGGGTTTTTAAAACCACTACACTGTCCCTGAGCAACCACTAACAACTGTTGCAAAGTTATATCTAATCATATCCTTCTTCCATAACAATGTGCTAGCTAGCTTAGGCAACACAACGATGGGGCACACAATGCTTCCTGCAGACACTAGCTCACCAGGAGATCGTACGTCCCTGGACACAAAAACTAAGACGACTCTCACGTGTACTGCTCATCTGCAGGGAATACTCATATTAATTAATTAACTAGCTAAAACGCAGATCACGATTCTGTCAGTAATGGCCAACGGGTTGTTATCACTAATCTGAGGATCTTATTTCTTATTAATGCAGCTTACACTTGGCAAGTAAGTATATATGGTGTGTGGTGGGACATGACCAGTGCAGAGAAGATAGAGCTAGCTGTCCATGCTGGTTAATGGAGCGGAGCAGCTGTCACCTCCCCAATCGTCCTTCGTAGCCCCCAGCAAAACTTCAGAAGCCACCTCTCATTTCAGCAGATGAACAAATAGAACCTTGTGCATGCTGTTCCTTACAAGGCTAGCTCAATGCAAGTGTGTAGCTATCAACTACGGAACATGATCAGTTGATAAATACCCTATTGATACTTGGGAGCTGAGAATGGTATGATCTAGGAAAATTTTGAAACGTGCCATTACAATTTTCTGTAATTTGAAAAATGCCACTGTCAGTGACTGTGGTAGGTCCTATATATCAGTGACACACCGATGGCATATTTCAAAACTGTAAAAATTATAATGACATAAAAAAATTTGGCCCGATGATCTAACACTACAAATTAAAGGTGAGGCTGCTGCTGTATAATGGGTAAATCCTGAACATAGCCCATTTGAAGTCATGAAGTGATTCCATCTTACAAGATGTAGTACGGCTCGTTTGGTACAATTTTAGATCGAAGATATTTTAGAGCCAATTTAACCTAGCTCTAAGAAATCGTGGATCTAAAGCCACGGATGAATTGAGAGTATTTCATTAAGTAATTTAATTTTTATTTTGGACTAAAAAAGTTTAAATTATTTTATTATACTGTATAAACCCTAAATCTAACATGAGTCTTGTAATTGGAGCTGTATCAATCGGCCAAGTGTTTATTTCTATATTCCCATCAGTTAAGCTGAAGCAATTCCAGTGATTTTTCACATGATATGTGCTCTTTTCTGGAGAATGAAAATTGAAGGAAGAACCTGATTGAAAATTTGTGGATTAGTGGAGGGTTAATTGAGGCCGAGTAGGCAATGCAAATGCCAGCTGAAACACAGGGACCCACACTACTTTATCCAGCCCTACCTCACATGATCACACCTAAAGGGCCAAATCCAATCTCATAGCAAAAGTACGATTACACAATTGAAAGGTTCCTCCCCTCTATCCACCCATCGTTCTCTCTATATATGGATTAGGAAAAAATTCCTGAAGCGCAAAAGAGGAGGGAAGGAAGGAAAGGGACACGCAAACTTCAGGCACAAGAACCCTCCCCTTAAGCGACCCTAGCTAAGCTACCCCAGCTTGTTGCTGCTTATCTTCAAAGAGTCACACATACCAAGCTCGATCTGGTCCCAGAACTGAGATTGACTTCTCCTCGCTAAGCGTCTCGGATATTGGTATCTGAACTTTGTTGCTAATGGCGCGATGCGGCGGCGACGTTTCGCGCCACCGGAAGGCCGACCTGGAGACCGTCGAGAACCTCTGCCAGGGGCTGCTCGACGACGTGATGCTCGACGACGACAAGTGCCGCGCCATGTTCGGCTACCTCCAGGAGTGGCCGGACCTGGCCAGCATGTGCCACAGCGCGAGCTTAGGCGACCCGCCGCTGGCGCCGGAGGCCAGCAACGGCAGCGGCAGCAGCGGCGGCGGTGGCAGCTTCAGGAAGAGGAGACCGGACTCTTGCCTAGAAGCAAAGGTGAGAGATTTGTGCATTGGCTGTGTCACAGGGTTGGCTGCTGCGAGCCGGCAACTTCGGCTAGCTGAGTATTTGACTGACGTGTGCGTGTGTGGCAAAAACTTCTGTCAGGGTGAGAGCAACAGCGTCTGCAAGAGGCCGAGAGGGAAGCAGCAGCCGTGTGATCCCGATCAGATGGTGGCGGTGGTAGGGAAAGGGAAGAGGGCAGGCGCCAAGAAGAAGGCGGAGCTGGCATTGCCCAAGGATTCTCCGGCGACCTCGGAGTCGACGGTGACCGCCGGCCAGAAGACCGACTACATCCACGTCAGAGCCCGCCGTGGCCAGGCCACGGACAGCCACAGCCTCGCCGAACGGGTAACTACAACCTCCGACGCCTCGGTCGCCATTGATGATTGCTCCAGTCTTGGTTGCTCAAGCTAAACGACATGGCGAAACTGTTGCGCAGGTGAGGAGGGAGAGGATCAGCGAGAGGATGAGGTACCTGCAGGAGCTGGTGCCCGGGTGCAACAAGGTCACCGGCAAGGCCGGCATGCTCGACGAGATCATCAACTACGTGCAGTCCCTGCAGAAGCAAGTCGAGGTAGTAAAATTTATCCATCTCCTCCATGCAGCTCTGCTTCTGCAACTCTGCTTCTCTCTCTCTCTCTCTCTCTCTCTCTCTCTCTCTCTCTCTCTCTCTCTCTCCTCTCTCTCTCTCTCTCTCTCTCTCTCTCTCTCTCTCTCTCTCTCGGTGAGTCGGTGTTCATGGAAGGGCTTGCCGTTGCTGCTGTTCTTGCAGTTCTTGTCCATGAAGATCGCGGCCTCAAACCCAGTGGTGAACTTCAACATCGTGGAGGACCTCTTCAGCCGGCAGCTCAGCCAGGCGGCGTGCAACCCTGCGGCTCTGGCCGCCATGGCGCCGCCGATTGGGCAGGCAGAGCCGTCCTGCCTCCAGATGGCCCCCCTGCAGCAGATGCAAACGCCTGCAGGATGCCCTGGATTTGGGCTGGAGATGATCGTCAACAACAACCTGTTCTCGCTGGCACACGGCGGGTCGATGTCTGCTGCCCCGGCGGTGTCGGCGCCGGCCGGCGCATCGGTGGAGTCATGCCTCAACAACGTAGGTGCCTTGAAACCAGTCGTCTCTGGCATGGTGTGTGGTTTTCCAGCAACTGCATTTCTGAACTTAAGGGGTGTTTCTGTATGTTGCTGTAGGTGCAGGGAGCTGCTGGTTGGGACATTGGCTCTCAGAGTTTGTTCAGTGGGTTTGATGCACCGTTTCAGTCCGTACAAAGTGAGTAGCTGCTTCTATGCTCCAAGCTTGCAGGTTACTTTGTGCTGACCCTAATGTGAAAAAACACAGATACTAATTAGTCCAGGGAAATATATCTATATCTATCTATCTATATATATATATATATATATATATATATATATAAAACCTTCCCTGATCAACTTAACAGTTTTTAGTACAGAGTAATTTCCATGACAAAATTAATAAACTGCACCCACCCTCAGAGAATGAACCAGCATAGGGATATGAGAGCATAGATGCTTGTCTTAACCAAGTTGTTGTACCTGTGATTTAATCCGGCTTCTGCTTTCCCCTGCAGGTGATTGTTTACTAGACAACCTCAAAATGGAAATGTAAGGAGGAATGAATGATAAGTCCCCATTCCTGGAGTTTTAACCATGTCAATGTTTGTGGCTGAAGATTCTTTATTCATAGAAACTGTACTAATGCAGTATGCTGTCAGCAATGGCAATACAAGTACATTTGCGTGTTTATATTTGTCTTGCTACTCCACCACTTTCTAAACAATCCGTCATTCTTCATTCTTCACGACCAAACAATACCCGAATTCAGATTACAGACATATGACTTCAAGCATATTCCCCCACAATCTACTAACAATATACAACACTATTTTATAAAATTACAATAATCGAAAGCACAACGCCATACCAATGCACCATCGTTTGCTACTCTGCTATTTATCTTCCCCCTTTAAAGCACAGACTGTTCACCAGCTTCTGCAAAGACACAGTTGAACCTTACTTGTACTGAAAGTAAAAGATAATTCATCTGCAAAAATATACTCTGATAATGACTTCTGATTTCTGAGCAAGTGCAAAGAAGGCATCTAGCTAGGAGTAATTATGTTGGTTTCACTTATTTGGAGATAATAATCTCTTGAATCAAACGTGTTGACATTAGAAGACCAGGACACAGTTAAATTTACTCTCAGACCAAAAATCAGTTTCTTGTCAATAAATATCAGATTGATATCTTACCCTGATTTCATAAACACATATAATGTTCAGAGAAAAAACAGTTCTTCACCACGCACAACTTTGCTGTAAGGACTCAGGACTCAGAAAGATCATAAATGACACTTTACAACCCAAACTTGTCAAGAAAATATATAAATATTCCTTGATATCCAAACATAATTAGATGCTTCTTGAACTTATCTGCATCTATAACCCTTTTATTTGCTGAAATGTTTGTGAAAAGTTAACAACTTGAACTAACCTTTGCCTGGGACAATGATAACTGGTGCTGCTTTACAGTTGTGGAGGCAATACTCACTGATACTTCCCTGCAACACACTACAGTAGAAAGGCAAAGTTAGAGATGGGCTTGAAAATGCCATTCTCAACTCATGTGCAAGAATGAAATATGACTATGCATAAACAACAAATATAATATTTAACACAATTTGCATTAGCATCAAGTAATGGCTAAGTTTCAGATCTAGTCGCTATCATATCTTCTGTAAAGGGGCACTCTATTACTCTAGCTGATGTCCTATTAATGCATTAGTTGAAGCATAAACCTCACTACAATTCCTAGCAAGGCTATATGTTGTTTCTTGTTTCACTCGCAATCATGACAGCCTTCTTCAATCATTGAATTAGAACATGGGCTTAGCACTTCATAGCAAATGTGAAAAGCAGATCTGTACATATATGAACACTAGAGTTCCTTTACATCAAAAGGTAGAAGGATGCAAAATTCAGTTACCTATTTGTGCAAGATCTACTCCTTAAAATGATGCATATAATTCTGATTTTTTTCAAACAAAGACCACACTGTACATGCAATACCAATCCACAATACCATTAGTGGTGTTTGTTACAAGAATACTCACTAGATTGTTCTGAGTAAGGTCAATCAATCATTCTACTTCCAAGGTGCAGATATCTCTTCCATTAGTCTCAGTGGTTATTCTAATAAAAGCACTGTATCAAATTGGAAAGATATGGCTATAGTACTCTGAAGTCCTTTGTGAGAAGTGCTTTTAGCCGGTGGATAAGTGAGCAGAGTTTAGTGTTTACAACTCAAGATGTTAGTGAACAGGTTTTAGTGTTCACGATATAATCATGCTAATATTTCAATCTGGGAATGTAAATAGAACAAGAACATGAAAAAGGAGGGCTTTGGAATGACATCTTCATGGATTTCCCGTGATATGCAAAATCTCATCTTGATGGCATACCGGTAGATTTGTGAGTACTGTTTACCCAAAAAAATGTTACTTACGAAGTTGGCCAAGACTATGAACTTGTATCAGGTCTACAATATCAGGTCATGAGGTTATCTAAATTTGACACGGTTGGAACTGGGCTGCAGTTCAAGAGTCTGATACCTCTGAATAAGACCTCTACCACGCGTGCCAAGAATGACTGCTGCTGGCTTTAGCCGCTCTGCTTCTCTGCAAATAACCTTTCCAGCATCCCCTTCAACAATCCTTGCCTTGGTATGGACCTGGTAAAATCCCCATTAAAATGTATGTATTTCAGAAAAACACAGACAAGTAAGAGGTTCATAGTTTTCATTAAAAGGTTCCCACAGCATTGTGTGTATAGCTTACAAAGCAACAATTAAGGCATGCAAATGAACCCTTTACGTAAAGATCAACATTGAGTGCTTCTTTGAACTAGAGGAACAGAACATACCAGTGACGTCTTAAATGCCTCAATGGCTAAATTCTCCATAAGTTCCTGACTTTTCTCATACACTAGATCATTTTGCACACCTATGCAAGTTAAACATTACACAATCAGCCTGATTTTCAGTCATCCGCAAAATTTGAAGAGGAAACATGTTTCAACAAGTGGATACTTAAAATTCTTTCATAATGTATATACTATATAGCGTGACAGACAAAGACCAATTGTCTCTGTTTACTTATAAAATTCAGAAGCATGAGTTATCTTAAACAATTTTTTTACCAAATGTTCCTAGAGTGTAGAATTTGTCCTGTTATATTTTTTTGAAAAAGACATCAGGAGAACTGCTGGTATATTAGATTAAAGATCGAGAGTGTATATAAAGTACATGATGAAGGAGAATAACAAAGAAAGAAGAAAACATAAGGTTAGAGAAAAGGGGCTAAATAGGACGCGCCTCGGCTTCAGCCCAAGCTTGAGCTTCTTCTTTAATTTTCTAGAAGATCTCTGTAGGACTAGATTGAAGGCCTCGGAAGATCCTAGCGTTTCTCTCCTTCCAGATTTCTCAGGTCACTAGGATGACCAGTGAGAACACGACTTTCTTTGGTTGCCCTAACCTGGAGACGGTATTGATCCACCATTGAGTGATGGAACCATCAACCATTTGATGTTATTTGATCTAAAGCGCCGATCGCTGAGTTGAGGCCAGACCATTTCGTAACGTCACGCCAAATCCTCTTGGAAAATCTGCAGCTTCCGAAAAGGTGGTGAGTTGTTTCTAGCTCTTGGTTACAATTGACACACGTCGACTTGTGGGGCCAACCGCGATGTGCCAGGCGGTCTGAAGTCTAGAGTCTATTTTTAATGATAAGCCAGACAAATAGCCAAGGTATCGCTCTGGCAGGAATGGCACTCATCTTCAAAGCCTTGGATAGGCAAAGAGATACCTTGCAATGACATTGACAGACAACTCTTTGCTGCCCTGACTTCAGTTAAGATTGGGAACATACAAATGGCGAAATTCTGGCTTTCTCCTTGGCTTGATGGGCAACATCCAATGGATCGCAAGCTCATGCCTAACACTTCTTTACAAGTGGAGAAGGGCTGGGGCGATCTTGGAGCGATCTTGGAGGAGAAGTGGCCGTGGGACCTCGCCGGTGCAGGGCTCCGGCCCTGGACAGCCAGATAAGCTCCACCTTGTCCCCTCTTGGGTTGGCTACAATGCTTGGACCAGGTATCACTCTTCCGGAACTCATTAGGGATGCAGACCTTGCTGAGTTGGTAGCAAATTGGGATTTCTCGCCGGGGTTAGCTTTTCAACGATGCATTTTATCAAAGTTTGGCTCGACGGTTCACCACCCATCTTCGTCCACGAAAGGATCTTTCTTCTTGCTGGCCATCTTCCGTCGTTATACATTTCACCTCTCCATTGATTCAGTGGGTCTTGCTTTGCATGCTTGTATTGGTGGGTTGCCAGCGGGTTTTCATGTCTTTCCAGTCAAAAATGGCCAGTTTAGGATTTCAGTAGCGTCAAAGGAAGTTGGATTTCTCATTACCCAGCAAAAACGCTTTTTATCAGATTGCTTCGACATCTCTTTCCATCTTTGGAGAGACGGCGGCGCTAACTGGATGCTTGAAAAATTTCGTTGGGAGAAAGAAGAAGATAACAACTGGTCGTTTCCGCACAGGCGCAAACGAACACCTCAACAGAATCCTAGGCCTTTGCCAAAACCTTACACCAATTTGCCTAGAAGGGTGTCTTTCGCTGCATCACCATGGATTCAAGAATTTCTTCACTCGGATCCTCCCTGTAGGCTGCAACCAACGAAACCGCCAGAAGCACAGGCTTCAAATTCAAAACCTAGTTCCAACGGCTCTTCACGTCGGTTTGGATCAAAAACAAGGGCTACTTCTCTCTTAGTTGGACAATTACTTGTCCCCATTCCAAGCGTTGAAGAAAATCAATTGCAACTGATGCATCATGACCTACGTATAGCTAGACTTAACCCTACACGTCCTCTCAACTGGAGTCCAAATGATCTAGGACGCTCAAGAGGAAGCGGAGTACTAATGCAGAAGGAAGATAATAGGCAGAGTAGGCTATCCCTTCGAACAGTATCAACAAATAAAGTTTTTAGCAGGCTGCGCAATGCTTTGTCTAATCCTACTGCTAGAAGGGCAATGAATTCCCAACGGCAAGCTTTGGCCAATGCAACTAATTCGAGCAGCTTGGTTTCTTGCGCAATACACAGGCATATTCATAACCCGATTAATGGGAAGCTACCTGCCTGTGCTTCACTTCGCTGGATTCCCAAACCTACTCACTCAAAGAGCCCAGGCCAGCCAGCTGCTTCTTGTTGTCTTCAACTTCCTCCACCACCACTTCAGTTTGATCACTCTGCTAGTCAAGAAAGAATGGCAAACTTCCCCATGGATCCGCTGATTTACGTTCCTCGGGGAGGAATCATCATCGACGGAGGTGGACCGCATCGGAAGAGAAGATCGCTTGTTTCGCTATGCGGACAGCATGTCAAAAAGAACGAGGATCTAGCAATAGCCAGCTGCGACGATCACTTCACAGCTATGGAGAGGCACAAGTTCCTTCTGCTCATGCATCATCACCTCACTCAGGTACTCAGGCTTCAAGTCCTCAGATATGGAGTTTACCCGTTCGGCATAGGCTTCTTTAAGTTTGGGACCATTTTTCAGCGTGATAGTGTAGTTAACTTTGGTCCTCGCTGGATTGGTGACCGTCTGGTCACATTCACCAAGCATGATGAAGGACAAAACTTCAGAAACTCACCAGCAAATCGCATTGTGTGGATCATGTTCTTAGCTTTCCCCCTAGACTTTAAGGAATTTGGGTTTCTGGAGCAGATTGTTTCTTCATTTGGTAAATTACTTGTCTGGCAATCTGAAGACACAAGTGTCTGCCGCGTTATTCTGAAGGTGTTAGTTAGTAGCACGCTAGACATTCCGCGCAGCATCACAGTCAGATCCTGTCACTCGATGGAAGGGGATGGTAGGTCTTGGACTTTTCCAGTGTACATCTTGAGCAATGAGATGGCAGATGGCCTTCCAGGTGATGAGGATGACCTTCCACCGAACGGCGCAAACCCACATCCATTTGATGGCCAGGTCTACCCAGGAGAGCCTGCATGGGTGCAGCAATGGGTCGACGATCAGATGCTTCAGGTTCCTTTCAACAATGCACCTGTGGTTGATCAAGAGTTAGAAGTTGAGCCTCTCATTGCTGAGCCGATGGTTGATGAAGTGCACTGGGACCAATGGCCAAACCAACCGATTGTTGAACCACCAGCTCCTCAGCCACAGGAAGAAATCAGCTTGGAAGTTTCAGACCTCTCAATTGGGATCAACAGTGGATCAACAACTCTATCAACCAATAGCTCCTCACTTCTTGCACTCGTAAACTCAGTGCAGAACGCAATCCAGGAGTCAGTTCCACCACAGATCGCTAGCCAAGGATCTTCACGTCCCCCAATTCGTTTCTTCTACAGCAGGCGCAACCGCAAAGCACAGGACGACAACCTTCTGGCACAAAAGACCTCAGTCACAGCAACTGTAAGTTTCTCAGTTACTGGACTACGCAGGAGCACTAGGCTTAGAGAAAAACAACAAGGCTTTAAGCCTTCATATGTTGCTCGGCGTTTTGCTGATTACCACATGCAGGGCTCCTCATCCAAGGGCGGAAAAGGGAAAGGGAAAGAGATCATGCCAGACCAGCCAACGCTCCAAGACTTTCTGAATGTGAGCCTAAGCAATGGTAAGCAATATGATGAGCTTACTTATAGCCAGATTAAGCATGCAGCAACAAACTTTTGTGGACTAACTGGCCAACATGTGAATTTAGCTAAGCTGATGACGGCTGTCCAGGATACTTCCCAGACAGCCCATGCTCACGGACAGGCAGAAGGGGATGCAGATGAAGAAACAAACTAAACAGCCTTGGCCTCACGAAGGGAGCTTTAGATGGAAGTTAGGTTATTTTGGTATTGTAATAGCGAATGTACCTATGCCTCAATCTTGGTTGTATTGGACTTGTGTCACAACCTCCCTACTGAACCATGCCACTATGTTATGCCTCCGAACCTTAATCGCAACTCATAAGGAGATAAGAATGGTACTGTACATGCATGTTTTCTGGTGGCTTTACTTACGGCTATGCTGTGAGTATCACTGGCAGCTCCCCCGTTTTTCAGAATGGGAAGAAATCATAGGTGGTTAGTTCTTAACTGGAACATTAGAGGATTGAATGGAGGAAACAAAAAACTTGCGATCAAGCATATGCTCCTAGATAGGCGCATAACAATTTTCTGTCTGCAAGAAACAAAACTATCTTTTATAGATCACTCGGTGCTAAGATCCTTTGCCCCAAAAAGGTTCAACCAGTTTGCTTATTACCCATCAAACGGAGCATCTGCAGGTGTGATAATTGGATGGGTGGGATCTAGACTAACAGGTCAATTGATTTCCTCAAGCAAGTTTCAAGTCACAATTCTCTTTAAATCTCTGGCTGAGGGACACTGTTGGGCTCTAACAACTGTTTATGGGCCATGTCGTCCGCAAGAAAAAGTGGAATTTATAAACAGTCTTAGTCAAATTGATATTACTGATCACAAGAATTGGCTATTCGTGGGGGATTTCAACCTTACTAGGTTTCCGGAGAATAGAAACAAGCCAAACCATCATCAATGGCAATCAAACCTTTTCAATGACTGGATAACAAATAAAAGCCTGGTGGAAATCGCTTTAACAGGGAAAAAATATACATGGAGCAATATGCAGATAAACCCTACATTGGCACAACTAGACTGGTGTTTCACTTCAGCAGAATGGGCAGTTGAATTCCCTACTACGAAATTCACAGGGCTAGACAGATTCATTTCAGATCATATTCCATGCATCATTGAGATCAACACAACAACAATAAGTAGATCATCAATATTCCGTTTTGAAAATTACTGGCTACAGATGCTCGGTTTCAGAGAGGTAGTAGAAAGGACTTGGAACACAACATATCACATGACTAACCAGGCAGCTGTTTTGGCTCAAAAGGTCAAAAAATTAGCAATGGAGCTACAACATTGGAAAACCAGGATAGGAAGAATTGAATCATTTCTCAACGCGTGTCACATCATCATCTCTGCTATC
Organism: Zizania palustris; assembly: GCA_019279435.1. Classification (NCBI taxonomy): domain Eukaryota; kingdom Viridiplantae; phylum Streptophyta; class Magnoliopsida; order Poales; family Poaceae; genus Zizania; species Zizania palustris. Next base: position 38,487,372 of record JAAALK010000283.1, on the reverse strand, counting down.
GATACCTTTGAAGAGTATAGAGCCTTAAATACTTTGGAATGTAACTTCAGATCAATTTTGAAAGACCAGATCAAAAACTTGCTGGCAATTAAACATGCCTACTGGAAGCAGAGATACACTGAAAGATGGATTAAGTTAGGGGATGAGAACACAAAGTTTTTCCACATGGAAGCGACGCAGCAGATGAGGCATAACACAATAACTAGCCTACTCTCAGTAAATGGACAATTAGCCTACAGTCATGCAGACAAATCAAAAATACTTCTAGATAGCTTCACACAAAGATTGGGGCAATCTAAAACTACGGCTAAAGATTTCCAGAGTCCGATTATCTTCAATACATTCCCCAGAGAATCAGAAATTGAAGCCCACTTCACACATGAAGAAATAGATAATGCGTTAAGTCAAATGCCGCTGCAAAAGGCACCAGGCCCAGATGGCTTCAACAATCTTTTCTACAAAACGTTCTGGAATTCAATCAAAGGTGATTTTTATGCTTTATGTGATAATTTTTTTGAAGGAACCCTAGATATCGCTCCTCTGAATAACTCGTTCATCACACTAATACCGAAAAAAGCAGCACCAATGACCACCAACGACTACAGACCAATATCATTGGTTAACTTTGCCATAAAGCTAATATCTAAAATTCTAGCAAACAGAGTTCAGCCTTTCTTACACAGATTTATTCACGCTAACCAATACGGATTCATAAAAGGACGATCAATACATGACTGTTTAGCTTGGGCTCTAGAATACACTCATCAATGTCACCAAAGCAAGAAACCAGTGGCAATGTTAAAATTAGACTTCGAAAAGGCATTTGACCTAGTGGAACATTCGGCAATAATTTTTATGTTGCAAAAATCAGGATTTCATCATAAATGGATTGGCTGGATTTCATCAATTCTAGGATCTATGAGCTCAGCTATCTTACTAAACGGATCTCAAGGAAAGTCTTTTAGGTGTCTGAGAGGAGTCAGACAGGGAGACCCGTTATCACCTCTGTTATTTGTTATCGCAACAGAGTTATTACAACTAATGATCAACAAAGCATGGTCTCAAGGAATAATCAACACGCCAGAACACCATGCTCATAATGACTATCCAATCTTACAATACGCGGATGACACATTAATCTTCATCAAAGCCTCCCAAAAGGACATTTTCTATCTCAAAGCTCTACTTAACACTTACTCGGCATTCACAGGTTTAAAGATAAATTTCTCTAAATCGAATCTTATCCCGATTAACGTGGACTCGGATCAAGCGGAATTACTGGGCCAAACTTTTGGATGCCCACTAGCAACACTACCCATACCTTATCTTGGGTTACCACTAGGCACAAAGATACCAAGGTTTAATGATCTGGGACATATTCTAAACAGGATTGAAAAGAGGCTGAGTTTCAATGCCCAATGGCTATCAATGGCAGGCAGATTACAAATTGTTAACTCAGTGATCACGGCAACACCTATTTACACAATGGGATTGTTCCAACTACCAGTGGGACTTGTAACCAAAATTGATCAGGCAAGAAGAAGGTGTCTTTGGGGGAAAAACGGACAAAATCAGCAGATACACCCCCTAATCAGCTGGAGTAAAGTATGCAAACCAAAAAACAAAGGGGGTCTAGGGGTGATCAACATTACAGGGCAGAATACCGCGTTGCTACTAAAAAACCTAGATAAATTCTTCAATCAACCAGAAATACCGTGGGTTAATTTAATATGGAGTAAATATTATCAAACAGGTAGACTACCGCAAACAAGCACTACAAGGGGCTCTTCTTGGTGGAAAGGTTTAATTAAACTAATGCCAGCATTTCTAGCAATTGCAAAGCCAACGGCACGGGTAGGCTCAACCATATCAATCTGGTTCGACTTATGGAATAACATACCTCTCAACTTAATGCTACCAAGGTTATTCACATACGCAAAGAAGACTGAGTACTCCATTCAGGCTTTTCGAGCACAAAACGACTTTGCAGAGCTGTTTCACCTACCATTATCAATTGAAGCACATCAAGAATTAGATATACTACAGGGTTGTCTACAACATTTGGACTTAGCACACATGCAAAGGGACTCGTGGAGTTACATATGGGGGAAAGATATTTTCAAACCAAAGAGTTGTTATTTGCATACCTATAATAACTTGGATGCTCATCCAGTATTTGACTGGATTTGGTCAGGTAAATGTCAGAAAAAAATCAAAGTGTTCTTCTGGCTCCTAATTCATGATAGACTCAATACTAAAGACATTCTTAAAAGGAAGAAAGTTCTCCAAGCAGATCAAAGTGACCTCTGCACTCTGTGTGCCGGGAACCAAAGAGAGACGACCACTCATCTTTTCCTAAACTGCCAATTTGCAAAGAACTGCTGGACAAAGTTAGGAATCCAATGGTCCAACAATGGGAGAATGGATGAACGAATTACTTTGCTAAGATTGAGAGACAGCAGGAAATTAGTCATGGAAATTATTATGATAGGATCATGGTCGATTTGGCTACACCGAAATGACTGCATTTTCAGGCATAAAAGACCGATTCTGTTAGACTGGTTTAATTCTTTCAGGACAATAATAACTTCGCAAGCTCAAAGATTTAAAGTTAAAACAAGAGCACAGGTTTATCAGTGGCTACAGCAAATTTAATGGTGCAAGGTTGCATCTCATATCTTCATTTGGCAGTTACACCGGGTCCAGTCTTGTAATCTCGGAATTCTCTCTATTGCTCTGATTCATCTCTTCTTCTATCTTATCTTTTGTAACTTTGTATCTTTGGCCATTTCTGGCCGCGGGGAAACTTTTTTTAATAAATAACCGCAGTAGGAGCCTCTCCTGCTGGTTGTTTGCTCAAAAAAAAACATCCAATGGATCTAGCACCTACCATTTTCTCGGCTGCCATCCAGAAAAATATTCAGTAGCATCAGCTCTCCAAAATAACAAATGGGTCCAGGACTTGGATTCCTCTTAGCTCCTCATCTCGACTCAGGCCTTAGATGAATTTGCTAGCCTTCAGGAAAAAACCTCCTCAGTTCAGCTCCGTGAAGAGGTCGGCGATAGTATCATTTGGACAGCTCACAAATCTAACGTCTTCTCGACTAAAACTGCTTACCACGCTCAATTCTACGGATCAATCAGAACAGACATTCGTCCTATTATAATACCCTACCATTTCCATCATGTGGTCAGAAACTCAGGATATCAACCCACAATCTTCAGACTTACAGTACCCTGGCGCTGATATTCCCTTGGATGCCTTCAGGCATAAGACTATAAGTCTATAACTATATAAGACTATTATTTTTCACTTCTCTAATAAATTAGGTTGTTCAAAGTTCGAATTTCGAAGCCCATTTCTAGGGCCAGCGTAAATTAAGAATTCCTGCAATTCGGGCCTCCATACAGGTTGTTCATCATATCGAACAGGAAACAGTAAGATAACATGCGCGGTGATGCTGCATCGTATCACAATTACCTAGCCTACTGAAAATTACACGTATATAAGGATCACGGGCTGAACTACTGCTGTCACATTCAACATGTATATTTGTATGGTGACTCAAAATCTGGAAAAGCTCACGGAATAAGCCGTCAAGTGTGGCAGATACGTATGATTAAGTAATCCATACACGATGAACGGGTTGTACACACTAAACAAATCAAGTTGTTGATTCGCTCCAGCGATTACAAATCAGTTAATCATCAAGCGAGGATGTATGATTTACTTTTCCGAGAAGCTAATTAAGTAGATATATACGGTATCATATATATGTGTTCCACAAAGCTAGGTTAATTCCGAGGCAATCCGAAGGGATGGGGATGGGGGACTCAACTGGAGACGGCGTGGACGAGGTGGAGCGTGTCGGCCATGCGAGCGAAGTGCACGAGCACCCAGTCGAAGGCGTGCTTGGAGTTGGGCCCGAAGTCGACTGCGACGAGGATGTCCCTGCCGCGGCGGCGCTCGCCCGTCTCCCGCTCGAGCTCCGGCGCCGCGTCCGACACCACCGGGACGAGCCGCGGCAGAAGGACCTCCCTCCAGCTGTACTCCTCCACCTCCTCCTCCACCGTCTCCATCGACCGATCCATCCAAACTCCGGCCACCCCTCGCCGACGAGCACCACAGAGGAAAAAAAAGCTTGCCTACCAAGTATGGAGTACCAACCAATCTACCCGTGCGTTGATCACGACGACGCGTCGGACCGGCCGCGTGCACGAAACCCTATATATATGTTGGCATCTTCCGCGGCCGCATTAACTCCGATGTTTCGTGCACGAAAACGTAGACTTGTCCTGCAACTTTGAACGTTCTAGAAACCAACGTGCTCCAAAAAAGAAGGCGAAATTCCCATTCCCGTCGAAAGAAAATTGGTTGTTTGGCACTTGCTTTGCAAAATTATCATTTTTATCGTGCTCCACAAAAATGTCACTTGCAGCTTCAATTTTTCTATCACTCCTTTCATTTTAATTTTCAAAAAATTGTTTTCTTTTTTCTAACATAAGAATAGATAACTTTGCCCCTAACTTATAATCTCGGGTGAAAGGCTCATGATCTCCGACAACACAGGCGACAAAGGTGGGCGTGGTGCGGAGGGGGCGTGTGGCCCATCCGTTTGAGCCTGCACCCCATGGCAATGATGGCGAGTGGTTGCGACAGCCCTCAATGGCGGCGGGCGACGAAGGGGCACTTTACGTAGAGGGGCATGCTGCAGAGGGAGCGTGCCCGACGGCGGTGAGCGGCGTAGGGTGACGTGCACCCGACGACGGCGAGGGGCGTAGGGCGGCGTGCGCTCGATGGTGGCAAGCGGTGGAGGTCGGCGAAAGAACCTCTGGTTCTAGTAGCAAATTAAAGTTGTCTATTCCTTGTTAGAAAAGAGAAGATGAATTTTATAAAATTTAAAAGGGAAGGAATAACTGAGAAATCGAAGATGTAATATTGAAAGTGACATTTTTACAAAACGGACAATGAAAATTCATGCCGTATAGAAATCTAAGCTGGTAGAAAATTCCTTCCTTTCCTTCTTAGCGGTGACGACGAGTTGACGCCATGAAATTGCAACACGCTTAGCGCTGACGCCTACACGTAAGCTGTGCTGTGCACTTCCGGGTAGGAAGGAGCGGACGGATAGGGTCGCCACGGTCGGAGAAACCGGCAGACGTGAGACGTCGCCGGCTGACGCTGAGCACGACGGCCAGGCCGGCCCGCCCCCGTCGAGCTCGTGGTGCAGTCACCGACCTTTGACTGCAAGGGAGCCGTGCGCCGCCGGTGACATCCAGGTACAAGCTTATGGCAACAAATGATTCATCTGTTTCATATTACGGATGGTTTAACTTTTATAAATCGAACTTATTATATAATTTTAAGAAAATTTGCAAAAATCTATAATACAAAATAAATATAATATCCACATTTTATATTGGATCTAAGTAAACTAATTCGATTATATAACTGCTATATTTTTCTTTAAAATTAATCAAAATTAAACAAGTTGCTGAAAAAACAAATAATTTGATTCTGAAGATGATTAGAGGCTTCTACTAAATTCTTGTAGGAGAAAATCGTTACAGATTCACATGGCGAAACAGTGCAACTGAGTGGGAGGCTGGGAGCATGAGTAGCATGGATCACAGTTCATCACATGAGCTCGAAACAGCATCATAATTGTCAACCTTACTGTGAAGAGAGCATCAACAACGGAGCTGCGGCAAGATGAACATCGTCCATGGTATCCATAGGGCGGTGATATTTCACCGCTAAACATTCCAAGAACAACAATACATAGCACTTGGTTACTGAAGGTCACTCAAAGCTTCATGGGGTTTGCCAAGATACAGATGTCACTCATTGTTCATCTTGATCTGACAAAACTACCGTCTCCCCCAGGCATCTCTTCCTGGCATAGCAAGATCGAGAATTTACAGCATCCAAGGAAATCATATGCTGTCTGAGCCAAATAGAAGACAAGGGTTTGATACCTTCAGTTATTCACACGCCGGTTTGGTGTCAAAGCTGGTCAGGCAGATTGCAAAGGCCTGGAACGCCGAGAGTGGATACCTATAATCCATTGTAAATATATCCTTCCCGATTTTCCCAAACTGGAGAATGACTTTCTCCTGCTCAGCTGCAGGGATACCAAGGGAAGGATCAACAGAGGCAACGAGCTGAAAGTTCTTGACAGACGCGACGGTGACACGGCCTCGGAAGTTGAGGCACCAGCACTGCAGCTGCTCATGCCAGCGAGGAGCTTTGTTCTTAAGAACAAGAGGCACTTCATTTGTACAAACCGGTCCAGACAAATCAGCACTGAGGCTTGTTGATGAAAATTCTATGGCTGGTTCCTTTCCTTTGCTAGTTGATAAGGTAGGAACTTGTTCATCAAGTGAGTGGATGATGCCAGTTGGGGTTGGGGCCTTCCCACCTTCCTGAATACACAATGCTGGTATTGAGTGCATAGTGCATTGCATTCTCCTTGGTCCTCGATTGCGTAGGACAGTGAGCTCATATGAGACCATAGCAACATTGTAATTCCCTAGTGGCAATCGTGGCGATACTTGATTGGAATGTCTTTTGCTTGGTCGGTTGTTTGGCAACACCGCAGCATCACAGGGAGGTTGGCTGTCAAAGATTGTGAACTTTGTGCCAAGGAAGTTTGGTCTGGTTCAAGGGAATAAATTTGAGTGAGCTTTCATATACAATACAACTCAGGTGAGATAGGTATGGTTACAATAACAATGACTTAAAGGTAACATTATAAAATGCTTACTTCAGTTTACCAACATAGGTGCTACTAGATTGAGAGAAGTCATCAGAGACCAGCGAAATCACAAAAGAAGTCCTGGCCGCACGTCTTATCTTGCGTGCTGCAAGCAAAAGCTTGTCATTTTCCCCATGCAGAGCTGCAATCACAAATAGACAATGGTTAGTAATGTACTAATGTAGTTGACATTAATGGATCACATATTGAGTTCAGTATTAGCTCTGTCCAAATATTCATAACAGGAGGTGTGCTATTCTCTACAGCCTACCAAGTTTGTTTTTGACTGCACCCACAGCATGGTAGATACTGTAAGGGACATAAGAAGCAGATATTTATGCATCTTGAGCGAATAGGAATATGCAGAAAGGCATGCATATCATGGATAGTCTGCATATACTGTCTAACCTATTCTGTTACATTTGCTATGCTACAAAGACCCCTTGTTAATGTGAGAAGACAAATATATCAAAATAGTATTTAGAAGCTCTCAGCTAACTAGTTACAGTTGGCTTCGTTCTCAATCTGGACTAGCAACCAATTCAGCTCATGCGGTCTGAAAAAGAAATATCTTTTCTTGTATCACTATGTACTTCTTCATGACAGAATTTTGCATAATTCAATGCTCAAACAGACAGGCAGGATAAACAAAACCTCCACATGGACACGACCATGCATGCACTAGAAAACCGATGCTCTTGTAGGAAATTGTGTGATATATGTCATGGAACGACAGAACCAGACTGCATTCCCCTAACCTGAACCTTATGTCTTCGATGCAATTCATGTGTCTGATAAATATTCCACTAAAAAGAATCAGCAATAGTCATAACTATTTCGTTCTTGCAAATGACAGAAACAACACTTCTTGATGCAGATGAACTGAACTGCTGAGCATTGATGGTACATGGCAGTAGAACAAGACTTGTAAACCATATATGTCAACAAACAGGTTGATTATCTTACACGGGCTGAGCCCCAGGTAGAGCAGATAAGTGGATGTCGCCCTGTCCCTCCTCACAAAGCACTGCACCTGATGCTCACGAGGCCCCGGCTGCATCAAACAACCAAGTTAATCATGGAGAAATCCAAAATGTCACGCCTTGAAAAGCAGGTAGGTCGCCGGAGCGAGGAGAGGAAGTACCTGCTTGAGGGAGATGGGGAAGGTGATCCTGCCGCACTCCTCGAGCGTCTTCACCACCTCCTTGGTGACCTCGCGCCACGACCGGCAGACGGCGGCGCACGCCACCACCTGGCGCCGCGCCGGCCAGGTCGCCTCGCTGGCCTCTACCCTCTGAATCACGTCCAGCAGCAGCTCCGGCGGTAGGTTCGCCCATCGCCCCTGCTGCTGTTGCTGCTGCTGTTGCTGCTGCTCCTGGCCGTGACGCTGCGGCTGCGGCGGCTGCTGCTGCTGGTCCGACCACAAGCCCGGCCAAGAATGCCTCGAGCACCCGCGGCCGTGGCTGGCGCGCACATCGGAGCCGCCGGCTCTCCTCGACATGCTGCCGATGCCGTCCCTCATCTCCCTCAGCTCCCGCACAATGCTCTTCAGGGACATTGCTTCTTATGGCCAGTACTTTGCTATCACCGAAAGAACCCGGTCCCTACTGCTCCATGGCAAGATCCACCATTACTAACGAATCTACTCTAAGAAAATGGCAGGAGACAGCTCATAAAGCAGTCGGCATCACTGCCATATCTAACCCTCAACTTTGAAAAGATTTGAAGCACGGGTCTGCCACGAACAGCTCAAGAGGCCAAAATTTGGGCGGATTTGGGAAGAGGGCGAGCAAAAATCCGGCTTTTCCTCGCACGGCAGCTCGGATCTGGCGGAAGGACGCAATGCAGCAACGGAGCGCCCGAAGAATCGAGACTTTGCAGTCGGGTAGCCCCAAGATCCAAACCTCCCTAGACCCGCGGCTCAAAAGATCAAAAATTCCGGCTCAAAAACGGATCAAGGAGCTTCTTTTTCCCCAAATCTTCACAACTTCCATGGGATCTTCCCCACTCCTTTACCCCAAAACAAGCTCCAGACCAAAGAATCACCCACCCTTCTTCCTTTCAGGCTATAGATTTCTTCACGCCATCCAGGTTCTCTGCAGTGCCTTTATGCTTTCCCTCTCTCACTCCCTCCCTCCCTCCCCCTCCCCCTGCACCTGCAGCTCCTGCGAATTGTGTGTTGTGTGTGGCCTTCTATCAAGCAGAGGATGAAAGGGATTGAAAAAAAAAAAGCAGAGGCGGTTTTTTTGGTTTTTTTCACTCGATGGGGGCAGCTTTTGTTGGGTGTGATTTTTTATCTGAGTTTTCACTTTTCAAGGAGCTTAATTTTCCCGGTGCGTACTTGGGCTACTTGCAGCAGCGAGCAGCGGCTCCCAAAACTCAACAGCTGCATGCCCAAACAAGAATCCTATGCCAGAACACGGAGTAAACAACGCAACTACTACCACTCTAGTACTCTACCAGTGGCTGCTCCGGTCTCGTGTGATCTTGCGTTTGAGCTGCTTTGGTAGTTTGGTGAGATTGCAGGGCAAGTTACCCCTAGCTCCCTACCATAATAAAGCCACTTTACGTTAGAAAGTCGTGTTCCCTGGTGTTACTTTGAAACGGCGTAGTTAAGACGAAATATTACGAATTGAAGCTGAGGTTTGCTACAATTATTAATAGTTTAAATGAATTAGTTTAATTTTTAATATGTGAGCAATAACAATAAAATATATTTATATATTATTTGTATATAGCTTTTTTAAATGCACTTTTTAAAAGTTCAAGATATGTGATCCTGCTTCAAGTCATAAACAAGGCTAAGAGTGTGTTTAGTTTTGTTGTGAGCTGTGAAAAAACTGTTGTGAACTGACTGCTGTGAAAAAACTGATGTGAGTTAGCTGCTGTGAAAAAACTAAAAGTCGTTTGGTTGAAGTCGCTGTGAAAAAACTATTGTGAGCCGACTGTTTTTTATAATTTACATAATTCTTATTGTTATAATATTCTATACATATATATAAATAGGAAACAATCAACATTGATGCAACTAAATAATTAGAAAATATATTAGATAAATAAAAATACATAGTGCATCTCATAAAGTAACCGACAACAATATATTATCTTATAAAATCGTGCAATACAACACAAACCATAATAATGTTAGATCAATCAAGACACCTTATATTCATGCTATTTAATTTGTACTAAAAATAAGAAAAGTAGAGTCCAAGTTGCTTCCAAATTTCTCCTAGAAAAAAGTTGTTTTTTCTTTTTCACAGCATAAGCAGTTTTGGTAAACCCATTTAATTCAGCTTCTGCTTTTTCACAGCAAAATCAAATTTCAAAAGCAAAACTAAACGTACCCTAAAAGTCTGTTTAACATAACTTTAACCCCCAACACTAGTTCTAAAAGGGATGGACTCCCAACACTAGTTCTAAAATGGATGGACGAAATATAAGAGATGAGAGCTTGAATGATGTGAAAAAAATTCTTATGTTTGTCAAGGAGGAAGAAAATGCATGTATTCCTTTGTGATGAAATGATGAGAATTGAGACAGATTTCAAAGTGGCCACGTGTGTTTTTGGCATTTACCTTCTACTGGAGAAGAGCACTGCTCTTCAATCAAAAGAACATGCTATGCTTTGCATCTTGGTGTGGATAAGTTTCAGAAAGAAGGAGCAGGAGCATATGGTGAGAGATAATTAAAGTCTTGCATATCCACAAAAGTGCACTTCAATTCCCAACATGACATGCTTCAGTAAATTGCCTTGTTAGCTTCTGGAATATATCCTGAACAATCCACATCATGGCTAATCTGTGAGCCCATGCTCACGTTATGGTGGATCGTCTGAACTTATGAGTTTAGATATAGCTATGTTCAGTGAATTTGCCCCTTCTAATGGTTGGAGGAAGATTAATTGATGAATTCATTCTGTCCAAAAAAAATGTGTGTTTCTCCTACATACATTCCTCCCAAATATTAAACTGAACCCAATCACTCTAGCTGCTGGTCACCACTTCATATATAGATTGAGCATGGTGCAGACATGCCCATGCCATGTGATCAAACCTCCTCAGATTTATGGCAAATAAACAATAGGGATGACCAATCAATAACTAGACAAGAGTGGGGGGTTGTTCTGATTAATCTCAGCACATAATCAGATGAGCAGTTGTATTGATCCTAGGCATAATGGCACATTGGCATGATTATATTGCATCGATTGCAATCCATTCAAGGCATTCACATCATCTCTCTCAGTGGTTCATACGGGCGTACGTGGAGACCACACCTACACAATTTCCTTGCAGGCCGGCCTCCATCCGGACGCCGGGGGGGTCCAACTCTCCATGTTCAGGCATCATCCTTGCGAAATGTTTGGCAGAAAACAATGATCAACTGGGACAGCCGCTGCATGCAATGGCAGTATGAACAAGAAAGGTCGTCAAGAGGACCCCAGGTACCGTCATTTCTTGACGAATTCCATCATGGTCCATGATCTGATCAAATATATTTCGGATTTCGCATATCATGAGGGGCTCTCAATCATGGCCTGCGCAACACGAGTTCCTTCTTCTCTTTTTTTCTTGCCCTTTTTGACCGAGCGGTTGGCACCATGTGAGCATTTTGATCTGGAGCTATAGTTGTTCTGAAATTGGGGGACAACAGTTTCAGTGAACTATTTGGATGAGTCACCAATAACTCAAGGACTGCAGTTTGGTAAGGATCTAAATTTAAAAGGTAAATTTTACTGTATACTAAAAATAGTGTAGATCGTCTATTTATTTTGATCTAATGGTTAGGATTAAATATGGTAGTCTATTATCTTTTATGTTGGTTTTCCTGAGCAGACTTTCTAATTTTCTGCACATACTTATGTAATTTTATATGTTGACTTTTCAATTATCTGTCATTCACTAAGTATTTTGAATTTTAGTTTATTTTTAATCCTAACTAAAATCAATAATCCAAATTAATCTTAAGTATTATCTCGTAAGAGGTAATGTGTGTACTGTAGCATAGCTCATCTAAAATATATGTAGAGTTGTGGAGCTAGAGAAAAGTAGCTCCACTCTTGATGTATATTTTTCACTTTTACTGTGTATTTTCTGAAATAAATACACAGTATATACAATACCAAATAAATACAAGATGCAAAGATGTATAGTTCAGCTCTAGCTCCATCGAACAAAGATGCAAAGATCCAAGAGCTGAAGTATTTTTCAAAGGAGTCCAGTATATACAATACCAAATAAATACAACATATTTTATTTATGTATTTTCTGAAGTAGATACACTAGCTCTATTTAGTTCAGCACCAGCTCTATCAAATAAGAATCCAAAAACTGAAGTACTGTCAAACAAGTGTGGACTAGTCCAAGCTTGTGTACAGAGGGCTCTGAAATGGATTTACACAAGCGCCATTTTTCAAAACATGGGACAGTATATTGTATATAGATGCCACGCGAGTCTGAACTTTGTGTGTCAGAACACAACACATTGGAAACATATGTATCCATCCATTGCTTTCAGTGAAAAAGAAGCAGGCAAGCAGCATACATCAAGGCATCAAATCAGTTACTCAGCTAGACCCGTGGAATGCTTAATTTCAGAGATAAATACATGCTTCTGGCTTATCTCTGTTCAGAAATATTTTCACTTGCTCCAGAGATCAGTAACAGTTTAAAAAAAACACAATGCATATCTGTTCAGAAATATCCTATGTGATGTTTTGGACACTACCATGGTCTCTGAATACGCAGTACTTCAAGAGCTACTCTCTAAATGAATTTGGAAAGGAAATACAAATTTAACTCAAGATAAAAAAGAACTCTTTTTGAGAAAGGCACCATTTGCACATGATACACATATCAGTGGAAAAGGTCAGCAGGATTCGCACACGCTTGATTCCAAAATGCCATATTTTTCTCAATGGGAGGAATATCGATTTTATATTACATATTTTTTCTTCTTTTGCAGGACGCAAACAGGCCAGTAGCCGTATTCTAATCGCACCCTTTTACCGATGCCTTTTTAATTTTGTTTAGCTCGGCCTCAGAAAGGTTGCAATTTGCAACACGAGAAGGGTTCTCCAATCCCCACTAGAGATCGACGTGGCTGCATATATTAACCCCCCCCCCCCCCCCACCCCAAATGGGCAACGCTGTCCTCGTCGTGTTTCCGTTGACACTGTCCGTGTCACTGACAGGTGGGGCTCTGCAATCCTCGGGCCCGTCGGTCTTGGAAATGCGGTCAATTGGCGCGCGCTCAGATGCCCCGCGCACGCTGAAGCAGCGGCTTCGCGTTGCGCGCGTAGTTCCACCTCCTCTTTCCAAGCCCAGTTGCGAAGAAATGCACAATATTCTTGTTAGCGGGCCTTTAAATCGAAAAAATCGGACCGGTCGTTGAACCATAATTGTTGGTTTACTGGTTCATTGGTCTTATCGTCGGTTCACCGGTTCATTGGTTTTACTGTTGGTTCATTGGTCAGTCTGTCAGTTTTTATTTATTAATATGATATGTATGTTGTATTATTTGACTATAAAAATAATATAAAAAATAAAAAATCTGGAAATTTAATCCTCTCAAATAATTTTTTCTGGTTTTTTCAGGTTTTCTCGTTTTTCTCAAACGGTCTTTTACCAAAACCGGACCAGTTAACTGATCAGTTCTGGTTTTTTCCAGTTTAACCACCAGTCCGGTTCGGTTTTTTCCACTATGCTTTAAGGTCACTATCCTCGGTGTAAGACCACCAAGTGTTAGGCACAGATACTAGTTTTTAATATTCCAACTTATAACAGGCGAGTCTTCTTCGTTTCAAAAGACTAATTAACGGGAGGATGACTACTCTCCTTTAGGGCTAGTTTGGAAGCCCACAATCCCGGCCCATTCCCTGAGGATGGGCCGGGATTTTAGTTCAAAATCCCGACCCATCCCCAGGGAATGGGCTGGGATTGGAAGTTCCCAAACAAGCCCTTATAAGAGATCCGTAGCCTCCTTTTACAAGGGGATAGAACTAAAAATTGCTGGTAATTTTCCCGGCCGACTTAACATTTCTGCAGAGGTTCAGATTTTTTTCTTGTCAAGAGTATGCGTTACAGAATCGGAGATTTCGGGACGGAATTAACAAGTTTGTTTGGTAGCAACATGACATCTCATGGTGAGATGCAGCCCGCAAGCAAACCCGGCCCATCCGAAAAGTAGGCCCAGATCACCACGAGAGAGGGAGAGAGATATTTCATAGGGGGTTTCGTCGCAGCGTGGATGGGCCCTACCATCTCTGTTTGCGGGCCTCATCTGTCATCTCCCGCGTCACCTGATCAACCCTGCGGCCGGCGAGTGGCCTCGCCAAGTCGCCAGTCGCCACCACCGTTACCTCTCCTTCCCTCTCGAAAGCTTTTGGCCTCGACACGGCCACGGCTGCCCGGTTGCTTGTCACCCACACAAAATTCACCACGTCCTCTAGCTTGTCCCCACAAATCACGCCGAGCTCCCCCACTCGTCGAGTCGTCGTCTTCTCCAAAAAATCCCTCTGCCACCGTGCCACGGCTGCTGCTACTGCTGTGCTGGCAATGTCGGTCGCGTGCGCGGCAGCCCTTCCGACCGCCTCTGCCTGCCGCCGCGGTTCCCCTCAAGTCGCCGTGGACGGTACGGTGGTTCCGGCCGGCTACTTCTTTTTTACTGCTTCTCTCGCCGTCGTGTATTGGTGTCGATCGATGGGGATTTATGGTTTTTGGCGCGGGGTTCGCTTGATTTCTTGCTTGTAGGAGGCAAGTTCGTGATGATGCGGAGGAGGGACTTCGTCACCAAGGGGGTCACGCTCTCCGTCTGCTGCTCTCTGCTCTCTTCCTCCAACGGCTCTGCTCAAGGTGAGTGCCAATAAGTTAGCAATCAGTTCATGTCCGTGTAAGGTGTAACTGCAAAATACGACCAGTTCTTTTCTCAAAACTGATTGAAATTGGTTTGTTGAAGTTTGCACAAACGCGATTGCAGTTCAGCTCATTCTGATTGGCTTTGTTTGTAGCATTGGAGATGTTGCCGTTCAAAGCTGACGGGTACAACTTCTGGACATGGAGGGATCGCCGGATACATTACGTCGAGCAAGGTGCCGGGAAGCCCGTCGTGCTCATCCACGGATTCGGTGCATCCGCGTTCCATTGGAGGTTAGAATCATGATATCGAGAGTTATTATTCACTTCCCCGAGCAGAATTTGTAATCTTGTAGAATAGTTGCAGATTTCTGACTCTGCAATTACCCCAATTTGTCTGAAAATCTTTAGGTACAACATCCCGGAGCTGGCCAAGAAGTACAAGGTGTACGCCGTCGACCTGCTGGGCTTCGGCTTGAGCGAGAAGGCGCTGGTGGACTACGAAGCCACCGTCTGGATGGAGCAGGTCTCCGACTTCCTCAGGGAGGTCGTCAAGGAGCCCGCCGTGCTCGTCGGCAACAGCCTAGGCGGCTCCACGACGCTGTTGACGGCGACCGAGGTGCCGGAGCTGGTTCGTGGCGTCGTGCTGGTCAACTCCGCCGGCCAGTTCGGCGACCCCAATAGTCCACCCGAATCGCCACCGGCGGCGGCGGAGGAGGAGCAGCCAGAGAGCGCGGTGACCAGGCTCATCGTGAGGCCGATCAAGGAGGCGTTCCAGCGGGTGGTGATTGGGTTCCTCTTCTGGCAGGCAAAGCAGCCGGCCAGGGTCGAGAAGGTCCTCAAGAGCGTAAGTGACCTGAACTGCTGTGACGAACTGGCGATCAGCGGCGTCGCGCCATGTGCTTGCTCTGACGATCGGTTGCTCCTTGATCGCTCAGGTGTACAAGGACGCTACCAACGTCGACGACTACCTGATCGGCTCCATCACGGCGCCCGCGGCGGACCCCAACGCCGGTGAGGTGTACTACAGGATGATGTCGCGGTTCATGGCGAACCAGAGCCGGTACACGCTGGACAGGCTGCTGGGCAAGCTGTCGTGCCCGCTGCTGCTGCTGTGGGGGGACCTGGACCCGTGGGTCGGGCCGGCCAAGGCGGCGCGGATCAATGAGTTCTACCAGGACAGCACCGTCGTCAACCTGCAGGCCGGCCACTGCCCGCACGACGAGGCGCCGGAGCAGTTCAACAAGGCGCTGCTCGAGTGGCTCGCCTCCCTCGAGGCCCGCACGCCGGCGGCGGAGCCGGAGCCCACTCTCCAAGCCGTGTGATCACTGATCAAGAACCGAAACCCGAAGACAAGCAATGCCAGGACAGTAGAAGAAGATACGATGCACTATTTGATTTAGCTTATAGCAATCTTTGTATAGTGCGGTGGATTTGTACCTAGCTGACGAACAGAATTATGTGAAAGCCCTTGTTGCCATCGCTAGATTCGCTAGAGAGTAAATTCAATCTAGAAGCTTCATACATTCAATCCGGAAGCTGAAATTACAAAGTTTTTTGAAGCCAAAGTTGTCACCGCTGTAACAGAGGGTAAACGCAAATGCTATATGTCATGCTTATACTACCAAGCCGTAATTAGCGGGCATATTGGACTATAGTTATAAATAGTTGGTGTTTGAACCAACACTATGGGTTAAGATATAAGGGCATCATGACACATAAATACAGACCGTGATAGCATTGACTTGGCGGTAAATAGATTGTATCTTATACTTTTTGGGCATCTATAGCATAAACTTTATCACGAACCACTCCATCCGAATCAATGGTTGTTGATTGTAAAGAGTCTCGACGATCGGATGTTACAATGATTGACAATAGAGGTGGCAATGAGATAGGTTCAATCTATGTTGGTTAATATTGGACTAGAGAATTTTATGGTACCCTAAATTATTTTAGACCGTTAATTCATTGTCATCAAATGACGAGGATTTAAATAGGTTAACCTATTACTCTAGCGGAATAATCGCGTATGAAGATTTCTTGTTCCTTAATCAATGTGATATTCATTCTCAACTATTGTTGGTGAGTTTTTTATCACAGTTTGACACACACGTGGTCTCGGAGATCTGTTAACTCTAGTACAGATCCAACATTTTTAGAAAAAAATTCAATGCGTGCCAATCAGTTTGACCTTACAACTGATAAGGAAACCAAGAGAATAATATCATTAGCATAGTCTATCGGCGATCGAGCCGATGACCGCAATGAGAATAGGATATTCGTAGACTATTATGTTGATCGGCCATAGGGTTGATGACCACGGGCGAAGCGATCGGGCAGGCATGCCATCGGCCGGTGAGATAGGCAATTCACACGTATGGGGCGATGAGTGCTTTCCAATGACGAATAAGATATGACATTGAATTGAAGATAACCTATCAACTTGTACTCCAACATAAATAAATAAAATATGTCAGACAACATGTCTATATCATAAAAATCATCACAATAACTAGATCGGACCTAACCAAGACATTATCTAATCACAATGATCTTAATAATATATCAAAGTATTAGGCATGCTTTATTTAGATAAATGGTATACAAAATGAAAAAGATACAATATCAAGAGATGTTGGACTTAACCGATGAAACCTCAAACTACCACACCTGTATCACATCAATCTAAAAGATCAATCTCATGTAGCCTTAGAACTAGCCAATACACCACAATAAACCGGTGCTCGTACTATTTCAACCAATGCTTCAAGAGATCAAACAAATGTAGACGTGAAGGCACTAACCTAACTGATACGATCGTTGGGGGTGATGGGACTCACCTCTTCGCCGGAGATCGGAACGATGCAACTAGCTCTGAGTGCCGAATCCCGTTAAGATTAACCTTGGGAAGCCAAGGGTGACGATACACTGAGTAGTTGTTTGATAGAGATGTGTGTTTACCTAACTAAAGGATACATATTTATAATCCGTAGACTTATTGTCTAAGCAATCTATCATAATCGATTCTGGATAAAACTTCATCTTCTCATCATCGTCTCCTTCATACCCGACAGTGTTGTAACAGATGAGCTTCTTTGACTATCTTTGATCGGACTCTTCTTGAATTTCGTTAACCATACGACATCCTTAATGGTTTTAAGCTTTACCAAATCTTAGTGTAAACAACTATACTCAATGATCTACATTCACGTGAATAGATACAAGATAAAATTGATCTTACCAATGAAAAAAATCTCATGTGAATCAATTGAATGAAAAAAATTAGCATACATTCTCAACGATGTATTGACTTATGTTCCTTAATCAGTAAAAAATCTCACGTGAATCTGATTGCATGAAGGTACTGGGCCCACATGCAGTTACATGCATGCAAATCGCAAATGTGGAATCAATTACGTGATTTATGTTCCGCAAAAAAATGGAACGATTGGGTGCGTAATTAAGTACAAGCAGGACGTACATGCACCGATCGACATTATATGTGAGCAATGTTCCACCGCATATTATAATTTATTTAATTATTTTAATTATATTTAATCAAGGGTTTAGATTGATTTAAACTATTATATTTGAAGAGGTAATGGGTACTCAGATCCATCGCCCCCGGCAAACTTGCTTTGAAAATTCAAAGTTCAAGATTCTCACACCACATGTATCGAAGTTCAAGATCCGCTTCCAACCGACGTTAGAGGGTAGTGGAGTTCTGATCCGACGGACAAATTCAACCCATAGCTGATGAATATCTCGTTAGCCGCCGCCTTCCTTTCGGCGCGCCGCCGCTAGGTCTTCCCGTCTGGTGTCAGCGGCAATGTGCGAGGAGGCGAGGCCGAGGCGGAGCAGGGTGCTGGTTGTCGGCGCCACCGGCCGGCTAGGGGGCAACCTCGTGAGCGCCAGCCTCTCCGCCGGCCACCCCACCTTCGCACTCGTCCGCCCCCACCACCTCGCCGTCCCCGAGTCCGCGCCCATCAGATCGCTCACCGACGCCGGCGCCACACTCATCAAGGTAAATCGCGCGCCATTCCGAGCCCTTTTATATATGCGCGCCGGTGGATGCATTTTATCCGATCGACGTCGGTGCCGATGTCTTAACTTATGGTGCAGGGATCGCTCGATGATTATCCGAGCCTTGTAGAAGCTGTGCGGCAGATGGATGTTGTCATCTGCGCGGTGCCCACGAAGAAAGCGCTCGAGCAGAAGCCTCTGATTCGGGCTATAAAGGAAGCTGGATGCGTGAAGGTGAGCTCACAAGTTATGGTTGACTGGATTGTTTTGATACCGAACATGAATGACTGGAAGTTTCAGAAAATGCAATATCAAAAATGTCAGAACCATGGAATGGAGGGTGAAATGAAATGTGGCACTCTGTCGATTAAATTTTGCTTCCATTCCATCTCGTTAAACAACAGTGCAAGGAAAAATCATCCAAAACATACGCATCAGTGCATCACTACAGTGTAGAGAACTAAAAACTAAACAAAGGCATTCATACATGTCTATCCTTTGGTAGTCTTGTGAGTTTTGAGTTTTGACCTTATCTAGCTCTGCTCGTGTTAGTTGAACAACCTCCAGAGCATAAGTCTTGTTTTCAAGTCCACTCTATGACTGTTGCTGCATTATCAAAACGAAGCATCTCTTCTAACTTTGCAATGAGTTCTTGCAGCGATTTATTCCTGCAGAGTTTGGACTTGATCCCACAAAGGTTCAGATTTGTGGCATGGATCATGGCTTCTATGGGAAGAAAATTGAAATACGCCGTTTAATAGAGAGCGAAGGCATTCCTCACACCTACATCTGCTGCAACTTATTCATGCGCTATTTGCTCCCGTCGCTAGTTCAGCCAGGACTAGATGCTCCTCCAAGAGATGAAGTTAAGATATTTGGTGATGGAAACACTAGAGGTATTTACATATTACTTCTCAGCTTCTCGCCAGTCTGCTGTTTGGTTCCTTGAAAGGAAAAGGTTCCTTACGCATTCTGTATTTTTTTTACCTCACCGGAGAACTATTCTTTGCAGGTGTTTTTGTTAAAGAGGCTGATGTAGCTAAATTCACTATCTGTACCATAGAGGATCCCAGGACATTAAACAAAACACTGTATCTGAGACCTTCAGGAAATGTCTACTCGATGAACGAATTGGTTGATCTCTGGGAGAAAAAAATCAATAAATTCCTGAAAAAGATACATATAACAGAAGAACAACTCCTGAAAAACATTCAAGGTAAGTTTGAAGTGCTCCAAATTATAAGCACTTCCTAAACAGAACTGAATTGATCAAATGAGAAGTAATTGTGAAGCCTTTCTGTTTCTTATGCCAAAAGAACTTTGAAACCTGCCAGATAGCAATGGGACTGATTCATGTTAGGATTGCTCTTTTATTTCTATTCTTGTATGTTTCATATGTTCCATTATAATTTATCCATTTTTAACATTTGCAGATGCACCATTACCATTGAAGATGGATTTAATATTTATATATTCAACATTTATTAAGGGTGACCAAACATATTTTGAAATCGACTCAAGAATAGAAGGAACTCAATTGTATCCTCATGTAAATTATACCACACTAAATGAGTATCTAGATACACTAGCTTAGAAGATTTGCCTTTCTTCTTCAACTAGTATGGCTCCTACTTTTATTATTATTAGTACCTTTTTTCCTTTGTTTCGTGTGATTTGACTTGGGTTTGGTCTCTAGCCTACCCAAACATTCTCATGACTAAAGGCTAATGTTGTTTCTCATAAAAAACTTCTGTTAAATCATATCTTGAAATAATTGCAAATTGACAAGCAAGTTTCAATCTGTATGTTTCAACTATTTCATTCAATAATATGTTCTTATTTGATTGTTCTCTGCCAATTATTCGGCTCCAAAACTCTGTCCACCTTTCTGTAATCTTCACTAACTAGTATGTATTCCAATGTCATGGACATTACATGACCTAATTTAATTTCAATAATATTTTATCAATAAAATAAGTCTCTGTATTTTTGTGTGACTGCATGTGAATTTCTGACTGATCAAGTATACAAATTCAAGTGTCTCAGTGAGGATTTTTTTTTTTGGTTTTGAGGAAAGTCTCAGTGAGAAACTGAACACTGAATAAGATGTTATTAACTGATGGGAAATGGCAGGCTGGTAGCGTGCCACAGATGACAGATTTGCGAGGCTCTGAATTAATTTTTCTGCAGAAATCAAGTGAAAATTTTACGTTTTCAAATGGAGCTTAAATGTATAAACATCATAGATTGTGCATTGACGGTAGCACCTGCACTATCAAGTGAAGAGGATGTGAGTTAGTTAGTATCAAATCTCGTTAGAATTTCAATGTTAAGCGTACTTAGGCAGGATTAGTATCAGGATGGGTGATCTTCCTGACACACCCATGGCCTTTAGACAAGATCGGGCATATGTGGCATATTTAAAAAAAATCTATCATGTATCAACGGTAGCACAGGTAATCTCAATGAAGAGAACATTGGTTCCAGAAATTAGGAAATCAATGTTTAGCAACACCTGAAATAAAACTCAAGCAACAATTTTAGGAAGTCAATAAAATGGAGGGTAGCTGTTGTAACACTGGAAATTGGAAACTTTATGGGTCTATTAAAAATATAAAACTTCTTAAATAATTAAAAAAGTTGAACAGAAAATATCATAAATGTTCGACGTTTATTTTGAATTAGTGTTATACCAAGTGTTTGACGTTTATTTTGTGTATGTGTTATGTTCCGCAGAGCCCGATAAGGGTTGGAGGCCCAATAAAGTGGCATATCCTGCTCAAATAGCCGCCGCCCGCTCCCGGCATGGTCCACAGGACTCCACGGTGGACGAGGTCTACCACGTGATTCCGATTCCCAGGATATGCCCTTCGCGGCTGCGCGGAATCTGGTGCTCCGGCCCCACCGCTCCCCAACCCCCGTTTCCCTCTGCTTCCACGAAAGCGTTATCCCTGACGTGGTCTTCATCCAGACCGTCCGTGCGAGGATCGGACGGTCACCGATTCGGGGGGCGCCTGGCCCCAGGACGCTGGCTGGCTTCACCTTCACCCGTCTCCTCCGTCCTCTACTCTCATCGTCAAAAAGGCCTCGACCGAAATATCAATCGCAGACAGGACGGGACAGGGAAAGGCAGCAGCGAGCGTCCTCCGCGCGTCTCCTCCTCCGGTAGTCGCGACATCCTCTGATCGGCTCCGGCTCCGGTGAGGGTTCTGGTTATCTTCCTCGCCTCCGGTAGGATCGGTTGCTGTGACTCTGTGAGTACGTAGTGCGGTTGCTTGGTTTGTTTGTGACGATGGGGTGTATGTGGGTGGATGGATTTGGAGACGGCCGGTGCTGTTGTGTGTGTTTTTGTCTGAGTGACGCGTCTGGTGGCTCTTGTTGTTCGTCGACTTGCTGTGTGTTCTTCCGCTGGTTTTGTTGTGTTTTTGTGGGCTGATTTTCACTCAGATGATTTGCTATGCAGTGCTGGACTCGTTCTACTTTGAGTATTTTTTTCCACCACCTTTCCTGTGCTTCGTCTGATGGTTAGTTTGGAGTATTTTTACCGTCTCTGTCGCGCTTCATCTGATGGTGTTTAGTTTCCGATCTTCATCGATTTTTCTAATATTTCTCCGCACGATATTCCTCCACTCATTTCCGCCTTTTCCCATTCGACTTTATCTACATTTCGGTGTTTTTAATTAAATGTTATTTTGAAGTATTTTTGTGAGGTTTTAGTAGGACTCGAAGTACCAAGGCCTCTTCTCTTCTGTATTTTCAGAATCGGTTTGGGCAACTTTTAGTTTGTTCTCTGGGATTATTTCGATCTGTTCGGCATGGGAGATCCGAGATCAGTTCTCGTTTCGTGGTGTTTCTTATCCCCCTGTTTGATCAACTTTTCTTCTCTTGAGTTTTCCCTATGGGATATGCTTCATGCTTCTGGTTGTTAGCAATTGTTCTTTGTCGCACCTGCACTTGCGGATGATTTTTCTTATGGACAAAACTGTGGCGTGTATGGTTTTCTTATTGACAAAAATGTGATGTGCAGTTATTCAGGACAAGGTTCATCATCTTCTCTTATGTGGAGTCACTTAGGACATGATGTCACCTTCTCAAGTTTTTGTTTACTAACTTCATGCTAGCTTGATTAATATATTGATGCTGGCGCTCTCAATTAGTGCTACCTCCGCTCTTAACTGCATGATATTTATAAAAAAATATCAAAAATATAACTACATGAAATTATTTTTTAACAAATCTATTAATGTTATTTTCACATATCAAATCCTAATATTTTGTAATCTATTAATGATTTAAGATTTTGAAAGGCTTTGTTGTTGTTATAAATATATAGATATAGAAAAAGTAACGCACAGACAAGTGCATTGGAGTCATATCCAAAACATCATCTATTTGAGAATGGGGATAGTATTAGTCTAACTGCATTTTTTGCCAGTTGCTTAAATTATTCCCACCTGCAGTTGTTTAGTGACCCTTTTCTTAGACTCTTAGTATTGTACTATTGTTTCGAAGTTACTTTGAAGGGCACTTTTGTATATGTCTCTTTGAAGTTACTTAGAAGGGGAGCTTCTTTGCCTTCTCAGTTAGTTGCATTTATCAAATGAGGTGTAGATTTTGGACATGGCTGTCCCCTCTTTGTAACTAGTTTCAACTTCTGTGTAAATTGTTTTGTCTGACGAGAAAAGGCAAACTTCCAGGTCCACTTTGTACTTGAGATCACACATCTTGGAAGATACATCTTTACTGGATAAGTGCATACTTTGTTTTGTAGGATGTGCTGGTAGAGTATACTATATGCAGTCTTTATTTGCATAAGGAAAATTTGGTAGTTACACTGTGTGTATTACTTTTATTTTAATGTGGTGTGTTGGACTGGTTGGGAAGAAATCTTATGCATGTAAGTATTGAAGGTCTTTTGCTCAGCTAGCAATCAAAGAAGCAATATACACATAATCGCTAGGTTGTCGTCAATTTTTTCCAACACTTATGTTTTGTACCATTCATATGGTGGGGGTCATTCCTTGAAAATTCATCAACGTGAAACTTATTTAATGCATGAAGGCTAATATTGTCAGCTTATCTAGTAGTTTTTTATAATTTGGTTTGATTATAACATTTAACCTGTCTTCACTGAGTAAATTTCTGTTTGCTTGCCCATTACCTTGATTTTAGAGAATATATTTTGGATTTTCAGTGTCATTTTTTATTTTACATAGCCATGGCTGGACAAGCGGATGGAAATGCCCGAACGGTATACCCCCCTGCTGCTCTCAATGAGCGCATCCTTTCGTCCATGTCCCATAAGCATGTTGCTGCTCATCCATGGCATGATCTGGAGATAGGTATTGTGCACCCACATTGAGGATATTATCACATTGAAGGTTTCATTCAGATTATAATTTTGGATATCCAATCTTTTCCTTACATTATAAGAATGTTGACATGCTTGAGTTATATTGTGCTATGAGCCTCTGAGAGATTTCTTGTTTCAAACTTGTCTTATACTCTTATGTGTTAGAGATATACTGTATAGTATAGGGGTTTATTTGTAAATCTTCTCTTCTCTTGTACTATTGCCCTTTGGGCCCTTCTCTTGTATACATTGCCCTTTGGGTCCCTTGGTAATACTGCTGGACTTTTCCTAACATGGTATCAGAGCTAGGGTTTCCTTCCCTCTCCCCTTCCTCCAGATCCAGCCGCCGGATCCAGCCGTCGGCGCCCGTCTGCCCGCGCGAGCTCGCGCCGCCGCGCCGCGCCTGCGCGCGCCGCCGTGCCCGCGCCGCGCCTGCTCGTGCCGCCGCTTATCGCGGGCGCGTCCGGGCCTGCTCGTGCCGCCGCTCGTCGCGGCCGCGTCCGGGCCTGCTCGCGCCGCCGCGCCTGCGCCCAGGCCTGCTCGCGCCGCCGCTCGTCGCGGCCGCGTCCGGGCCTACTCGCGCCGCCGCTCGTCGCGGCCGCGTCCGGGCCTACTCGCGCCGCCGCACGTCGGCCCATCCTCCAGCGTGGACCCACGCCCGAGCCCCGCCGCCTCCCACGCCGCCGGGACTCCTCACCGACCCCCCTTCTGCCTTCCGGTTGTAAAAAAAAACAGAGGCAAGGGGTCCCTCACCATGGCTGCTATTCGTCCTCCCGTTGCTGCACCGCTCCCGAATGTCACCTTTGATGGCACCAACTTTCGGGAATGGTCCACGATGCTTCGTGTGTGCCTTGACAGTCAGCGGTTGTGGGGACATCTCACTAGCCACTCTCCTCGCCCTCTTGTCCCGGTTCGTCCTATTGAGCCTACTACCGGGGCAGATGGTGCTCCGCCTTCTGATGAGGATCAGGCGGCCTATACCGCGGCTAGTGAGCAGTACATGTTTGATCTTAGCGACTATGAGGATTGGAGTGCTGCGGAGGCTCGTGCTGCTCAGATCCTCCTTGGCAGTATGAAGATTGAGTTTGCTATGGATCTTGCCTCCTTACCTTCCACTCAGGCGATGTGGGAGCGTGCGACAAGTCTCTACCAGCCGAGCAGCCACGCCCTCTACATCTCCACCTTGGAGCTTGCCAGCTCCATTCGACAGCAGGACTCCTCCGTCGATGCCTTCTACCGCCAGCTGACTGACGTGTGGCGTCAGCTTGACTCACTCGCGCCGGCTTACTGTCGAGCGTGTGACTGTTGTCGTCTTCGCCAGCAGCATGATAGTGTTCTTCGCCTCCACGAGTTCCTCGGCCGTTTGAGTCCGGAGTTCGAGCAGCTTCGAGCCCAGCTTCAAGCTCGATCTCCTCTGCCGTCCTTGGTTGAGGCGGTCACCTTGGCTCGAGCAGAGGAGATCCGTCTTCGTGGTGTGCTTTCGTCCTCTGCCACTGTATTGTCTGTTTCGACTGGTTCGACTTCCTCGATACCTGCTTCAGCCCCGTCCTCTACATCGACCTCAGCTCCAGGGCCTGTTACTCAGGGTGGCACAACAGCCGCTCTCTTCTGTCGCTACTGCAAGTCCAAGACTCATGAGATTGAGCAGTGTCGGAGGCAGCCCTCCCACCGGAGGGGAGGCTCGAGTTCCTCAGGTGGTTCTCGGGGTTCTTCGTCTCAGTCGCCTCCGGATTGGGTCCTTGAGCTCACCAGACGGATGGATCGTTTGGAGCGTCGTGTCGGCTCTTCGGATTCATCCGTGGTATCTTCTGCCACCGCTTAGTCTCCTCAGCCACCACAACCAGGTACTCAGTCACCTTGGATTCTTGATTCCGGCGCTTCTTTTCACATGACACATGACTCTACTCATCTTGGATCAATGAGTTCACTTCCTTTTCCTGTGTCTGTTAAGACAGCTGATGGTACTCCACTTCCTGTTATTCGTCATGGCACTCTTAGCACTTCCCATTTTCATGTACCATCTGTGTCTCATGTACCTCACCTTCATTTGCAGCTTTTTTCTGCTGGTCAGATTACTGATCATGGTTGTCGTATCATTCTTGATTCTGACTTTTGTTCTATTCAGGATCGTCGCACCGGGACCCTGGTTGGTTCTGGTCGCCGGCTCCGTGATCCTCCTCGCCTCTGGGAGCTTGACTGGCTACATCTTCCTCCCATTTCTACTTCGTGCTGCTCGACTCCTACTGCTGATGCCACCTCTTTTGTCGTCTCTGCCTCCATCAGCTTTGCTCAGTGGCATCATCGTCTAGGTCACATGTGTGGGTCCCGTTTGTCATCTCTTGTTACTAGTGGAGTTCTTGGGAAGGTTTCTGGCGATACCTCCCTCCCTTGTATGGGTTGTAGACTTGGCAAGCAGATACAGCTCCCGTATTCTGCTAGTCAGACAATATCCACTAGACCTTTTGATCTCATTCACTCTGATGTATGGGGCCCTGCTCCCTTCGTTTCGAAAGGGGGACATAGATATTATGTGATCTTTATTGATGATTTCTCTCGTTTCACATGGATATATTTCTTGGAGTCTCGTGCTCATGTTGTAACGACTCGGGTTCTTACGAACCGCAATTCATTGAATATAAATGAAAAGTCATTATTACAAGACGCTCACAAGCTGACAACGAAATAAACAGAAATAAAGCAAGTACGTAGCTCATAGGCTACACTTATTACAACTCAAATTTAAGCGGAAGCAAAACTAAGCAGCTGCAGAACGTCTTGACTCCACGGATCCAACTCCTCGCCTGGGTCGCTACTCCTGGACTTCTTCTTCTTGGTACACCACATCTAAAAGAATTAATCCCACGAGGGGTGAGTACGAAGTACTCAACAAGCGACGGACATGCAAATAATGATGGCTGTTGAACAAAGATGCATAACAGGGCTAATTGCGTAAAAACATGTTAAGTGTTGTTTAATCTTTAATGAGCAGTGTTAAAACAGTAATAAACGTGCTGAAGTAAATAACAGTAATTAACTTTCCACTACCTCGAGTTGCATTCCTGTGCCCACTCGCTCTTTTCAAACCATAATAAACATGACATGCAATTCACATTTTCAACACTGAAAGCTAACTGCGGAGAACATCACTGGGCTCGCCCATAACCGTGGGCACGGCTTTTCGAAAAGTTTATACTCTGATCAGAGGTGTACTATTTTACCCACAAGGCACTCGCTTCCGCACACAACAGTGTGTCGAGATGACACCACGTCACCCCGAAGGAATTCGTGCCAAAACCCTTTGCATGTCCGGTTCAGCAAGAGGACAACCTCACTAGGTTTCATCGACGCTCCACTGGAATCTCACTCATAACGTCTGAGTAGAACCCGATTGGTAGACGTGCGACCCCCATTAGTGCCTCGTCAGCACAAGCCATCACTGGGCAACTCCCGATAGATGGTCTTGTCTCCTCCGCTCGGTGCATCAAGCTGAACCGACCCATACTACAGATCAGGTCTTACCCATAGACTTGTGGTTAGCACAACAATGCTTTGCGACAGATCCCGCAGACCGGTCATTATAGTGCCCCGGGTGTGACCACCAATACCCTAGCTTGCACCCGGAACCCACCATGCACAATACCACTTCGAATCCACATCGCCTTCCACAATTCAGAATATCGACGAGACAAAGACATATATATATATCCAAAGGAGTATAAAGAGATTTACCTGACGACTAATAATAATTGTAATAAAGCTAGCCATTAATGCGCCTAGACTATATAGCGCTAACTATTAAGTGACGATGGCGACAAGGAGACGGTGATACAAGCATGGCTTGGGTTTACACTTCAGGGAGCAATGCTATACATTAGCTAAATAAACAAACGAGTGAATAGGTTATCGCTAATGCAGTCATTAATCTATGGGTTATAGCAATTTTTGCAAAAAGTAGGTTCAACACGATCAACTATGTCCACAAGAGGGTCCGGTGACTTGCCTTGATCCTCGTAGAACTGATTCGGATCCTCGGCGGCGATCGGCAATTCTTCGGAATATCTTCCTCTCTGATTCTCAACTGATGGTAACCTGATCGGAGATCAATCTTAGAGAACACTGTAGCTCCTCTCAACTGATCGAATAGATCATCAATGCGAGGCAATAGATACTTGTTCTTGATAGTGACTTCATTCAAAACCCTGTAGTCAACACACATTCTCTTTGTCTTGTCCTTCTTCATTGCAAAGATTACTGGTGCTCCCCATGGGGAAGTACTCGGTCTGATGTACCCTTTTTGCTCGAGATCTTCAATATTCTTCTTCACCTCCGCTAGCTCATTAGCGGCCATCCGGTACGGGCGCTTTGAGATGGGAGTGGTTCCTGGCACAAGGTCAATTCTTAATTCGATGTCCCTTTTTGGTGGCATCCCTGGCAGATCTTCAGGAAAAACATCCATAAACTCTTTGACAACACGCACTTCTTCCAAGGCTATCTGGTTCACCATTGGAGTCTCGATTCTTTTCCCTACCATCTTGAAGGTGACGACGCGTCTATCTTCATTGGTCAAGGTAACTTCTTTACTGGCACAATCAATCATTCCCTTGTGTTTAACCAACCAGTCCATCCCTAGGATGACATCCAAACTCTTGCATTCTATTAGAACAGGGTCTACCTTGAATTCTACCCCTTGAATCTCTATTAGCACCCTAGGGCTAAATAGGTCAGCCGAGGTCTGTTTGCCGGGAGTGGCTATAATCATAGGCTTAGGTAGTAGCAAAGTTTTCAAATAATGCTTCTTTACAAATGATGCAGATATAAACGAGTGTGTTGCCCCAGAATCAAATAAAACAACTGAAGATATTGAGTTAACAGGAAACATACCCAACACCACTTCTGGTGCCTCCTGAGCTTGAACAGGTGCCTGGGGTCGCTTTGGGTGAGGGCAAGCTGAAGAATAGTGGCCGACCTGACGGCAATTGTAACATACCACTGGTTTATCAAACTTGTCCTTCAGTACATCTGTCTTCTGCGCTGGTGATTGAGCCGTGCTCTGAGTTGAAGGAGTAGCGGGACGGGACGCTACCGAACCGAGGCCACTGATAGTTGAGAGCCGGTACACTGGTCGAGGCTGGTAGCTTGGCACTGGAGGAGTTGGTGTCAGCCTGGGCCTCTGGTTGCTGTTTGGTGGGAAGCAATAAACAACCATCTTGCGCTTTTTATTCTCTACCCTATTCTATTCTGACTCTTGAATGATGGCTCTGTTGACCAGCCTCTAAAAGTCAGCATGATCAGTGGCTAGCAACAGAGGCTTCAACTCATCCTTGATGCCTCTAAGAAACTTCTCTTGCTTTTTCGCATCAGTGTGAACATCATCGGGAGCATAGCGTGCTAGACGATTGAATTCATGCAAATACTCAGTAACTGAACGACTGCCCTGCTGCAGATCTATGAACTCCTGCCTCTTCAGTTCTATCAGGGCGGACGGGATGTGGGTAGCCCGGAAAGCTGCAGTGAACTCAGCCCAGGTAACAACATGATCAACTGGTTGAGCTTCCTAAAAGTTGTCCCACCACTCAGCGGCGGGTCCTTGCAGCTGGTGGGTGGCGAACGCCACACGCTCCCAATCAGTGCATGGCAACAACTGCAACTTCTTGGTGATAGTGCGAAGCCAATCACCTGCCTCCATGGGATTAGTTGTGCTGGAGAAGGTGGGTGGCCTGACCCGCAGAAACTCCGATAGTTGAGGCCGCGTGTCAGGAGGCGGCTTTCCAGATGCTAGCAGAGCTGCGGTGTATGTTTGATGCCCGCCTTCGCACGACTATCTACTGTCACCTGTCGTCTCGTAGCCCCCGCAGAGCGTCTATCTACCGTCACCAGCTCCAGGAGGCTCAGGCCAGACTCGCGTCCACTCGCACAGGACCTCGCATCAGGAGGATTGCGAGGAAGGCGACTGGTCGTCCGCCGCGGCTGCAGCACCAGCCCCCGCAGCCAGTTTCTTCTCCAGCAGAGCCGAGATCCCCCGTGGTTGACGCGGAGGACGACGTCCGTGATATCGAGATGATCCCTTGAGTTGTCGTAGATCGTCGCTTGCGTTTTTGGTTGTTAGTGCCTATTACTTCGATGATTGTAGTCGCTTGCATGCATGATTGTTAGATTGATGCCTTGAGTCAGTTTGTGTGTGTGCAGACCCGACAGCCTGTGTCAAGGATGTACGCGTCGTAATATCATTTTGTTAGAATAACTCTTCGTTATTTCAATAATAAAAGAAACTAGTAGAATAAAAGTTGTTATTTTCTTTGTTTCGTTTCCTCTACTTTACTCTTGGGTGGGTCCGCTTATCTTCTTCAAATGTCTTCCAACCCGAGTGACAATCCCGAGGCTAGCAATGCCAGAGCTAGTCAGCCAGCTGCTGAAGGTCACCCTCAGGCCGCCGAGACCCAGGCGAACAGGATTTTGAGAAACTTGGGTGGGCCCAGCTGGGGCGCCACAGGGCCTCGCCAGGCCGTACCAGTGCCGGCGCCGACCCATCCCACCTTAGCTGAGGTCATGGTTCAACAGAACAGTATGATGGCTGCTCTTATGACCCAGATGCAGCGACAGCAGGAGAAGCTTGAGCAGCTAGAACGGCAGTTGGCGGCAAGAGAGCATCAGGCTCCCCCACCAGCGCCAGCGCCTGTGCCTGTGCCAGCCCTGGTTCCACCTCCCGCACCAGCGCCGGCTTCTCAACTATCGGAGTTTCTGCGGGTCAGGCCACCCACCTTCTCCAGCACAACTAATCCCATGGAGGCAGGTGATTGGCTTCGCACTATCACCAAGAAGTTGCAGTTGTTGCCATGCACTGATTGGGAGCGTGTGGCGTTCGCCACCCACCAGCTGCAAGGACCCGCCGCTGAGTGGTGGGACAACTTTTAGGAAGCTCAACCAGTTGATCATGTTGTTACCTGGGCTGAGTTCACTGCAGTTTTCCGGGCTACCCACATCCCGTCCGGCCTGATAGAACTGAAGAGGCAGGAGTTCATAGATCTGCAGCAGGGCAGTCGTTCAGTTACTGAGTATTTGCATGAATTCAATCGTCTAGCACGCTATGCTCCCGATGATGTTCACACTGATGCGAAAAAGCAAGAGAAGTTTCTTAGAGGCATCAAGGATGAGTTGAAGCCTCTGTTGCTAGCCACTGATCATGCTGACTTTTAGAGGCTGGTCAACAGAGCCATCATTCAAGAGTCAGAATAGAATAGGGTGGAGAATAAAAAGCGCAAGATGGTTGTTTATCGCTTCCCACCAAACAGCAACCAGAGGCCCAGGCTGACACCAACTCCTCCAGTGCCAAGCTACCAGCCTCGACCAGTGTACCGGCTCTCAACTATCAGTGGCCCCGGTTCGGTAGCGTCCCGTCCCCCTACTCCTTCAACTCAGAGCACGGCTCAATCACCAGCGCAGAAGACAGATGTACTGAAGGACAAGTTTGATAAACCAGTGGTATGTTACAATTGCCGTCAGGTCGGCCACTATTCTTCAGCTTGCCCTCACCCAAAGCGACCTCAGGCACCTGTTCAAGCTCAGGAGGCACCAGAAGTGGTGTTGGGTATGTTTCCTATTAACTCAATATCTTCAGTTGTTTTATTTGATTCTGGGGCAACACACTCGTTTATATCTGCATCATTTGTAAAGAAGCATTATTTGAAAATTTTGCTACTACCTAAGCCTATGATTATAGCCACTCCCGGCAAACAGACCCCGACTGACCTATTTAGCCCTAGGGTGCTAATAGAGATTCAAGGGGTAGAATTCCGGGTAGACCCTGTTCTAATAGAATGCAAGGGTTTGGATGTCATCCTAGGGATGGACTGGTTGGTTAAACACAAGGGAATGATTGATTGTGCCAGTAAAGAAGTTACCTTGACCAATGAAGATGGACGCGTCGTCACCTTCAAGATGGTAGGGAAAAGAATCGAGACTCCAATGGTGAACCAGATAGCCTTGGAAGAAGTGCGTGTTGTCAAAGAGTTTATGGATGTTTTTCCTGAAGATCTGCCAGGGATGCCACCAAAAAGGGACATCGAATTCAGAATTGACCTTGTGCCAGGAACCACTCCCATCTCAAAGCGCCCGTACCGGATGGCCGCTAATGAGCTAGCGGAGGTGAAGAAGAATATTGAAGATCTCGAGCAAAAAGGGTACATCAGGCCGAGTACTTCCCATGGGGAGCACCAGTAATCTTTGCAATGAAGAAGGACAAGACAAAGAGAATGTGTGTTGACTACAGGGCTTTGAATGAAGTCACTATCAAGAACAAGTATCCATTGCCTCGCATTGATGATCTATTCGATCAGTTGAGAGGAGCTACAGTGTTCTCTAAGATTGATCTCTGATCAGGTTACCATCAGTTGAGAATCAGAGAGGAAGATATTCCGAAGAATTGCCGATCGCCGCCGAGGATCCGAATCAGTTCTACGAGGATCAAGGCAAGTCACCGGACCCTCTTGTGGACATAGTTGATCATGTTGAACCTACTTTTTGCAAAAATTGCTATAACCCATAGGTTAATGACTGCATTAGCGATAACCTATTCACTCGTTTGTTTATTTAGCTAATGAAGTGTAAACCCAAGCCATGCTTGTATCACCGTCTCCTTGTCGCCATCGTCACATAATAGTTAGCGCTATATAGTCTAGGCGCATTAATGGCTAGCTTTATTACAATTATTATTAGTCGTCAGGTAAATCTCTTTATACTCCTTTGGATATATATATGTATTTGTCTCGTCGATATTCTGAATTGTGGAAGGCGATGTGGATTCGAAGTGGTATTGTGCATGGTGGGTTCCGGGTGCAAGCTAGGGCATTGGTGGTCGCACCCGGGGCACTATAATGACCGGTCTGCGGGATCTGTCGCAAAGCATTGTCGTGCTAACCACAAGTCTATGGGTAAGGCCTAATCTGTAGTATGGGTCGGTTCAGCTTGATGCACCGAGCGGAGGAGACAAGACCATCTATCGGGAGTTGCCCAGTGATGGCTTGTGCTGACAAGGCACTAATGGGGGTTGCACGTCTACCAATCGGGTTCTACTCAGACGTTATGAGTGAGATCCCAGTGGAGCGTCGATGAAACCTAGTGAGGTTGTCCTCTTGCTGAACCGGACATGCGAAGGGTTTTGGCACGAATTCCTTCGGGGTGACGTGGTGTCATCTCGACACACTGTTGTGTGCGGGAGCGAGTGCCTTGTGGGTAAAATAGTACACCTCTGATCAGAGTATAACTTTTCGAAAAGCCGTGCCCACGGTTATGGGCGAGCCCAATGATGTTCTCCGCAGTTAGCTTTCAGTGTTGAAAATGTGAATTGCATGTCATGTTTATTATGGTTTGAAAAGAGCGAGTGGGCACAGGAGTGCAACTCGAGGTAGTGGAAAGTTAATTACTGTTATTTACTTCAGCACGTTTATTACTGTTTTAACACTGCTCATTAAAGATTAAACAACACTTAACATGCTTTTACGCAATTAGCCCTGTTATGCATCCTTGTTCA
The DNA here is from genome assembly GCA_019279435.1 of Zizania palustris. Classification (NCBI taxonomy): domain Eukaryota; kingdom Viridiplantae; phylum Streptophyta; class Magnoliopsida; order Poales; family Poaceae; genus Zizania; species Zizania palustris. The sequence goes on along the minus strand of JAAALK010000283.1, from coordinate 38,453,853 downwards.
ACAACCATCATTATTTGCATGTCCGTGGCTTGTTGAGTACTTCGTACTCACCCCTCGTGGGATTAATTCTTTTAGAGCTGGCAGGCAGGGGGGCTGGTAGGCGGGCCTCGGCGGCAGAGAGGGGGGAGAGAGAGGCCGACGTGGGGAGGCGGCGCCGACAGGCGGGCCCCACGCGGCAGAGAGAGAGGGGGAGGGGAGCGGGCTGCCGGGCTAGCTTGGGCCGAAAGGGAGGACGTGGCCCACCAAGCAAATAAAATCTTTTTCGAATTAATTTAATTCCGAAAAAATAGTTTTGAAGTTTAAATTACGAATTTGAATTCTAAAAATTTCCAAAATAATTTTATAAAATATTTTAAGGCTCTAGGATCGTGACAAAATTATTAAATTTCAAAATTCAATAGTTTATCTAAAGGTTTTAAATTGTAAAGCCTTTTCTTTATTTAAACAAATTCTGAATTCAAATTTAGTTTGAAAATTTAGTTTGGCAGTTTGAAAAAAATATGGGTGTTACAAACCTACCCCCCTTAACATGCTTTTAAGCAATGAGCCTAGTTTATGCATCCTTGTTCAACAGCCGTCATTATTTGCATGTCCGTGGCTTGTTGAGTACTTTGTACTCACCCCTCGTGGGTTAATTCTTTTAGATGCGGTGTACCAAGAAGAAAAGTCCAGGAGTAGCGTCCCAGGCGAGGAGTCGGATCCCTGGAGTCAAGACGTTCTGCAACTGCTTAATTTTGCTTCCGCTTGAATTCGAGTTGTAATAAGTGTAGCCTATGAGCTATGTACTTGCTTTATTTCCGTTTATTTCGTTGTCAGCTTGTGAGCGTCTTGTAATAATGACTTTTCATTTATATTCAATGAATTGCGGTTCGCGAGAATCTGTGATCCTCCTCGCCTCTGGGAGCTTGACTGGCTACATCTTCCTCCCATTTCTACTTCGTGCTGCTCGACTCCTATTGCTGATGCCACCTCTTTTGTCGTCTCTGCCTCCATCAGCTTTGCTCAGTGGCATCATCGTCTAGGTCACATGTGTGGGTCCCGTTTGTCATCTCTTGTTACTAGTGGAGTTCTTGGGAAGGTTTCTGGCGATACCTCCCTCCCTTGTATGGGTTGTAGACTTGGCAAGCAGATACAACTCCTGTATTCTGCTAGTCAGACAATATCCACTAGACCTTTTGATCTCATTCACTCTGATGTATGGGGCCATGCTCCCTTCGTTTCGAAAGGGGGACATAGATATTATGTGATCTTTATTGATGATTTCTCTCGTTTCACATGGATATATTTCTTGGAGTCTCGTGCTCAGGTGCTTACTGCCTATCAGGCCTTTGCTACGATGGTTCGTACTCAGTTTGACTCTTCCATTCGTGTTTTTCGTGCTGACTCTGCTGGCGAGTATTTATCTCGTTCTCTTCTTCAGTTTCTTTCTGAGCAGGGCACTCTTCCTCAGTATTCGTGCACTGGTGCTCATGCTCAAAACGGTGTGGCCGAGCGTAAGCATCGACACCTTCTTGAGACTGCTCGGGCACTGTTACTTGCCTCCTCTGTTCCTCCTCAGTTCTGGGCTGAAGCTGTATCTACTGTTTTTTATCTTGTGAACATTCAACCCTCTATAACTCTTCATGGTGTCACTCCACTTGAGAGTCTCTTTGGTCGGCCACCTCAGTATAGTCACCTTCGTTCTTTTGGTTGTGTTGCCTTTGTTCTTCTCCAGCCTCGTGAGAGGACCAAGCTCTCGACACAGTCGGTCCGGTGTGTCTTCCTTGGGTATGACTCTGAGCGTAAGGGATATCGTTGTTGGGATCCGATTGCTCGTCGCATTCGGGTTTCCCGTGATGTTACATTTGATGAGTCTCGTCCTTTTTTCTTTGATGCTCACTCTCCTCTCATGAGTCGGTTGATTTTCTTGACTTAGCTTGGCTTTCGTCTGACTCTTTTTCCACTGTGTCTCCACCACCATCACTACCAGTGTCATCATCCCCTCCTTCATCACCACTATCCGCTTCATCACCTCCTTCTCCATCTCTACCTCCACGTCCTCCCATTCTCTATCACTATACTCGCCGTCCACGTCCTTCACCACCTTCCACCTCTTCCTTCCTTGTGCCTCATGAGTCCTCATACTCTGCACTCTCTCTTGCTGAGCCTTCCACATATCGAGATGCTGTTACTCATCCTGAGTGGCAGTTTGCTATGGCTGAGGAGATTGCTGCTCTTGAGCGTACCGGCACTTGGGATCTTGTTCCTCGTCCTCCTTCTGCTGTTCCGATCGCATGCAAGTGGGTCTACAAGATTAAGACTCGCTCTGATGGATCTCTTGAGCGCTATAAAGCACGTCTTGTTGCTCGTGGTTTTCAGCAGGAGTATGGTCGTGACTATGAGGAGACCTTTGCTCTTGTTGCGCATAGGATCACCGTTCATACTCTTATTGCGGTGGCCTCTGTTCGTCGGTGGACTATCTCTCAGCTTGATGTGAAGAATGCATTTCTTCATGGTGAGCTGCATGAGGAGGTCTATATGCACCCACCTCCTGGCTATCCTGTTCCCGAGGGTCATGTTTGTCGTCTTCGCCGATCTCTCTATGGCCTCAAGCAAGCCCCTCGTGCTTGGTTTGAGTGTTTTACCTCGGTTGTCACTGCTGCTGGTTTTGTTGCTAGTCAGCATGATCCTGCTCTTTTTGTTCACACTTCCCCCCGTGGTCGTACTCTTATTCTTCTCTATATGGATGATATGCTCATCACGGGGGATGATTCTGAGTATATTGCCTTTGTTAAGGCTCGTCTCAGTGAGCAGTTTCACATGTCCGACTTGGGTCCTCTTTGCTACTTTCTTGGGATTGAGGTCACATCCACACCTGACGGCTACTACCTCTCCCAGAGGAAGTACATTCATGATCTTCTTGATCGTTCAGGTATTACTGATCACCGCTCTGTGGACACTCCTATGGAGCTTCACACTCGTCTTCGTGCCACCGACGGTGTTCCTCTTGAGGATCCCACTCGCCATCGTCACCTCGTCGGTAGTCTTGTCTATCTTGGCATCACTCGTACTGACATTTCTTATGTCGTTCACATCCTGAGTCAGTTTATGTCCACTCCCACTAGTCTCCACTTCAGTCATCTCCTTCGTGTCCTTCGATATCTTCGTGGCACTATCGACCGTTGTTTGTTTTTCTCTAGTTCCAGCTCCCTTCAGCTCCACGCTTACTCTGATGCTACTTAGGGTTCTGATCCTTCACACTGTAAGTCCCTATCTGCTTATTGTGTCTTCCTTGGTTCCTCCTTGATTGCCTGGAAGACCAAGAAGCAGACTGCTGTTTCTCGCTCTAGTGCTGAGGCTGAGCTGCGTGCTTTGGCTTGTGTGACTGCTGAGGTGACTTGGCTACGGTGGCTCCTGGCTGAGTTTGGTGTTGCTCTCTCCTCCCCTACGCCTGTGCACTGTGACAGTACCAGTGCTATCAGTATTGCTCAGGACCCGGTGAAGCATGAGCTCACCAAACACGTTGGGATTGATTGCTTCTATGTTAGGTCGGCTGTCCAGAACAAGATAGTTGCTCTTCAGTATGTGCCCTCGGAGATTCAGCTTGCCGACTTGCTTACCAAGGCCCATACTGGAGCTCAGCATTGTTTTCTTCTTTCCAAGCTCAATGTCGTTGATCCACCTTGAGCTTGAGGGGGGGTGTTAGAGATATACTGTATAGTATAGGGGTTTATTTGTAAATCTTCTCTTCTCTTGTACTATTGCCCTTTGGGCCCTTCTCTTGTATACATTGCCCTTTGGGCCCCTTGGTAATACTGCTGGACTTTTCCTAACATTATGAACTATTGTCCTCTTAAAATGCAGGACCAGGAGCTCCTGCAGTTTTCAATTGTGTAAGTTTACCTTTTTACTACTGAATCGCTAAATATGATTTGTGTCATCATCACATTGGCTAAATATCAAATTAGATCTTTACTGCATAGTTGCATGCTCACATGGTATCATAGGAATTAAATTCACTGCCTGGTCCTCAGGTTTAGAATCTTAAGCTTAAACTTCTCTACTTGCATTAAATATACTGAATTTTATAGGGCCAAACGCCTAAGCCTATTGATACTTGCTGGGACAATTCCGAACAATAACCATGTGTTTCCTATTTCTTGGTATACATTTGCATAAATATGAATCAAATTGCACTAATCTATAGTTATATCTATCAATCAATAGTTATTCAATGATCATGTGGACCAGCCTGTCTTGTGTCTCGATACCCCCTCCCCAGTCTTTAGCTGGAGTGTGGCCGTGTGGGGTATTGCTTTCTATGCTGTGAAGCTAAATACATCTTTTTTTTCCTTAATTTGTCAGGTGGTTGAAATTCCTAGAGGCAGCAAGGTTAAGTATGAGTTGGATAAGGCAACTGGTCTAATCAAGGTAAGGTTCCAAGTTCCAACTGATGTATTCGAACAAATGTATATTGCTTAAAAATGTCTACTAGTTCGTTATTTGTTCTTTGTGTGCACCGAACAACACTGAATCTAGAACTTGCGCCCAAAGTGTAAAAGGAGGTTAAATAGCACTACCAACTAGCTCTTTATGGTACAAGATTCATGCTTCGTTTGATCAGATCTTAAAAATGGCGAACATTATGAGTGTGCCATTAATAGTAGGATGACTAATGACAGGATTATGGAAGGGGCTGCAAAAAACGACTTATATTTCAACATTGATAAAAGAAAAATTGAAGATTTTACTTGTGTTTCAGGTTGATCGTGTTCTTTACTCATCTGTTGTTTACCCACACAACTATGGTTTCATTCCACGCACACTCTGCGAGGACAGTGACCCCATGGATGTCCTTGTCCTGATGCAGGTGAGTAGTGATTGATATATGCGTTTGTGTGTTAAAAGAATATAAAATTTTCTCTAACGATTCATATCTTTCTCTCTGACAGGAACAAGTTGTTCCTGGATGTTTCCTGCGAGCTCGTGCTATTGGGCTCATGCCTATGATTGATCAGGTCAAATTCATTCCATCTTTCTTTTTTTCAGAGGAAATTCCTCCACCCCTTGATTACACAGAGTTGCTTTCTTAGATCAGGATTGCATGCTTTATTGACTTGTAGTTTACCGTGTGATTCTTGGATTGCTTGATGCATGAATTTCTATAATCTAAACCAACCAATGTAACAAAATAGTACTCGTCTTCATTCATGAGATTTCCCTCCGCCAACAAAAGAAAGAAAACAGTTGTACTCGTTGATGGATGACGAACAGGCCAACACAAGAAAGAAATAATGGTTTTCTGTACAATGTAATTATGATATGATGACTGACTTCTTACACATAATAATCATTTAATGCAACCAGGGTGAGAAAGATGACAAGATCATAGCCGTTTGTGCTGATGACCCTGAATTCCGCCACTACAGGGACATCAAGGAAATTCCCCCACACCGCCTTCAAGAGATCCGCCGCTTCTTTGAAGATTGTATATTCTTATGCTATATCCATATCTTTTTTTCTTTCTGAATGTTATACTCTAGATAATTCATAATTGATTGCACATACTATAATTTGATAATTAAACTTTGGCTGTGTTGGTAGATAAGAAGAATGAGAACAAAGAGGTTGCTGTGAATGAGTTTCTCCCAGCAGAAGACGCCATCAATGCAATCAAGTACTCAATGTGAGTTTCATGCTTCAGCAAAGCCTGATGTTGCTCATTCGTAATCCTTCATCTTCAAAACTGACCCACGGAATAAACCATATCCATTGTTACACCACAGGGACCTTTACGGCTCCTACATCATGGAGAGCTTGAGGAAGTGATCTCAGCGGGATCAACAGTACGACATACGTTAAGATGGTCTAAAACCATTACTTTCTGTTCATGTTAAGACAAGAAGCAGCACCTTTTCTCCCCCCACTAGGTGCCATGTAAGGTACTCAGGTCCCATGCACCTGATCCCTTGCTGAACATCGTTGCTGTCAAACCAACAATTTACTGAACTGTTTGCCTAATATAAAATTAAAGCCTCATTGCAGTCTTTTATGGCAAATCCTGATTCTGCCCGTGTAACCGTGAATTACTGTATGCTGTATGCTTTTCTGCTCGCAGTAGCGCAACGCTGCTGCGTTACAGTGGGTTATGACTTAGAGCATCTGAGAAAACTCTTATATCGGTTCCTAAATTTAAAATTTAAAATTTTGATAGAAAATTATACTCCAACAACACTCCTAAACAATTCCCCATCCTAAATCATTTCTTAAATCCCTTGTTATATATCCCAAATTTAAGATTAATTTCTCATTCCTTAATTAAAAATAGGGATAGGAGAACTGTTGGAAATTAAATTAGTTTTTAAGAATTAACATGAATAGGACCAAGATGCTCTTATATAGATTTCTAAATTTAAAATTTAAAATTTTAATGAAAAATTAGACTCCAACAACACCCCTAAACAAATCCTCATCCTAAACCATTTCCTAAATCTTTTGTTATCTCGCCTAAATTTAGAATTAATTTCTCATTCCTTATTTAAAAATAGAAAAATAGGGATAGAGAAACGGTTGGAAATCAAATTAGTTTTTAGGATTAACATGAATACAATGATGCCTACATCAAATTATAAGGAATAAAATTTGCAGTGTAGATGTCAGGTGCGTAATTCGTTGCAAGTCTCAACCATCGTACATGGTTGCACCAACTGCTTGCGACCGGACGAAATCTTAACACATTCATGCCTCGTTTAATCTCGCCGTGGATGATACACTCAACTGCAGTTGGTTCTAAGTGCCGTTAAACTCAGGTGAGAGATGCAAATCTTGGCATGAACAAGTCTAAAGAATAAAGACTGACACAACTTAGAAATAGATCATTGAGATGCACAATTTATTCAGGATTACCAACCTGGTACAGTACGAGCTGCAACCCAAAAGTACAAGGCACTATGGTTAACGGACAATCCAAACCATCTGAATATAGTGAACTGTTCCAAAATCTCTACCCTCCTGCCTCCAAAGATGACTTTAAGATTCGCGAAAAGCAAAATAATTTCAGTTCCTCGGTAACGCCATTTGGATATTAAGATCGATTTAACTGGTGTGCGATTGGATGACTATGCACCAAGGACATGGAGCATGACAGCATTCTGGGCGTGCATTCTGTTCTCAGCCTGGGGGAATACGATCGAGTTAGGGGCCTCAATAGCACCATCTGTTACCTCTATCCCTCTCTCTGCAGGCAAACAATGCATAAGGAAGGCATTTGGCCCAGCCATCTCCATCAGGGCTTCATCCACCTGCAGGAACAAAGAAAGGAAAACAGTATTGAATATGTATAAGTACTAGCTGTGGGTTATATCCCATATGCAGATAATAGTAGAGAAGATTCATGAGATATCTATTTCCATTTTTTCAGTCTACATATAAAATGAGTTCATGTAGACAGGAGATTGAAATAAGAGCATAAAAGGAATACGAACCGTGAATCCTTGGAACACTTTTTTTCTATATTCAGCTTCCTCCTTTTGGCCCATGCTGGCCCAGACATCTGTATACACAACATCTGCTCCCTTTACTGCTTCCTTGATATCATTTGTTATCTCAATCTTACTGATACCAGCACTCCTAGCTATCTCCACAGTCTTGGCATCTGGCTCAAATCCCTTAGGACAGGCACACACAAAGTGTAAAGGAAGTACAGCAGCCAATAGAAGCCATGAGTGGACAATGTTGTTACCGTCTCCAACATAGACAACCTTCATACCAATAAAAATTACACAGAATTAGTCACAGTATATCAAATCAAGCATATATGGTTTCCTTAGGGTGAAATGAATGATCTACCTTAGTGTTTTCAATACGACCAATGTGTTCAAGCATAGTAAGTGCATCAGCCATTATCTGGCATGGATGGTTATAGTCTGTGAGCCCATTTATGACTGGTACAGATGCATATTTTGCCAAGTCCAAAATATCCTGCAAGATCATGTGAGTTGTTAGGAAGATAAGAGTGTTCAGTGTAATCACCTAAAATTGAATTCTAGGATCAATGCATGAGTACAGAATGATAACTTAGAAAGGTTAAGTATCTCAGTAATAAGCACACAAACAAATCAAGATATTGTGGAAGTTGAGTAAATGACCAATGTCAAAGATAAGATAAATATTTAATAGATTAAAGGTAGAAAATAAATACATGAGAAAATTGGCACAACTATATTGTTTACTTGTAGAAGTATGCCTATCCAAATATTTCCATGTTGGCATTAAGATGGTTATAGAACAAAAGAAACATTCTGTTTCAGCTACAACTACACTTTGTCAGAGTCAACACTTCATCTTCAGTTTTACCTCTCTAATTCTATTTTCTGAATTTCAAGAATATAACTGTGCTCAAGCACCAAAGAAGTTCACATTTTTATCTTGAATGTATATACTAAGTGTTGAGCAGGCAGATCTAATGTGTAGGATTGATTCAGTATCCATTTATATGTCAGTATATTGTGCTGGTAATATGTCAAACAGAAATCATAATCATGGGCGTCAAGATCATACTTGGTGAGCGAAAACCCTGGCCATAATAATGTCATTATATCCAGAAAGTACACGAGCAACATCACGTGTCTCCTCACGCTTGCCCATCTGGATATCATCAGGACCTAAATAGATGGCATGCCCTCCAAGTAAGAAGAATCCTGTCTCAAATGAAACACGGGTTCTCATTGATGGCTTGGCAAATATCATTGCCATCGACTTTCCTTTGAATGGTTGGAAACTCCTGTCTCCTGACTTTATTATTGCCTTCACCTCAATTGCTCGATTAAGGATCTTCATGATTGTATCCTTGTCAAAATCATTGATATGAAGAAAGTCCTTAGGAACCTGTTTGGCTGCAAGAAATGGCTACAATTAATTAAGGAACTGAACTGTATATGAATCAGTAATAAAAGTTTCCATTGATGCCCAAAACATTTATATTGCATAACACATAGTTTGAGGTGATCATAATCTAAATTAAAACAAAGTTAGATTAGTTGTACATATACATCTTACTTCAGAAAGAAAAGTGGTAGGACAAAAACTAACAAACAACCATGCAAACAATGACAAAATTAAAATCTTAAATAATTGAATGAGAAACAGAATCCAGTTTAGCAGAATATGCTCAGAAGATCCACAGAAAAAACAAGCTTTTTTTTGAAGAAGGCCATGTGGTCCGGCTTTGTTTGAAAGCCATATGATTTTTTTTTCCGTGGGAGAACACCGCAAAGGCCTGGCTTTGATTGAAAGCCATGTGTCAGGGATGTGATACGAAAACTTCCCATGATGTCACCTATCCTGGTACTACTCTCGCCTCAGCACACTCAATGTCGGAGTTCTTATAGGATCCGGTGCCAATTTGCTCACATCCCTTTCACAAACAGGCTTTCTTTGCATTGTCAATGAGGAAAAATCATGATCTCATTACGGATCATTGGTCATCCAGTAGTTGGATGACTCGCGTCCACGTTTTGCACCACTGTTTATTCTATTATCAAAATATATTTCCAAAATTTGAGAACTACCAGTAACCTAATCCTGCAGCAAAACTAGCGTCCAAATGAAAGAGAACTAAAATGGGTGCTTGATTAATATTCATGGCAGGCCCAAAAATTACTCAAGTTTATTATTACTGAAAAAATTGGTTCGACTCGATCGACGACCACATTCCTCACCAGTCACAAAAACCCTAGCTGTTTGTTGCTAGTTAGCCTGCCATGCGACGACGAACCGAGAGAAATTCAATGAGGCGCGACAAACACTAACCATCTTTACCAGCAGAGGACGCCACGGTGGGGCTCGACACGGCGGAGGCAGCGACCCCGCGTCGTGCACCGGACGCAGCGGCGATGGGCCTCGCCGCGCGCGATGGGATGAGGGGCCAGCGGGCGGAGGAAGCGGGGGAGGAGGAGAGCACGAGGTGCGCGCCGGAAACCGCCGCCGCCATCGCGGTGAGGCGAGCGGGATCGGAGCCCGATTGAGCCGAGACGGAGGACGACGACGACGCCGGGGGCGGGGCGCGTGCTGACTGACTCCTGACTGCTGACAGGCGAGGGGCGCGTGGGCGTGTGGAGTGGCGGCTGCTGCGGCCTGCGGTGAGGAGAGGAGAGGAGGATGTCGAGGCGAGATGGGTAATGGGCCGGCTGGGCTGAAGCGGATAGGCCCATGGAGAAATCGATTCGGCCTTTTGAGGCTAGCCTGGTGGTCTACTCGACTCGGCCCAGATCAGCCGCACGTCCCGGCGTTGCCTCACGCAGTTGTGGGCGTAAGCGTAACCAGGGCGTTGAATACGGTAATCTGTGTACGGTACACAGAGAAGACGGTCACACCACCAACATTTCCCTTTCAAATAGTCAATAGTAAATGCTAGAGTTATACGGAAAAAGTCAATGCAACCCTCGTTAGCTTTCGTCGACTTCAGGTTCTACATAATTGAAATAAAAAATTGTATCTCTACTGTACTTGTTATTTTTGATTTATTATTCGTAGTAATAATAAACTTTTTTTATTCAAATTGATTTACTATTTTGCTATTCACTCCAATATACTTGTTAAATATAACTTTCTATTTAAATATAATTATATTTTATTAATTTATATATATAAATAAAAACAATTAAACGAGATAAACATTTAATAAAATAAGAAGTTTGATTGGTTTACTAGATATAGCAAGTATAGAAAGAAAAATAACAACTTTCTTAAAATCATAAGTCAAATAACAAGTATAATAGAATAATTTTTTAAATTATACTTATTATTTTAGGGGATAGCAAGACAGACATACATGTATCGTTCTGTAACGAATCTGATTGCGTCACACGGCAGGCGGCGGGCACTATGCCCCACCTCCACCCGACCGACGGAGACAACAACGAACGGCCCAGACTTGTCCAGAACGAGTCGGATATTTCCCGCACGAGAAAAATGGAGGTCACCAGGGCCCAGGCTGCAACCCACGCGCCCGTCACGTGGTCATCTGTCTCTCCAGCGACCACCGAGCCTGCGAGCCATGACCCAACCAAACGACCCAAGGTGAACGCCCCTCGCGCCGGAGACCTGACGCCGACTAGCGCGGAGCACGCCCCCCACCCACCCACCCACCCACCCTTTCTTCCCTTCCAAGAATAGTGGAGTCCGCGCGCACCACAGCCCGGCGCCACCGCCGCCGCTGACGCCGCGGACCCGCGGTGCCGGATGGGGATCGGGGTGCGGCTTGCGAGGCGTCGCCTCTTTCTCTCTCTTTCTTTTCTTTCGTGTGCTCCAGGCAGTACCTGGTGAGGTGGTATTTTATTGGGTTTTCCTTCCCCTCGAGCTGTGCGTCGCCTGTGCCCGGCTGGTTCGTCTCGCGCCGCTTATTTTGCTCGTTTGTCCATCGTACGTACTACGACCGCACATAAATTTCGAAACACGAGAGGAGGAGGCTGCGGCGGCGAGGCGGTCACGGTGGCTAGGGTTTCCTCGGAGCGATCGAGGCGTGGAGACGCGCGCGCCGCCGGGAGGCAGGTGGCTGGTATGTTGTCCAGCAGCTCTCTTCTCGGCCGGTCGTGTGTGTTCTGGAGGAGGGGTGCGATTCGAGCGGGCCGCCGGCTGCGGGTTGAGTTGTCGGGGTGTCGCCTCCTGATCTGGAGGAGCTGCTGGTTCGTTCGGGAGATGGGTTTGGGGGGATTCGCTCTGCGCGGTGGATTGGGGGTGCGTTTTTTGGGTCAATTTTTTTGAAAATGGGACTGTTTGATTCGTGAGTCTTCTGGTTCTTCGTTTTTGCGATTCACGGTCGTTTTTTTGGAGATTTTTCAGGTGGAGAAAAATCGTGCGTTTCTCTTTTTAAAATTTTTGAGATGCTTTTCGGCATCTTACCTCCATCTTTTGAAGGGTTGGGTGCATACGTGTTCCGCTGAAGATGTTCCCGAATAATTTGGATGGGATTCATAATATCGGTGGTCTATATTTCTTCTTCGAGAAGAAGGAACTGCGAGTTTCATCCATTCTGACCCCCTTTGTTTTCTCAATTGCGATTCAGGACGCCGTTGATGCTGGGAAGTCGCAATCTCCGGTGATTCCCCTCTGATTCCGGCAGCCGCATCTCCATGCCGACCATCACGCACTACGTGCTGGACCCGTTCCTGGAGACGGGGTCGCCTGCACAGACCCACAAGCTTGCTTCCAAGCCGCGGCCTGCTCCTCCGCTGTCTCAGGAGAAGGCCGCCGAGAAGACTATACCTGTGCCGGTGGCTCCTGTCAGGATGGCGCAAACGGCGTCGCCGACGCTGTACTCCACGCCCGAGAGCACGTCGCTGCCGGATTCGCCTTCCTCGTTCCCAGGAACCTGGTCACCGTACCTCATCACCCATAAAAGGCGGGGACCCGGCTTGGCGAAGACACTTTCCCAAGGCGATGTTGGAAGTGAGGGTAGCCAACCGAAGCTCCCTGTGACGCTGCCTCCTTTGCCAAAAAGAAGTCAAGCCTTTGAAGCGCAGGAGCCTGAGTTTGCGTTTCAGCAAGCAACCAATGGTGTCCCCGAAGTTGACAGCGGTGTGAGCGAGACCCTTGAAAGCCAGAATGGAATATTACAGAAGGGCAAGGGTACTCTATCAAGCGAAGATGAGCATGATCAAGCTGAGTTCGAGTTTCAGCATGGAAGTCTTGACACGCTAGTCCGGCCTGTCAATGTTGGAAGGCCTACTAATGGTGGAACACCAAGAAATGGTGATAACGATGCCTTCCTTGAGCTTCAGGATTCACTGAGCGTGGCTAGTAACTCTGAGGCTGAGGATGCTGGTGGGCAGGAGCGGTGGTGGAAGCCCAGTTCCCCTCTTGGGACATCTGTTGGTACGCCTGGTGCAGAATTTTATGATGCATTTGAAGGTACTGATCGTTGTGTTCTAATACTATGTTTTACCTTTTAATTTGTGTAGTCTCCTTTCCTAGACCATCTTAGACTGTTACAGTGATAAAAAGAGAACCAGTTAATCGATATAACATGATTTGCATCATGTTTCAAATGGATCCTTTGGTAGAACTGTACCATTCCCGTTTGCCTGTAGGCTATAGTATTAGTTTACCACATTACCAGTAAAAAATACAGGGATTCCTGAATTTCTGATGTGTGGTTTAATAAAGATATGGATGTTAATTATTTTCTACTTCTTTGTTCCATGGTGTTGTGAGTTGTGATGATATGCTCAACAGTCAACACGGGGTTTGTCACAGCAGTTAGTATGTGTCATATTCCTGGACTTCCCAATATGCCTTATTGCCTGTTCCACAGTTTAAGTGCTCCCTCTTTGCGTATGAAACATCTGTCTTCTCAAGCTTAGTTTGGTTACATGGGCATTTTTCATAGGCCATAGCTTTCAGGGGCAACTTTGTTTCTAGAACATTATGACCTAGGTCATTGCTGTATAAATGCATCTATGCTAATAATTTATCATCTCTTCTTTTATGGTTGATCATGTTTTTAATTTAATTATTGAACCATGTGTCCATGTGTGCTAATCATCAAATTCATTGTGATAACTAAGTATGGTTATTTGTTGATTCTTTTACTCCCACGAATACCTCAAAGATACAAAATGCTTCAGTCATTTTCCACAAGGATTTGGGGGAATAATTCGTCTTCATGAACATAGTTTTGGGTGCTTGTTTATTTAATGACTGACGACACTGCTTCTAATTCATACTAAATGCAATTTGGTTCAATTGCAGAAATATCCAGTGATGGTGCCACTCGATCTTCGCAGTGCATTGATGATGACCTTCGTGAAATGAGATTAAGTTTGTTGATGGAAATCGAGACAAGGAAACAAGCTGAGGAATCACTTGAGAACTGGCAAAATGAGTGGAAGAAGCTGAGTGATCACCTATCACTCATTGCATTGACACTTCCACCCCCAAGTTTAGCTGAGAACACTGATGATTCAAGCATGGATCCTGGAGCTGAGCTATGCCAACAAATAACTGTTTCACAGCTTGTAGCTGCTGCTATTGCACGGGGATTTGCTCGTGCAGAAATTGAAACAGATATGGAAACTGTGATTGCAGCAAAGAACTTTGAGATTGCAAGACTATCAGATAGGGTCCAGTACTATGAAGCTGCAAACAGGGAGATGTCTCAAAGAAACCAAGAGGCTATTGGTACTCATCCTTAACTCAGACACATGTCTTTGCAATTAGTATATTTGTTAAGTGATATTATTTGTGTATCAAGATGCTGCATGTTCCAACCTTAATATAGTAGGCAATGATTATTGCATGCAAGTTTTTGGTGAATATTACAATATGCACTAATCACTATGCAAGTAGATACTCCCCTAGGCTCCTAGCATCTGTTGACCTGTAGAACTTGGATAAAAACGTAAAAATATTCCATTTGTTGTGTGCAGAAACTAGAAAATATATCTCCAATGTTTCAGGTTTCACAATTGTCTCAATTCAAATTGATATGAAATATGTTATTTTAGTTCTGATATTCTGCCCATCATGCAAACTGCTTTGTATCAGAAACACTCTATTGATATATTGCAAATGACCATGCACTGTAAATTGATAATCAAATTCTTGATTCCTTTCTAATGTCTCGCAGAGATGTCCAGGCAACAACGAAACAAGCGAAAGAATAGGCAGAAGTGGTTCTGGGGCTCAGTTGGGCTTGCAGTTACCCTTGGCACAGCTGCCATTGCCTGGTCCTACCTACCTGCAACGCAGCCCCAAGCCAGTTCAAACTCTGACAGCACCAACAGCGATTAGAGCTAGATGAAGAAGATGTATCTTCTCTGCCTTTCAGAAATCCTAACAAGCTCTAACTATACAATCCTAGAGGAGACAGAAGATTGTATAAGTTCTCTTTTGGTGATCGGCTGTGATCACTACAATCCTCATTCGCTGTTTCTTTGTAAAATGTCCGAATGGGCCATCTCCTTCAGGACTGGCTGCATTCCCTTACAGTAAACCCCTCTTGCATAGTTGGTTGAGCAAAATAATACCAGGAATGTGGATGGGTAGTAATCCATGGTCAATACTCCATACCAGCTCAAGTGGAGCTGGTTTTGATAACCGCAATTTTGATCTTATTTTTGTGTTATTGATCTTAAACTAACATGGTCATTATTTTTTTCTCAGTAGCATTGATCTTGTCGGTTATTTGCACATGCAGTTGCAATTTGCATCTCCCGTGGTCACGATATTCTTTTCATGTTTCACGTGGCCTTTCCACCCTTCGGTGATTGATTGGGCCCATCGAAGTTGTTATAATGCAACGACCAAGAAGATCGAGATGCATCATGAACTGCGTAAAACTACAGTAGAGGTGCATGCAATACCTTGGCTATCTGAATTGCTTATTATTTGTACAAGGACGTTGCAATTAATAGAATTTGAATATGGATCAGTTAGGCTGGATTTTGATAATTTGAGGCACATATAATGGTGCTGATAGATTGATAGTACACATACATGTGTGAAACATATTCTCATATATCTAACCTAGTTTGCTCTCATTTTGCTAAGTCAATGAAATAAAAAAATCCATATCGCCAAATAGTAGCTTGCATGCCCTAGCAAATATTAATCCCTGAAAACAGCTAAAGAGCTCTAGCCAGAACTTGTGCTTTTAATGTTGGCAGATGATCATACTGACATATTGTGCTGTATAATGTGTTGTGTTTCCAACTTTCCAGCACAAAGTTAAGCTCAATTTGTAGAGAAGCAGTAAATTCAACCATAACGTTTAATTACATGTCACTAGGAAGCTATAACACAAAATTAAACGAAACTGACCGTCCATATATATAGAGAGAGAGCATATACCAACTTACTGTTAGATATCTCGCAAGAAAATTCATGATTTGACACTCCACAATAGCCAGTGCACATTCAGTCTGGGCCGGAACTGGACCGGGGGCACATTGCGCAGCCCACTCATGTAAATTTTTGCAATGGAGTAATACTCAGAAAATATAGATAAATTTTAAAAGCCCAGTCTTACATTTTCAGGCCAACTCCAGACTGGGCCTTCCATCCGCAGTCCAGAGCCCCACGCCCCCACCACCACCCGCCATAGCACAGTCCACCTGCGCCCGCCGACTCCGTTCCGAACCCAACTGCTTCCATCGCCTCCTGCCCCGCGGCGCGCCTGCGCTCGCCGCCACGGCCTCCGCCCCCAGCTCCTTTGCCGCTCCTCGGCACGGCAGGCCGACCGGCCTCGCGCGGCTGGGTCGGCGCGCCGCCCCCGGCCCCCGCTGCACGCATCCGATTTCAGTGGAGGGAGGCAGATGCAGTAGACCAGTGGTCATATCGATGGTAAGCACATTTTATACCTGCCACTTTTCTGATCAATACGCCGAGCAACTACAATGCGGAAGAAAATGGTGTTTCGCAGGGGCAATAAGCAATATCCACTGGATAACGATCATTTCAGCTTCCATTTTCCAACTGCATGAATATTTACATACCCCCGTTGATGTTTCTATTTCGTTTGTGCAGGTTCGGCCAATCCCACTGGGAGCTGTCGGTTTCCTGGGCGAGGGCACGCCGCACGCCGGCATGTCAGTCACCGTGGACTGTGGTATGTGATACTTGTACTATTTGTCATAGCACCTTCCTCCTTGGTCGTATCAAGCGGTATGGACAAGTGAAACATGTAGCACCTGCTTCTTTTGATGGGGATTCCGGATTCAGGACTTGGCTTCAATGGCATGCCCATCCGAGAATGTATGCATGCTAACTGATGGACGGGGGAGAGGGTTGATTTGATGCCAAGTCCTGAATCCCCATCAAAAGAAGCAGGTGCTACATGTTTCGCTGGTCCATACCGCTTGATACGACCAAGGAGCATTGTCATTGTCCAACGTATTTTCTATATCATCTCTTTTATATTAAAAACATTTATCGATGAATGGTCTCTAGACATCCGCTGTGGGCGCCACGCCACGTCATAGTGGCGCTACACCTATGGCGCCCGCCACAGACACTCGGGCGATATGGCGGTCCACGGCGAATTGCGGATTTCCGCCACGAAGATATGATGACGCCATAACCACTATGAGGAGTGAGACCGGGCTGTTGATGATGCTAGAGATATGAGATACTAGTTGTAAATAACCTGACGTCTCCAGTTTTTTTTTACTGTGAGTAGTAGTACCTTTTTTTTCGAGAAAAGGCCAGCAACAATGGCCCAGCTTTGTTAGAAAGCTTCAAGATAGAGTGTCACATTGGGGATTCCAGTTTTTACAATAACTGCCCAGAAAAAAGAAGCTTAACATCTGCTTCAGCAACAAGAAACAAAACGGAGCTCACTTCACCACAGCATTTTCCTAGCCCACTTATTTTCTCCCACAGCCATCACAGAGAGACTAACAACCATATTAACAATGAAACGTTCCAGCTTAAGGACGTTCACAAAAGCAAACAGCACCAGCCAAACTAAGTGCTTCCATCCACAGCTTTTTAGACCATCGGGAGACATCAGGGACACTTAGGTTCTGGACTACGCCGTTTGACCAGATGCGTCAACTGATGCAGTCCGCAGCAAGCCCAAGCACCTTGCCGCTTCTTCTTTTATGTGAACTGGCACTAGGATGAGCCTTTGATTAAGGAGCATAAGCACTTTGTGCACCACCTTAAAAAACGTTAGTAAAAAGACAATTTTTAAACACAAATTCATTTCGCGAGAGCCAAATCGCCCAAGCACTCCCTAACTAGAGGTGCCTGCGACGTTGTCGGAAGATTTGTGAAATTAGATTCCAATCACGTGAGATGCTGCTTAAGGGAGGTTAGAGCATCTCCAAGAGAAGCTCTAAAGAGCTCACTTCTCTAAATTTTTGGGACTAGAATTAAAAAATCTCCTCCAATAGATACTCTAAATGATTCCCAAAAATAAAGGATCCTCAAAATTAATCATTGTATTCCCTACTTGTAGGGAACATACTCACATACTTTACTTTAGGGACTCTATTGGAGAGAAACATATTTAAAACTATTTGTATCCTCAAAATGGATCCCAAAAAATTATATAGAGAATCAATTTTTAAAGTGACTCTTGGAGATGCTCTTAGGGTATGTTCTGTAGGGCAGGGATTTCCACTCTTCTGTTGCGCAGTGTATACCATGCTGCAAAATAACGTTGAATTCGTCCCTTGTTGCAGTTATGATTTGTGAATGGCAGAAAAAAAATGTTTCGCCACCTGCGACTGCAATCAATGGACGAGCCAGTGAGGCAGATCCTGCTTGACGCCTTAGGTAAGTAGCCATTTAGCCTAATAGTAAGTAATTTTACCTTTCTAAAAATTATACTTATTTAATTTTGACAAGGCCACGAAACCACCAACATTACTTGCCGACACAATCGCACATGGGCAATAATATTTCTAAGGACTAGGGAGATTCTGAGCTCCCTGATCATTCATGCGTCTGAGCCTGCACATTATTTGTGAACAAAACATGCCTCATTAGGATTGGCTTTCTTATGGACCACCGGTGAATCAGATGGCACACATGCACATCACAATATCACATACACAGATATGCCCAGATATTGCCGCATCGCCGTCGCTGCCGTTGCTGTCCCATCCGCATTCTATCTCTTACCCCCCTCTACATACCGTCACTGAAACGATCTAGTGTGCTACAGTTTACTCCCCCGAATTTACCACAGCCACAGCAGACGAAGCTAGAATGGATATATCCATGTCACCATATGGATGTGTTCTGATCCGAAGCGTTCTGAGAGAGAAATCGATAGCGGCGTCTGGGTTTGAGTGGAAGCAGGGGCAGTGCAAAGGGTGGCCTATCGTTTCGGTAGCCACTGGCCAGTAGATTCCAGCTTCCAGGAGGTGATAAATCCCGATATATATGGTACGTGAGTGCTACATGACACACTGATGTTGTCCGGCTCAGCCATCCTCGACACTCGTTTCACGTGAAATCCTTTCTTTTGGTCGTCCAATTCCAGTGCAGAAATTGCATTATTTCTGGTGCAGGGGATTGTGGGGTCAGATATTAACAAGATGATAGCAGCGCATTGGTTTCGACAGGTAGATTCTTTGCTCGTTGAGCGGCTGAGGGCAGTTTTAATTCTCTGATTACGATATTTTCAATGATATTAAATAATACACTATAAAAATCAAATATATTAATTGAGGAATGATAATATGCTATAAAACTAGGTTTATACATACTTCCTTTATTTTAAAATGTAACTCATTACGTCTCTAGCTAGATTTATATATATATATATATATATATATATATATATATATATATATACACGGGAGCATTATTCTACACCACGTGTGTAGAATAACTATTCTACACCGATCACTTTCAGTAGTGATTTTCTCAGTAGAATAACAATTGAATAGTATTTTTTCCTCAATAGTAGATTTCTCAGTAGAATAGCTATTCTACACACACATCTAACACGTATATGTGTCTAGATCTATTTATCTAATAATAAATCTAGTTAGTATCAGAATAACTTATATTCTAAAATGGAATGTAAAACTAGGTAGTAATATCTAAATCATGATAAGAAGTGATATTAAATTACCATATTGAATTAGTATTATGTATTGAGATAGTTAAATTTAAAACTAGTTTCCAGGTGAAATAAAAAACATACAAACTATACACAATGTCTAGCATTGGAGTTATTCTGAATGTCACTTTTGGACGTCACGAACTTCACGAGAAACTTTTCAGTTTATGTAGGAATCCTAAATTTATCGCCTTCCAAGTATCATGTCAAGCTTTGTCTGAATGCAAGGCAGACATGATTGCTGAAATAGTTAGCATGTCAAGCTTTGTACGACTGGATGTTGCCCTCCGTCCTCAGATTCTCATGTGTCTTTGTGGCTGATGAACGGGCTCGAGCACCGCCCATGCCTCAACAGCTAAAAAATATGCCAAAATTCAAATTCAAATTCAAAATTTTGAACGGAACGGTTACCGCTCGGTTTTACTTGTTGACCGTTCAGTTTGGAGTGGTTATGGAGCGGTTTGGCGTCGGTAACAGTTCAGTTTAGAGCGAAAATTGATATGTTCTTTAAAAAACTAGAAAAAAAATCTTAGAAAATATAGAAAAATTCATAAAAAAACAAAATTTAAGAATATCAATAAGATTTTGATACGATGATAAATAAAATTCGTAGAAAAATGATTTATTGTTTTTGGTTAAATTAAATTGTAGAGCATTAGAAAAATATAAAACAAAAATCTTGTTTTGTTCATAACTTTATAAAATTTTGATATTTTATAAAACAAATCTTACCATAAACCATCATAAATCAATAGTATTTAAAAGATTTTTTGATAATTTTTCAAATTTTCAAATTTAAATTTAAATTTTTGGATCAAACCGGACATGAGCCGTTCAGCCTGACAGTCGGTGAACCCTGGTGGTGCGTCGCGTGCACGTGTTCAGCTAAGAACAGACATCTAACCAAACACTACAGGATGGTGCTGGTTGCGTCCCTTGCGAATCAGAATCGCAGCAGCAACTTGCAATCATTTTTCTTTGTTTCACATCGTTTTTTGCTGTAGCCATAGTTGATGATTGCCTGAAGCTCTTGTAGCATTCGGCCAGTCTTGTTTGCTCCTGTCGACCGGTCTCCAGTAACAGCACCAATATTAAGGCTTTTTATTTCAGATTTGGATTATAAAAATCCAGTTTATAAAAAAAAGTTAGGTTTCACTAGCTTACTAGATTGTTATAATCTGTACTCCAGACTATAATAAGCTTTATAATAAATTGACAGAATAAATAACTTGTTATTTTAACTTATTAAAAAAACTGATTATTATAATCCAAAATTGAAACAAATGAGGCCTTAATGACATGTCCTTAGTGCCTTCGCTCTTTTGTTACGAACTTCATGGCGTCTCTCTGAAGATCATTGACATGGCAAGCAAGAAAGCATTATATTTAAACAAACTTTGTAGTAACGAAGTAAATGTATCTAAACTTTGTAGAAAAAAGCATTTATCCCCCCAAAAAGAAATGTGATCCAGTATTCCACTAATCAGCACTCCACTGCATTTTTTTTACAGAGAATATTAGTGGTATTCATGATTGGAGTATAGAAAAATCAAGAAACATAGAGAGATCTATATGTGCTTCAGGTAGATATCACAAGGAAAATGGAAATTGACGTTGGAGACCAGTGAGAATTAGTATCATCAATGAGTGGTAGCAGCGGGACCGGCGAAGAACACTAGCCGATATTTCTAGACGATGGGGTCCAGTTAATGGCATCAAATTCCTAAATTGATACTACTCCTTTCCAATAAAAAATTTCTTTATATAAAAACTAAGAGTAAAAAATCAAAGTGCCATTTATTAATAAAAATATTATTGTGAAATCATACGCAAGAGATATTAAAATAGTAGATTTTCTTGATTTGCGAGTTGATAACAGATAAAGAGACAGAAATAAAGTTTTTTTAAGACAGATTACCTAAAGAGATAGTAGTATAAGATTTTTTGACAGGACGAGTAGATTGTGAAATTTTCAGAAAGAAATGGGAAAGCCGGGTGAAAAATCTTGTCCCTCTATTTGATTTTACTTGATATCTTTAACCAGTTTATTTCTTCAAAAAAATAATGGAGCCACTTTATTACTTACTTTGCCCTCACCATACTTTATTGAGGTATGGCAAGTTAACACTTAGAGCATCTGCAATTGTTGTCTCAAATAGCTAGCTGATGTGGAACTGAGAGAAGAATAAAAATAATAATTTATCTTACCACTAATACCTGGTCCCACACGTAATACACTCAGTTTCTTGCAATATGTGAAATCTCCTATCTATTAGTTCGTCGCTAGTTATTCTCTTTTTCTCCACATTTTCTATTCACGTAAGAAAGAGAGTGAAGCTAGCTAGTGAAATAGCCGGCCATTGGAGCCTTAGCTTTATTTGGAAAAATTCCAGTGGCAATAGTTACTTTTAGATTGTATAGATTTCCAAACAATCAAAATTTTTGTTTTAGATCACAAAATTCAATAGATATGAACTGGAGAAGTAGTTTTTTTCCATATTATTGGCTAGTTGCTTTTGAGAATCTCTAGCTCCCTATGAAATGCCAACATACTGATGTGAAGAACATTTCAGTCCAAACACATAAAACAAAATGATTGTCTAAAATAACCTGTCAAGAGGGGTAAGTAAATGAGGAGAGTACTGCAGAAGCATCCTCTGTAAGCTAGCTAATCCAAAACGCTGACAGTTCAAATAGAGAGACGGATGCAGCGTCCAGAATCCGACACTAGTTTTCGGATTAGTGATAGAATCTTGCCAGGTTATACTTGGCGTAAAAGATTACGCTAACAGGTTCTCTGAGATCAAGAACAAACAAACAGTGAGTTCGTATTTAAGAACTATCTCAAGCATTCGAATGGATAATAGCTTAAGTAGTCCAAATAGGTGTATTGAAATAGCTCAGTCTTTTCCCCCCTTTATTACAGGGTAAGGAGGAGGGTATTTATAGGCAAAAACGTCTAAGGAAAAGACATATTTACCCCTTGATTACAACCGACATAGTGGAAACTATTCGGTACCCTGAACAAGGCTAAAATGGTAAAATCTGCTCAAAGCAAATAGATAAGCCAAACATCTTATCAATCATGTCGTTTAGCTCTGAAGCCTTATATCGTGTGGAGGGTTTCTTCGGATCATGGATCAAAGCACCCTTCGGCTTCACGACTCCTTCGCCTACGAGCATGAACCCGTCAGCTCTGAAGCTGATAAGTCCTTTTGAACTGTTAGCCTCTAAGTCCTGAAAGTAAAGCATTTTCCCCAAAACACTAGTCTTCATAGGTACAAGCCTATAAATAGCCACACAACGAATCACACGACGCAGTAGCAAAAGTATTAGCATGCAAATTGGCAAGATTTGCTCAGTCACTCGTCCACTCACTCCCCTAACCAAGCTGTAAAATTGTAATCCATTGCAGGATGGAGAGAGCCCTTGTCACCTCCAGTTTCTCCATGGCTGATCTCTGCCCAGCCACGGGTGTTCATGGCGTCTCTAGGCCCATGAGGCTTTCCTACGTCTCTCCGACTGCTTCTGCTGCTGCACAGAACCCCAGCTACGGAAGGAAGAAGAACGCCAGCTCCTCTGCCCCGCCGTCGGCCGCCGCCTCTGCGACTGTGATCACCTCCCCGCCGGCCACCTATGACGTTCAGTACCCCACTCCTACACGTCCTGCGGAGGAGACCGAGCAAGACGAAGAGAACTTGGTGGCCAAGCATAAGACTACGAGAAGTGTAGCTGCTACGACGAATGGGAGAGCTAGCAGGGCGGCGCCGAGACCGGCTCAGTCTCGGCCTCGTCGCCGTCCTGCCCAGGCGGCGGCGGCTTCGTTGCCGGTGACGTTCTGCAACGCGCTGGAGGAGGTGATCAACACGTTCATCGACCCGCCGGCGCTGCGGCCGACGGTGGACCCAAGAAACGTGCTGACAAGCAACTTCGCGCCCGTGGACGAGCTGCCGCCGACGCCCTGCCCCATCGTGCGTGGCGCCATCCCGCGCTGCCTCGCCGGCGGTGCCTACATCCGCAACGGGCCCAACCCGCAGCACCTCCCGCGCGGGCCGCACCACCTCTTCGACGGCGACGGCATGCTGCACTCGCTCCTCCTCCCAGCGTCACCGTCGTCCGGCGACCCTGTCCTGTGCTCGCGCTACGTGCAGACGTACAAGTACCTCGTTGAGCGCGACGCGGGCGCGCCGGTCATGCCAAACGTATTCTCCGGCTTCCACGGCGTGGCCGGGCTGGCGCGCGGCGCCGTCGTAGCGGCCAGGGTATTGACGGGGCAAATGAACCCGATCGAGGGCGCCGGGCTTGCCAACACTAGCCTCGCCTACTTCGCCGGCCGACTCTACGCGCTCGGTGAGTCGGACCTCCCGTACGCCGTACGCGTCGACCCGGCCACCGGCGAGGTGACGACACACGGCAGGAGCGACTTCGGCGGCCGCCTCGTCATGGGCATGACCGCACACCCCAAGAAGGATCCCGTCACTGGAGAGCTCTTCGCGTTCCGCTACGGCCCCGTGCCGCCGTTCGTGACGTACTTTCGGTTCGACCCAGCCGGGAACAAGGGCGCCGATGTGCCCATCTTCTCCGTCCAGCAGCCGTCTTTCCTGCACGACTTCGCGATCACCGAACGGTACGCCATCTTCCCGGAGATCCAGATCGTGATGAAGCCAATGGACATGGTGGTGGGCGGCGGATCACCAGTGGGGTCGGACCCAGGCAAGGTGCCCCGGCTCGGCGTGCTCCCCCGCTACGCCACCGACGAGTCCGAGATGCGGTGGTTCGAGGTGCCGGGCTTCAACATGATGCACTCGGTGAACGCGTGGGAGGAGGCCGGCGGCGAGGAGATTGTGCTGGTGGCGCCCAACATCCTGTCCATCGAGCACGCACTGGAGCGCATGGAGCTGGTGCACGCCTGCGTCGAGAAAGTGCGCATCAACCTCCGCACCGGCGCCGTCACGCGCACCCCGCTCGCGGCGGGGAATCTCGACTTCGGCGTGATCAACCCGGCCTCCCTCGGCCGGCGCAACCGGTACGGCTACTTCGGCGTCGGCGACCCCATGCCCAAGATCGGCGGCGTGGCCAAGCTCGACTTCAACCGTGCTGGCTTGGGCGACTGCACCGTGGCGCGGCGCGACTTCGGGCCCGGGTCCTTCGCCGGGGAACCGTTCTTCGTGCCCGACGACGTCGAGGGCAACGGCAATGAGGACGACGGCTACTTGGTGTGCTACGTCCACAACGAGCGGACCGGCGAGAACCGGTTCGTCGTGATGGACGCGAGGTCGCCGGACCTGGACATCGTCGCTGAAGTGCAGCTGCCCGGACGTGTCCCCTACGGTTTCCACGGCCTGTTCGTCACGCAGGCTGAGCTCCGCTCACAGCACCAATGACCGCGAACCAGCATGCTTCGTACAAACCACCGTGGTGGTGGTGGTGCATATACGGCATAGCATACGAACTACGTAGTAAATAATGTACAGTTCATACGAAATGAAGAATAATTTAAACTACTTACAAGAGTGCAAATGAGAAACGTAAAAACCTTTCCAAACACTGAGGCTCTGTTTGGGAATAAAGTTTTTTATAGTTTTGGAAGCAATACTGCAGTATTGAGCAATACTATAGTATTATATACTAAAAGATGTTTGGCAACTCCGTTTGAAATATATGTAAAGTAAACTGTAGTATTATAAATACTGCACTCAATCTACACTATTGAAAACTTTGGTATGAAGCATTTTTTTCCAAAACTGTGGTATTATATACTGTGGTATTGTCATGAACATAGTATAGTGTAGTTTTTGAAATACTGTAATTTCTAAAAACTGTGTTCCCAAACAGGTCCTGATTTGAATGACAAAATTTTAGCGATTTTCGAGTTGCAACAACCTTTTTATTAGATTAAAGAGTCAAAGTATTTACATGATAATGATAAGGGTAAGAGAGGTCAAAACATGATTTACAAAAAAAAAGGTTTAAGGGAGAGGTGCCAAACAGGCCGGAGGCCCCCGCTGCGCCAAAGCCCTCGCTTCTTCTTTAATTTTCTAGAAGATCACTTGGGCACTTGTTTTAACGTGTCAAAAGATTCAGACATTCCTCTCCTTTTAGATTTTCCTATTTGCAAGAATCAAAAGGGGGAGATGGTTTTCTTCTTCTTATCTTATCTTAGACTTACAATGTGCATCCACTAGGATTTAATGCTAACCGGATGGGCTGAATCTAGATCATCTTTTAGGGAGAGAGTCTTGAATTTTTTTTAAAAAATAATATGTTTTTTTAAAAAAATCAAATTTGTATGCTGATATCAAAAAAATTGGATGTCACGTCACTCCAGTCGACACTTCAAATGCTGACCGCCTGCTACTTTTACAATTTTTTGAATTTGTTATACAAATTTGAAATTTTTTATAAAATATATTATTTTTTAAAAAAAATTGACGAGTCTCTCCTAGAGAATCTATAACTTCCAAAAAGGTGGTACGTAGTTTCTCGCTCGTGCTTACAAAAGGGGCAAACTTGCTGGTGGGGCCATCCTCAGTGAGCCAAGCAGGCAGAGGTCCAAAACATGTTTTAGATGGCAAGCCATGCAAAGAGATTGCATTTCGGTAGTGCCCAAGCCTTCCGGCCTTCCCGACGGTCTTGACTAAGATGGAATGAGAGAACCATTGAATTGCGCACGATAAGCAGACTTTATTGCTGCGAAAGCGCCTGAAGCATGAGCGCTCCAGATGATCTCCTCTGCTTGAAGCTGCATAGAACACTTCAACCAGAGGTTGTTGAATTCATCTAAAGCATGATTTGAAATGAGCTGGCTGGAAGAGTAGGTCAAGAGCCCATTTGTTGTTATGGAGGGTTGTAGAGACTATTTTTTTTTTTTTTTTGCATAGCAGCTAGGTAGATGGTCGGTGCAAGATGCATGGGACACTGACCATCAAGCCATGGTGAAGTCCAGAACATGGCCTTTTCTCCATTGCCCAGGATGATCCTTGTTAGTGCAGCAAAAAGTTATCTATCAGTTTTATCACATGACGTTTGTTTCTCCATGCACGGTTTTTAAGTAAAGTGTCACTCCATCCAAGACCGCCCAGTTGAAGGGGCCTGCTGACTGTCTTCCAATTTACTTTGCTTAGGGTGTCCGTGTTCGGTGTTTGTCCAGAGGAAACACCTCTTTTTTGTCAATGTTGGATGGCATGCATCAAGTGAATTATTTTATGGCCTATAAAGACTACCGCCCAAGGTGTAATCAATTTTTCTTCAATAGAACCACATATAGATGCACAATCTCAATTTAAGGTTCATGCAACAACTCAATAACATTGCATCAACACTAAAATATAATTTATCACTGACATATAAGAGTACATATATGCATGGCTGGGGTATAAGCCATGCAAAATGCACACTAAGAACATAAATGTGAGAACGTTAAATTTAACACAGCTCTTACCGCATATACAACAGCACCAAACTCAGATTAAGCAAAAGTCCAATCGTCTTTATCATTTGTTGCAAGAACTACTGAAACGACCATTCAAACAGCTCCAAAATTGTTTCACCAAAATTGAGCCTGGAATAGCAGCAGATGAACAAAGTAAATATAAAATTAAGAAACATTAGAGCACATTGATCTCGTAAAATTATCAGCACTCAAACATAATATACTAAAGTAAAATCAGTTACAATGCAAACGTAAAGTTATTAAAGTATATAGAAATGATGACAGACGAACTCATTATATAAATAACAAGTCTCTATTCTTATAGTGAAGTATAATTCGATCAGCCCTTGACAAATCACTTTTTGCAACATTCGTCCAATATCAAACCAAATTAAAACTTGAATATTGTAATTGCATGTGACCGGCTTGGATCTATAGTTGTTACGGCGACGTGGCAAAATGTGGCGACCTACCACCTTGTCACAGCCTGACCTTGGCCGCAGGTTGTAGCCGTGTCTAAGAGAGGGAAACGGCGCTAGGGAGAGCGCCGACGGGAGAGGAAGAAGACAGCACAGGACTGGGAACTAGAACGCATCAAAGTGCATAAACAAAAGTGTTTTGAACAGGCTGGAAATCACTACTACCTGAAATGCAAGATAAGTAGCCATACAAAGACACTAAGACAGTTCCCTATCAAACACATCAATCCAGTATGTCATTTTTTCCAGCCCAAACACAAGAGACCAAGATGCTAGAGGTCCAACTTGTTCAGTCTTTGATCAAACTCGAGCTCTCGGCTACCAAAAATAGCCAGACCATTGTACAACACCATGAAAACAGCCCCATCGCGCAGACGATCGTTCCACCAATCTTGGCTCTGCCCTCATGCGTACTTAAGCTCACCGTTTCAGTGCTGAAACCAACAAAATGCTTATTCTCAATAACAACGAGAAGCATGACTCCATTAGCATGTATGCGTGATTGCGTGCGCTCATATATCAGTGAGAAACTGACCCCATGAAGAAGGAGGCGATGAGGCGCCAGGTGAGAGGCGTGCGCGCCTGCGACGGCGGTCCGCGGTGGCGTCTAGGGCGAGGAGGTCGCGGAACACGACGCGGTTGATACCCAGCGTTGATGAGCTGCACCCCCACCGTCGTCGCATGCGCCCGTCTCCGCTCCCAGTCGCGCTTCCGCGCCGGCGCCGCCATCCCCGCCGATCCCGGTCTCCCCCACCGTCCTCCGGTCGTCGGCTATATTGAGACGCGTGCATCAAACGGTTGGGCCATCGAGACGATGGGCTTTTCTCTGCAGACATGCGGCTCTAGACCGAGCAGCATTCGCAATGTGGTGGGCTTGGGCTTTAGGGCCCATCAGCCTAGCTTCTGAAAACTGAAACGCGTCTTCGAATTCCAAAACTGGGCCGAATTTTTAAATACGAATTGTACAAAGCTAGTGTTCAAAAGCAACACCGACTCAATGCCAAAAAGAGTTTCAAATTAGTAGTTGTTTGACAAACTATTGATTTGTCCGGACTTATTGTCAAACTAACTATTACTCCATTTATTTTATATTACAAGTTGTTTGACTTATTTCAAGAAAAAACATATCTAACTTTAATCAACTTTAGAAAATGCATTAGCATCTACAGTATCAAATAAATATGCACTATTTAAACATATTTCACGGTGGATTTAATAAAACTAAGTCAATGTTTCAATGACAGGTCAAACCACTAGACAATTATTTGATCGCCGAATTCCGAACAAGTACTGTATGCTAAAAAAGTCAGCGTGTGTGTTCTAACAAAAGGTAGCACTCGTAGTACAGTGCTACTTTAATTTGTTTCAAAAAAACAGTGGAGTACGGAGCTACTTGCAACATATATATGATGTGCAAGTTGACTGAGCTAGCTAGACTATCTCATCTGGTTAATTAATCAACCTGACGAGTCTGAGCTAAGGCCGCTGATCCTCACCGTTACGACATCACGGATTCGATCTTGCTTCAGAGTTC
Organism: Zizania palustris; assembly: GCA_019279435.1. NCBI lineage: Eukaryota > Viridiplantae > Streptophyta > Magnoliopsida > Poales > Poaceae > Zizania > Zizania palustris. Next base: position 38,424,853 of record JAAALK010000283.1, on the reverse strand, counting down.
TTCAGAAAGAGCAACTTCAACTGTTCAACACTTCGAACTAAAAGGTTCAGAAGAAGATGCATGGCCCTGCGTGACTGCGTGTCATTTTCGTCAGAGTTAAGGCCTGCACAAGTAGAGCTGACCTGCACTTGCATCGCCTTAATCAGGTCAAGCAAACATTTATGTTTGACTCTGATCGATGGATGGATGCTCCGATAATTTTTTTAAAAAAATACGACTGCCACGTACGTTGCGTATTCTCCACCACCTGCGAGCCATTAAAAAAACAAGTGGAAACCAGGGATTCGGTCCATGCATGCATGCACAAGTACGATACTGCCTACTGGCTACTGGTATGGTATGGCTTTTCATCTAAAAAAATGTAGTACATCTATTATCTGTACATGTATAAACTATATCATAAAGTTTTCAATGGCGACGACGAAGGATCGATCTGAAGATACTGACGAAGACCGACGGGCGTACGGGTCGTCCCGTTTCTTTCAGAAGCAGGGACGCCACAATAATGGACAATTGTATAATGTATTAAGTATAACATAATAGAGATAGAGTTGAGCCTCGAAGACTTTGCTTGCCGCAAAGCCAAACGTGGATATAAATAAACTAGTAGCATGCACAGGAGAAGCAAGCGTTAATATAACCAAATTACTAGATGTGTCAATTAATTGATGGATCGGAGTCTGCATGCCCGGCGTGGCCTAATCATTTTGTACTGTGTGCATTAATACACATGTATATAGAACCCGTTTAGATGACCTTGCTTATTTTTAGGACTAAAACTTGCTTATTTTAAAGACTAAACATCATTTAATGAGGTGTTCATAAATGAGGATAGATTGTGCATGCTTTTAGTCATAATAAACAACATCCAAGGGACTAATGGACTAAACAGGAGGAAGAACATGTCTCTAGCGACTTCTCTGGCGATTGTTCCCGCGAGGAGATTCTCGAAGGAAAATTGGTACAAAGGTGAATCGTCTTCCGCGGGTTGCGCGCTTGGTGCTGAATCTACAGGTACGCATCCTGAGGGTTTGGTAGAGAGAGCTCCGGAGGCCCACGATGTTTCGCGCAGTGATGGGCCGGGTGGGGGTTTGGTTGATGGGCTGCGGGGGGAAGCTGCGTCCAAGGCTGCCATTGGCCCGGATCCCGTCTCGGGTATTTGGCTTTGGTTCCCGAAAACCACGCCGCTTGCGTCCACAACTCTTCCGCTAGGGTTCCCAGCGCGTGCGGCGGAGGTGAGGCGATTCGGAGCTGGAGCTCGGAAGGTTGCTTGGGTGCCTCCCAGGTTAGCTGATTCACGTTCGTTTGCTTCGGTGGTTGCGGGAGGGCACATGGATCGCTTTGGGGGAGCTCGTAGGGATGTGGACAGACCTAGCTTCTGGGATGGTGGTGAGGGCCATGGTGCCGGTGGAGGAAGCAGGGGGGCTATGGCAGCTGCCAGCTTCGGGGGGAAGCGTAAACTCCCGGATAGAGGAGATTCATGGGGAGGTGATGGTGGCCGTGGGCCTGGCGATGGGTCCTTTCGGGGGCGTGGTCGCCGTGGTTGGGGAGGAAGGAGTGGTTTCACATATGCTCGGGGGGGTTCCTCAGGTGGTGGACGGGGAGACAGATATTTGGAGCAGAATTCTCCCAGAAAAGAGGATCAGGCGGTTCGTGAGTTGAAAAATGAGGATCTAGTGTGCTATAATTGTGGCTTGTCTGGGCATCATCAGGTGCAATGCAGACGTCCTGTACTCTGCTACTCTTGTAAACAACCTGGGCATGTTTCGGCTGCTTGTCCGATGCTTGAGAGGCAGAAAGGAACCAGATCTCTAGCTCACCTGCCGATTGAGTTTTGTGGATTTGGGTTTCCTCATAATGGGTTTTACTTTTTACAAACGGAGAAGACAGAGGTCAGGGCTGAAAACTCTGCTGTGGTCGGTTTGCTAACAGTGGAAGACGGCATGTGCTCCGAGAATCAAATTAGGCTGGAATTGGCTCATTTCTTTGAAATTGAGTGGGTGTGGAGAGTAAGAGAAATAGCTGACAGACAATTTCTGGTGGAATTCCCGTCGAAGGAGATGCGCAGGGGGCTGACTCGCTTGAGCTCGGTATGTTTTCAGTTATTCAAGCTTAAAGCGAAAGTGGAGGAGACTGAACGGATTATAGATGGTTTTGGCGTCCTGAGTCAAGTCTGGGTCAAGGTGTTGGGAGTTCCCAGTGTTGCCAGAAATGTGGTGGATATGAACAAGTTAGCGGTGTTGGCTGGCAAGCCTATGGATATTGATGTTTCTAGTTTAACTCATCAGGGGCCTGTAAGGATAAAAGTTGCCTGCAAGGATCCTACAAAGATTGGGGGGACTTCCGAGGTGTTTATCAACTATATCGGGTATAATATCACCTGGATACCCGAGATGGACACTGTGATTCCTTTCCCCTTTAAACCGGATGGGGGGGCAATTCATATTAACGAAGATGAGGGCAAGAGCAAGCAGCAAATGGATGATAGCAAGGAAGGAGGGCATCAGAAGAATACGGCTGAAGAATCTAGCCAGAGTGATCAGGGTAAGGAGGAGGCGAGGGACTCCACATCTGGTGGGCAGAGGAAACATGTGGAGGAGGCTGACTCCATGATGGGGGGCAAAGTTGACATCCCGGAATTTTTAGAGGATATTTCTGAAGAGGAAGTGGAGGAAGACATGGGGATTGGTGGGGTTGAGATGAAGCAAGATTTTAAGGGTGTTGGTGATGATACTTTAAGGAGGAGTGGCAAGGTGGACACAGCATTGGAGTTGGAGTCTATGGTGACAAATTCTAAGCTGAGAGGTTCCAAGGGAGATACCAAGGGTGAGAATATAGAAGGGGTTACACAGCTTGGGGAGAATGTGGTTGGGCACTTGGTGGATGACACAGTGGAGGAGCATCTTTCTGGTCGGGATGATCAAGCTCCTAAACGAAGAACCAAGCATAAAAAGAATCCTCCGGTTGCCCAACGATTCAGTGCCAGGATAAAAAGAGATGGAGTTCCTATACAAATCAAAGCTCAGCAAAGAATGGATCAGATGAATAACATTACAGGTACCTCGCGTTTTACTTCGTTTAGCAAAACTAATTCACATGACCTTGCTGAAATTGCTAATCATGCGGGGGTGAGGTTAGGGGAATCTGAAAACGAAATTCATGCTACTATTGACTTTCTAAAAGCTAAAGAGATAGCTCAGGCCTTGCTGTGTGTGGCTAAACAAAAACGTGATGATAACCAAAAAACAGTAGGTGATGTGGAGCTGCCTGATGAGGTCTGTTTAACTTTAGATGATGAGGTAGGTGATGTAGGGGCTGAGAGGGCTATTGATGTGTTTGATTCTGACAATTTTGAAAAATGAAAATCATCTTTTGGAATATTAGAGGATTGGGTAGTGGGGGCAGGAAAAAGCTCTTGGCTGACATGATTAAAGAGAATAGATGTGATTGTATTTGTTTGCAAGAAACTATGAGGGACAGTGTGTGTCAGAGGGATTTAGATTTCATTTGTGGCAATAGAGATTTTTGGTGGTTATGTAAACCGTCGAATGGCCGTTCTGGGGGTCTTCTCATGGGTGTCAATATGGATAAAGCTAGTATAGGTAATGTGGATCAGGGGGAATTTTTCCTGAGTGTGATAATTACAATGAAAGATTCTGAGAAAAGCTGGGAGATAATGAATGTGTATGGTCCTGCTCACGATGAGGGCCGGGGGAGATTTCTTAATGAATTATTGCATAAGATGAACGGTCAACAGGTTCCAATCCTGTTGGGGGGTGATTTCAATCTCATCAGATACCCTGAGGAGAAGTCTAGGGGGCGTCCAAATAAAAGGTGGATGAGGGAGTTTAATACTTTCATTCATATTACGGAGTTACAGGAATTGCGTAAAACTGGTTGTTTGTTTACTTGGACGAATAAAGCTGTTCCCCCAACTCGAGAAGTGCTAGATAGGGTTCTTATCTCAAATAGTTGGGATAACTTGTTTCCGTTAGCCATCGCTCGTAATCTTACTAGAGTAGGTTCAGATCATAGTCCTATTTTGGTGGATATGGATAGGAAGACAAACCAGGTGAAAGGGGGGTTCAAATTTGAGAATATGTGGTTGACTCAAACTGGTTTCCGGGACTGGGTTCTGAAAAATTGGCCTAAGAGGTATAATCAGAATATTATGGATCACTGGCATGTAATGGGCCATACTCTTAGGAAAAAGATGAAAGGTTGGGGTGCGAATATAATTAGCCAACTTCATAAACAGAAAGCGATTATGCATAAAAAGTTGGAGGAATGGGAGGAAAAGGTCTTACATGATGACATGTCTACCATGGATTGGGGGTGTATGTATGAAACGGAGGGGTGTCTGATGGACATTTATAATCAAGAAGCTTCGTACTGGCGTGATAGAAGTGGGCAACAGTGGCTCTTGCAGGGGGATTCCAATAGTGCCTTTTTTCACACAATTGCCAATAGAAGAAAAAAGAAATCTTCTATCGTATCACTGGAATATGAGGGGCGTTTAATTTCTGATGAAGGGGAATTAAAACAACATATTTACTCCTACTATAAAAATTTATTCGGTTCCGAACCATCTCCTAGGGTTCGGTTGGACGAGTCAATGTGGAGGGATCGAAGGAGGCTTAATAGCGGCGCGAGTTTGGATCTGGTAGCTCCATTTACTTGGGACGAGCTTGATGCGGCTATGAAATCTATGAAGTCTAATACTTCACCTGGTCCGGATGGATTCTCTGTGAATTTTTATAAAGCCTTCTGGCCGCAGCTAAGGGGGGTTTTCAAAGAAATCTTGGATGCTATGAGTGAAGGGGTTGTTAATTTGGCTCGAATCAACTATGGGGTGATTGTTTTGCTGCCGAAGATGAGAGAAGCTAACAATATCAAACATTTTAGGCCAATCTGCTTGCTGAATGTTTGTTATAAAATTGTCACGAAAGTGCTCACCGCCCGTCTTACTAGATATGCTTCCTCCATTATTAATTGTAGTCAGTCTGCCTTCATACCTGGAAGAAACATTTTGGAAGGGGTGGTGACGTTGCATGAAGTGATACATGAGCTGAAAAGCAAAAATCAAAAGGGTTTGTTGTTGAAACTAGATTTTGAGAAAGCCTACGATAAGGTGAGGTGGGAGTGCTTAATTGATGTCATGCGTAGAAAAGGTTTTGATGCTAAATGGATGGATTGGATGGACAAAGTTATTTCTGGTGGGAGGGTAGCAATTAATATTAATGGAGAAGTAGGGGGGTTTTTTAGAACCTATAAGGGTGTGCGGCAGGGGGATCCTTTGTCCCCTCTATTATTTAACTTAGTGGGTGATGCGTTATCAGAAATGCTGGTTCGTGCTAGTGAAGCGGGTTTTTTGACTGGTTTGGTTCCTCACTTAGTTGACGGGGGGATAACGCATTTACAGTATGCGGATGACACCATCTTGATGATGGAACTAACTGAGCAAAATTTGGTGACAGTAAAATTTCTGTTGTACTGCTTTGAAGAAATGTCTGGCTTGAAAATTAATTACCAAAAGAGTGCAGTCTTTGGGATTGGTGTCACAGATGAGGAACTGGAGGAGACAGCTAATGTTTTTAATTGTGATGTTGGTGTTTGGCCTATGAAATATCTTGGTTTACCGATTAACCAATCAAAACCAAAAAAGAAAGATTTTGATGAGATAGTATGTAAAATTGAGAAGAAGTTGGCGTCTTGGCAAAATAGCCAGTTATCCTATGGGGGGCGAATGGTGATGATTAATTCGTGTTTGAGTAGTATACCTTTGTATACCATGGGGGTTTTTGCTCTTCCAGAGAGTGTGTGTAAAAGAATTGATTCTATTAGATCCCAATTCTTTTGGGAAGGTATTGGGGGAAAAAAGAAATATCACATGATATCTTGGCAAGCTCTGTGTGTGCCCAAACAAATGGGGGGTATGGGTTTTATGGATGTTAGGGCCATGAATCGGGCTTTATTGGGCAAGTGGATTTATAATATCGAATGTGGACAGGAGGGCACGTGCTATACAATTTTGAGGAATAAGTACGATCTAAGTAAAGGGGTCTTGCAAGCAGACATGAATAGAGGTTCTTGTTTTTGGAAGGGCTTGAATAAGAGTAAGTTGTGGGTGAGGCTAGGGTGTGGTTTCGAAGTGGGAGCGGGTACCAAAACATCCTTTTGGCATGATGTATGGGAGGGGGACACCCCTCTGAAAACGAGATTTTGGGAACTGTATGAGGGGTGTCGTGATAATTCTTTGACCATTGCAGAAACTGTTAAGTTGGCCCAAGAAAACTCTTTGTTTAGGAGGTCGATTCGAGTGGAGGATTTGGATGATTGGGAGGAATTAGCTGCGATTATTAGTAGAGTTGAGGAAGGTGATGGACCGGATCGGTTGATATGGCTTATTAATAAAAAAGGCTTTACTTCTAAATCAATATATAATATGATTGTGTTCAGGGGGGTGAAGGATGTTGAGAGTATGACCATTTGGAAATGTGGTCTGCCGATGAAAGTGAAGGTCTTTACCTGGCTTACATTGAAAGGCAGAATTCAGGTGGGGGATCAATTAAAACGAATGAATTGGAAAGGTGACCCTTTTTGTAAACTTTGTGGGCTTAATGAAACGGTCGATCATTTAATTTTTGAATGTGGTATTGCGCGTTTGCTGTGGGTTTTTGTGATTGAAAACTTGGAGTGGCCCCTTCATGCTCTAAATAAAACATCTTTTATGGATATGATGGAGAAGGTGAGAGATAATGGGAAAAAAATGATTGCCATTCAGGTTTTGGGGGCGATTGCCTGGACGCTTTGGCTAATTCGTAATGAGCATATCTTCCGGGATAAAATTTGTACTAACGCTTTTCAGGTTGTTCACAAACTAATGTCCTTTCTCACTCAGTGGCTTCAACTGGTGCCAGCGCGTCTGAAAGAGGAAACTTCGCGATGCTACGACTTGCTGCGTGCTCGGCTCCGCCAGCTCGTCCAGCAGGAGGTCCACCCTACCCCAGGCGTGACGTCGTGAATCCATGTGGGAATCCTAAGGCGAAGCGGGTTGTGAGCAGACGGTCCTGGGCGTCATCATGAGGAAATCGCTGTTTTGGTTCGGATCTGGCTTGATTTTGTGCTTAAGCGGTGCCAATTTGCTATCCTGGGATTGTGTTTGGGTTCTGGTCTGTGTTGTGAGGGTGTGGTATGTTGGTGTTTGGCTGGACTTGGTTGTATGGTGCGCTCTTGTTTCGTCGGTTTCCCCGACAGACATGAACCTGTTTACTGCTTTCCAATAAAGCAGGGTGCTCAAAAGAGTTTCTCTTTGAGTTACCTTTTTTCAAAAAAAAAAAACTAATGGACTAAACTTTAGGGACTAACGTTTAGTCCCAGTAAGCAATCCTATTTGAGATTTTAGGAATTAAATGAGACTAAACTTTAGTCCCTAAAAATAAGCAACCCTAATCTAAACGGGGCCATAGTATAACTAGAGGTGCACTCGATTTTTTGTTTTTATAAAACGATATAAAATTTTTAAATAATTACATCAACTTTAAAAGTGGTGTGTTTTTTAACGTGTGTAAAGAGTAATATTATTGTTCTACGGAATAAAATACATAGTTGAGAGACTGTATTTTAGAGGCCACGTTAGATATTAATTTCGTACAGACGGCAATCGTACAGAGAAACGGGAACTCGTCAACTCGTGCTAAAGTCAACACATTGTTTATACGAATAATATATGCATGCTAGCTGACTAGCTCCATGAGACCTAATTAGCCACTTTGATCACGTAGCCCTAGAATTTTGGTCCCGGTGATAAATCTGTAATGTCAACGAGCCAGATAACAGTATAATACGACAAAATATCATATCATGAGTTGACAGAATTACTGACGGAGAATTACTGACAAAATATATATAAAAGAACATTTTGTACTTATACATAAAAACAAGAAATTAACTTAAATGACTTAGTTTATGTTTGTTGTCTCTCAAATATGAGTCGTCTATTTATATTTAAAATAATTAAAGGTCTAAAACAAATTATATAAGAAATTCAATGGATAGAATTGTTTTTTAAAGGAGGAATGAAGTACTGACAACCGTAGCGCTAGCTGGAGTACGGCATTGGCACATGGCTGATGAATGAGACAGCCCGGGAATGGCTGGGAGAGGAAGAGATTCAAGAGAAGATTAGCTAGCCAATCAGCCGCAGGCCCTGCTCTCTGCTTGAATCCATCGGCGCCGGCGCGCACTGCACGGACGCTGAAACATACCACACGCCATCACTCATTTTACACCTACAACCAGAGGCGGGCGCAGGATTTGAATCATGGGTATTCAAAATTTTAAATAATTTTTTTGTGTATAACGAAAGATAAAAACAACATAACCACATGTACAACAAAAGATAACATTAATTATATTATTATATATAGTTTTAACTTACATGATACTATAATAAATGATATAAATGATGTAACATTTAAATAAGAAGATTCAAAAAATTGATCGCTTGTGATACGAAAAGTTAAGGAGAAATCAAATATATTAGACAATACTTTCTCCTCCGTACAATGACCTTACTTTTAAAATATAAATATTAATTGTATTATTATATATAGTTTTCAACTTATGTGATACTATAATAAATGATGCAAAAATATATTAAATAAAATTTTTTAAAATTGGTCTATTGTGAAACAAAGTTAAGGAGAAATTAAATACATTATACAATAATCCCTCCGCACTATGATGATCTTACTTTTAAAATAAAATTATTAAATTAAAGGTATGATAGAAATCAAATACATTAGACAATGCTTTCTCTGCTCTACCATGATTTTATTTTTAAAATAAATTTATTAAATTAGTGGTAAGAGTAAAAAAATATAATTACTTATTTCTTTGTGTTTCATTGCAAATAAAAAACATAGGGTGAGAAAGACTTGAACTCTAGACCTTGTGATAACTCAATTGCTAAGTAACTATGTACTAGCAAACTGTGCCACCACCACATCTTGTTTGATAACAATTTTATTTTTTGATGTATATACATAGTATATATTATATATATAAATTTTTGTTGCAAAAATAATGGGTATTCAACTGCATACCCTTGAATACAAGTGGGCCGCCCCTGCCTACAACTGTAGTAAAAAAGGCGTAACCACTCACCAGATGGATCATCGGTGGCCGCGCCCGCCGCACGCTGCACGCAGCCGCCGGAGAGGCTAAAAAAATGGCAGGCAGCCGGCCGGGTGCGCTCGATCGGCGATCGGCCGCAGACGCAGCTGCATGCTGCCTGTCACGCACCGGTCCATCCACGGCCAGCTGAATAATGCCGACGAATAATTGGCAGATTCCATCTGTCTCGCCATTAGAGAGAGGTGACCTCCCCTCCCCCTCCGCTTTCCTGGAAACTTCGCCCTCCCTCTCTCTCAGTCTCTCTCCCGTTTACGTACAAGAGGTACGCGAGGAGCACTGCAGCAGCGGGCATTATGCGTTGGCTTCTGTTTCTCTTTTGTTTTTTAAGTCAATCACTCGCTTGAGTGCACAAAAGAATTAATAATTTGTCGTTCTAAAATATGGTTTCTCGGTCACCTTTAGCACTGTGCATTTCCTTAGTTCATCCCAATTTATATGATTTTCATAAGAATTATATTAAATCTTGCAAAATTCTTTTAAAAAAACTTTATTCCAAAGAAACCCAAAAAAATCTTAGAGTACCGATGACGACGATGATAAACAACGTGTAAGCTACTGGTATGTTTATCGAGTAATGTGAGTAGGCATAGCACAAGAGAGATGTCAAGTTGATGCAAAGCATCCTTAAAGACGCTTAGTCGGTAAGCAGCATCTCAGTTTATTTCAAATTCCTTTTCCATTTAATTTGAGTATACGAAATTCTGTAATATCAAGTTGCACATCTTTAAAGCTACGATCTCAATGGAGTACTTATCCTCTGGAACAGCATATAAAAAGAACTAAATCGTTCGCATTTTTCTCTTCCTTTCCGAGTTCTCATTTTTCCTTTCTCCTTGTTGCTGTTCTTGGGCGTCCCCCCCTGCTGTTGTGGGGCCAACATTCAGATAAACTATAACAATTTGTGTTCAGGTTCTCCTTCTCCCCCGGCCAGATTCATTAAAAAAGTGAGAACGACACGCCATGCCATCTCAATGCAAAACTACCTTATAGAAGCTTAAGATTGGAGACGGACAAAAGGATCAGCTTAAGTAATAACACAGTTTAACATGTTTAGTAACCTCAATATCTCATTGAAATTATAATCATTAGTCAATAATTTTATAATGATGATGTTAATATGAAACACTAGATTCACCCGTGTGGCATAAAGAGGCAATAAAATGGCTTCAGTCTCAATTCTCCAACGTAGAAAAAACCGGCCACAATATGCAGGATGGTTTCATTAGTCTGACCCCGAGAGTGCCCTATCACATCCCAAACTCCAACCGGTATTTTTATTTATGAATCGCCGTGAATTGTGTTCATTGTTTTCTCTGAAGCATGCACACTTGGACGCTTGGTGTCGCATACTCACACACAACAAGTGATCGGAAAAAAACTAGCTGCACACTTGCTCAGCAGAAACACAGATAGGGTAAGGGTACTAGTAGCAGTTTTCTGTGTGCGCGGCATGTATAGACAAATCAATACTTTTCTCTTGCGTTGGACGAAACGGTACAGAGTAGTCGCTCTCCCAGTGGCCCTTCGCGGCTGGATCACGACGTTATTGCTTTTTGACTCTTAGAGCGATCGATCGATGAACCAATCCATCGCCTCGATGATTCGACCTGCGTGGCGATGTTACATTCCAATCAAGGCCTCCTCTTATATGTCTTTTCAGCTAATTTCTCTTCTCCTATAGATTTTGGGTAAAAGAAAAATGAAAAAAATGGTTAAAAATGGTTTCTTTTACAGTTGAGCGGCACTTCTTTGTGGCACTCTGATTCTAGCTGAAGAATCTGTACAAGGGCTCCGGTGGTCCGTGCTGATACGGAATCAACCGATTCCCGCTCCCACTGCGGCGCATACAGGTGTCCCCCGGGACGGCGACCGCCGCCGCGAAAATGGACGGGCGGCGTGGCGCTGCGGCCCGCCGTTGGTTGATGTGGTTAAGCTGCCAAGCTTCCTCGATCGAGCGGAGAAGGTTTCACTGCAGCTCGTCCTTGCGGGTGAAGCTCATGGGGAGGCCGTTGAGCGGCAGGGCGAAGGGGCCGAACTGGACGCCGCTATCGGACTTGGAAGTGGACCACCTGTACTTGGTGGCGAGGTGGTGGAAGAGCACCAGCATCTCCAGCTTGGCCAGCTCGTTGCCGGGGCAGGAGTGGGTCCCTTTCCCGAACGGCATGAACGTGTTAGGGCTTGGGCGCCACCTGCAGGACGACGGGGTCGACGGCGTCAGGAAAACCATACCGGCCACTGCTCGCAAACCGCGGAGCGACTGCTAGTCGGCCGCACCAGGAATGGAAACAAAGACAAGGCAGTTTTTTTTTCTCTGAGTGGGTTCTTGATGCTGACCTCGAACCGGGAAGGGTCGAACTTTTCCGGACAGGGGAAGTGGTCGGGGTTGTGGTGGATGTTGCGGAACAGGGGAAGCACTTTCCAGCCCTTGGGGATCAGATACCCTGCACATCGGAGCAGACGAACGAGATGAGAGTCTGAGACTGTGAGTCCAGCCGTCTGTCTGTCTGTCCGTGCGTCCGTCCGTCCATTCGGGCCAGTTCACTCGCCGCAGCGCGCGAGTCTGTCCCGAAAGAGACGGACAGGCTGCCACTGGACCGCAGGAGGGACGAAACGGATTAACACGGGTGTCTCTGCTGCTCGCTCACGGCTCACCTTGGTACTCCACGTCCTCAACGGCCTCCCGGAAGGTGAAGGAGAGGATGGACGCCACCCGCAGCGTCTCCTGGATCACCCGGCTCGTCACCCGCATCCGCCGCGTGTCCGCCCATGACAGCGGCTCGCCCGTCGCCTCCTTCTCCTTGGCGATTTCGAGTTGCTCCTCCTGTTACATCCATGGCGCGGGCGGTCAGAGTGACCGTCGAGGGTAAATTCTATTTTTTTCTTTGATCGAGATGATATATCAGAGGCGAACTTACGGTGACGGACTTGAGGACGGCGGGGTGGTCGCCGAGGAACTTGACCATCCAGGTAAGGACACTGGCGGTGGTGTCACGGGCGGCGAAGATGACGCCGATGACGTTGTCGGCGATCTGGGCGTCGGTGAGAGCCTCGCGGTCGTCCATGAAGGACCCCAGGAGGTCGCTGCCGCGCTGCCGCTCGCGCCGGGCGGAGATGATGTGGGCCACAATGGCGCCAAGACGCTTACGGGCCTTCATGGCCTTATGGAACAGGGTGCCCGGCAGGTTCACCGGCATCGAGTTGTATCCTTTCTCCAGCGTCAGGTAGCACTGCTTCAGTTCCTCGATGTAGCACATCTCCTCCTCCCCGAAGATGGACAGCAATGCCACATTCAGCGTGTACTGCCATGACAACACATCGATCGATCAGCAATTCAGCACGACCATACTGCTAGAAAAAGCAGAGCAGAGCAGACTAGAACTCACGGTCTTCATCTCTTGGAAGGTGTTGATGAATTGGCCGTCCCAGGAGCGGAGGGAGCGGAGGGCGATGGCCTCGATGGCGGGGACGGAGGCGCGGATGGCCTCGGGAGAGAAGGCGCGGGAGACGAGACGGCGGAGGTGGGCGTGGTAGTCACCCTCCTGGAAGAAGATGGCCTGCGGGCCAAGCATCCGCTCCTTGCTCGCCGGGAAGGTGGGCTTGAAGAGGTGCGCCTGCGTCACCAGCACGAACCTCGCCGCCTCCGGGCTGGACACCATCACGCAGGGACAACCCAGGATGTGCGTCTTGAAGATGGGCCCGTACTTGTTCCGCTTCATGTTGAAGAACACGTTCGGGTTCTTGGACGAGTAGAGCTGGAACGTCTCGCCGACGTACGGCCACCCCATCGACCCCGGCGGCAGCTGCAGGCCCCCGCCGCCGCAGGCATCCGCCGCAGCAGACGGACCCGCCTTCCGCCTGCCGCAGACGGCGCACACCAGCAAGAAAGGCACGAGCAGGCAGACGAAGAGTACAAAAGCACCCATTGGCTATTGCCTAAGCTAGCTCGCTTCACTTATCTTTGTCAATTCGCGAGGAAGAATACGAACAGGGAGAGGAGGAAGACGAAGGAGATGGGCGGTGGTGTTGTTGGGGTGTGGAGGGAAAGGCGAGAGGGTGGCAGCTATTTATAGATTGGCCGCCGCGACCGCGACCGCGAGCCGAGCTTCCCCTCCGCTTCGCGCCCCTGGCGCAGCCAAAAATCTACTCACCTACGCGCTAGAACAGCAGAGCAGTAGCACTGGCATCCGCGCGCGATAGAGAAACAGATGATCGCTTAATCAACTGATCGGTTTAACCGGTTAACCAATACAGCGACAGCTACACTGCAGCTGCCTCTTCAGGCCAGCGCGCTCGCAAGGGGAATTATCAGCCCAGCAGCTGCAGTGCTTCTGCATCTGCTTGGTTTTGGTTGGTGTCCAATTTTTTTTTATCAGCTATCATACATTCATACTCGTATCGACCAACGACCAAATTGTTCCTGAGTCCAGCTTAAGATTGAAGAGTGCATAGTCAAGGCCGGGAGTAAACATCAGTGGGGGAGTGCATGCCGGTATCACTGACCGGTAAATCGGACTGCAAGTAGGAATGCGTGCCGAGGTTGCTGAACCTGCTTATGATGGGAATGACAGGAGTTGAACTGACCGTCGGTCAGTCCGTCGTCGTGAAATGGTCGTGCGCATGCAGCATTTCCTTCTCTTTTTTTCTGTTCTCTGTTTCAGCGAAACGCGGGTGATGGGTGCATGTAGCAGTAGTAGGTTAACATCTTAGTCAGAAATTCGAACGCATGTGCATTCAGATCTGCAGGTTGATCTTTGCATGGGACGGGACAGCTGTGAGGGTGTGGTTAAGTTCATCTTTTGTTCATGCCCTCCAAATCCAGTCGTTCAACTCATCACGTCAAAAAATCTTTCAACTCAAAGTTGAGTATATTTTCTAGGGATGTACGCCGATGAGGTGTCGTAGGCGTAGTAATCTCTTCCAGAATCCATGCAATCGAAAGGACAAGTGGCATCCTTAAGCCTTTTGTTGTTGTATGTGTTTTTGTTTTCGCTTCTTCCTCTATCTCCTCCGTCTTCGTATTAAAATGAAGGTATTTTTAGACTTAATATTGATATGAAGTTATCAAAATACTTTCTGCTTACAACCAACTATCACAATGTACATAAAAAATTATATAAGGGTAACATAGTAAAGTGTCATGTAAACACCATAAAGCATGTGTCTTGTCAGAGAGGATTGAAGACCCTAATATTCAATCCTGGCTTTGATTTGAAGTGGTTATAGAGCCTCTGTCACTGTATGACTGAGTATGCTTCAAAGGTTCCTCGGTCGATGAGGGTTTCGAAGCAATTTTCTAATCGAAGCCTAAAGAGCTTGAAGGAGGGCTTCAAAGATTATTGTCTCTTATTCAACTCTTATCTTGATCAACTCTTAGTTATCTTTAAGTACAACGCGGATTATTTTTCCCAACAGTTACACCGTCAATTTTGATTTTGGTAATAAACCAAGCACACTCTAGGCTCTAGCGAATATAAACATGTTAAAAATTGACAATTCTGTAAGCTTATACTGTTGAAAACACTATCAAGGCTTCAAACCAAACAGTAACCTCATTACTCAACCTTACTAAAATTCTGTAATAATTTTTTTGGCGTGATTTGATTTGTTGAACAGTTCTTCCATAATCTGAATTTCACGCGACTTTCGAATGAGTTGCAACGAGCGATTTGCAACGAGCGATTTGGATAGATTCTTGGGGGACCAAACGGGACGTGGTGGTATCCTAGCTAGTTGCATACAGTATATATAACCGCTGGACCATACGTGTCTTCAATGATTGCGTGGATGTTCATCTGGGCATACGTGTATATCCGCGAGCGCCACGCTCACCCTGCTTTTCCGCTAGCTCCCACAGTCCCACTTACTTGACCGGTCGAGATCACTCGATCGGCGGCCGTGTCGTGCGGCGCCGCTTCTCGCCAGCCACCCCGCGCCCGCGCGCACGCACATGTGTATGCTACTACTAGCCTTTTCCCCCTTTTGGCACGTTGGGTTCGGTCGAGTTGAACTTGAACGGTACTACTCCTACTCGTGCACGCGACGGGCCGGAGCAACATGTGAGGCCTTTTGCGTGCGATGTCGCGCGTGTCGAGCCGAGCCAGCGACGATGCCACTCCGGCGGCGGAGGGACCGGCCGGGGACTGCGCGGATAAGGCGGCGGCTGGTGCTGGACGAGTCGGCGAGCGAGCGCGCGGCGGCCACCCGACATAATCTGGTGAGTGGAATAGTATGGAGATCGTCGTGTGATCCAACAACGAGCGTATACATGGTGAAAGGCGTAAAGGTAGGCTAAGAGTATTTTGAGATTTTTTATGATACAAAATAGTTTAAATGGATTTCTCTTTAATAATAAAATCCTTAAGTTTAAGTTCAAGTGTATTTTATCTACTTAGCGGAAGGATTAAGTTTATGAATTTTTTATTTATGAGAGTTGTTTAGAGTATATGTTACCGTTGATTTTTTATTTTAATTCTAAAAATTTAAAGAAATTGTTTACATCTTCTCTCCAAGACGCTGCAAGGGTGGCTGATGCCGAGAGGCTACACGCTGGTGCTGATAAAACACAATACTACCACCATTTTTAAAAAAATACAAGCTGTTTTAGTTTTTTATATATACTTCTTATCATTTTTATGTAATAAATACTATTAGTATCATAAATAAACAATTTATTTTTAAAATAGAATAAAAATACAAATAAATTTATTTAAACTGATTTTTTCATTTTTATGCAAAATTTTAAAACGAAGTAAGAATCACACGCGCCACGCCAATTACTTTCCAAGAACTGCGTGTAGAACATTAAAGTACAGTTTAAGTATCTGATATGATGTACACCTTGTTATCGTCCGTTGGTTTTGATTGGCACTCCGGTTTGGTCTCTCCTCTAGAAACATTTCAAGAGAACAACCATTTAATAGGTGTTCTCTTGAAATGTTTCTAGAGGATTAACTGAAAAGATATAAGAGACGAACTCTTCCCATCCACATTGTCTCTTAGCTGCATTTATAATTTAGGGGCTTAAGGTTGTACCATGCATCAGTTTCTTTGTTGTCTCTTGTATTTTGAAAACTGTTCCACCGTCTCAAAGTTGTACGATCTTTTGGTTTAAAATGACTAGCATATTTTTCGTGCGAATTTGCGTGATTTTGCATCGTAGACAACAGTAGTATACTTTTCCGGTTATTTGGAAACCCATCCTATAATGCGTTGCAGGTATTATGTCAAATCATACATTTATATGCTCTTCTTTAATTTCGTTTCCTTTTTATCTCTGAAGCACACGCGTTCAAAGCAGACCAGTTGAACAATTGCAGAGGTTAATAAGGGTGCGTTTGGTTTGCTGGATATCTCTAGATGGGATAGGGTCATTTCATCCAATCAGCTCTTTGGTTGAAGGGTGAAGGTGGATGGGATGGTCCACGAGAGAAATATTCCTTCAATATGCTGGATGGAAAGATTTAAGAAATTTTTCTGGATGAGTTCATCCAACATTGGACAAGATGACGTGTCGTTTCCTGATTGGCTATTACACATTTAATTTTTTGTTTATAAATATTCAAATGATTTTTACTCCCAAATTATTTATCCAATTTATGATCTAATTACATCATTATATTGATTATAATTTAATCTATAAAATAAGATCTCATATGATTATATTTTGTTAAAAATATATTTGACAAGTGGGTCCCACTAAATTTAATCTTATCTCATCCGAGTTGTATACATCTAACCAAACAAAAAATTGTCTCATCTCATCCATCCAACCAAACACCTCGAATGTATCATCTCATCCCTAAATTCATGGATGGAATCATCCTATCCACCCTCGCCCCCAAACCAAACGAACCCTAAACTGGCCTGGAAATGTCGGTAGACTTTGAATTCATGTAACCGCGGCCAAACCGGTTCGTTAGGCCGGGTCTGCTTCGTACAAGTCTACGTACTTACGTAGCCAATAGAGTGAATTAATATACCATGGAATTGAAGTTTGCATGTCGATGGAGGAGGCAAACTAGGTCGTCACGAGTGTCAGTTAGTGCTGTTGCACATATTGTTAGTCGGCACGAGACGATCGCCGAAAGCAAGGTCTCCTGATGGATATATATCTAGAATCTTTATTCCGCTGAACTTTAGCTAGGTGTGTGTGCCTGCAGTACAGCGACTTCCATTATTCATGCATGTCTACATCACACTACGTACGTGTATACGCTCGCGGATCTACATAGATAGAGTAGATAGTATATATGTAGGCCTTTATCACCAATGTAACTTTTGTCTCAGCTCTTTGGATTTAGGATATACTGTATATCGTTTGCTCGCTTTATCCCGTAATCCCGTATGACATTTGTCCTCTTTTCTCAAGCCCTGGTAATCGTCCAACATCTGCATAATTTTTAGCTGGTCGCACAGATGGTACGCAGCAACACGACGATGCATGGGCTAGGTAGGTGATTTTTTTCGCTATTATACCACTTCTCTAAAGCAGGACTTAAAATGGACTCGTCAGAAATAGTATTTTCGAGGAAGGTTATTTACTATTCTAGAATTTTAAACTGAATTTATTTATTTATTTTTTTCTACTCTCTTGTTTTAAGTAGACTGTTTTGCCCCCCCAAATGTTATCTTTTAGTCCAACTGAGGGGGTGTTTGGACTATCACATCCAATATTTAAATATTATTTTGGAGTATTAAATGTAGACTATTTACAAAACTCATTCATAATCGGAGGATTATTCACGAGACGAATCTAATGAGTCTAATTACATCATGATTTGACAATGTGATGCTACAGTAAACATTTTCTAATTATGGATTAATTAGGTTTAAAAAATTCGTCTCGCGATTTAGTCTCCGATTATGCAATTATTTTTATAATTAGATCACGTTTAGTCATTTAAATTAATGTTGAAACATCCGATGTGACACGAACTAAAATTTAGCTTTTGGATCCAAACACCCCTGAAACTGCGCGAAGAGAACGGAAGAACTGCACGCCGTTCCAGGCCTTCACCATCGCCGCACACCAGGCCTCCACCCTCACCGCGCGCAAGCACCGCCATCGCTGCGCGCGCGCCAGTGCCCTCGTCCGGTCGTCCCTCATCGCGGCGCGCCAGGCCTCCGCCGTCGCCGCGCGCAAGGGCCAACGCGAGCAACAGCGGCAACGTGTACAGTAGCAACAGCGCCCAGCTCGCGCGGGCCCGCGCGCAGCAGCAGCACCCAGTGCACTTTTACTGCAACAGCAGCACCCATCGCACTCGTGTTGATCAGGGAAGGACACGGGTAAATAAAAGGGTTATTTTTTCTGTGTCATTACAATTTATACAATTTGCTAATATATTATCGGTATATCGATGATAAATGGGAGCCACCATAGTCACTGACAGTGACATTTAGGCAATTCTTAAAAATTATAATGGCATGTGAGTAATTTTTCCCTAAATAAAAAGTTTACTTCTGGTGATATAGAATAAAGAATAATTCGAAATTAGGCCAAAATTCTAGATATCCATTGTTTTGAGTGTTATGAGGCTATTTACAATAGTGGATTTTGTATCACTGTTTCCTAGAAGGTTATATCAGCTTTGCAACTGAATAAAACCTAAGTTAATCAGTATAATTAAATGCAACTAGCTCTCATGAAATACCCTCTCTAGATGAATCTATTTGGCTCACAATGGGCGTTTTATCTGTCTTGAAAATGAGTTAGCACATGTCATTGATAACACTACTTCTTCTCTTCACTCATTAATTGAATACCATTATGATAATTCCATAAAACCCTCGGTAATAATCTCATTGTAAATAGCCTAATATTTAGACTAGATAGGTAGGTACGCATGGACAAAGAAAGCCGGTCTAGCCAGCCGTCCAACCCACAGGCGACGTACGTACTGCCTAACCTGCCGATCGAGGGGGCGGACCTACGACGCGCGGGGATGCAGGAGGAGGCAGGTTGATTGGGGCGCATGCGACGCGGGCGAGTGGTTGGTCGCATGCCCCTGCTGGTCCCTCGTCGTCCGTGCTCGCCAGCGGGCAGGCACCCGCCGCCCGCCGGCAGGAGGGGTCCTTGGTCCCGGCCTCGATCAGAATTCAGACAGGCCCGCGTTATTCAGAGTTGCAGGCGTACGTCGATCCAATCGATCGATCCCATCACTCGCGGATTCTGCAGATCGATCGATCAATCTACCCAACCCGTGCGTATCTGGAATTCTGGACCGTTCGCCTGGCCAGGTACGTGCACGGTGTACGGTACGGACTCGATGAGTCGATCGGTTATCGTGCGATCGATCGACCGTCCATGTGCGGCGCCGCGAAGCGATACTGTTCGGCCGTTCGCCGGTAGTGGGGTCGATTGGCCGGTAGTGGGGGGCTCTGTGGCGCTAGCTGCTAGCTCTGGACGCTGGACGAGAGCGAGCGAGGGCCGGCGAGGTCCATCCACACCGTACCATACGTGCTGGCGCGCTACTGGTGCATCGTGATTCCTTCGTCCCTACTGAGCGGTCAATGCCGACTATATATGGGCTATGGCGATAGCTGCGCGCTTGTTTTGTTGCAAGCTTGGCTCTAGTTCAACCGGTCTACTCCGCCTCTCGTGTTGTCCAACTGATACGTATCGGTGGCATGCATGCCAATTGTCAAGGTTAGTTGCAGTTGTTGACTTAGTTATGTACACGTACTGACAAGCTAGCTGCTGGCCGACTAGATGAGCATAAGAGCATCGTGGTTGTGTTCACCGTCGTTGGCTTCAAGATCGAGGAAAAACATAATCTTGATACCCAAAGGGTTCATAAATTAGTAAAGGTGTGTACTGGTGTAGTTAATGACTCCCAGAGAGTTGTACAAAACAAGCGGGGACCATATATGTGATGTAGTCCGGAAAATTGTGTTTTCCTTTTTCGCATGGCAACGATAAACGGAGTTGACTAAGTTACATCCTATTGTTACCTCCCGTTCTACGAAGTCACGTACAGTAGACGCAGTTGACTCAGAGCAAGCAAGCCGTGCCGACTAGAAAAAAACACTTTCACATTATACACTGAAACAAAACCGAAGATTCCAAACGAAGGATAAACTCACCAACATGGTGCGTTCAGCTCACCAGAATCTGCACATTATCCTTCGAATTTCGCTTTGAACAAGTGTGTAGTTCTGCTCGATCGCACCGTTCGTTGCCCATCTTATCCGTCGACAAAAGGTCGCGTGTACCTTTTGCCATGGCTGTACTGTTGTAAAGCACGCAGCATGGGCGAAACAAAAAGGTAGCAGTTCCATTCATCCGTCAGTTTATGTTGCCGCGAAGCTTTCTCATCTTATCGCCGGAAACGACGCCACGCACGTACACCCACATCATCGGCTCGGTCAAGACCACAACGGCCTATGATTTCTCTCTCTCTCTCTCTCTCTCTCTCTCCTCTCTCTCTCTCTCTCTCTCTCTCTCGTAATCTCGTTAGTTTTTTTCAACCCCGAAACGCGCGCGTGCGCTTTTCCTGTTGCCTACTTGCCTTCCCCCATAGCCGAGCGATGGAACGCGCGAGCGAGCTGACTTTTGCGCGTCGCGCGCTGCCGTTATCTTATCCGGCGCCTCATGCCCTCTCGCGCGCGAGGCGACCGCGACCGCGGCCGTGCGGGCGAGGCTAAAAAACCGGAACGCGACCGCGCGCGATGGACAGAGACAGCGACTCGCGCCGCGCGCCGGTGCGGGCAGGTTCAAGGCACGCGTGACGAGAGAACATCACCGGACGACTGATGATGTGATGAGACTCGAAAACCACTCGAGCAAACGAGACCGAGAGAGAGAGAGAGAGAGAGAGAGAGAGACGGAAACAGCTCTGGTTTTGTGGCTCCTGCGGCCGTGTTTTAAGTTGCCGGGCTGTTGCACCTGGTCTGCCGTCCCGATACGACTAATCTAGCGCTAACCTATCGAAGTGTGCCGACGCGTCGCTTTCGCTTCCCGTCTCCGTCCGGGATGCCTCCCCCTCATCTCGTTTCCCCCTGCCTTTCTGGTGTACTCCTTTGTCCCTCCTCCTCTGAACTACCCGTTTGCTCTCCACACTCTCCTCTCGCTAAGCTAAGCAGCTAGCATCTATCACTGCTGCTGCTGCTGCTACTATGCTTCCGTCCATCCGTCCTTGGTTGCATCCCTACGTTCTATTTTACTCCATAATTTTTTTTGAGAAAAGAAAGGGCTGTATTTTACTCCATAATGATATCCAAAAGGGCGAAAAGGGGCAGCGATTGGACCGGGCTACTAGCTTTGCATCAGCAAACTGGCTAGATTGGGATACAGCTGCTGGCCGGTGTCAAAGCTCAAACGCAAACTGTACTACTAGTAGTCTATACCTGGGCCTTTTGTGAGTTGTGACAGACCATCCTTTGTTCTGATCTCCTTTTCGCCCCACGAGCTCTCGGTTAAGCAATCAAATCTTTCAATATTTTATGCTGTTGTGCTAAACCAGTTGTCAGAGTGGACTTGAGAGTTTACACCCATGCATGCGCCATCTACTTTTCTTGTCACTTGTTTTTAATTCAGATAACTCGATGCGTACCAAATTAAAAAAAATCCCATTCAGCTGTCCATGTTAAACTTTTCTCTGATCACAGGCCACCACAGGGCGATCGTCAGACGGCATGATTTAAGATATGTGCATATCCATGCAATTGCTCGTGCGATATACCGTCACCGAGCAAAGATCCAAGCCAATGTGTAAGTCCATTCTGCTCTGCTTTTTTAAATGAGGGATGCACTTACATGGCCAGGTCGATGTCGATCCAACGCTTTTGTTCCATCGAGCTGCACCTGCACTTGTGTGTCTCTCACTCATAAAGAAACGCTGCAACGTGCAGCAGCCAGAAAACAAAAATCGCAGCTTTACGAAAACTCAAAACTAATGGCATGTAAAGGCGCCTCCTCGTTTGAGATCAGAGTCACCACCACGAACTACGGCCCTCTCGCTCCACTGGCGACGACTGAACGATGCGTGGCTCGATCTGCTTTACAGCGCGTTTCTGATGATCTGCTCCATCTGCTACAGATCATCAGAAACGGTGATAAAACAGATAACCGGGAGCTTTTTTCAGAGCTTTTGCCGGGGACTTACGTGTGCGTGCAAACCTCACGGGATCTTTACGTACGCAGATAGCCGTGCGACATTTCTCTGGATTTTGAATCTGATTGTACGCATCCATTTCAATTCACGCGCCTCTAAATCCCCATATTTCAATATTGTAGTGATATTTTCGTTTTGACATCGTGATCCACTAACGAGAAAGCTACGGAAATACGCGAGACTGATGGGCTAAATTGTGAATAAATGCCATAGAGATTACCAGGATACTGATGGGCTAACATACTCAGGCCACCATCATGGGGGCAGATAGCATGTTTC
Source organism: Zizania palustris (assembly GCA_019279435.1). NCBI lineage: Eukaryota > Viridiplantae > Streptophyta > Magnoliopsida > Poales > Poaceae > Zizania > Zizania palustris. The sequence continues at coordinate 38,402,264 of JAAALK010000283.1, read as the reverse complement.
TGAACTTGGAGTTTCAGAGAAGTTGGGCCAGATACAATTTTTTTAAAATAATATTTTTTTTAAAAAAAATTCAAATCTACGCCGATTTCAAAAATTACAAAAGTAACAGACGGTCGGCAATTGAAGTGCCGACTGGATGCCACGCCAGCTCCAGTCGGCACTTCAAGTGAAGTGCCGATTGGTGCTGACGGGGTAGACTCTAGACTCCAGTCGGCACTTCAAATACCAATCGCCTATTACTTTTATAATTTTTTTAAAAAAATCGAAGGATACATCTTCTTCATCTAGGTCTAATCGCAGTTGGTGCTGTCAGAGTCTGAACTGGCTTGGGGCTGCGCTGCAGGTAGGTAGGAGTAGGACCAGGACCAGGCAATGGCAGCTGTGCCAACTGCCAAGGGTAACTGCAATATACCACTAGAGTGTTTCTGATACAGCAGCAGTTGATAGCAAGATGTGCAAAATATCAGAACTGAAATAACATGTTTCATATCAGTTTGAATTTACACAATTGTGAAACCTGAAACATAGGAGATGTATAAAATTTTCGAGTTTCCGCAGACACACCAAATGGAATATTTTTACCTTTTTATCCAGGTTCTGCAGATCAGCAAATGCTAGCAGCCTAGGGAGTATTTACTTGCATAGTGCGTAATGTATATTAAGGTTGGAGCATGAAGCATCTTGATTCGTAAATAGTGTATCACTTAACAAATATACTAATTGCTAAAACAAATATCCGAGTTCAGGATGAATACCAATAATCAATATGCTGTTGGTTTCTTCGAGACATCTCCCTGTTTGCAGCTTCATAGTACTGTACCCTACCTGATTGCCTTGCAATATGCGGCAAGGCTGCAACCACAGTTTCCATATCTGTCTCAACTTCTGCTCGAGCAAATCCCCGTGCAATAGCAGCAGCCACAAGCTGTGAAACTGTTGTTTGTTGGCATAGCTCAGCTCCAGGATCCATGCTTGAATCATCAGTGTTCTCAGCTAAACTTGGGGGTGGAAGTGTCAAGGCAATAAGTGATAGGTGATCACTCAGCTTCTTCCACTCCTTTTGCCAGTTGTCAAGTGCTTCCTCAGCCTGGCCTTGGCGGATCATCCACACAGCTGCTCGTCCACACAGCTGCTCGGCGTCCGCGGCCACGTCGAGGTGAATTGTCGTCGCGGCTGGGCAGGCGGCAGCGGTGGCCGGTGGCGCATGACGACTATGCCGCTGCAGACGATTTTGTGGCGGAGGTGAGACCGACAATGAGGAGCGCCGTGACGACGACCAGCGCGGCGGCCCCGGCGAACACGCCGTTCCTGGCGACGTAGCAGTCGCCGTCCATCCACCCACGGCCGTAGCGCTGCCCATGGTTCATGCTCGCCGCCGTCGCCAGCAGGACGACGGCCAGCGCGAACGTCACCCTGCACAATCGGCGCCTCCATGGGCGATTCAGAAGCATTTGACATAGAAATGTAACCTGCATTTATAGGACGTACGTACCATGAGAGGACCAGGAGAGCGACGGACCCCACGCGGCGCCTGGTGGTGGACGACTTGCTGTGCTTCGACGCGGCGCACATGGTGGTCGCCGCCGCAGTGGTGCCCACCAGCTGCGCCGCGGAGAGGAAGGCGATGGCCGCGACGCCCAATTCGAAGGCGGAGCTCTTGGGCAGGGAGCAGAGGCTGCCGTCCAGCTTCATGTCCTTGTCCTGCGCACATGTTCCAGATCCAGCGAGTGAGATCGATCCGCTCCCCACGGCTGTAAACCAACCAACGACGACGCGCGATGCCGGCGCCGGAGAGTGTACGCGAGAGCAGGGCCTGACCTTGACCTTGCGGAATTCAGCGGCGAGAGAACAGGAGAAGGCGGTGGCGCTGAGTAGGACGACGATGCCGCAGATGGCATCCCGGCATGACACCCCTCTGCTCCACTTCTCCATCAAACCAAACCTGAAAACACCTCGTCTTCCACGGCTAAGTACCCAAATTCGACCAATTCAGTAATTCTTCTCTCCTACCTCGCCTCGCTTCTCGGGAGCATATCGAACTACGACGAGTGCATAACTGCATACGATACAAATGAAAGCAATTCTCCGAACAGGTCAAGTAAGGTCGCCGAGACTAATCGCAAGCTCTGAATAATCGAAGAGGTTTGACGCATTGGCGGCCGTGTGGATGACCACATGACGCATAGAGGTGAACGCGAGAGAGGAGAGGAGTTTAGAAGATGGAATTGGCAATACGAGAGGCCATCCACTCCAATCGGATCGCAAGATTGGCTTGGTCAACCGGGTAGCTCCTGTCCTGGCTGCGGCCGGAGAAGCTGAGCGGCCAGGAAAGAATCACTCACCCACCGGAACTCCGGAAGTCCGGAAGGTTGCTTTGTTTAAACCCGATCCGTGTCTTTCTCGGATCAGTCCACCAAGATCAACACACACGCATGAACCGATATCGCACGGCTCGTCGGCACGCAAAGAAACGAAATCACAAGTGGCAGTTTCTTCGTGGCAACAAAACCATTCAGCTGTTGCTGATCCAGAATGCTTGCCCGTAGGGCACAGGGGACTCAAGAGAAAATCCGTCGATAAATCCAAAGCTCATACGCCTGTATTCGGAGAAGCAAGGAGGAGAGGCGGGAAATCCAAACAAATCGTCACTCGGCGAAACTGCCAAATGGACAATGACACGGAGGAACATGGTGTTTGTTGTCGACGGACGACGATGCTTCGTCGACGAAGGAACCTTGCCTGCACAGCACAACAATGGAGTCAGCCTCGCAAAGTGGAAGAGACGATCCGACGTGGACTGCTCTACACCAACACTTGCCCATCAGCGCGCAGAACCGTGGTCCGCCCGCCGCCTTCGTTGTCACGCTGCGTTTCTCCGTCGTGAGGTTGAATATTCGGCGGCAATAATACACTGGAAGAAAAATGACGTGGGATTGAGGATTGATTAGTCGGCAAAGCAAGGCGCTGGATAAACTAATCTGTCTGGTATTCTTTTGGCGCCGTCGTTTCTCTGTTCGTTGGAAAAACAGTTACTCCTCGATGTTTCCAAATCCCACGTCGCTGCACCCCTACTCCAACTAACTTAAAAATATTCTATCTCCATTTTTTTAATACAAGTCTTTTTAGACTTGTCAACTCTTCCACTTCCACGCATTTTAAATTATCTTAGATGTAAAATTACGGAAATGTTTGATTGGGTTTATTTTAAATGTTATCTATGGCGCAAATAAATTACATTAGATTTTGTTTGATTTGAATGTGCTAGTATTAGATACCACGTAATCAGATTATAATATAGTAATCAGTCTATTACATTCTAACCGTACCGATATCAGATTACATTATTAGAATATATTATACTTGTCAACTAAACATTATAATGTAAACAAAATACATTACACTTATTAACCAAACAAATCTAATAATTTGATATATTATTATCACTTGGCACTGTAAATAATTTCATTACCATTTATGTTACCTTAAACAAACTAAATGTCACATATACCTATACGTTTTAAGGTTTAAACATCTGGCTATACAAGTTTTGTATCAACATTTATTATATTTATATTAAAAAAATAAAATAAATACAGCATTGATAAAAAATCAACGGTCAAACTAGTAAACCGACTAACTGGTTTGACAGGTCTGGTATTTTTTTACTATGCGTGTTTGTGAGAGCATGTACAACCATGAGACGACGGAACGGTTTTCAAAGTACAAGAGACAACAAAAAAACTGCATGGTACAACCCTAAACCACTGAATCATAAATGCAGCTAAGAGACACTTTGTATGGAGAATCGTGTAGAGACGGGCTTCCGTCTTTTGTATTTTTTTCACTTAATCCCCTAGAGATCTCTCAAGATATCACATATTGTTGTACACACCCTGATAGCGATGGATTGATGCCAAGCACAATTTTAAAAATAGATAATATTTGTAAAAAAAATCCGAGTTCGACGACGACGGCCCAAGACTTTTTGATTTCGGTGTGGCCTTGTTAGGGATGGCTTGATGCCAAGCCCAACTCTGAAATTGGATCGAGCCCGCAACAATCCTCGTGCGGACTAGTGGTCTCCCGTCTCCATCACCTCCACCTGTGGCACGCTTGCACGGTGCGTGGCCGGTGATTCGGTGAAGGTGCGGATGGCGATGGCGATGGCGATTCTACCCTAGTTTATTCTTCGCTCCGCCTCTAAGGACGACTCCACCACCTTCCTTCGCGGCAGGGGTGCCGTACCCAGCGCGGCCGGCGGCCGGCGTAACGAGGCGACGGGCTCGACGTGGTACGCGAGAGGAGATTAGCGGGATCGGCGTCGGCGATGAGCTTCGCGGATCTGGAGGCCGGGGCGGTGCGGGCGCCCCGGAAAGCGCGAGGCCCGGACGCTACGCGGGCGCTCGTCTTCCAGATCACCACCGCCGTGTCCTCCTACCGACGACTCCTCAACTCGCTCGGCACGCCCAAGGATACCCCCGCACTTCGTGACCAGCTGTCTCTCCTCACTCCTCGCTCGTGTTATTTGCTCCCATATGCTTCATTTGCTAGATGATCGTGATATTTTGCTCCGCTCAAGTTAATTGGTCCTGGTTTTTAGGATCGGTACCTTCGTGTGCATCCCTCTGGTGCCAATTCGTGAAGTATTCTGTGCTCTGTTATGTTGATTTCCCCTCAGGCAGAAGACTAGTTATAGCATTCTTCAATTGGCAAAGGATGCGAAAGACAAGCTCAGGAGAGCTGCTGAGGCAGACAAGAGCGTCGGCACTAGTGTCAGTATTAATTTACCGTCATTTTGTACACTTGTTTTTGATCAGTAAATTTTTGCTTGGATGAGGCTGTTTAAACGAATTATTAGAGATAGCTGTCTGGCATGACTGTTTCCAACTGCATGTGTCATAGATAGACTCATGGTGTATGCATCCTTTGGCTTTTAGCGACTTCAGCTACCACAGTGCTTAGGAATTTGGGTACCATATACAGGCAGACAAGAGGGTTGCTGACATGAAACTAGCCAAGGATTTTGCCGCGACGATGGAGGAGTACAGTAAACTTCAGAATCTTGCAATTCAAAGGGAGATGGCATATAAGCCAGTTACTACCCATAATTCTCAGGCAAAGTAATGCTTGTTCTGTCGTTCCTTTTTATCGATTCATGCCAAAGTTTTGTCTGTGTGTTTCATTCTCTTGTTGTGACATGTCATCACTTTAAAATAGTATATATAAGAATGATCATGTCTAGAAGTTAATTTATGCTTACAGGTTTGTAAGCATGTATCATTAGATTGCATTTGGATTGAAACGATTACAAATTGCTAGTTTTACTATTTAGTGATAGCTAATTCCTTAACCCTAAAAGAGCAGTTGAATACTTGAATAATTTGATACTATTGTGTATGTGAACTACTGACTAGGTCAGATTGCTCATAATTCTTTGGCATTCTCTTATGTGACAACCTCTTCCAATGACGCTGCTTGGCTTAGACAAATTTCCTTTGAATAGATGATATATGCATATATAATTGCTCCATTGTTGTCCATTCTAGACTGTAGCATTAAAGCCGAGCGTGTCTGTCAAGGGCCTCAAGGCCCTGGCTGGCCGGACCTCGGCTACGTAACTCGTAGCCTCCGTCCGTCACGCCGGCGAGGTTATGCCCCTCAGCCGTCGGCTTAGAGAAGAGGTAGATTGGAGAATACTTATTGCTTCCCCCAAATGGTTTCCACGTACATGAATATATAGCCCTCTGGCCCAACCGAATGGAACTGGTCTTCCCTAATTGTAGGTCTTATCTTAACAGTGTACGTGCCTGGTGTACGTGCGCCCGTACATGACAGTGTCCCTTTTGAGTTTTGATGTATGGAGATGGCACTTACTATTTTGCTTTGGAGCAGCATCCCAATTAACTAACCTAAATTGGTCTGTTGTCTTTGCTTTGTCAGTGATGAATCATGATCGTAAATTTTGCTTGTAGTTTACTTGATGGCCTCACTTGGTGACACAGCTTCTCTTGAAACTAATCATGTTTTATGTGTAGATTATTTGACTGGGTTATGTTCTAATATCCATGAAAATTTTGGCTTTTGTGATGTAGCTACACTACAGATGATAGAAGTGCAGAATCTGGTAAAATGCCTGAACAGCATGCATTACTTGCAGAATCAAAGAGGTCAGCACCCTTGATTCATTTTTCTTCCTTTTTCAACTGGCTGTTTATTATTTTCTGGTGGAAGCTCAGCTTCAGTTGCATAGCATCTGTTTTCACCTTCTCATCAGAAAAAAATGTTTAGTTTAGCCGACTCTCCCTCCCCTCCCCCCTCCTTTTCTTTCTCCTTTCCTCATCTATGTTGACTAGCAAAAGCTTCCTTTGATGTGACTGGTAGGGGAAAATTTCAAGTCTTGTTTTGATTGACTTTTGTGGTGATGAAATATGGCATGCAAGATTTTGTTGTAGAATCCATTTTCCTTGCATTTTCTGATAAATTGTCATGTTTTTCTGCAGGCAAGAGGTGCTGCAATTGGATAACGAAATTGTTTTCAATGAGGCTATAATTGAAGAAAGGGAGCAGGCCATGCAAGAGATTCAACAACAGATTGGTGAAGTACATGAAGCGTTTAAGGATCTTGCTACACTAGTGCATATGCAAGGAGTTACACTCGGCAAGTTTTGCATTGCATTGTGCATATCCTGTCTTGTTCCTGTGCTTCCTAGCTAACATGTATACCTTCTGTTGCAGAGGAAATCGATACCAACATCGAGAATTCTGCAGCAGCGACCAAAGAGGCAAAAACAGAAATTGCAAAAGCGTCCAAAACTCAGAAATCAAATTCATCCCTGGTATGCTCGGACTAATACAAATTATGTAAGCTTGCTGTTATAGCTATTTCTCTGCCTTGACGAATCATCTTGTTTGCAGCTTTGCATTCTCCTGGTGATCTTCGGGGTTGTCTTGCTTATTGTGATAATAGTCCTTGCAGCTTGAGGCGTGAATAAGTAGAGGCTTACTGGTGCACTTGGAAGCATATTTAAAAGCCATCTGCATCGGCCTTTACTGGTGCTTCTCGAAGTGCATAGACAGTCGCTCACGAAATTTTACAGTTTTTCTGTTTGTTTTAGGTTTCCTGAATTGTGAGTTTGTTGCCTGATGTCATGCATGCGTGAGTCTCTTTTTTTCATGGCTTGCCTTGAGTGTACAATGATGGTCTTTTGGCTCCTTTGGAGGATTGTTTTACGGAGGATCTTGCATTCTGTAAGTATCAGTGAATAAAAACAAAACAGGGATTCAATTTCGTATTATAAACTCATGTAAAACAGTATTGTTGTATCATCAACGCTCCCTTGAATGTGTTGTGGTTTTTTCCTACTTGCACTGCGTCATCCAGGATTGTAAGTTCGAGTCTGTTCGGATCATGGACCCACCGCCGCGACCAGGTAATGACTCTCGCTATGGCCGACCATTAGAGTGGAGTGTACTGTCCAGTTCTCCGTTTTGAGGACGTCCTCGTTATTTTGTTTACCAAACCCATGCCCCCACTGGTACCAGAAAAGAGACACCATGCCCTACTACTCTTTCTACCAACGAAAAAAAAAACACTGGTCTTCCTTTCACCATGTAGTGAGTGACTGTACCGACTGTATTCTTCATTTCTTCTCCATATATACTTTCAACCAGACGAGACGAACAGATTATAATCGCTCCCCGCGGTCTCCGTCTCCGAAATATACAACTAGAATCACCGTCACGTAGTTTTTTTTTTAAAAAAATCAAATTTATATGTACGTTTGAAAAATTTGAAAAAGTAGTATGTGGTCGGCATGTGAAGTGTCATGCCACGTCAGCTTCAGTCGGCACTTCAAGTGCCGACTGGTGCCACGTCAGCTGACATGGCAGAATCTGATAGGGGGGCAACATCCCGTCGGTACTTGAAGTGCCGGCCGGAGCTGACGTGGCACCAGTCGGCACTTCAAGCGTTGACCGTATGTTATTTTTACAAATTTTTCGAACGGTCACATTGATTTGAATTTTTTAAAAATAATATTGTTTAAAAAAATTCCCGTCATGTAGGCCTCGTTCCGTACGTTTATTGGGCTTCCCGCGCGCGCCACACGCACCGATCGATCTCCGTTTCGCGCTCTGGAAGAAGAGGCAAACGTCGTCGTGGCGCGTTCTACTAAATGCCGCCTCCGCGCCGCACCGCACCGGCCGCTCGCATAAAAAACCGCCGCCCCCCGTACGTACGCGCTGTGGCCTGCGGCCGGTGAGGTGTGATCCCGGCCCGCTCGTACGCCGCACGGTGAAGTTCCGGCCCCGGCACGAAGCCCACCCCACCCCACCCGCGCGGACACGACACGCCCCGCTCCATCTGCCGATGGATGATGCATGCGCGCGCGAATATCCTCCCGTCGCGAGCTGCGACGAGGTCCACTCCCCCACCTCCGCCTGTCGTCTCCGCAGCCCGCGCGCCGGGTTGCTTCAGCTGGAAGACGGGCGCGCGCGCAACCGTACGTGCCCGGGAAAGAAGGTGATGGGCGAAACGGCCGGCGCTGCGCCGCATGTGCGGCGTGGAGTAGTCGTCTCTCGACACGGCGACACGTACACCACGCTACCGGACAGGCGCGCACGATGACGACGACGCGGCCACACACACGCACGGCCAGAGCGGCATGCAGCCATGAGCCATGCATGCAGCTTGGACCGCATGCACGTACACTATGCTGGTGCTCGGCTGCTCGTATCGTTCGTACTCACGTTGCTCGCGCGCGACGTACGTAGCGTCCGCGCGCGCGCTCGCTTGCCCTCGCGTCCAAGGCATGCACTCGATCGTTCGCATGTGACCATGTAATCTGCACGTAATACAGTGGCGTGGTACGTACTGCTACGACTGTGCTACGCACATTGCGTGCTTTGATCGCTGGTTCACTCGGCTGTACTATCATCTACCTGGACGCCTTATATATAACTTATGAGGGGGGTGGTTGCAGATGCTAATTTATAGTAGATCTTCGAGGTGATCGTTGTGATATTATGATATATTTATATGCGTAGGTAGCTGCATATAACATGGGAAAACTGGGGCCAAATCTGAGTCGTACGGCTACTTGCTTGTCACCTTGTCGTCGATTAGATCCGGGCACTCAAGATGTGCCTACATTATTGTCTTCATTTGGCCCCCTTACTGTGTAAAACACAGTGCTGTAAGATCTGTACACACATTTTGCTTCGTTCGTTTCCGACCAAATTGGCTAGCTGCAGATCGATGAGATGAACTGTCCTACAGGCTACAGCGTTAATCATTTCCGTTGGAGGTCAGCATTTCACCTACTCCGATCCAGCTTTTGATTTTTTGAGCAGTACGTACAAGTGTTTTAGCCTTTTAGACACGCTGGGGAAAATCATCGTCTAACATCAAAATTAAACCACTAAAATTTTGATGAAAAGTCTAGAGGGGTTCCAAATAAAAAATGGATGAGGGAGTTTAACCTTTTTATCTCTAATGCGGAATTACAGGAACTGCACAAGCATGGGGGCATGTTTACCTGGACTAACAAAGCTGTCCCACCTACGAGAGAGGTCCTAGATAGGATTCTGATTTCTAACAGTTGGGATAATCTTTTTCCTCTTGCTTCTGTGCAAAATTTACAAAGAGTCGGTTCGGATCACAGCCCACTTCTTGTGGATGTGGACAGACGGACACGACAAGTTAAAGGGGGTTTTAAATTTGAAAATACTTGGCTGCTTCAAGAGGGTTTTAATGACTGGGTCTTAAAATCTTGGCCAAAGAGGGTTAGACCGAATGTGATGGACCATTGGCATGATGCGAGTGCCTCTCTTAGGAGGAAAATGAAGGGGTAGGGTGGTGTGAACATGATTAGTCACTTAAATAAACAGAAATTGGAGCTCAGGAAGGAGCTTGACAAGTGGGAGACAAAGGTTTCTCGTGATGACATGCTGTTGACAGATTGGGGGTGTATGTACGATACAAAGGGCTTGTTAATGGACGTTTATAATCAAGAAGCCGCGTATTGGCGAGATAGGAGTGGTCAACAGTGGCTTCTGCGGGGGGACGCGAATAGTGCCTTTTTTCATAAAATAGCTAATAGAAGAAAAAGGAAATCGACAATTGTATGTCTAGAGCATGATGGCCGATCTATTTCTGATAGGGGGGAGTTGAGAGCATATATTGATTCGTTTTATAAAACCCTGTTTGGCTCTGAGCAACCTCCTAAAGTTAGGCTGGATGTATCTATGTGGAGGGACAGAAGAAGATTATCTAGGGGGGAATGTGTCGAGCTGGTGGCTCCATTTACTTTGGAGGAACTTGATTCTGCCGTGAAGTCCATGAAATCTAACACGTCCCCGGGACCTGACGGGTTTTCTGTGAATTTTTACAAAGCCTTCTGGCCTCAATTAAGAGGTGTTTTCAAAAAAATGCTTGATACAATGAGGAATAGTGATCTTAATCTGGCTCGTATCAATTACAGGGTGATTGTTTTGCTTCCTAAACTTAAAGACGCTAATAACATCAAACAATATAGACCCATTTGTTTACTCAATGTGTGCTATAAAATTATTACTAAAGTTCTTACAGCGCGTCTCACTAAGTGTGCCGCCAACATTATTGATCACAGACAATCAGCCTTTATTCCGGGGAGAAACATTTTGGAGGGGGTGGTGACTCTACATGAAGTAATCCATGAGTTGAAAAGTACTAATCAAAAAGGGGTGATTTTGAAGTTAGATTTTGAGAAAGCATATGATAGAGTCCAGTGGGGGTGTCTTTTGGACGTTTTCCGCAGAAAGGGTTTTGATAATATGTGGATTAAGTGGATGGAGAAGGTTATTTCGGGGGGGGCGTGTTGCGGTTAATATTAATGGTGAAGTAGGGGTTTTTTTAGAACATATAAAGGAGTCAGACAGGGGGACCCTCTATCTCCTTTACTTTTTAACTTGGTGGGTGATGTTCTCTCTGAAATGCTTGTTCGAGCTAGTGAAGGGGGTTTTTTAACAGGGGTGACTCCTAATCTGATAGAGGGGGTGTGACTCATTTGCAATACGCAGATGACACTATTTTACTGATGGAGTTTACGGAACAGAATTTGGTGACTTTCAAATTTCTGTTGTATTGTTATGAAAACATGTCGGGGATGAAAGTGAATTACCAAAAAAGCGAAGTGTTTGGTATTGGCTTATCAGATGATGAGATTGAGAGAGTAGCAAACATTTTTAATTGTGATGTGGGGGCGTGGCCGATGAAATACTTGGGTTTACCAATCAATAAGTCAAAACCAAAAAAGAAAGACTTTGAGGAAATGATTTTTAAAGTTGAGAAAAAGTTGGCTTCTTGGCAGAATAGCCAGTTATCTTATGGCGGTCGTATGGTTATGATCAATGCGTGTCTGAGCAGTATCCCTTTATATACTATGGGGGTTTTTGTCCTTCCCGAAAGTGTTTGTAAAAAAATAGATTCTATTAGATCAAAGTTTTTTTGGGAAGAGATAGGGAAAAAAAAAGAAATATCACATGATGTCTTGGCAGGCTGTGTGTGCACCTAAGCACATGGGGGGGATGGGTTTTATGGATATCAGGGCTATGAATCAGGCGTTACTCTGCAAATGGATATATAACATTGAGCATGGGCGTGAAGGTACTTGCTATACGATATTGAGGAATAAATACAATATTAACAGAGGGACTTTACAGTCGGATATGTGTCGGGGTTCCTTTTTTTGGAAAGGTCTTCACAAAATTAAAATGTGGGTGAGGTTGGGGTGTGGATTTGAAGTGGGTTCGGGTTCTGCTATATCTTTTTGGCACGATGTGTGGGAAGGTGATACACCATTAAAAATCCTATTCCTGGATCTTTTTGAGGGGTGTCAAGATAAAAACTTGACGATTATGGAGACTGTTAAAAAGGTCCAGGAAAATACTTTGTTTAGTAGGTCGTTGAGGGGGAGTGACGTGCAGAAATGGGCGGCTCTATCAGAAATCATTGGTAGAGTGGAACGGGGGGTTGGGTCGGACAAGATCCGGTGGTTGTTGGATAAGAAGGGATTCTCTTCAAGCTCAATTTATGATATGATTGTGTTTAGGGGTGTAGTTGATGTTGATAGTATGATTATTTGGAAATGTGGGGTCCCCCTGAAAGTTAAAGTTTTTACTTGGCTGGTTTTGAAGGGTAGAATTCAAGTAGGGGATCAACTGAAACGTATGAATTGGAAGGGAAATCCGGCTTGCAAGTTGTGTGGGTATAACGAAACTGTAGATCACTTGATTTTCGAATGCGGTCTAGCCCGTATGCTGTGGATCTTAGTCATTGATTGTCTGGAGTGGAGTCTCCCTGTGCTGAATAGGAGAGCTTTTTTTAGATATGATTGGTAATATGAAAAATATTAGGGGGAAAACAATTGCCATGCAAGTATTGGGGGCGATTGCTTGGACTTTGTGGCTAACCCGTAATGAGTTCGTTTTCCGCGATAAAATCTGTACTGATGTTCTACAAGTGGTTTATAAACTAATTTTTTTCTCACTCAGTGGCTTCGTCTGGTGCCAGCACGCCTGAAGGAGGAAACATCTCGTTGCTTCGACTTGCTGTGTGCACGGCTCCTCCAAATCATTCACCGGGATGCTCCCCCCGTCCGGGACGATCATCCGTGAAGAGTGGTGGGCTTCCTCTCGTGAAGCGTGTTGTGTGTAGGAAAGCATGTGCCAGAGACTGTCTTTGATTGTCAATGTCGTAAGTTTGGTCACGTTCTATCTGTTGGTTTCGAGTGGTGGCAGCGTTTGGGTTGCGTTTATGGCTGACTGTGCTCAGTGGATGTACTCTAGACTTCTTGGTTATGGTTTCTGGTGTTTTTTGGGTCATTTTGGGTGATTCTGTCGTTCCTGTAAAGTCGGTCTTCCCGACAAACGTACCTTGTTTACTGCTTTCAAATAAAGCTGGGGGCTCAAAGTTTTGAGTCGCCTTTTTTCAAAAAAAAAATTTTGATAAAAAACTTTAAACAATACCTTAAAATATACTTTTCAGTTAGCTTTAAAGAAGAAATAAGCACACCCATATCCACGTTGATGTTGTGACTTGGGAAGTTGGGAGTGGTGAGGAGGGCTGGACCGGGCAATAGTTTGATTAGTTTTCCGCGTGCGACGGTGGTCACGCCCGGACCCGACGACATTCCAAATCGCTCGCCGGGAGATAAAAAACATTTTTTTTTGGAAAACTCGACGGGGGACCAGAGTTTTGCGTGCTCCATCGACATAACTTCTTTGTTTGTAGCAAAGCTTCTATGCTTCAGTGTTCATCAATGCATTTGTTTCTGTATATGAGTGCATCCATCTAGGTTCCAGCCGAGCAGGAGGACGGCCGCATTCTATTGTAAGGTCTCATGATTTGTAATGTAGAAAAAAAATTAAAAATGAAGATTTTTCGCTTGTTTTAAATTTATTTGTGTAAAAACTATGTAAAATGGAGAATTTATGTCGTCAAAATTTGTGAACTGTTCAATCCGTACGATTTAACGGCTTAGATTTAATATGGTGATCTACTAGAGGTAATAACTCATATAATATTTCTTTAATAAGTGTGACTCTCGTCGTATAATAATTAATTACTTTCTTTGTATGTTATCGGATTAATTGTTATATGCATTTGTTGGGGGAAAATATCTCATCTTCAGGGTTATTGCCAAAGCAGCATGAAGACAGCCGACCAGTTCGAAGATTGTCCGAAGTCCATCTTCGAAGGTATATGGAACCTGGTTCGAAGCCCGAAGGCAGGCATTGGTTCGAAGTATGTCTTCGAACCAAAGTCCTTCAAGATCTTTTCTGCCAGCTAAGATGGAAGACTTATCTTCTATCCTATTAGATTAGTCTTTTACCATTTTAGCCCTATTAAGGAAACCGAATAGTTTCCTTAATGTCGGTTGTAATAGAGGGGTAAATAGGTCTTTTCCTTAATGTTTAGGCCTATAAATACCCCCCATTTTACCCTGTAATGAGGACCGATTACAAGTGAATCAATACACACTTTCGAACTATTCTAAGTTATTATCCTTTCGGAGGCTTAGAACAGTTTGCTTCGTAAACACTTCGTTTGTTAGTTTCTTTTCTACAGAAACCTGTTAGCGTAATCTTTTACGCCAACAGTTGGCGCCGTCCGTGGGGAACCTAGTCCAAAAAACTTCGTTCTCTACCAACCTCTTGCATCATGCCTCCTAAGCGGAGCGCACCTCGCAATCCCACTCGGAGGTCCTCTCGGATCTCCGGAGAGATACCCTTCGACACAGTCGAAGTCGGAGGGTCTTCGACTATCCCTCCACCTCAAACTCCGCAAGGGGCTTTTATCCCTCGAGGATACGAAACCTCTCCACCAACCCCTTCCACACTCCGACCACCCGGAGCCACTCTGCCACCCTCCATTCCGATTCAAACTGATCATACCAGCTCTCAAGACCCGGAAGGTCCTTCCGGAGGAGATGAAGATAGCCTTGGAGACATGGCCACTCAAATGGCCAATCTTCAAGCCGAAGTAGCGAGGTGGCGGCAAGAGGCTGCGAACAGGCTTCGTCCTCAAGCCACCCAGCTATCCCCGAAGTGCACGAAGACGACGATCTCGATTATCCCGAAGCCCCGGAGAATGCCTCTTTCGACAATGAATCTCCGTTGCATCCCGAGCTTCAGAAGGTTCGCTTCGATCCGAGGTTCAAAGCTTCAAAGCTTTGCAAGTATACCGGAGACGAAGATCCTAGTGAATTTGCGCGTTCTTATGCCCTAGCAATCGAGGCTAGTGGCGGAGACAGAGAAACTATGACGAAGTGCTTCCCGTTAGCCCTTCAAGGAGTGGCGTTGAGATGGTTCTGGTCTTTAAAACCAGGATCAATCACTTCATGGTCACAGTTGAAGAAGAAGTTCATAAGTAACTTTCAGGGCACCTTCGTGCCCCCCATGTCAACAGGGAGCCTTTTCCAAGTGAAGCAGCTCCCCGGAGAAACATTGAGGCAATACTTCAAGCGCTTCGCTCACACGAAGTCGCAAATTCGGGGGCTGTCCATATCTTCGGTGGTTGATGCAGCTCGGGAAGGCGTCAGTCATAAAGGCCTTCTGGATAAATTGCATCGGAAGAGCATCACCACAGTATCACAGTTGATGTCGTACTTCGAGGAGTACTCGAAGTCGGAAGAAGGTTGGCTTCGGAGGACTACTGCTACTTCGACAGTGTTGACAGAAGTTAAAGCAGAGGTGAAGACTTCGGCTCAGCCGCAAGAACCAGTCTTCGAAGTGCAACATGATAGAAGAAGAGGGCAAAAGCACCCTCGCTCTGAGGTCTTAAACATTGCACCCCCGCAGAAGTTTGCGCCAAGAGCTCCACAGTCTGCGGGGAACAAGTCCAGCGGCTGGAGGCCGCCAGGGAAAACGGCTGGCAAGGGCCAGACCCTTTTTTGCTGTATTCATGGAGAGAATCGAAGCCATGCAACTGACACCTGCAAGGCTATTCTTACCCTTCGAGGAGAATACTTGGAGAGAACTTCGGGTCGAGGTAGTACCGACCGAAGTCCAGCAGCAGCAGTGCGCTCGGAGCCGGTCCAGGCTGTGGCGCGGATAGAAAATCTTGATGCTGCAAGGCATCCTCCGGTGGCCAATGTTATGCCACCTCCGAAGCAAGAAGAAGGGCAAGATAGAGGGAAGAGAGTAGTTCTCCCTATCTCCGGAGGAGGTACCCTCGGAAGCATGTCCAAGAGACAGCGAAGAGAGTACGTTCGAGAAGTAGGCCACATTGGGACTTCGTCATCTGCAGCTGCAATGCCGGAGTGGTCTCATGTTCCAATATCTTTCTCTGCGGAGGATGCAGCTGGTATCAAGTTCCCGCATGCAGATCCATTGGTCATTACTGCTGATATTGCAGGAACAGAAGTTCGAAGGGTGCTAATTGACGGAGGTAGCTCGGCAGATATCATATTTGTACAAGCCTTCGATCAGTTATGCATTTCCCGGAAGCATCTCCTCCCAGCGGCTCGTCCTCTGCAAGGCTTTGCAGGACCTCCGCTAGATGCACTTGGCCAAATAGGCCTGGAAGTAACCTTCGGAGAAGGTTTACTAGCCCGAACTGAAGAAGTTATCTTTGATGTGGTGGACGCCCCGTATGCTTATAATGTCATCTTTGGGCGAGGCATGTTGAATCAGTTCGGAGCTGTGGCGCATCACAACTACTTGTGCATGAAGATGCCCACACAATCAGGAGTTCTGACAATCTTCGGAGATCAAGCCATAGCTCGGAGGGCAGAATATGGTCATGGTCCTCCTCTCGATCCGAGGCAAGTAAACAGTGTCCAAGATAATGGAGAAATTTTTTCAGCCTCCTCCGAAGCTTCGAAGAAGTCATTTCCAAGACCAAGTCCCGAAGGAGAAATTGCAACGAAGGTCATTGTCAAAGATGGTAAAGAATACACTTTTCAATTTGGTAAAGATTTACCTCCCGAAGTTGCAACTTCCTTGGAAAAGGTCGTAGAAGAAAATTTGGATGTCTTCGCTTGGTCTGACGAAGATATTACCGGAGTCGATCGGGATATTATTGAACATAGTTTGCTTGTAAACCCGAAGGCCCGGCCTGTTCGACAAGGGCTCCGGAAGATGTCCGCAGAGAGAGCTGCTTTAGCTAAGGACGAAGTTGAAAAACTGCTGAAGGCTGGGATTATCAGAGAAGTGGCCCATACAGAATGGTTAGCCAACCCAGTCTTCGTCAGGAAGAAGTCCTCCGGAAAGTGGCGCATGTGCATTGATTTCACATCTCTGAATAAAGCGTGCCCACGTGACCCTACCCCATGCCCCGAATTGACCAGCTAGTTGACTCCACTGCAGGTTCGGAGTTACTAAGCTTCCTCGACGCGTATTCAGGTTATCATCAAATATGGTTGAAGCGCGAAGATGAAATCAAGACGAGCTTTGTAACTCCTTCGGGAGTCTTCTGCTATGTAAGAATGCCCTTCGGCTTAAGAAATGCCGGGGCTACTTTTTCAAGATTAGTTGCTAAGGCTCTAGGTCATCAACTAGGTCGCAATGTGGAGGCCTATATGGATGATATTGTAATAAAGAGTGCTTTAAAGCACCAACATAGCCTAGACTTAGCAGAAACATTCAATAGCCTTTGGGCATGTGGGATCCGCCTTAACCCCGAAAAATGTATATTCGGAGCTAAAGCGGGAAAGTTGTTAGGGTACTTAGTTTCAAGCAGGGGAATTGAAGCTAGCCCTACTCAAATAACTGCGCTGCAGAAGATGGCTCCTCCCGAGAATTTAAAGCAAGTGCAAAAGCTGACTGGACGTCTGGTCGCACTTAGCAGGTTTTTATCAAGGTCTGCGGAGAGGAGTTTGCCAATTTTTAAAGCTTTGAAAGGGTCCGAAGATTTTGCATGGACACCGGAGTGTCAGAAAAGCTTCGAAGATATTAAAGATTATCTCAGCAATCTTGCTACGCTTACGGTGCCTATTGCGGACGAAACCCTACTCCTGTATCTTGCAGCCACAGGATCAGCTGTCAGCGCAGTCCTTGTCAGAGAAGCTGATATCAACGGGAAGTTGGTCCAAAATCCTGTCTATTTTGTATCCGAAGCATTGTCAGGAGCAAAGACAAGATATTCCGAACTCGAAAAGTTCGTTTACGCTCTGATAATGGCTTCAAGGAAACTAAGACATTATTTTTTGGCTCATAATGTAATTGTACCAACTTCGTATCCTTTAGGAGATATGCTCCGAAGCAAAGATTCCACTGGAAGGATTGGAAAGTGGGCAGTAGAGCTAGCACCCTTCGGCATATCTTTCCTGGCAAGGACAGCTATCAAATCTCAAGTTCTAGCAGACTTCGTAGCAGAGTGGACTCCACCTGCGAAGTTGACTCCGGAGAAATCAAATGACGGAGTTTGGACTATTTACTCCGATGAGGCTTTTCAAGCATCCGGAGCAGGCATTGGGGCAGTATTAATTTCACCATCAGGACAAAGAGCAATGTACTCCGCAAGACTCAACTTTAAGTCTACCAATAATATAGCGGAGTACGAAGGAATATTATTGGGACTTCGGAAAGCACGTGCTCTAGGGGCTACAAGAATAATTATAAAAACAGATTCTCAGATAGTAGCAGGGCACGTATACAAAAGTTTTCAAGTCCGACATCCACAGCTTGCAAAGTACTTGGAAGAAATTCGCAAGATCGAAGCACATTTCAAGGGTATTTCCATTCGGAGTATACCAAGAGCTGAAAACGTGCAAGCGGACATTTTAGCGAAGGCTGCTGCCGGAGCTGTGGATGTGCCTGACGAAGCTTTCTATGAGGAGCTCAATATACCTTCGGTGCCACAAGTTGCTTCCGCAGAGATTCTCTGCATTCCTAGTGCAGATTGGAAAGATTCAATCATAGAACTTTTGCAAGGAGGAACAAATTTGCCCGAAGAGCCCCAATTGTCAAGATTAAAGCTCAGAGCAAGAAACTATCAGTTAATCAACGGTATATTATACAAGGCCGGAGTATGTTCCCCTCTACTCCGATGTATATCTCAAGCCGAAGGCCAAGAAATTCTTCGAGAAATTCACGAAGGCCTTTGTGGAAGTCATTTAGCCCCTAGAGCTCTGGCAGGAAAAACACTTCGCCAGGGGCTTTATTGGCCCACAATAACAGCTGATGCGGAGAGCTTGGTCCGTACTTGTCAAGGATGCCAGTGGATGGGTCGACGGAGTCATCGCCCACCAACAGCTCTTCAAGTCATTGCTCCGGTATGGCCTATGGCCAGATGGGGTATGGATCTAATTGGTCCCTTTCCGTTAGCAAAGGGAAATTTAAAGTTCGCAGTGGTAGCTATCGAATATTTTTCTAAGTGGGTCGAAGCAGAGCCCTTAACAGCTATCACTTCGAATAATGTACAGAAATTCTTCTGGAAAAACATTATTTGCCGGTTCGGAGTGCCTAGATATCTCACAGATGACAATGGAACACAGTTCGATGCAGAACCCTTCAGGAAGTTTTGCGAAGACCTAGGCATTCAACTATGTTTTGCTGCAGTGAGACATCCTCAGTCAAATGGAGCGGTTGAGCGAGCCAATGGAAATATCTTATCAGGGCTAAATCGAAGAATAGTAGGATTATCAAAGGGACTGTGGACCGAAGAACTTCCGAAGATTCTGTGGTCCATTCGGACTACGCAAACAAGGTCCACAGGTTTTACTCCATTCAGACTACTATTCGGAGATGAAGCTATGACTCCAACGGAGCTCAAAGGAGGATCACTTCGCAGCACCGAACCAGACATCGAAGAAGAAAGACAAGCTTTGTTAGATTTGTCAGAAGAAACAAAGCTTCGAGCTGTAGCCAATTTATCAAAGTATCATCAGCAAACGAAGACTTGGTATGACCCGAAGGTTAAGCTCAGCGAGTTAAGACCGGGTCATCTTGTTCTGCGAAGCGTTATAGCACCAGGGAAGTTAGGCAATAAATGGGAAGGTCCATATCTAATCGTCCGCTCGGGGCGCCCTGGTTCATTTAAATTAGCTAATTTAGAAGGTGAAGAGTTAGCACATACTTGGCATGCGGAGCACCTAAAGCGATACTTCGCATAAAGGCTCCTTGTAATTCGCTTGTAATCACCTCTAAATTAATAAAGCATACACCCTGTAGCTTGCCTTCCCCTTGACGCTCCTAGTCTCCCGAGCGGACGCGCTGGGACGGAAGTCGTTCGAGAGGGAAGTGTATTAAGCAGGGCTGTATTTCCGGACTTCGAACCCTTAAAGTCGAAGCCTCCGGTGTGGTGGCTGAAATCCATCCGGAGCCCAAGCTGATACCTTGTAGGCATCCGTAAAAGAGCCAATACCAAATTCTACGGAGTCCAAGCTTCGGCTGGTAGACTTCCGTAAAAAGAGCCGAAGGTGGCCAAAATCTGCGGAGTCCAAGCTGCAGCTTGCAGACATCCGTAAAAAGAGCCGAAGGTGGCCAAATTCTGCGAAGTCCAAGCTCCGGCTGGTAGACTTCTGCAAAAATAGCCGAAGGTGGCTACAAATTCTGCGAAGTCCAAGCTCCGGCTGGTAGACTTCTGCAAAAAAGAGCCCAAGTTGGCCAAATTCTGCGAAGTCCAAGCTCCGGCTGGTAGACTTCTGCAAAAATAGCCGAAGGTGGCTACAATTTCTGCGAAATCTAAGCTCCGGCTGGTAGATTTCTGCAAAAAACAGCCGAAGGTGGCTAAAGCAAAACAGCATTTAAGCCATGAGCTTCGAATGTTTGTTCATATAAGTCCAAAGTGACAAATTTCTTAAGACACTAAAGTGTCCTCGAAGTTATTTTAATTGATTTCTTTCGTAAAGCAAACAAAGGTACCAAGTTACCATTCTTCTGACTAC
Source organism: Zizania palustris (assembly GCA_019279435.1). Classification (NCBI taxonomy): domain Eukaryota; kingdom Viridiplantae; phylum Streptophyta; class Magnoliopsida; order Poales; family Poaceae; genus Zizania; species Zizania palustris. The sequence goes on along the minus strand of JAAALK010000283.1, from coordinate 38,381,895 downwards.
AAAGGTCAAAGACATTTCATAAGATTTCAAAAGATCTTTAAAAATGACAGAGGGGCTCCGAACCCCCAAAAAAATTGTACTCCGAAGTTTTTCTTTGCGCATAACCATCTTTGAATGCAGTTCGAAGTTGCTTATACCCAAGAGGGGCTAGTAAATATGGAGACAATTTTAAATCGGCATACATTATTGAAACAAATGTGTTTACAGATTACATTATGAAAAATTGGTATCTATACCAAGAAGGAATCGGAGACCTCTTCGGTCCCGAGAGCTAGGGGTGGAACGGCTAGTTCCAACATCGGAAGTTCTAAGAACTTTGCGTTTAACTCTCTTTCTCCCATTCGAAGCTCTAAAATCCTTCTGTTCTTGTTGAAGCTCGGCCCAAGTTCGAAGCCGCTCATGACTTCTCTCCCAGCTTCTAAGATCTTCAGATCTTTTATTTTGGGCTTCACCTTCGTCTTCGGACCAGTTAGTGTCTTCAGAAGACGAGGTGTTTGCGTCGATTTCTTTATCTTCCTCTTTAATATAAGACAATACGTCTTTGATTACTTCGGGCGCAATAACGCCGGAGTCATCTCGAGGGATAAGAAATTGAGGACGCTTATAACTCTTTAGAAGTTCGAAGGTGTTCCACAGTGAGCGAAGTTCGCTGTTAAGCTCTAACACTTCGATATCTTCGATAAGAGGCAAAGCCTAAAAATATGACAAACAAGATTTTCATTGATAAATGTTTACAAGCACAAAGCTTTACACGGTTAAAAATCCTAAAACATTCCTAAACCTGTGGGTTTGAAGGAGGTTGGCTGCTCGAAGCTTGGCTCCGAACATGCTTCTGGCGTTGGCCTTCATCAATCCAAGCCTTGATCGCAGATCGACCTTCGGCTCTCCACGAAGTTTGGAAGGCCCGCCAAGCAGCAGCTACACCTTCGGAAGGTTTGAGAAGTCGGTCGTCGTCGAAGGTGATTGGACCTCTTCCTGCGTCCGGAGTTATTGATCGGCCCAAATCCTCGTAATAGCGAAGTAGACCAACAGCAGACACATGTCCGGAGAGTTCTCCGTATCTAATGCCCGCCGTCTTCATCTGCTTCGCCACCCCTTGGATCCTTTTCAACCGGCGCAGAAGGCTGATGTTATCATCAGAAGGGAGAATTCTAGTAGTACCGAAGTACTCCAGGACTTCTAACAACTGATTCATAACCTCCGCAGCCACCTTCTCAGACTTCAACTTATCTTCGTTCAGCGCATCCTTCGCCGAAGTAACTTCGTCCAAAACCCCAGAAAGCCTAGCATTCTCAGTGGTCAAAGTATTTTTCTGTGTCAACAATTGGCTAGCTTCCTCTTCAAGCCGGACGAGCCTAGACCCTGCAGTAGCATGCTCCGTCCGTAGTTTGTCAACTTCTGCTCGAAGCACAATCCTTTCCGCTTCGAGCTCTTTCTTTACAACCTCCAAGCTTTGCCTGGCCCTTCGCTCTGTTAATATTATATTATCCATTTGAGTCACTCGACTTTCAGAGATGTTAAAATTCCTTCGAAGAGTGCTATTTTCTTCCCGAAGCCGAGCGATTTCTTCGTCATTGCATAGACTTGCAGCTCGGGCCAAGACAATTTGCTGCCAAAGTAAAATCAAAGTAAATATTCATTCGAAGATAAATTCTATAATAATTTGCAGTTGTTTCATACCTGATAAGCTGTACGTTCAATAATGGCATTAAGCTCCGTCCTGTCAGCCTTGCGCAGGATGGCCACTAATTCGGTCTCCCCTATCTCACGACTAGCTCGATCCAAAGGTTCGAGCAAAGTCCGAAGACCAGTTGTTTGCCCTAAGAAAGGAGCCAGCAAGGGGAGCATGCTTATTGCCTCTTGGTCATCTTCGTTCAATGAAGGACCGGAGCTTTGGCCTGCGGACTTCGGAGCCACTGGAGTTCGAACCTCCCTGGAAGATTGGCTCTTGTCTGTTGAATCAGACGGAGTTGATTCGGAGCTTATAGCAGGCAGGGGCTCTATTTGTCTTTTGCCTCTTCCAGGCCCCTTTTGAGTAACTCTTGGGGCTGGCTCCGAAGTCGTCGAAGGTTCAGGAATTATTTCCTCCTGGCGGACTTCTTCCATAGGAGTGGGTTCTGCAAAACAATCAAAAGTATTATACATAGTATAAAAATTCAAATAAATACAAAAGTTCTTCGATTTCTACCTTCGGCAGCCCGTGGAGGAGTCGTTGTCGGACTGATTGGTGGATCGAAAGCTAATTCTTCATCTGAATCAGCCGTTGAATCATGGACTACAGGAGCATCGTCCTGGGTAGTCCTCACTGCTTCTTCGGAAATCAAAGCCATAGTGACTTCGACCCCACTTTCATCCACAGGAACTTCGTCCTGAGCTACATCTTCTTGAACTACCGAAGTCCTTGGTTGATCAACATTTTCTCCGGACTCCGGTACGTTCGTAGGTACTCCGGTTTGTGCGGCCCTTTGAGTTTCATTCTCTTCCAGTAGGCGCACAAGCAACCTTTCCACTTCTTCTTGGGAATCGGAAACGGAAGCTCTGGAGCTCGAAGGTATAGGATCTAAAGGTGCGAGGTTCTTCGGCTTCCGAGCCACCCTCTTCACCGGAGTTTTTGCTGAACTTGAAGTTCCAGCTTCGGCTTTTCTTTTTTGAAGCCCTTTCTCCAAAGGTGCCCAATCCATCAGAAGGGGAGGAGTGAGTTTCAGCATTCCCCATACTCTGTTAAATCGCTCCCAATTTCCGACTAATTTGATTCGCCATTCTTTTTCTGACGGAGTTGGAGCACCCAGAATCTTCTCCGAAGCCCTTACAATTTGCTCTGAAGTAATAGGGGCTGAAGAAGCTAAAAAATAATTCAAGTTAATCTTTCTTCGAAGTAAATATGTATTATGCATGTTGGTTTCGAAGTTACCTGTAGGACTTGAAGTCAAGTTAATTCTACGAAGGCCACCTTCGGAATCATCTTCGAAGATAATAGGCCAGTTAGCCATCAACGGAGGAATTTGAAGACCGATGAATTCTTCGGCCAAATCCCGCATACTGAGTCTTCGGCTAACTTTCTCAAGCAAGTTCAGACGGGCTTCAAATTGACCTTCGTCAGGACGCACCAAAGCTTCTTTTCGGAACTGGATTTCTTTAAGAGGTCCGGCCAGAGGATTGCTTGCCCCAACTTCGGCATAGAACCATTTCAGCACCCAATCAGTATACCATCTAGCATTGATGGCCTTAGCAGGGAATCGCAGGGCGTATTCATCTCGAAGCCTGAAATTGATGCTTCCGAAGGCAACCACTACTTTTTCACCTCCGGAGCCTACGAAGGTCTTCGGCTGACAAGTTGCTCTATGCAATGCTGCGAAGATTTCAGCCCTCCCCTCACAACCTTCGGCTCTTAGAGCCCACTCGAAGATAGCTAATCTAGCTACAGCATTCGGAGACAGCTGGGGGAGGGTTACATGAAACAAGTCAAGGACTTCAGCCAAGAAATCTACAGCAGGGAGGCCCAAGCCTGCTTCGAAAAAAGCTTCGAACACTACGACTTCTCCGGGTCTTGGTGATGGGATTGCTTCTTTCCCTGGTTTTCGAATCATAACTCCTGCACCTATATTTCCTCCTGCTGCCATTGCCAGGGACTCTCTTTTGCAGGTTGAATGTCCTAATTCAAAGGATTGGTCCAGATATTTGGTCGATGGAGGGCACAGACCTTGATCATCGGCGATTTGGGGATTTTTTCCCTTTGCCGCCATGGAAGTTGTCGCCTGCATCGAAGGCGTCGCCGCCACTGTTGCCGCTGCCGCTGCCGCAGCCGCTTGTTGACGAGCCAAGGTCGAAGGAGGTGCAGAGCCTTTGGTCTTCGCCATCGCAATCGCTGGATCGATCTGAGAGAATGGGGACTAGGACTCAAGAACTCGAAAGCTAGGGCTCAAGAACTCAAGAACTCAAAAGGCTTTTGACTGGGAGCAAGCAGTGAAAAGGTAATCGAGTAAGTTCTGGAGTTCTTTATTTATAGTCTAACTTTCCGTTTGCTACCGTTTGAGCTCTGTCCTTTCACATTCCCGCCTGTTATTTTCCTCCGAAAATAACGCTTCGTATAACTCCGTTAGAAACAGAAACTAACGGCTATATTTTCTAAGTCTAAAAGACTTTCGAACTTCTTGAATCAGTTCTAAGATAGTTCGAAAAGTAATTACCTTATGACTGATTCGAAGTTCATATCTTCATGTATTTCGAAGATAAAACAAAAATCAATAACCCCTATGATTGGTTATCTTTTCTTTCCGTATACTGCTCTCCTAACGTTACAGGTCGAACGGAGAAGCGTATTCGAGGGGCTACTGTTGGGGGAAAATATCTCATCTTCAGGGTTATTGCCAAAGCAGCATGAAGACAGCCGACCAGTTCGAAGATTGTCCGAAGTCCATCTTCGAAGGTATATGGAACCTGGTTCGAAGCCCGAAGGCAGGCATTGGTTCGAAGTATGTCTTCGAACCAAAGTCCTTCAAGATCTTTTCTGCCAGCTAAGATGGAAGACTTATCTTCTATCCTATTAGATTAGTCTTTTACCATTTTAGCCCTATTAAGGAAACCGAATAGTTTCCTTAATGTCGGTTGTAATAGAGGGGTAAATAGGTCTTTTCCTTAATGTTTAGGCCTATAAATACCCCCCATTTTACCCTGTAATGAGGACCGATTACAAGTGAATCAATACACACTTTCGAACTATTCTAAGTTATTATCCTTTCGGAGGCTTAGAACAGTTTGCTTCGTAAACACTTCGTTTGTTAGTTTCTTTTCTACAGAAACCTGTTAGCGTAATCTTTTACGCCAACAGCATTAAAAAATATAAATAATCAATAAACTTTTCGTGCGAACAACATACATGCAGATAAATTTCTATAATCAAACCGATTAATCCATTTTATTTTTAATTAATTATTTTAAGCCCACTTAATTAACCATCCAAATTAAATTCAACTATTACCTTACCTCGGTACAGTAAATAGACTCGTGTAAAATACATGTGTTGCAAGGTGCCCCAATCGAGTATATACTTATCCATCCAAGTTTGAGTTTTTTTTTTGAAATAAAAACACACGGTTTCAATCTTATTTAAATGTCATGAATGTGTCGAGATGTAATACGAAAACTTCTCAGAAAATCACTCGATAGCTAATTCACGTTCTTTTTACCAAGTTTTGAGTTTTGACTGCGGAAATCCCGGGCATGGGCCACATGCATGGCATGCCTGCATGTATATCAACTTCTTCCTCGGATACCCTCGACCGTTCGATTGACGGATGTAGCATTTGGGAGAGGTCTGACCACTTAGCGCGTGAAAAGCTGGCCTGAAAAGGCCACAAAAGACAGCCAGCCGTGTAGGGATCGGTCAGGTGGACTGAGGAGTGAGGAAGGGGAGGGATGGATCAAGCCGGGCGGTTAGCCGGTGTACTACACATTTTACAGATCTGAGTAGATCGTGGGAAATGACAGATGCCGCTGGTGTCTGGTAGTGGTAGATCAGATGCACCGGAGCATTGGATGCCGTGTGCTCCTGTGCTTGCAGCGGCGATCAGGGTTGTCGTCGCGGAACACACCAAAGCTAGTATGACGCGGGGAAGGGGATAGTGATGCACGTAAAGGGTACGGACCCCATGCTGCCGGAACCGGTCCATCCAACCACCGGGCGTCGGGCGAGGCGTTGCTGCTGCGGCACTTCACTGCACTGCACTGCACTGCATTACATTGCATTGCACCGTGTGCGCCATATTTTTATCCGCGCCCACATCCACATGACCACATGCTCCCTCCTCGTCCTGGTTTTACTCCGCTTGCTTCCTGTTCCTGAATCCTGCTCTGTGAGACGGTGAATCTCTTCTCCTTTCTTCCTCGCTGCCGCATTTATTACTCGACACAGTCAGACAGTTCGAGCTTCCATCTTCTTCGGTTCTTCCCTGCTCTTCATGCTCCGCGCCTCGCATTTCTTCACGCTAGCTGCTCACCGTCTCACTGTCCGTCGGCTTCCCGCTTCCTCATCACCGACGCCCCCTATTACCAGTACAGTGGTCACTGGTAAGCACATCCATTTCTCCTCATCTGTTATCTTCGCTTCGCTTTGCTCCTCCGCTGATCGAGCGCTCCTTCACTTACAGTCGCCGCAGATCCATGGCGGAGCTCTCCGGCAGCTGATTTCTTGGCTTAGACGCTGCGAAGGTACAACGCTGTTCTTTCTCCCCCTTTCCAGTCTTGCATTTCCCGGAGTTTTTTCCCTCTCCGGCCTCACACTGCTACTCGTCCTGCTCTAACCATTGCAGCGTTCCGTTCCGGTCGCCATGGTTAGCATGGTTAGCACTAGCTATTCTCGGCTTTAGGCTTTGGTAAACGGCGTCCTCGCGAGGCCGTCGTCATCATCGCAGGTGATGCAGCGTCAGCGTTCCCGGGAAAGAAAAAGAGAGCAGGAACAGTCCCCAAACTTTTAACCTCCTCCACTTTATTACCTCCTCCCCAATCTTTTCTCTCGCCATGGCTTTCGGTTTCATCAGTTGCCTCCTACCCTAAACTTTTAGGCTACGTCCGCGTCATGTTCCTTTCCTCCATCCACCGTCCAATTGAAAATCCAAAGTTCAAACGCCTCCCCTTCCTCTTCCTCCGAACACTGCATGCACTTCTGCACGGCCGCGCGGGCGAGCGAGCCGCGAGTGGTCAGCTTCACTTCACCGGCCAGTAGCAGCAGCCGTAGGTAGGAGGACGCCCATCTCGCCCTCATAAAAATCCCATCAGGACGGGGTCACCGGGGTGGATTAGCGTAATCCGAACCCAATCTGATCGTAGATTAGCTCCTGGCTTTTGATGGGCTAATCATCAGCAGTGGTGGAATCCTGAAAAGGCGCGTTTGCAGTGTGCCTGTGCTTGCCGTGTGTTATGGCGCCGTGTCGCGTCCTTTTCACCGGGGACCAAGTAGGGGAAAAGATCGGGTTTTTTTTTTTGCCGCGCGAACGGGAGAGCGCGCCGCACGCGGCCGCTCGCGTCGAGTCGGCGCCCGCCGTGTGCGCAGTGCGCCTCGCCTGTGATTGTTACGAGCGCTGTCTGTGGGCTTGATGGCGCATTCATTGCGAGGGACGCCGTGGAGTGCGCCGTAATTTGCATGTTCAGATTGTGACATTGTGGTGGGGTTCCCTTTTCAGTTACTGCAACTGCCGGCTCGTTCTCGCTGGGGAGGGGGAGGGGCCTCGGAGGAGGAGATGAGGATGAGGACGCTGGCGTGCTGCCGCCGGCGGCCGCAGGACTTCAGCATCGACATGGACCAAGAGCCAGACAGTAAGCCTCACATCTCAACTTCCCCTTTTCTTCCTACTCATTTTCACGTGTGTTTGGTCATGGTGTGGCCGTGGCCCAGTTCCTGCGGTCTGCGGACACCGCCGCCGCCGCCGCATTGTCCCAGATCGCGGTGCACTTGCTCATTTCGGTTCCCAGTTCTTATCTGCATGAATTGTTGTAAGTACTAGGCGTAGTTGTTAGTTGTTAGATCGATGATAGCTGCTGCATGTCAGCAAGCCCCGGGCAACCTGCTGCTCCAAATCCGGCCCAACTTTTCTTTACAACCTTTTCACCGGCTCAACCAAAATCCATTATCCATAGCTAACAAAACACGAAAGGAAGAAACGTTTTCAGAGATAGGCTACCGCTAGACACGACAGGTTGATGGAGTGTGTGTTAGCTAGCCGGTGGCAGGGCGCGTAAAGGAGGCAGCAGCAGTAGATTCGGCACTGAGATGTCACGGCCAAATCAACTGTTCATGGCTCATCAGCCTCTGCCTCTCCTCTCAATGTGCTTGTGTCTGAGACGGAGGCTGCAGCACAGTGAGCCAGCCAGTGGCTTGGGAACGTGGGAGTAAATGGGGACTCACGAAAGCCAGCCATACCCATACATCGCCTCTGCCGCGATCTGGACGCGATCCGGCCGCATTCACGCCTCGTCCAGCTCGCATTCACAGCGTGCTAGCTCAGAGCTCACTGTCCAGTTGCCGTCCCAGTGATCCAGTCCACGCTACACTACTACTATCCTTTTGACAATTTCTTTAGTTCGATTAGATTACCTGTCTTTGCTTTGCGCATGTCTTTCCATCCGTTTCTGTGTCTCGCCGCGTGGCTTGGAGGAGTCATGCGCCCCGTGATGTTTCGGCCCCATTTTTTCGATCTTTTCTCGTTTGTATCCGTTAGGTTCTCATGTGGGTGTGGGTGTTCATGTTGCATAGGTGTACTAGCATTAGTGTTAGTGTGAAGTTGCACTTTTGTTTTTGGAGCGGCGTGTGTGGGGGGACCAGACCGGCCACTTTAACCAGGTCAAGTGCGACATCTGCGCCTCTTTGACTTTGGGGATAAAAAGAACTAACGTAGTGGCACTCTGCTTTTTAGACAGTGAGCAGTGAGCAGTGAGCACTGAGCTGAGGAGGGAGGGCAACCAGGGCTAATGGGCTATGACTTGAGGGCACTTACGACTAAATGTAATTTATGATCTTAATTTGCGTCTGCAATGTGAGCATCTCGTGAAAGTGTGGCATATTTTTTGGTAGGCTATGTTGTTTCTGTAGATAAAGCGCCTTTTTTTCGTGAGAATCTTAGTTGTGGTTAGCAGTAAAAGGGAAACCTTTGAATTTTTGAATTCAATGTCCGAAGGAACAAGTCTCATTTAATTTGCCTATTTGAGCTATGGTTTTGGTAGTGGTAATCTGGAACTAGTGCAGACAAACGGAATGAAACGGCAGCTTGTACATTGTGATTTTTTTAAAAAAATATTTTTTAAAAAGAAAATTTTAAATTTGTATGACGATTTTGAAAAATTGCAGAAGTAGGTACCGGTTGGCACTTGAAGTGCCGACTGGAGCTGACGTGGCACTAGTCGGCACTACCCATTTTTGTAAATCTTCAAAATCGGATTTGAAATTTTCTTTTTAAAAAAATATTATTTCGGAAAAAATTCTGTACATTGTTGTGGGGTGAGGCATCATAGATCACTGTACCATCTGTAGACAGATGCACATGGAATTGGCAAAACAACAAAACATTTCCAATGATGTTTTCAATATTGTCACTCTAATCTATCCGCACCAAAGAATTTTCTCATCGTCTTAACTGTATTACGGTATACACCACAATTGCTGGAATTTTCCTCGAGTTATTTGCAAACTGCTCTTTAATAAAACCACCAGGTTGATGTGAATTGCTATTCTTGAATTGTATTTCTGATATAGAACATGTAAGCATACTGAACCGAACTCCGATCTTAGGTATATATATATATATATGCTATCCTATACCACGGGTGTAAACTAACTATTCTACCGAGAAATTTACTACTGAGAAAAAAATAATACTCAATTGCTATTCTACTGAGAAAATCAACTACTGAAAGTAGTCGGTGTAGAATAGCTATTCTTCAATAGTAGATTTTTTCAGTAGAATAGCAATTGAGTACTATTTTTTTCTCAGTAGTAGATTTCTCGGTAGAATAGTTATTCTACACCCGTGGTGTAGGATAACATTTGTATATATATATATATATATATATATTCATTGTTTGCATAATTATGTACCATGATAATCTAAATTATTACCTTTGTTAGCTTTCATTTTGCCAAAAAATAAGTTGAAAAATGCCAACTGATGTAGGGGTGATGACGTACAATGGCCTTGAGAATTGCATTATCAACAGTCCCTATGACGATGATAGTGGCGTTAGTGCAACAACGGGAGCAGATGGCTGCGTAACGACTGATTCCCTGGATGATGAAGTCTCGAGTTGCTCCTCAAGTAAAGATGTTTTGAGCTCTTCCTTCTCTTCGCACTGCCGGCAGCTGACCAAGCAAGAGGAGCATTCGCTGTATGAGCTGGATACGCTCAGTGCTGTCCACCTACTTCCTGTCAAAGGGAAGAAGCCAATCACATATACACTGAGTCCTTCAGATATTGAAACTATGAGGGAGAAGTTTGGGAAGCTACTGCTTGGTGATGATGCTTCAGGAGGAGCCAGAGGTGTTTGTTCTGCTCTGGCCTTGTCCAATGCCATAAGTAATCTTTCAGGTATATGCTTCTGTGATACTGTTCATCTTTATCTTTTTGTGTCCCTTCTGAACTATTTTGTTCCATACTTCCATCATTATGGCTAAAATGAGCTTTTGCCATGGCAGCTGCTATATTTGGAGAACTGTGGAAGCTGGAACCACTGTGTGAAGAGAAAAAGATCAGGTGGCGAAAGGAAATGGATTGGTTGCTTTCTCCTACAACTTACATGGTTGAACTGGTTCCTACAAAGCAAAACGGAGCAGATGGGTGCACGTTTGAGGTACTGAGCCATTGAATCAAGATTGCATTTTCACTGTTTGTGTTGTCTAATGCTTGACACTGCTTCATGCAGATTATGACTCCAAAAGCCCGTTCAGATGTTCATGTGAACCTTCCTGCCCTTCAGAAGCTTGATTCCATGCTCATTGTATGTTGTTGTTGTTACGGTCGTGTTTAGTCTAGAATTTGTGCATAAATCATCGTTTCACTTAATTACGCAATGCCATGCGCAGGAAGTGCTGGACTCGATGGTGGACACAGAGTATTGGTACGTGGAGAGTGGTAGCCGAGCTGATGGCCGGAGCAAAAGGAATGGTGGTCCAAGGCAGACCAAGAAGTGGTGGTTCCCATCACCTCGTGTGCCTGATTTAGGGCTATCTCAGTTTCAGAGAAAAAGGCTTGTCTTTCAGGCTAAGCTGGTTCATCAAATCCTCAAGCTGCAAAGTCAATCAATCAACAAGTCCTGCTTCAGATACCTATTCCTCCTGCTGTTATGGATGCTCTTCCAAAGGCTAGTACCATCTCAAGTTGGCTGATTTGTTTGTGCTTCCTGATGAGTTTTTGTTAATACATTCTTCTGATTTCCTCTGCAGTCTGGCAGAGCTAGCTTGGGTGAAGACCTGTACCATGCTATAGCCACAGAGTAATTCCCATAGAGGGAATATTCCTTTCTCTGAGCTTGAAAACTGAGCACAGCGTGCTGGAGACGATGAACCAGTTGGAGGGTGCAGTTTTTGCATGGAACCAGAGGATATTGGAGGAAAAAAACAAGAAGTCCACAGGGCGTCATTCCTGGAATTTCATGAAGGATAGTTCATCAGAGCTCGACAAGATGTCGATCTGCATAGAGAGGGTCGACACTCTCATGCAGCTCCTGAAATCCAGATTCCCGAACCTTCCTCCAACTTTCATAGATGTTGTAAAGGTCCAATACAACGTGGTAAGTTCTTGTGCCGCATATAAACACTATGAAACCCTGAAATGTTTGGGAAAAAAATAGATTTTTTGTGGTGTGAGCTGAGTAGCTGACTCTACCGTGTTGCATGCAGGACGTGGGGCATGCCATTGCGGAGGCCTACTCGAGGGTTCTTGTGGGGGTGGCATTCAGCATACTGTCCCGGACAGCAGAGATTCTGCTGGAGGATGACCTGATCAAGAAGCCCAACACCACCCCCATGGCCGCCCTGAAGTTCGACCTCTCCTCCGACGTGTACCTCGCCGGCATCACCGGAACGCCGCCGGCCACATCCGGCGGTCCCTCATGGACCAGATCAGCCTGGTCGACGGCCGCCTCGACGCCCTCGCCAAGAAGAGAGGGGCGAAGCAGCTCACTTGGTGAAAGGAACACGAAGCTGTTGTTGTACTTGTACAGGGTGGTGAACTGGTGATGTTGCCATGCATGTAGGCCGAGCTGCGTGCTGGCGACATAAGTTTGCTTTACTAGTTGCTACTACCGTACTGGGAATTTTGGAATGGTAAAGAAGCAGCTAAGCGTTGGCACTTTCGCCGCGTCGTCCATCTGTCCGCGATGGATCAAAGCATGGAATGCCGCGGCGTTGTTACCGTACTCGGGTCTACTATGCGAAGTAAATGCGTGTGCACAGTGCAGCACTGCCGTGCAAGCATGAGCTTGCTTGACGGGCTCGCGTCGACGGGTCTCTGGTGGGGTCCGGGTCCTGCAGTGCAGCAGGAACACGACGAGGCGGCGACGCGGACGTGTCGCCGTCGATCGGTCCTCGAGTCTTGCGATACGGCGTCCTGAACGGGGGCAAGAGACCGGCGACGGGTGACCGAGCATGGCTTCCTGCCTGCCTGCCTCAAAGCTCCGTCTTTTTTACGGGGAAGAAAGATGGAAAAGCCGATGGCGACGACCGAAAAGCCCTTACCGGCCGTGCGCTCGAGCGTTCCACGAGCTCCGGCGAGGCCACGGCTTCCGTGCTGCTGCCTCCCGAATACTTTCAGTTTGAAACGACGATGCAATTTGCGTGCGACGCCGTGTGGCCGTGACTCGCTTTCATCTCGACATTCTCCTCGGTAGTCAAAACAACGTGTCAACTGCTGCCGCTTGAAGCCGTCCTCGCAGAAATGTCGGCCTCACAAAATTAGCAGCGCGACTTTTGCGGCGTCGATAGCTGTCACTGAACGACGTTTTAGAGCTGCTTGGCTTAACGCTAGTTTTGAATTTTTCAGCTTGAATTTTAAGATTAAATGCACGCGGATGTTTTATTAGTTTTCTCAGCAATCATGTAAATGTATCGACAATATAAATATAAACTATAGTATTAGACTATTAGTTAGAAACGGTTTATCAAATAGCTGCCCTTGAGATAGTTTTAGGGCATCTCCAATGCATGAGTGTTTAAATAGGTGCTAAAAACAACATATATCGATAAGCATCTCATTTAAGAGCTTCAAGTTTCAATGTAAAGTGCTAAAGGTAGATGCTTAAACTGATTTTTTTTTCAAATCAGAGCACCTAATGAAGCATCTTATTGTCCAATGCTAGCCTCATATTTTTAAATATTTTGAATCGGCTATACACAATTAAAAAAAATCAAAAAATATTATTTAAAAAAATTGTTCCACATATGTGTGTTATTTTGGAGTTGCTCCGGTGGGGTTATTGGTTTTCAACTGTTTTCTCACAAGAAAATTATTTTGTTACTTTGTGATGGACTTTGGTTTCCACTGTTTTCTCACAAGAAAATTATTTGTTACTTTGCGATGAACTTTGTTGTTGTTGGTATCGATGTCAGGACGAACGAAACCATTTAATTTTTTTCACTCGAGCACCCTTAAGCACTGACGCTTGGTGAAGCGTCGACTCTTCATAGCAAAGTATCCGGTCACTGAAAAAACCGGAATTTTGTGCACTATCGCCTTCTCAAGCTGTGCGTTAAAGCTGCTCTTATAAAGCTACAATTTTAACTACACAAAACTACAAACTCGAAACATGTATTTTTGTAAAAAGAATGTTTCATATTTATCACCGAAAGTTCATCTGATTTCATATATGTCATTAGTTGTGTTACTGACATGTGGGCCACATATATAAAACTGGATAAATTTTCAGTGACATATTAAGATAATCTCTTTGTAAAATATTGTTGTTTTCGCACAAAACATCTATGTTTTCAAATGATAACAATCCTATATATTCAATATATTAATATTGTTTGCAGCTCATATGTTTTTAATGGTGACCCATGTTCCAACTATAAAGTACAACATACCACTAATATCTTTTATAGCACAACCATCAAACTAAGAAAACCATCGTCATTCATCATCTAACTACATTGAGTATGGAAGCACATCTTGGATAATGTATCAATCTAAGATACATTCTTGTCTACTCTTGATTGGATTCTTGAATGAATTGTTTTCTACTTACATGCATAGTTGTGCCGCTTGCTTATTAGAATTATTGACAAAATTTTATCTATCTTGATGACGATGGAACCACATCAAAGTATACTATTATTTAACTTATCAATCTCTATATTGCTTGTGCTCACTTGGTTTCTCTATTTTGTTGGTGACCCATAACATACGGTATAATTCAACTTGTAGGCACTACATTTAATGATAGGAATGCATTTAAAGCTCAAGCGATCGATTGACTCCATCTGCATTCAATATCACCGTTTCATATCTCGTGAGTTATAACATGCATATCTCAAAATAAGGTCTTATCTTTTTCCGCTTCTTCCGCCTTTTTCCCCGGTTAGCGTTTATATTAGCGTGTATAATTAGAATATATTATATGTGTATCTTATCTCGGCGGTTTATAGCTTTTACCGTTTTTCGCTCCTATTTTTATATACTGCTTATATTAGCGGTGACCCATAAAAAAATCGAACCCAAATTATATATAGCTCCAAGCATAACCAATAAATTTGAAATTAACGTGTAATCTGGTAACAAAATAATACAATCGTTGGATTTTTTTTTTTTTGCCCAAGTCAGGCTCTGTAATTAGAAGCGTGGGCCAGAGCACGTGACGCGTCGCCGATAATTCCACCCCCTAATATATTGAAAAAAAAAAACTCGAGCCGTAAATATATAATGGCCATTTGGGCTATTCGCTGGACGGAAAAGGGAGCGAAAAGAAGCTGAGAGGGAGGGGAGGTGACGGAGACGAGCAAGGGAAGGAAGAGACGAAACAGGGAGGAGGGGATTGGGAGTCCAAATTCCCCACTCCTCCTCCTCCGCCGCTGCCGCCGCAGCCTGTCCGCTGGACAATCTGGTGACGGGGAGCGGAGGTGTCTGCTCGTGCAGTCCGCAAAACCCTGTGGGCCCAATTCACCGGTTCCGAGCTCTCGTGCGCCGGGGGCGGGGAGGGAGAGGCGGAGGGTGGGAGGAGATCGGGATCGGTGGCCTGCGGGGCGGGCGAGCATTGGGCGATGACCGCTGGGTAGGATGCAGCTGGACTCCGCCGGCGGCCCGCTTAGCTGCTGCTGCTGCTGCTGCTGCGGGTGGTGGTGGTGGTGCCCTCTTTGGAGGAGCGTGGTGGTGTGATCCTAGTGGGATCCGGGAGTCGGGTGGATTGCGCTGAGGTGGTGGTGGTGGTGGTGGGCACTTGATCTCCGCGGGCGGCGGCGACTGGGTGCTAGGAGGTGGTTGCGCGTGGCGTATGGAGGATTCCGGGAGAGAGGTGACGCGGCGGGGCCGCCGTGGGGGACCGAGTGAGTCCACGGCGTTCCATCCGTTCGCTGCGACGGCGAGGAACCGGGCGGGGGCGTCGCTGTCCGCTCGTAGCAATGGGCTTGCCGCCCGATCAAGCAACCTCAGTTCCGTCAGGAAGAGGCCTGTACGTTTCCTACACCTTCCCTTCTCACGGGGCTACCTAAGATGCTTGCTTGAATGCAGCTGTCGTTCGGTCTCACTGTGTTGAATTTTCAATTGCATTGAGCGATTCGCACACCGTGACTTAGCTGGAATGTTGATGAGCATCAAGTGCTTGCAAGGAACCAATAACTCAAACTCTGGTGGTTTGAACTAGTTTTTTCAATACCATCACCCCTTGCTGCTGCCGTTTTTCTTATTGTTTGCACGCATGGTTCAAGTAACTATAGTTTGATCAATTAGAGTATTTTATTTTCTTTTTGATTATTCTGCGGCAAGTTTCATTTCCAAAAGCTCTCAGCATTGCCAACCATTAGGCTGTTCTCTGTTTGATGCTATATCAATTGTACTGTTAAATTTAATAGACTAGCTTTGTCTTCCTGGTTAGTTTGTTGTTCATCACTAGAACTTAGTACTTCACTAGGCAGGGAGATTCTAATTACCTTGATCATAGTTCATGAGTGAATCTGCGGAATTGCACAACTCAATTGTCTCAGGATCCTAGTTGTTAAGTTAAAATATTCTTTGAAATTGGTATTCATAATATTTGAGCAATGAATTGGCAGTTTTTTTAGAAAGTATAATTCTGCCTATACCCATCCAGGGGAAGCACAATATTGTAAGGACATTTCTCAACAGTTGCTGTTCTGCATCAACGTATTATGTTGTAAATATGATGAGAGCACAATCTATGTTACATTTCGTTGTAGTTGTTCTCGTGTATGATTGTATCTCCTACATATTCCTGTGATGGTCCGCTCTGAATTTTGTCTTTTCATTGCTGCAGTTTGTTGCAAGATTAACCACAGACATTGTCCAAACTTTTGAAAAATGTAATCCTGGGTTTAAGTACTCAGATTCACTGAACCCCAAGCGCTTTCTCACCAATCCTGCAGTTCCAGCTCACAATGATGGCCTTGATAATGCAAATCTGACCTCATCTTGTATGTCAACTTGGAATTGATTAATAAAAAGTCAGAACGGAGGTTAGTTTGCTTCTAAGTTGTTGTCCCATCTAACAGCTTTAGCATTGTGTTTACTTTCATTTATTAGTCTAGTTAAACATTCTTGATATATCATTTTCACTATTTTATTTTAATTGCAACTTGTAAGTTAGAAATATGCATGAAAAATCGGAGGCTCCAAGCATCCAATTATAATAAAAAAATCAGAAATCAAAGGACTAGCATAGTGCCACAATTTCAGTTTCTTCTTTCAATCTGTTGAACTTATCTGATAAAGCTATCCAATTCAACTTTTCTCCACACTTTTTCATCAGAGTTCTTGATTGTATCTATGCACCACAAAGATTAGGTGGCACTCATATTTATTCTTGTAATTAGGTATGTTATTATTGAATGCTCGGTCAAGGTACCTTTGGCCAGGTTGCCAAATGCTGGGATGCAGAAACCAATGCCTATGTTGCAGTCAAGGTTATAAAAAACCAACCTGCCTTTTATCAGCAGGCTATCATGGAGGTCTCATTGTTGAGCATGGTACAGTAGTCTACCTGCTGGATTTACTTATTTGTGGTTGATATAGTAACTACTAACATCACAATTGTGGCTTCATATTCTTTCAGCTAAATGAGAAATTTGATCCTGATGATCAACACCACATTGTCGGATGTTGGATTTCTTTCTGTATCAGAATCATTTGTGTATAGCATTTGAAATGCTTGGCCATAATCTGTAAGATTGTCGAACTTGTCTTGACTAGTATAATTATCTACTGTGCTAGCTGATTCATGTGTTACAAAAACTCTCACGTGTAGATATGAGCTGTTGAAAAGGAACAGTTTAAGAGGTTTACAATTGAAATATGTCCGAACTTTCTCAAGACAGGTGAGATTATTTTTCATGTGGTGCTTGAATTCTAAATGTATTGACTAGCATTTTATCTATGGCTTATGAATTTATGCTTATTTTTTGTCAGATATTGGACGCATTAGTTGTCACGAAGGATGCTGGCATTATTCATTGTGATCTAAAACCGGAAAATATCCTCATAACTCCAAAGTGAGCTGTTTCCTCTCATATCAGTACCTGCTTTGTTTATAGTTTGTTAATTTCACTTCATCCATGCTTTAGCTTGATTTCTTAGATAATGTAAGAGTTTTACAGTTTACACCATGCTCCAGCTTGATGACTATATGGTGACCTTTACAGTGTAAAAACAGCAGCTGGGGTTAAAGTAATTGATTTGGATCAGCATGCATGGAGGGTAAAACCATTTACTCATATATTCAGGTTTTATTCGACACTCATCATTGTGAACTCTGAAATTCATGTTATGGTAATATTGTTGATCTGAAGTCAAGCTTCTACCTTTTGTTTTCCAGAGTCGGTATTACAGATCTCCAGAAGTACTACTTGGTTACCCGTATCCTGTGTGACATCTCTTCTATCATATGAAAACACCTTAAATAGCCACTCAAATATATTGCGATGCGTATTTCATTTTTATTTTTTATTTACATTTTTTTACAAGTCATTATGAAGTGCATCTTTTGTGAATTCCAGCTTATTGGTTTGTAAACTTAACAAGTACTAGATATACTACTGCCATTGATATGTGGTCATTTGGTTGCATAGTTGCTGAGCTTTATATAGGGTTGCCTTTGTTTCCTGGAGCATCAGAATATGATGTCCTTTGCCGTATGATTGAGATTCTCGGGTTAGTACATCTAATTGAAAGTTTTTCCCCTTTTGTTCATCACAAGCAACAGTTTGCAGGAAAGTTAGTTGTACTCAATTAGTCCACATCTGTCTGAGTTCTTTCCCTTCAATTATTAACTTTTCAGCAACTTAGAATCTTTGCCTTTTGGAAATTCAACAATGCTTTTAATACATGTTAGCCTTCTTCTTATATAGTGGGCAACCATCAGATGATCTGCTAAGGGAGGCTAAAAATACTGGGAGATTTTTTAAGCATGTTGGAAGTATTTATCCTGGCAATGAGGTGCAGAATGCCCCTATCAGTGCGTACAGAATATTAACTGAAGAGGAGGTTGAAGCAGTAAGTTTCTGCTATTTTTCTATTTCTATTCTAAAAGTTCCATCCTTTTCCTGTCTCATACATCTACTTTGTTATTGATACCCTGTCTACATCCTGCAATACAGAGGGAGTCCAAAAAACCAAAAGTAGGAAGATGGTATTTCCCTCATGGAAGGCTCGACAGACTCATATTTACATACCCTTGGAAGAATTTGAATGGGGAAAACTTGTCAGGTTTGTTTTGTGGTACTTATTTTTAAGGATGTAGCTAAGTAGGTTTTGCAGTTGATTATCAGCCATTGGGGTTTGTTCTATGACAATCGTCAGCTAAGTGATCAATATGACAGCCCCAGTAATTAATGTTTCTTCCTTGCGTAATTTGTAGTTCATTTTCTGTTATTTGAACATCTATTGGCTGTCTTTGAGCATACATAATCTTGTGCAGTGTCTTGAGGGCATTTGCCTTTGGTAATGCCCTGGATGTCAGTTGTTGTAGAACTGATTGTCTTATGCTCGTACTATAGCAGTACTGGTCATTTCAATTCTCACACCCTATTCTTTCATCCAGTGGGCGCGGCATTAGTTATTTCGGTCCAGTACCTTTTGGGAAATAATTAAGCTAGTTCACAGTTCCTAGCTTCACTTACCATTACCCTATTTCTGATTGCTGTTGGTGCACTATTAAATGACTGTTCGAATAATAGACTAACAATGATGGCATGCAGCAGAATCATGCAAAAATATAAAATGCTATATTAATGGATTATTGCTTAGATAACCATTAGTTTCTTGAGGGATAATCAGTCCTTGTGATGAAGTTTCAGATTTGACAATATCTTCTCACTTGTTGCAATTTTAATTCAGAGACAGAAAAGACAGATTGCTTAGCATTGGTTGATTTCTTGAGAGGGCTTGTTGAGTTTGACCCTAATAAGCGGTGGTCACCGTTACAGGTATGCACAGATGATAACACTAGATTTGTATGACTGTATCTTCAGATTGGAAATAGGAAGGTCTATTAATGCTGATATCTGGAATATGCTGGTGAATCCTTGTTTTCAAACAGTTAACTTAGGAAATTGGTTTGGTGCTTAGGAAAATATTTAACTTGATTTTCTATTGGCACTATTTTCTGCCTTGAATAATTGATGGAAGTACTTCACAATTATGAAAAACTATTTCAGGCTTCATATCACCCATTCATAACTGGTGAAGCGTTTACTGGTCCTTATGTGCCTATCCAGGAGACTCCAAGAATTGTGAGTATTTTTAGATGATGGAAGCTTTTATTGAACTTAGACAATTACATCGAGAAGATGCAATTAAACTAAGAATTGTGAGTATGATCTCATTCCAGACAACATAGTACATAGTTTATTCTACAGAGAGGCTGGTGATGTGGAACCACTATTACCCGCAACAATTGAGTTTCATTTGCTACCATGTGCATTTAATTGAATGAGACATTTAGATATCTCCCTTTCACGTAGATACTTGAAACAGTGTTTGTTCCCACCAGCAGTCTGCATATTGGTCTGCACTAGAAAGTTTGGAGAAAACTCTTAAAAATATGTGTACCGTGTACCCTAACAGCTTCCTCTTTCATACAATTGTCCAGAAGTCACATGCTTATGTCTTGTCTTGTTGCATTGTTGTAGCCTGTTGGTCGTGCTGCAGCAGTTGATCACAATCCTGGAGGAGGGCACTGGCTAGCTGCTGGTCTTTCCCCTCAGGTTGTAAGTATGTTCTCTTATGCTTTTGTAAAGTTGGCAAGTTGAAAGATAATTCTCACAAAACCTTGGTTATTGTTTGTGCAGGTTGGAAGCATTAACGGATGCCTACCATTTAATAGTGCTTTTCCACCAAAGATGCATTTTTCATATGGAAGCAGCTGTGGCAGCTTTGGTAGCCATGGTAGTTTTAATGACAATGTAGGTCTCGCAAGCAGCTATGGAAGCTATGATGTCAATGGCATCAACATGTATCATTCACCATTAGGCCCTTCTGGATTCAATTTACATTCACAGGCTGGAGGGACATTCCTAGGATCTAGTCCAGATATTAGACGAAGATCTTATCTCTCTCATGGTGGAAGCATTCGATTAAGTCCTGGGTGTACAGGGCCTATGTCTCTGGGGGCGAGTCCATCACAATTTACTCCACCAAATTCTCACATGCAAGTCCCTAGTACTGCTACTGGAAAGTATGGCCCCTCTTCCCCTGCAAGGGGTGGTCATGGCTCATTGGGAAAAGCTGCTGCTGTAGGCCAATACAATAGGAGAAGGAATCTTGGTCACCCACCTATATCAATGCCACCACATGAATACACATCTCAGCCGATCCAGGGACATCATGGAGATGGCATCAGTCTTAATCACTTTGATGGCTATGCTCGAGGACATTCTGGCTACTCACGCAGTGCAGTCCCTAATCCTGGTCATTTCAATTGGAGACCACAAACAGGCATTGTCAGTGGTTTATCCACAGAGCCTTCTAGCCATGGGTCTTTTCCACCGCTCCATTACAATGGTTTTCCTCCTTTGCACTCATCCAATGTATCAACAGATGTACTGGCCTCCACCTCATCAATACCAGATCCAGCTGATTGGGATCCAAACTATAGGTAACAATGCATCTTAGAGTTACATCTTTGTAATGTGGCCCATAATCATGTTTTTCTTATTGTTTTGATCTGCAGCGAAGATTCGCTCCTGCAAGATGATAATTCACTATCACATGAGTTGAGCAATCTTCACCTGACAGATGCAAGTGGTCAAACAAACCGATCTAGCAGATTGGCCCATATCCAAAGCCATAATATTGCAAACTCAAACTCTTTCTCCATGAATCAAAGGTACTGTAATTTTTATAGACTGCTTCCAATCCAACATTCCAACTACAATTCAGGGTGCACATTTTATAGTTTGTCCACATCTTTAGGAAAAACCGTATTTCACCTTTTCCACCCTGTGTTGTGCTGCTGCTTTATGTTTAGTTTCTTAATTATAATAGTCTATAACTGAGAAATTTGTATTGATTTAGCGACTGTGTTTGATATACATAAATATTTGAGGGTACAATTTTTCCACTTCTCTCATTTTGGATGGAATGTTTTTTTTTGAAATTAATTTTGGATGGAATGTTCATAGAGATGAAAGAACTTTTGTGCTCATTTATCAGTTGCCATGGGGTTTACTGCCTTTTATACACCCTGACAACTTTATGACAAATTGACAATCAACATATCATATAAGGGATAAGTGGGTGTTCTTTTTCCACCAACCATTTTCTTCATTGAGACTAATGCTTCTTTATTTAATTTTCTATTTTTTAAAAGCTGACTGGTACCTTAGATTAAAAATTTTAAAATTTTTGGGTGATGCTATATTGCTAGGGGTTCCATATTTTTATATTCACTATTATTCACTGAATATTGTTCATGTTATTGCTATAGAGGCGACCAGGTAATTCATGCATCATCTCTTGGAGAAAGTACTTCTACTGGCCATATCATCTATGATGGTTACAGTCATGCAAATTATTCTCAGCGAAATTTTCAAAGTCACCAAGGACAACCATTTCAGCAGTATAACCATATGACTGCCAGCTACATACGTCCGACGGAGAATCATCACAATGGTCAGTCTGTATGGCCTAATTATAGCATGGCAGAACCTCCTCCTGCTACTATGGGTGATGGAGTGCCTTGGGGTAATGTTTTTGTGCTATTATGCTTATGTTTATATTTAATTGGTGTTGTTGGTATATGTATTGACTTTGCCATGTCTATTGTAGCACTATATTTCTACCATTTGTGGTTCCTCTGTTTCTTTTCCATTGATATTATTAGCCATTAGGAAGGCTGGATCCCTAATTTATGCAGCATTATCTTCAAGTCCAATCTTAACTAACTGTTCTGTTGCAAACTTGCAATTAATTTTCAGAACGTGGGCATTGCAGTAGACATAGTTTTGTACTTTTGTTGACAGATTTAGTTTAATAATATATTGTAGCATGCAGTTTTGTCTAGGCAGCTAGGCTTGTAATTGCACATGGGGCTGCAACTCTTGGTTTAAAATGTCAAATATGCATGACTGTAACATGAGATACTTATGCTCTGTTGATCTAGTTTCATTTCTAAATTCTAACTGGACATTGTCTTTAAGAAATGCCTTGTCTTGTAGCATGCATTTTGAAACTATAGAAAGTGTGCATATGTATGTTTAAGCATAATTCTGATTGCTCATTGCTGTGCAGGAGGAAGGGCTGCCCACTCTTTTGCAACAGGCGGACTGCAGTCTTCCTTTTCAGGAAAGGATTTCGGGAGGATCTTCTAGTCTGGGTTCTGGAGGAAATGCCATTCAATTGGTTGCATTAGTAGTTTCTGTTTGCAACTCTTGGTTGCGTTGCTGACGGACTGTTAATTTTGCATTTGTTGCATTCCTCTAATTGATGTCTCCTTGGGATGCTACAATTCATAAAACTATATGGTATGGGCTACAATTGTAGCATTCTCTGTTGCTTTCTTTCTTTCTTTTTGTTTCATTCTTATACATCACACTGCAAAAATCCAGTGGGAAAAGCACCCGAGCAACTCCCCTTCGGAATGCCATGTTTTCCCATGTGAGAAAAAAAGTAGCATTATGCAAATTTCGGGCTTGTTTGGCTTGATGTCATTCTTAAACTTACCAAAGTTTGATAGTGACAAATATTGGAATTATTGAATTTTGATGAGGGGAAGAGATATAAAGATAGCGCGGCTGGCGCCCGAGCCCGACGCGGCGACGCTCCGCCGCCGCCGTCGTTTGTCACACCGACGAGGGTAGAGTCTACGATGCTTCTCGCGTTGGTCCTCGTGGACGGAGCATTATGCGGCGGAAGATCGCCCAGGAGCTCTTGGTTGATGGGTGCCGACGACGGGCAACGGCGGCGGCGAGCATCGTTGAGGACAGGTTCTTACAAGTTAAAATAGATCCTGCTTTAGGCCGCTGTTAATGATAGCGGTCCTATATTTTAGCAAAATGACCATGGTTTGTATAGCTAATTGGCTAAGAATTTGTTAACAATCCACTCGAATCAACACAGAATCAAAAGAAAATAAGAATCTCGAGCGTGGATCACTGTCCAGCCGAGCAGCCGTTCTATTCCATCTGCAGAACAAGGCCCCTTACAACCAGTTTTCTCCATTCACACACACAGATTTCTTTTTAAATAATACATTTTAAACAATTTTTAAATCTGCTACGCGCTTTTGAAAAATTACAAATTTAACATTATGTCGGCATTTCAAATGCTGATCTAGGTCGATTGACCCTAGATAAGGTCAGCCTAGATCAGCGGGTTTCATGCTCTGTCGGCGTTTGAAATGCCAATCTAGACCACTGAACCCTAGATCGGCATTTCAAATTCCACATAGCCCTGGGACGACTCCGAGAGACATAAGTTGGCTCTAAATCGGCATTTCAAGCGTTGACAGAGCTTGAAATTATCCGATTGACTGATGAAGTGTTGATCTAGGGCAATTGGCCCAGATCGATACTTAAATTGCCGACAGGAGATTAGTTTTGCAATTTTAAAAAACATATACCAAATTGAAATTTGTTTTAAAAATATATTATTTCAAAAAATCCACACACATGTGTAGCTCATTAACCAGCATTACATCAACGGCCCATTTCGGCCTACACAACACACATTAGCATTTTCTTTTGCCTCACCTTACATCTCCAGCTTCTTGTATCAATTCCGACCGTAGGTCCTTATCTACAGCATCATCATCTTGTCGTTGGCAGAATTTCACACGAAACGGTATGATTTTTCCGTCTTTACCACAAAAAATAAGATTCTTTATTAAAACTCTGGCACTACGAAGACTCAGGGACGAGGAACTCATCGTTACGGTTTGATGATGTTGAAACCCACTTATCAGTACCAAGATCACTCTGTAGTTGAATGTGGACGAACCTCTCCCAGTCACGCGCCTTCTTGTGCTCCACCGGAGCCGTGGAAGCATCGGGTTGCAGCTCCGGAACTTCCGCCTCCGCCTCCGCCTCCGCCACCGATAGAAGCTCCGACTGCGAGCAGGCCGGCGAGGGTATGAAGAGCCACGAGGGCGAGGAAATCTCCTGCTCCATCGACGGCGTCCAGGCCGTCATGTCCGACGCCAACACATGGTCCTCCAACGTCTGCATTGTTGACGGCACGGCGACCGCCGCCGGCAGACGGCGATGACTGGTGGTGTTCCTGCGCGTGTCGTCGTCGATGGAGTTGGCCGCCGGAGTTGCGCACGAAGGCGATGGCAGTTCGTGGCAGGTGTGCGCGCCGATGTAGGTGATCTCCAGCCGGGATGGGTCCGCGTCGGATTGCTGCACCTGCTTCCTCGCCGGGCAGCCCGCCCTCTGGCCACACTTGAAGTAGCTCCTGCAAGAGCGACACTTTTTCACCCTTGCAGCTCCAATATCTTACTTTTGTTTCGAATTTTTGACTGTATTTTGATCAACATGTCATGTATTTTGACCAGAAGCAGTATTGTAGTATACATTCTTACTTTTATCAACAAAAACTTGTGTATAACAATAATAAATTAAACTAAAAGATGTACCGTGTTTGTACTAAAGTTTCACCTTTTCAAATTGTGCAAATTCAGGCTATTTTAACATAAGTTTATCTTACTCACAAATATGAAGAAAATTAGTTGAGCAAAAGTGGATTCTGACCTTGCAAATCTGGCGCCAAGAATGTCCTTCTGCCCGTACTTCCTCCACAAATACGAATCACCACGAGCTCCATGCTGTAGTATAATTCTATGAGATGAACCGTCCGCTCTGCTGCTTCCGAAATTACAAGTTCAAGTCAAATTGATTAGGCTGAAGCAGGGTGTCAACTTTCATAATATTATATATCACTACTCACTAGTGCTTAGAGTTTTACTTTAAGAAAAAAAATATAAAATAACAATTGAAAAGTTTTACAGGTTCTTGAATTGTTGAATGTACTGGAGAGTAGACACATTTTGAAGTGACCACCGACAGATTTTTTTTTCTCTGAACTGAGGTAGGTTAGTAAATCTCGGTACTTGTTATCACACTTGCTATCCCCTAAAATAATAAGTATAATCTAAAAAATCACTTTATTGTACTTGCTACTTGACTTGTTATTTTAGGGGACTTATTATTCTTCTTTCCACACTTGCTACATCTAGCAAGTTAACCAAAATTGCTATTCCATTGAATTGAATGTTGAGTTTGTTTAATTGTTTTAATTTTTTTGCATGTATATAAATTGATAAATATAGTTACGTTCAAATACAAAGTCATAATTAACAAGTAAATTGGAGTGAATAGCAAAATAGCAAATTAATTTGAATATGAAGACTTGCTATTGTTATAAATAGTAAGTCAAAAATAACAAGTATAATAGAAATGCTCACTGAACAAGCAAGCTACAATTGCATGCGTACCTTCTCCGTTGACCACTTCTCGTCGAGACCAACCGGCCGCCGCTGTTCTGTACACTCTGTCCATGGCTTGACAAGCTCGCCTCCGGCGGCACCGGTAGCCGCCGATCGCCGGTCGACGCACCGCGCTGCAGAGACGCGAGCGCTTGAGACAGCGACTCGGACATGTGCGAAAGGATCGCCTCCACGGCGCCGCCGCCTTCTTCCGCCCGGGGAAGCAGCTTCGCCAGCAGGTCCTTGAGCTGGTTGGTCGACTTCTGCGCGTCGACGATGAGCTTCTCCGCCGCCGTAGTGCCGCCGCCGCCGCCGGCCATATCAAAATGAGATTTTTTTTACTTACTTATTAGTGTTCTTATAGAATGTACTAGGACTGTCAATTGTCAAATACTATCTTCGTATCTTGCACTTTGTACGATTCGGAAAGACGACTTCCCCTGCACTTTACTAATCAAATTTTGAAGTCAGTCAAGACGGTGACCTGATAATCACTGGCAATCCAATCACATTACGCTGAATGCGTCGTCCTTATCTTGAGCACCAGGTTTTTGCATCTGCGTGCGTGGCAATTATTTTTTTTTCTAGCAACAGTTTGCGTCTGCATGTTGCAACAGGGGCGGAGCCAAAGCTTGGGGTGGGCCCTAGGAACCCCTTGCAAAAAAATTAGTTATTATTATTAATTTTTTACTTTTTGTGCACCGCTCAGATTTAATTCGGTATACCGCTTAAAGCGGCGTATCTCTTTCAGTTTTACTCTAGCTCCGTCTGCATGTTGCAACCTTGCGAATTTCAACAAAGCCGACGTGTTCGCTGGTGCGACCAGATATACACAGATCAGTATTTTATGCGAATAAGCTTATTTATCCATACCTATAGATCGAGCTCACACTGGTCGTTAAACTGAAACATCTGACCATTGATTAGATGAGATAAAACCATAGCCGTTTTTACTGTGTAGACTAATATACCGTTAACTTTATATTTGTTAAGCACATCTATTCTATTATATCTCTAATATTTAAAATCTAATGATTTTTTATATTATTGTATATACTGTATAACTCTAGCCTAAGTATAACTTGGTATTTATTAATTATCAAACGTGAAAAATTACAATACTTCGTACAACTTAAAATAATTAGAATTAGAATTATGATTATTAAACAAATGAAGCGAATAAATGACTAATTTTAATTTGTAGTCATAATATTATTTTCGTTTAACACGTAATATACTTATAGCGATGCTCGATCGTAGTTATACTGTTTTTTTAAAAATAGGTTGCACCGGCGCAAACCTTATTTGAAGGTTACGGTGTATCGGAGATGTGATCGTTTGAACATTACTTAATATTGAAGTTGTAACGAGATTTTAATGTCAGATAACTCAATTCCTTTTCACTTTCACTAGTGATAGTGATATTTTACAAATAAGCCCCTGGATCGAATTTTGGTAGAGGGCCTTCGTGGTTGCCGGCTTGCCGTTGCCGGAGAGCGTGAGCGTCTCCGGATGACGTGCTGGGGAAGATCCTTCACACTCGTCCGACAGCTGCCTTATGGATCCATCCCACCACATCCTAAGCCACCGCCTGCACCGCCGTCAACTGCGGGCACCTGGGCGCGCAGCCGTCCTTACCAAGGCTTACCGGAGACGTCCGTGCCGTCCAGCAGGCCAGCCGGAAGCCATGTACAGCCGAGGGAGCGTTCCTGCGCCGACGGCTGGGAAGGCGAGGCGCGGGATTAGCAGTTTGACGGTCACGACGATGGCCGCAGTCCGCTGAGGTGGAATTCATCCGTTCATACTTGATACACGGTTCGCACTAGTAAAGAAAATGAGAAATCAATTGACGAAGAACACTGCTCTGCTCTGCTCTGCGTGCTTCCAGAACAGAATGCAGTGGACAGCCTCCCCAATCAGTTCGAAAATTTTACTAACTCAATTGAATTTGAGTTAAATTCAGACAACCTAGCACGTCCCCACTGTCACTTCAGTAAAATCAATGTGAACATTTGTGGATGAAATATCGGAGACTCTGAATATCTGTACTGTAGCTACTGTTGGAAGCTTGCATCCAGATTCCAGTCTCCAGGCATCAGCTGAGCTTTAAGCTAGCATCTGCACTTATTCCTGAAGATTTTAATGGCTGCCCACGAATTGCCCTATTGCGAGCAACAATGGTGCATCAAATACAACAATGTGATGAATGTCAGTACGAAGTGAGGCTGCTGTAATTGCTATGCTTCCGAGGAGTCCTCGTAGATTCGGTTGTGGCAGCTAGAATCGCAAGGGTAAGGACAATCGATCTTCTGAAATGGACTGCGGTCGTAGAACCAATCTCCAACTGCATCTGCTATTGTCTGCACAGTGTGAAGAGCTCTTGTCAGATCGACATCAGATAGCCGGCTCCAGCCGCAATAAATTTGGTTTGATTTTGATTTAAATGGAACTGAAGGATGTATTACTTTGTTTCCAAGCATGGGGGAGCCAGATGCAAACCATGTCTCCTGCAACTCAGACTGGCAGTGCACGAAGCATGAGTTTATAAACACTCCTCTGGTGGAGGAAGTCCCTTGTTCTTCCAGTGCTTTTAAAAAATCGTCCCTGAATCCTGTGATGGCATCACACGCAAAGAACTTATGCAATTTTTAGAGTAGGTACATAGCTGGACTACTGGAAAAGGCAGTGGTACTTAGTACTTACCTTGCAAGATCTGAAGTTGTGATGCGGGACATTCATCTATATTATGCTTACAGATATGCCAGTTACCATGAGAGTCTGCAACTCCTGGGACCAAGATGTTCCTTACCTATAGCATAAGAGAACTAAATTAATGCCTAAACAAATGCCACCACCAAGCATATTTATCTATGAGCAACACCATCAATCACAATCAAGGAAGTCCTGCAGGACAGCATAAAGAAATGTTCTGGATCAAGATGGTAACCTGCCATGAATCATATGCTGCATTGAGAATGAACAGAGGTGTATCAATCTGTTCCACCTCGTTCTGAGGAAAAAAGCACTGCAGTCATGCAACACAAATTTTAACTTGTAAGGGAGTATAATCTGTAAATTTGTGTTGTAAATCTGCCAACAGTTAAACCTTACCATGCTTGGGGGCAATTTGGAGGTGCATGAAGATGGTAAATTCTCCGCTGATCCCTAGGGCATTTGTACAAGATTGTATTTAGGCATATGAGAAAGCATCTCAAATACATGTGAAGTAGCACTTTGGAAAATGAAGGTATGTTTTTATGACGCCTCTTATCATATTTCACTCGGTTGAGTCCTGATCCCAATTTATTCATATTAGGGTAGTGTGTGTGTGTGTGCGTGTTGGGTGTAGAATTTCATACATGGGTTGCAATTACATCATTAAAAAAGGCAGCAATGTAGTCCACTCCAGCAATATCCTTCCTGCCAGCACAAAGATGAAACAGGTGTTAGACATGAACTCAAGATCAGAAAGGCTGCATATTTATTTCCCTTTTTCTGGTTAATTGCTAGTTTGTCCCATAGTATATTGCAATGACTAGTACATCTTCAATGTGGAAAATATAACACAGTATGCTCTTCCTTTTTCTGTGAACTGGCTTTTTCTGTGAACTGGCTTAGTGCTAGTATTATCTTACTCATTGATGAAGAAACCAGCATCAGAAAGGCATTTAACTTTGGCATCCTCATGGAAAAGGTCACGAAATCTGTCACAGTGTAGTATGGAAGTTAAACCACCAGCAGAACACCCCGAAATTAGAGCCTGCCACAAATTCGTTAGCCTTGAAACCTTGTAATCGTCAAACATTGTGTTCATTAGGAAGCATACATTATGAGCTTTGTTCATTCCTTTGGTAAGCAGGTCCTCCATAACTGCTTGCCACACCCTTGCACCTCTGTAGTGAAGCTTTGTTGCCTGTCCAGATTCCAGATGGAACAAAATCAAAGAGAATCTTACTGCAATCGTGACTGCAATCAAGAGAATGGATTACAGACTCACAGGATCTACTTGTTCCACATCGCCAGTGAATGACGACCCGTCGCAGTACCTAACCTTGACCTTGTTCCAGTTATAAAACTTTGTTTTGATGATTGCAAATCACGCATGTGAGTAAACTAGTAACACGGAGCCTAGGAAGTTTAAGATCTGAAAAATATTATCAAACAGCTGCTCAAATCCATACCTGGGTTGTAGTCTGGGGTGTTGCTTAAGATTCCAGAGAAAGCAATCTGCTTTGCCATCTTCTTGGATGATCCTAACCGTGTGCGTTTGCGCTCCAGGCAGGTCGTCACATTGCTGCACCAACCTCCTCCCTGCCATGTGCAAGAGAGAGCATTGAACTGAACATGTCGTAACATTCCAGGCTCCAGTAGGGCAACTGCAACGCTAGCCTCACAGCAACTGACCTCAAAATGAACCAACCAACTATTCACGCCGGAGCCAAAACCTCGGGCAAGATGATAGGCCGGGGGGCTCCCATCCAAACAGACTAGCAGATAACACCACAAACCATCAAATGCGGATTAGCACACCGAGAAACATCTTAACTATATTAAAGCGGGGACTTACTCGTCCGTCCGCTTGCTCCGTACTGCCTCTCCACTTCCCACAAAAAACCAATCAAAATTTATATCCTATAAAAACCGGTGCCCCAACCGCCGGCCGGAGCGCTGCAACCGTCCTGCGAGTGCGCCCCCGCAACGCGCGCATGCGCGCAGCAACTTGCTTTGCTGCGTGAGAAAAAAAAAAGAAAAGAAGAAAAAGAAAAAAGAAGAAAAAGAAAAAAGGAAAAAGAATAAAAAATCTTAACTATATTAAAGCGGGGACTTACTCGTCCGTCCGCTTGCTCTGCCTCTCCACTTCCCACAAAAAACCAATCAAAATTTATACCCTATAAAAACCGGTGCCCCAACCGCCGGCCGGAGCGCTGCAACCGTCCTGCGAGTGCGCCCCCGCAACGCGCGCATGCGCGCAGCAACTTGCTTTGCTGCGTGAGAAAAAAAAAAGAAAAGAAGAAAAAGAAAAAAGAAGAAAAAGAAAAAAGGAAAAAGAATAAAAAATAAAAATAAAAAATAAAAAACAAGAAAAAAACTGTATTTATATTTCAGTATTTTAATTTATGTATTTTGCGGGAAGTAAAAACCCTTAGATTTCTGAAAAAATCATGTGTGTGAGAAAAAAAAAGAAAAGAAGAAAAAGAAAAAAAAAGAAAAAAGGAAAAAGAATAAAAAATAAAAATAAAAAATAAAAAACAAGAAAAAGAAAAATGTATTTATATTTCAGTATTTTAATTTATGTATTTTGCGGGAAGTAAAAACCCTTAGATTTCTGAAAAAATCATGTAGAAATATGAATTTTGCGCAAAAACTCTATTATAAAATAAGATTCTGTTGCAAAGCACAGGCCTCTGACTAGTCAAAGAAAAAAACGAGAATCAGATCAACCAAAGCAGCATAAACAGGTAGGGCTACTGAAGAAGAACAAGCTGCATTTACCTGCTCCATTGGCCACAGCGCTCGCTACGTAGGTGATGTCCACAAAATAGCCGTCCACTCCGAGAAACGCAAGCGCGCAGACAACAAACGCAGAGGAGCACGAGAGGTAGAGCCCTCCATTCGCCATATCCTGATGAGCAGCAAGCGGGCGAAACGACACGACACAAGATACAGATAGAATCAAACGGGCCGCTCACACACAGAGACACCAGCCAAGAAACCCACTGGGCAGGAAATGGAGTACCGGAGGTGAACCTGGAAACCGCCCGCCGTTGTCTGGATCTAACTTCGCGTGCCCTTCCTGCCGGGCATCGAGTTCAGAGGAGGACGAGACGGGAGAACCCGAGCAAGCGAACAGCGCAAAAGATTGGAGCTTTCCAAGCTCGGGCTTTTTAGGCGTTGCTGTCTTGCAGAGTGGCGCGGACACGGTTGGGTATCCACGCCGGGCAGCGTCTTCCTGTGCCTTTCCCTCCTTTGGTATCATCGAGTGCGTGCGTACGCGAGGATCTCGTCATCAAAGCAGGCCATTGATGGCAGGAGGTAATGCTAGCTGCACACTGTGTTACACGCGGTTGGACTACTACGATTGATGTGCATCCGTCATCCGTGCGGCGGTGTTGATTTCAACACGAGGACTGAAGAGTACAGTGTTGTTGCCGCCAGGGTTCGGCACATATGCACTTTGCTAAATGTTCCGATCCCTTGTTCAAAGCAGGAAATGGAATGTTTCTGAGTGGAATGATGGTGATGAAGGGTCGAACATTCCAGCTTCTAAAATGCTAGAAAAAGAGGGGCCATTGTTATCTTGTTTTCCTTGGAATCCCGACTCAATTCAGGAAAATTGCATATTTATTCCAAGGTTGAATTGTCATTACAGATTTACTCTAAAGTTAGAACTTTTTATAAAAATGCCTCAAACTTCTTACGTTATATTGCATATTTGCCTTTTCTTCATATTTTAATTATTTTGTCTATTTCTCCTCTAAATTACTATTGTACTCTCCTCTGTCGTTCAATCTTCTCATGTTTCATTCTCATTTTGTTTTTGCAGCCGTTCACCTACCGCCGCCCATCGTCGGCCTGCAGTCAGCATCGCTAGACCCGCACGATCGTCGCCCGTCGCTAGACCCGCGTGTTCGTAGACGACTCTCACGCTAGGCAGCCGCAGATCACAAAGAACTAAAACTCTTGCCACAACAAATACATCTCTAGAGATCAATCAAGGCTTGGGCACTTTGAGGGGAGACAGTCAGGTCTACGCATGATGGGGGACGCCACCTCACCAAGGCATAGTGTGAGAGGCAACCGGACCTAGACGTGAAAGTGGAGGCGACCGGGCCTAGGCGTCGCCCATGCACAATGGGGGTGGCATCACCATACACGGCGGAAGCAGCGTCCAGATGTTGAACGGTAGTGGAGAGTATAACGTGAATTTAGAGAAGGAGAAATACGCAAAACAATTAAAATTTGAAGAAAACTTAAAGTGGGCAAATTTGTAATTTAACATGAAAAGTTTGGGTATTTCTGCAAAAAGTTCCAACTTTGAGGTAAATTTCTGCAATAACCCTTCAACTTTGGAGCAAATGTGTAATTTTCCCACTTTCTTAAAAGCAAGGGGATTTTGTTGTTCTAAACAGAGCCTCAAGTAGTTTTGTCTTGTGGTAAGTGGCACCTGACTACCACGCAGAAATAGCCAATTAGTCGAAACCAACCTCCGGCATCTCTGCCACACAACCACGATGACAGTATCCAATGGCGCGTCTCTGAACTCACTATCTTCATACAATCATACCACCTTTCTACATGGTAAAAAAAACTTAGAATAATTTTTGGGTCATGTTGGCTTACAGAGGCCAGCCAAATTTTATTAAAACGAAAAGGGGTACAAGAATTTACATCGATAGGAAGCTACTGAAACCAAAGAAAAAACACGCACAAAGAGCCCTAGAAGATCCGAAATAGAAATAAGAGTTACATAAGTGAGGCAAGAATTCTGGAATTGCTCTGAACACCCCCAGACTCTTTCCAAAATAGAAGATCTTCTTTTATGTCCCCTAGCAATTGAATTGGGATCCTCTGGTTATGCTGAAAGATTCTATTATTCATCTCTTTCCAAATGTACCAACAAACCAAGCCAAACAAAGAATCAAAAACTTTTCTCAAAGACTCTTGGAAGACACATCTCATTATTAACTACCATTCTAGGGTTGTTGTATGGGCTCTCAGCAGTTGAAAGTTGATGCATAACCATGCTTGGATCAAACACCAAACTGAGTTGGTATAAGTGCAGCCCACAAACAAGTGCAAACAAGTTTCTATAGTGAGGGCACAAAGGACACTTCTCTCTTCATGCTGCTATCCCCGCTTAGCAAGGTTCTCCGCTGTGAGGCAAAATCATTTTAGAGCCAACCAAAAGAAAAATTTTACTTTGGATGGCGCCCTCATCTTCCATAACATCCGCCCACAACCCCAATCTACCTTTGGCTCATAGAAGAAATTATAAGTTACTGCAGTTGATAAGCAGCCATCCGTCGTGGTAATCCACAACAATTGATCCTTCAACTACGGTTGGAGCTCCACTGATTGCAAAAAGTTTCAAAGCTACAGGTATTCACGAAGAACATGAGTGGATAAAGCATCATTAAGATTATAGACTCAATGGTGATCCTGCAGCTCTTGTGCCATAGTGATGTGCAAAAGTAGTCTATATGGCTATAGGTTGTCCATAAGAAATAAAATAATATTTATTATTTCTCTTCTTTTCTTTTTCTCTCTTATTTTTAATGTCTCATATTGCTACAAACATTGTGGCATATAAAATACCTATAAAGTACTATTGTAGGTCTCATCTATATAAATTGATTTTGCCATATACACTGATGCCTTTATCTATACTCCTTTTAAAAGAAGCAAGTGATGATGAATCTGCCACCCATCTACTCTCATTGTAGTTTTTACACTTTACTCCTTGATACTATTTAATATTATACAACAAACCAATAAAAAAGGATTGACACATATAATTAAAAGTGAATAACATATAACATATACAAATATATTTGATTTATTTTAGACAACATTATAATATTTTTCTTTTGTTTATAGCAAAGCATGAGCATTTTGCTAGTACTACCAAATAACGTAATTAGACCTTTGAGCCGTTGAGCATTCACCTCGAGTCAAGGGAAAAAGAATCTCGCAGTCAACGAACAGCCATTGGAGATGCTGCCTCCCGGGGACGTTGGCGGGGGCGGCGAGGGCGACCGCCTCGGACTTCGTCGGCGTCGTATCCATCGCTTCCTCCGCCGCGCACGGAGTTCCCTCCCTCCGGTTCTGTCGCCGCGTGGCGCGCTGGGAGAGGAAGAGAGAGAGAGAGCTCGAGTGGAGCTCACTCACATTAGGAAACCGACAGGTGGGCCCTACATCCACCCGCGCAAAATATGCCGCACTGTTCACGCTATTTCTAGCCGTTCGATTGAGTTGATTGCCTTAGGTATATTTATGGACGGGAACGGGATTGCCATCGGCGGCCCGCGGCCCGTTCTACATGGGCAGGACTGTTACTGGGTGTCTTGCCATTTTCGCTATAAATAAAAATCAGTGAAAATTGTATCTCACAAGGGATATGAGAAAGTTAGCACCGGATCTCACAAAACAAAAAACAAAAAACTTACATGGATTTCAAACCAAACAGAGTCACATGCTCTTCAAAAAAAATTAAACAGATATAAAATTTGATGATATTTTTTGTAATGCCAAGAAACAAATATATATATATATAACATCTGTACTATTATGTTTCATCAGTTATAACTCAATGTAAAATATCTAACTTAGTTTTGATTTTGTTTTACTTTATTTATTTTATTAAACTGATAAAATATTATTGTTTATCCATTTTTTTTTAAAAAAAAACTTCTCCAACCAATAATAACAATCAGAACGTGGGTCTTCTAAGACTGTCAGATCTCCTCGCCGCCGACGTCCGCCGGCGTTCCGCGGTGCTGCAAGCCCGCGCCGCGACCCGTACGTCGCGATCCTTCTACTTCCGCAAGGAATCTCTATCAACCACGTGCAGTATCCCCGACAGGTCGTTCTAGGAATCGCTCTTCACTGCAGTTCTCCCCACGGGCAACGGCGGCGGCGGCGGCGGCGCTGCAGCCAGGCTATGGAAATTGGAAACCACAAGTTTCCTGAACATTTCTTGTCGCACGAATAGCAGAATAGCAGAGCTGGTCACACGAAGGCCAATGACAGACGATTGTGTTCGTAAGCCATTTGATTCAATTTATCCGGTGATGGCCGTGACGATGCGTTTTTTTTGTGACCGGGACGAAGCTGACAGCATGTTACGAATCGCACCATCTTGGTCGCATCCCAGCCTGACGTTTTGCTCGAATTTACATTGTCAAGTGGGAGAACGAAGCGCCTCGCGTGCGACGCGCGGAGTGATCCGTCCCGCAGATTAACCAGGAGATTTCGATTCGCCAAGAGTATTGATCACGCCGGCGAGCAGGGGGGAGCAGCGGTCGATGTCGCGGGCCGTGGATGAAGGACCAGGAGATTTGGATTCGTCAAAAGCTCCTCGTCTCGCGACCGATGCGGCGGGTCCAGCGCGAAATCCCTTGCAATGGTGACGCGCCGCCGCTGCCCGGTGTGTGGACGTGACCAGCTCCTTTCACACCGGCCCGCCGGCCGCCATGACGGCGTGTGAATGCAGGGACGGCAGAGTCGCCGGGCGGATCGGCGGACGGGACGGGGTGTTCGAGATGCGTCACAGAGAAACTCCTGCCCCTCCGGCTGCTCGGACGTGGCCCTGCCCGGTCTCCCCTTCCACACTCGCCAATACACGACACCTACGCAGGTAGGTGTACGCGTTTGTCTCCTTTATTATGACCTCGCGCATCGCGGCGCGCACGAGACGCGGGGACAGCTGCCGTCGGAAGCGGACGCGGCACAAAAGCTGGCATGCAGCGACAGCAAGCTGCTACGCCAGCTGCACAGAAGCTCAAGAGGCCGCCCGAGTTGTCGGCTCACCGCGAGGGAACTGGCGGCGGCGGCGGCGGCGGAGACGAGTGGCAGCTGCCGACAAGAAGGAAGATGAAGGCTGCGGGGAAGCCGACGAGCAGCGGCACGTCGGGCGACCTCCGCCGCATGCTGCAGGATTTCCTGGAGCAGCAGCACCGCCTGGACGCGCAGCGGCAGGACGCGATGGAGAGGCATGCGCAGGAGAGGCTGGCCTTCGAGCGGCAATGGCGGCAGTCGATGCTAAGGCTGGAGCGGGAGAGGCTGCTGCTTGAGCAGGCGTGGATGGAGCGCGAGGAGCAGAGGCGGGTCAGAGAAGAGGCGAGGGCAGAGAGGACGGCCGCGCTGCTCACCACCTTGCTTAATAGGCTCTTGCAGGATGATTTGTAGAAAAAATTATCAATTTTTGCGTCGAGATAGTGCTTACCGGTAGCTGAATAATTTCTTGGAATGCTATGCTGTTAGAAACGCAGCTCTCGAATAGTTGCTGGTAAATATTATTTCCCTGTTAGAAACCACGGCAGTGAAGGAACATATAAGTTAATGAACAGAAAACACTTCTGAAAAGGAAATAAATACATTTCAAGGATTACTGGTATCTGGTAAATTTGATGAAAATCAAATGTAACAGCAAAATATGGAAATATGGAATGCCTATCTGATCAAATGTACAATACCTCATTTACATGTATACAAAGCAAGGATGACAGGATGAGTAACATGCAAAATCCGACGAATCCTTGTCGATCTTTCTACCTAGGACTGTAGTATACCAACCAGGGGAACAGTTAGCAGCAAAGTGTGCATCAAAGCAAGAGATACACATTGCAAAATTCTGATCAAATGTGTACACTTGTGCTCCTCTTGATGTACTTTCAGATTTCTAAACAGCTGTCTGAACATTGTGTTCACTCGTCGCTTTCTTTATCGTACCTTTGCATATCATCGTCAGAATCGGTGTCAGTATCTTGGGTACCATCAGAGCCTATGCTGCTACCTTCCTGCGTTATTGAACTTGCAAAGTTGTTCAAAACATGAGGCTCTATTATTCTCCAGAAAGTTTCAGCATTACTACCCTGAAAACCTATCCACGAGAACCTCCCCTTCCTCTTCACTTTGATTGTTAACGATTGTGTGTGTAAGGAGTTCACAATTCTCTCAACAGACTCAGTGTTCCCACCACTGAGCTTAAGAACAATATCACCTGATGGGAGCTTTGAGCCTCCAAACATGAACCAATATGCTAGAACACGTGGAGATAACCACCTATGGACAAGCTTTGGGAGAACAGGCCGACCTTTAAGAAAGAACTGGTCTGCAAAGAAACTGAAATGTTTGTGAGGTATGGTTGAAAACTGATAAGGTATCTTGCTCTCATCAGCGAATGATCTGCTTGTTGAAGGCAACCATTCAAAGAAACGCTCATGAATGTGCATCCTTAAAACTGAATGAGCATTGGAATCTTGCTGGAACTGAAAGTGGACAACATGGAGCCCTCTCTGTTCATAATATTCCATCTGTGTGCCTCCCAGAAGAAAACCAATTAAAATCTCACGCTGTTCTTGATCCAGTTTCATACTCACAGCTTTTGGTTTAATAACTTTCTTGCCGAGAAGGAGACCACTTTGGAGTTTTTCCAAAGAGTCTGCTTGTACATCATATTTCTTTTTACTCATCACATCATAAACCTTTTCAGCTTTCTGGTAATCTTCTGCAGAAAGATAACCTCTTAGCATGATGTTACATGACTTTGTGTTAGTACCTATCATCCCATTACGGTGCATTTCACGAAATACCTCCTCAGCCTTCTCGATATTTCCAACCTTTACTAGCGATTCCAGAAAAATGGTGTACAATATTCTATTTGGACGGCACCTGGCAATGCATTTTGAGAATGTTAGTTCTAATTTTTCATGCATATCCAGATCCATGTACATGTACATCAAGTCAAGGAAGGCTGGCATCAGATGCTTCATATGGCTCTTAATAAATCCATTCATAAGTTCTTCCACGATATCTACCTCCCGAGCTTTTGCCATTATCTCAATTATCTTATGATACGATGCAACATTAGGCGGTATATTTTTCTCCTTCATTTCCTTGAATATATCTAGGGATTTCATAGGTTCACCAGTCTGGGCATACACCTCCATTCGGCAGACATAGGCCTGAGCAGGAAGGTCAGAACAACTCTGAAGAATTTCATTCCATGCAGCCTCTGTTTCTTGGACATTCCCTTCCTTGGAGAAGGTCCTCATAACTGACACCAGCACATCAATACCCTCATCAAAGCCTGCTCGCTTCATCTCCTTCCTAAGAGCTATGATCCTTACTTTATCAATGACATCCTGGTAGCTGTGAAGCCAGATGAGCCCAGCATAGACATCCTTCTGCACATCAAGATTGGTGGTGACCAGATTATGGTACACAAACTCAGCCTGCCTGAGGTTGTACTTTGCAGATCCTCCTGTTTTACTCACAAGTGCACGGAACAAGGAGTTGTGAAGGCTGAGGCGAGGTTTGTAACCACCCATTTGTATCATCTGGTTGTAGATAGTGCACGCCTCCTGAAGGCAACGCCCCTTAGGTACACTGAGGTATGCAACAATGAGTATATGGAAGGTGAACTCAGCAGGCACACGGCCTTGCTTGACCATTGCCTCAAACATCTCCCGACATTTATCAACCTTCCCTTCCCTCCCGAGGCAATCTGCCACCCTCGTGGCTAGCGCAAAGTTGAAGCGGAACCAGTGTTGACGCACCATCCAGCTATACACCTGAAAAAAAAAACGACTGAGTGAGCAAGAACCATCATCCATCCATGTATCAGTATATAGTGTCCATGTGTCGAGAAAATCTTTGTACAAACATAAGGGCACACCAAATGGTTATGAGATATTTTAAGAAGATTGATAACAGTGTAAGGTGAAATCTATCACTCCCAAAATTACAAGATAAAACTCGATCTACACACTGAGAAACAAAAAACAACAGACAAATCTTTCTCTTGAACTATTCACAAACAAATTTATCTTTTTCTTTCCTCCATGCACAGATTGAGTTTAGACTTTGAAATTTTGTGAATCATTTTTGGTATTTTCGAAACTATTTGCATGAGATTAGTTGAGCAGGGAGCGTGTGAGG
Organism: Zizania palustris; assembly: GCA_019279435.1. Classification (NCBI taxonomy): domain Eukaryota; kingdom Viridiplantae; phylum Streptophyta; class Magnoliopsida; order Poales; family Poaceae; genus Zizania; species Zizania palustris. The sequence goes on along the minus strand of JAAALK010000283.1, from coordinate 38,342,604 downwards.
ACACTTATCCTTAAGTGTAAAATTATGCCTCCCTGTGACTATAACTACAGCAATTCGTCGAACAGTTCAAATGTGCAAAAATCACATGTATTACATACGTTTAATGGGGATCAATTGGTTTAATAGGTCATTCGTGAGAGCTGGAAGAGCGGGATACTGACCCGGAAGGCAGCGTCGTTCTCGCGGATGCGGAGGCAGTGAACGGCGACGTAGGTGGCGTCGTCCTGAGTGAGCCACTTGCGCTGGGCGTTGAGGATGCGGGTAAAGGTGGAGTGCTTGTAGGCAGGGAGCTCCTTGCAGAGCCAGGCGATCCTGGAGCGGCGCCACTGCTCGGGCAGCTCCTCCAGCTCGGGCACCTCCAGCTCCGGCGACCTCACCGCATCCCTCTCGTCGGCCGCCGCCCACTCCTCGCCCTGGAACAGCCCAGAATCTACCTCCTCCTCATCATCCTCGTCGGAATCCAGGACTAGAGACTCTATCGTTGACGCTACCGCTGGGATTCCTGGTGGGGACACGGCGAGGCGGCCGGGGGAAAGCTTCAGGCCAGCGAGGCGGAGGACAGGAGGAGGAGAAGAGAAGTGGAGGGAGAGTGCGACTGTACATCGTAGCGATGGAGATGGCGCGGCGTAGGGCGAGGTGGACGCCATGAAGGATTCGACGGCCAAAACGGGAAGCTTTGCCGCTCCTACTCCTTACTCGGGGACTCAAAGTCACCGGTCACCACTCACCTCTCAGGCTCTCATCTCCTACTCCGTCTTCCTGGACACCGCTCCGGTGGACTTGGTAGGATTTGGGCCTTTGCAAAATTGACTGTATTCCTTTTAAAATCCGTACTTTTGCTAAAACATTATATATTTTTTTTCTCTTTTTTCATTTTTTTTTTGAAAAAGGTAACTCCAAAAACTTTTGGAGTACCCTGCTTTGTTAGAAAGCAGCGAACCAGAAAGAGTCCTGCCGGGGTGACCGGCTTTACATGACGCACACACTCCAGAAAACATAAAGTTAGGGGTGAAAACGGATCGGATACGGACGGATATCACTAATATCATATCCTTTTTCATATATTTTTTCGGATTCGAATTCGGATTCGGATAATCCGGATACGGATACGGAGTCGGATATCATCGAATACGAATATGGAGCGGATACGAATCGAATACGAATACGGTTACGAATACTTACCGAATATCAATAATGTATTTATTTATTCACGATCACAATAGACAAATGATAAATAATAGTTAACATCATATAAATCATCACGAACGGGGAGAGAGAGGTGACAGGAGTAGGAGAGACCGGGAGAGAGAAAGAAAAATTAGGGTTGATAGAGTTTTAGTCAAAGTTGACTATTTACTTATTTTTGGAGTGAGAGAGATAAAGTTTAAAATTGTAAATTTGAAATATAAATGATCGTTTAAAGTTGAATTTTTTTCTAATATCAAAATACAACATATATAATATCATAAAAAAATTTCACATTTTTATGCATAAGTTTGCTATTTTTAATTCATTATGTATGTTTCTTTGATTTATATTAAAATTTATCAAATTTGAACTACAAGTGCATGAAATAATGAACCAAAAATTATAAAAAAAATCATATTCATGAATTTGAGTCTATTTTAAGTCAGTATCCACTAAATTGAAAGATATTTTTTAAAAACATTATTACGAGACACTCGATGGACAACATAGAGCTTAATGAAATTTTAATTCTAAAAAATTCAAATAAATTCTGAAAAATACGAGACATCTCATGGTATCATCATACGATACATAGATGCTGTGATAAAAATTTAAAATTATTTTGACAAAGTTTTCATGTACGATATTAAGAAAGATGGAGATTTGAGAGTAATGAATTAGAATGTTAAGAAGAAATGTGTTAGGTTTTAAAGCAAATCAATAGTTAAATCTTCGTTTAAACTTTATTTTTTTTCTATGATCAAAATATATCATATCTAATCTTATAAAAAAATTTCACATTTTTATACATAAGTTTGCTATTTTTAATTCATTATGTATGTTTCTTTGATTTATATTGAAATTTGTCAAATTTGAACTACAAGTGCATGAAATAATGAACCAAAAATTCTAAAAAAATCATATTCATGAATTTGAGTCTATTTTAAGTCAGTATACACTAAATTGAAAGATATTGATTTAAAAAATTGTTACAACACTCGATGGACAACGTGGAGCTTAATGATATTTTAATTCTAACAAATTCAAATAAAGTCTGAAAAATATGATACGTCCCATGGTATCATCATACGATACAAAGATGTTGTGATAAAAATTAAAATTATTTTGACAAAGTTTGCATCTACGATGTTAAGAAAGATGGAGATTTGAGAGTAATGAGTTAGATGTTAAGAAGAATGTGATAGGTTTAAAAGCAAATCAATAGTTAAATATCTGTTTAAACTTGATTTTTTTTCTATGATTAAAATACAACATATCTAATCTTATAAAAAAAATTCACATTTTTATACATAAGTTTGCTATTTTTAATTCATTATGTATGTTTCTTTGATTTATATTGAAATTTATCAAATTTGAACTACAAGTGCATGAAATAATGAACTAAAAATTCTAGAAAAATCATATTCATGCATGTGAGTCTATTTTAAGTCAGTATCCACTAAATTTAAAGATATTTTTTTAAAAAAATGTTACGACACTAGATGGACAACGTAGAGCTTAATGAAATTTTAATTCTAAAAAATTCAAATTAAGTCTGAAAAATACGATACGTCTCATGGTATCATCATACGATACAAAGATGCTGTGATAAAAATTTAAAATTATTTTGACAAAGTTTGCATCTACGATGTTAAGAAAGATAGAGATTTGAGAGTAATGAGTTAGAATGTTAAGAAGAATGTGATAGGTTTAAAAGCAAATCAATAGTTATATCTTTGTTTAAACTTGATTTTTTTTCTATGATTAAAATACAACATATCTAATCTTATAAAAAAAATTCACATTTTTATACATAAGTTTGCTATTTTTAATTCATTATGTATGTTTCTTTGATTTATATTGAAATTTATCAAATTTGAACTACAAGTGCATGAAATAATGAACTAAAAATTCTAGAAAAATCATATTCATGCATGTGAGTCTATTTTAAGTCAGTATCCACTAAATTTAAAGATATTTTTTTAAAAAAATGTTACGACACTAGATGGACAACGTAGAGCTTAATGAAATTTTAATTCTAAAAAATTCAAATTAAGTCTGAAAAATACGATACGTCTCATGGTATCATCATACGATACAAAGATGCTGTGATAAAAATTTAAAATTATTTTGACAAAGTTTGCATCTACGATGTTAAGAAAGATAGAGATTTGAGAGTAATGAGTTAGAATGTTAAGAAGAATGTGATAGGTTTAAAAGCAAATCAATAGTTATATCTTTGTTTAAACTTGATTTTTTTTCTATGATTAAAATACAACATATCTAATCTTATAAAAAAAATTCACATTTTTATACATAAGTTTGCTATTTTTAATTCATTATGTATGTTTCTTTGATTTATATTGAAATTTATCAAATTTGAACTACAAGTGCATGAAATAATGAACTAAAAATTCTAGAAAAATCATATTCATGCATGTGAGTCTATTTTAAGTCAGTATCCACTAAATTGAAAGATATTTTTTAAAAAAAATGTTATGACACTAGATGGACAACGTAGAGCTTAATGAAATTTTAATTCTAAAAAATTCAAATTAAGTCTGAAAAATACGATACGTCTCATGGTATCATCATACAATACAAAGATGCTGTGATAAAAATTTAAAATTATTTTGACAAAGTTTGCATCTACGATGTTAAGAAAGATGGAGATTTGAAAGTAATGAGTTAGAATGTTAAGAAGAATGTGATAGGTTTAAAAGCAAATCAATAGTTATATCTTTGTTTAAACTTGATTTTTTTTCTATGATTAAAATACAACATATCTAATCTTATAAAAAAAATTCACATTTTTATACATAAGTTTGCTATTTTTAATTCATTATGTATGTTTCTTTGATTTATATTGAAATTTATCAAATTTAAACTACAAGTGCATGAAATAATGAACTAAAAATTCTAGAAAAATCATATTCATGCATGTGAGTCTATTTTAAGTCAGTATCCACTAAATTGAAAGATATTTGTTTTAAAAAATGTTACGACACTAGATGGACAACGTAGAGCTTAATGAAATTTTAATTCTAAAAAATTCAAATTAAGTCTGAAAAATACGATACGTCTCATGGTATCATCATACGATACATAGATGCTGTGATAAAAATTTAAAATTATTTTGACAAAGTTTGCTATTTTTCATTAATTCATTGTGTTTCTAAAATTTAAATTGAAAGAACTAAAAAAATATTTTTTTATTTATTAAAATTTTTGTCTGTTTAAATTTATAGAAATTTATACCATTTTTAAATATATATATATATTTTAAAAAATATTCTTTATTTTTTTAAAAAAATATTTTTTAAAAAAAATAAAGAAGATTTTTTATTTCAAACTCCGGTTGGGCCATGGCCATGGCGCCATGGCAGTGGGCCTGCCAGCCCAATATGACATAGTGCCATATAAAGGCCTATTATGTAATGGGCCAGTGGGCCTGTATTTTTAATGGGCCGGATATCCGAATAAGAACTATCCGGATTATCCGAATCCGTATCCGAATCCGACGGATATCAGGCATATCATATCCGTTTCCGTATCCGAAAAAAAATATCCGAATCCGAATCCGTATCCGAAAAATCCGTATCCGAATCAAAAAAATCCGAATCCGAATCCGTTTTTCCGGATACGGTCGGAAACTATCCGAACCACTTTCACCCCTACATAAAGTCATAGCACTAGACAAGACGCAGGTTTGAAACAAGGCATGCCCAATGACCAAAAAACGACAACTGAACAACCCAAACTGCTCGCTAAATCATAACTTTGACAACCAGCCAGAATCTTGGTAGCAAAAGAAGACACAGCCTTCCCTGATCAGCGCACGCTACGATTCACCACTCTTTTCTTGCCCATCCCAGAATCCACTATTAAGCTCCCGTGACAGAACTTGATCTTGCTGGCTCCTCCAGGCGGATGAGCTGTTGGAGCCTTGCACGGAGCAATCCTAGGCACCGCGCCGTCTCCGCGCCGTTCTCTTTTTTCATTATTAAGTGTATTTTAATTTCCACGTTATTTGAACGATTTTATCCTTGGGAAAACAAAATGAAAAATACACCTAATCACCAAAAATGGCAACAGTGCAGAAGTTCCATCGAAATGCAGGGCGTTTTTGGGAACACGCTCAACTTCAGGGTACATATGCAATTCTCTCTTCGACGAACGCTTTCCTCCGAACAGAAAATGACAGTTACAAAATATCTGTTTTTATTCTCACTCTCGCAGCAGTTAATTCAACTAAATTGGATATGGCAACAAAAAGGGATTCTTTGCCCCAGAGTAGTCTATGTTCCAAGTTCCAATAGGTCAAATCATTAACAAAGATTGCTGCCAACTTATTGTATTAAGTTGCTGAAAAGATGAGAGAAATCTGCAACTTCTCTGAACCATAGTACATTCAGTTCAGCTGGAAGTAACAAGGTAATCTATTGGTAGTAAGCTGTAACTCCTACATTTTCTGGATTGAAGAATGAAACCCAGGTTCAGTTTGTCCTTTCATGCATGCTTATTATTTTTTGAATACCAGTTCTCAATAGTTGAGAACCAATTCCATTGGAAGCAAATTGCTACAAATCGCATGAGTCCAGCACCGATCACCTCCAGGAATGCCATTAGCGGGGAACTCTGTGGGGATAGACCAGCAGTGGCTACAGCTAGCATTGCTCCCTCGAAATTGCAGGGGACAACAAACTTTCCGGATTTGATGCCATTTAAAGCCTTCCTAGCAACATCATCAGCTTTCATTCTGCCAGATGATCCTGCTATGATATTGGTCAATTCTGGCCTCCGTTTATGCTCTGCGACCAGGAAAAACAGATTAAGCATGCAAAGCCCTTCAGTCTATGAATGGTACAGAATTAACTACACCACAAGGCTGCATAACGAAATATCTCAACCATAAAGTTCTAACATTGTTGATGGAAAAAATAAAGCGTGCCTCCAGAACTAGAGAGCTGGAACGAATCAGATAAAAAATGTCTTTTCCTGTCTGTACCAATGTTCAATGCAACTTGCAAGAGTGGCAGCATTCGAATAACGATCCAAATAATGGTGTACTATGGTGGTGAAGTCTATTTGCATAACTATGGCTTTCATGGTTTTGACTTTTGACAGTAGTATGTTTACATGTAACTATGTAAGTATAGCCAATGAAATGGCAACAGTTTTTGTCAATTCTTGAAATAAACATGTGTTGGAAATGTTGACATGATGTATTCATCACTACATACGCCTCAAAAATTCCGGTGTAACCATGCAAGTTTGACAATGTAGAAATTAAGACAACCAATAACATTCAGATATGTGAATCCATCAAATTAGCATCCATGCCTCATAGCTAGTTCATCAATCGCCACCAGATTAGCATCTATGTGGCATAGGAGCATAGCTACTTCACCGATCACTTAAAAGCAGCTATGATCCACCCATACCTTCAGCTAAACCCGGTGTCTCTGTGTCAGGAGGGAAGATCAATGAGACATGAATATTGCTCGCGATGACCTCATGTTGTAGCGCTTCTCCCATTCCACGAAGTGCAAACTTGCTAGCTGAATAAGCTGTGTACCCATAAACACCAACCTACAGCAAAGGTAAGCATGTCAACAGAAATCGATCTCCCGATCATGCAGCATTTCATCGAACACTTTAGTTGCAAAATGAGCAGAGCAGACTAAAATTGCTTGTTGTGTATACCTGGCCGGCCTGTGAGGACATGATGGCGATGGACGCCGGGAGGTGCGTCTCTCGTGTGCGTGCCTTCATGGCGGGGAGCGCTGCCTTGACAAGGTGGAAGGTGCCCATGAGGTTGATGTCTACCATCCACTTGACCTCCTCCATATCCTGTTTCTCCAGCTCCTGCGGAACGAACACTCCGTGGTTGCAAACGAGGACATCGACGGGCCCTGACTCCGCGAGCGCGCGTGCCACGGCTTCGGCGTCCCGCACGTCGGCCGCGTGGACCCCGACCTCCTGCCCCGTGGCGGCCCGGATGGTGTCACGCGCCTCCTTCAGGCGGGCGGCGTTGCGGGCTAGGATGGAGACCCGCGCGCCCTCCCTCGCCGCGGCCGTGGCCATGGCGAGCCCGATGCCGCTGGACCCGCCGGTGATGAAGACATGTCGGCCTCTGAGCGGGACCCGGACGCCGCGGGGCCGCGCCAGGAAGGCGAGCGCCGCGAGGAGGCCGACGGGCGGGACCACGAGGAGGAGGAGGAGAAGCGGCGCGGCCATGGCGAGGTTTGTTCGCTATGCCAAGAGCAGCGCTGGAGCTTGCTTGCGAGTGGGGTGGCTGGTGCGGGACGGCGGGGGTTACGGCGCACGGAGGCAGCCGTCGGATCAGACCCCGGCGGAGAGGGTCAGAGTCAGATTTGGGACGGCGACCGTTCAAGGGGAGTGGAGTGTAGAGGGTGGAAACGTGAGGTTGACGACGCTGCGCTGGCCAGCGGGAACGGCAGATCTGACCGAGGAAGAGGAGGGATGACTTGACGACGGAGAGCGCGTGCCACCGCCACCGCCACCGCCACCGCCACCGCCACCGCCACGGCGCCACCCATAACCGGCGATCGGTCAGGTACTCAGGTTTGCCGCATCGATTTGTATGTTGCCAGGTTGCCTTCCGACTCCGGAATATATATTTTTTTTGAGATTTATTACCGTGTTACTTATAAATCGATTTTTTTATATAAACTGAAACAGCATCCAACCACAAGTGTGTAATAACCTATGATTAGTCACATATCAATCTTGAATAATTCGTTTCTATCTAGTCACTAATTACACTTGGATTGAATTGAGGGAGTAATTAGTGAGTAATTACAATTTTCTTCATCAAGCATAGCAATCAGCAAAGAAAAAAATAAAAAATGGACGATCAAAAAATATACTGGTACCAGGACTACAGATATAAATCGGTGTACGTGTAATGGTCTATCTATAATCTACCTTCATGCGACAATTTAGAACTGTGTAAAATTTGTATGGAACTTTGTGTCTTTAAACGAGCACGAATCTCTACACTTCGTCCGGAGCCCATCCAGGGGGCCTCTTGCTCTAGTTAAGTGCAGATCCGGCCTGGAGAAATTAGGCCTCATGCTCATGGCCCAGTATTTATGTGCATCTGGCAACTCGTCTCCAGAAGACAAGATCCCTTGCTCGATCTATCTTTCGGTTGATGCGAATCTGGAGGCTCCCCGTTCATCTCTTGTAGTTTTCCGTTTGCTGATTCGATTGCCACTATTTGATTGGTGAAATTGCCAAGGAGATCGCTTGTGCGCGATATTCACTTGATCTAGTATGATTTTCTGTCGTGAAAGTGCCGTTCTGTTCTTCTTAGTCCTTACAGTTGTACACGACGGGACAAGCAGAACTGAACTGCAGCAAACCGGCAGCTTGGAAAGCATCCTCTGATGCCCATCTGACATGAGGATTTCTAGATGTAATGGAATGCACTTTGAAATTGCTTTTCGACGAGTACAAAATCATTGAGGTTACAGTGTACTGGATGTAACCCCAGATCAACAAATCGGCATGAGGTAGGGGCTAACTCGTCAGCATTTGCATTATTCGATATGGACTAGGAGAGTAGCAGCCTATCACCGGCTCACCGCCTCCTACGCTGCTTCGGGCTTGCGACAAGTGATGATGCTGAACTTGATGAGGCCTTTATTGTATCCTTCGATCATCAGAGGCATCACCAGTGCACCTCTTATCGTCTTCCACCCTTCAAATTAAGACGATGTCAATACCAAATTGAAATCCAAACCAGTACAGTTTTTTTTTGTAACAGCTATTCAAAATTAGTTCCGCTTGTTGTCATCGATAAGTAAAGGAAAGGAAGACGATGATTAGACTGTACCACTTGTTAGTAGAGAGGTTAAGCCTTTCCATGTCAGTGCTGATTTTATAACAGCGGGCCAGAATGGGGCCACGTTCTCTGACCAATCAGCTGTCCTGATATCCTGACACGTGGTACGCAGTTTCATGTATAAAACATTTCAAGTCGCAACAGGAATTCACTCAACAGTTCAGAGCATGAAAAGCTTACCTCGAGCGACAATAACTTGGCAATTTTGACATAATCAGAAGGAGAGCACCAGTCCGGGAGGTAATATGCATCGCATATCCTTTTCAAGAGATTCAGCTCATCAGGTTTCAGTGAGTTTTCGGACGGTTCCAGGTTCCTGTGGCACCAGGTCACAATGATAATTCTCGCTCCAGGGGCTGCGACGCGTGCCAGCTCGCTTACAAACTATAAAAGATTGAGTAAGAATTCTCTCCTAAGAAGAGAGTAAGAAATCACCGAGATTTTCAGAAAACATGCAACCTCACTGGTGTAGTGTAGTATTGGGAGGAGAAAAGCAGAATATGTATAAAAGGGTTGCAATCCAATTTTTGTTTGCGCTTTTGGAATTTAAAAACACTCATCCATTATTTCTTACCCATAACCTATGACTTGCCACACCAAACTACCAAAACTATTTGTAATATCTGTTACAGTCTTCTCTCAAGAAGTTTTTATTGACATTTGATTTTAGTAAATAAATAGCAGGACAGCTTCATAACCTAAGGGCAACTCCAATGTGCGGCTTATGAAGGCATTAGTGGAGAAAAAACCCAGGTTTTTTACTGAACCGGATGCTTCTTAGGAGGAGTCAGGCGCTTTACCAAGTGTCGATGTTCGACGGGCACTCGAGTCACAAAAATTGAAATTGCGTCGTTCGTCCTGGCATCAACGCCTATAACAACAAATTCTCCGCCGCAACGAAACAGAGCAACAAAAAGATTCATCACAAAGTAACAAAATAATTTTTTCGCAAGAAAACAACCGCAAACCAATAAACTGACTGGAGCAACCAAAATAACACACATACGTGCAACTGCGGCAGATGTGTGGAGAGTAATGAGACAACTCGACAGAGAAAAGGGGATGATGCACTAGAAGGACCGAGAAGCAATAGCTCAGGTTGTGTTTAGCTAAGCTATTTAGCTATTTTTTAACACCAGCACCACAACAAAAGGATAGCATTGGACAATAAGATACTTCATTAAGTGCTCTGATTGAAAAAAGTCACTTTAAACATCTAGCTTTAGCACTTTGCATTGAAACTCGAGGCTCTTAAATAAGATGTTTATTGTTTTAGCACCTATTTAAGCACTCATGCATCATCGGAGGAGGTGTCGAACAAATCTACATAGTTATTCGACACAGATGCACGGAAACCCACGCCGTTGCCAGAAGGCATAAATTGGTTGCTATCATTGAAACGTCCTCCAATGTTATGTATTGTTTTTTTTCTGAAACCAATAAGAAAAAAAGGGCATGTTACCTTCCGTTTGTCCGGCATGTGCTCGCCACTCTCCATGGACCAGACAAGATCAAATTGGCCATCAGGAAAAGGTTGCTCCAGTGCATCAGCAACTTGGAAGGAGGCCTGCTTATGCACATCGTAGTCACCCCAGCCGTAAGTAACCAGCACTCCAGCAGAGGTTAGGTCGCAGACTTTGTCAATGATTCAGAAGAGTAACTATGACTAGCTAAAGCAAGATAACTCCTGATATAAAATAAAAACATTAACAAACACCTTGTCCGACAACCCTTGCTCTGCCGCGAGGGCATTTCCTCTTTCAGCCTGCACAGGACTCAACGTGATGCCGTAGCATTGCGCTCCGTATTTGTTCGCCAGGTATCTTGAGCTACCACCAATGCCACATCCAACATCGACTACACTTTTGGGTTTCTTTTCTGGATCATCTGCAGGCATCCAAGATTCCAAGCACAAATATCCGCTTGAGAAATTCAATTAAACCGTGCACTTTACGCTCACACGGAGATCATGTAGGCCAGGAGGGTTCAGTTGCAAACCCCCCACCATCACAACAAGAAAAAAAAAGAAAAAAAACAGGCACATCGAAAAAAAAAGGATCCACGTTTACTTACGATTTACGAAGTTAAAAGGATTATTTGTCAGATTGCCCACCTTTGTTTTATGGCATGCCATGCGTTTTATGGATATTAAATTATATTTATTTGTTTAAATACTCATACTATTTGATTTAAGAGTCTAATCAAATACCATCTACAATATCTTTTAAACGGGAGCAGACACTACATGTCTGAACAGGGAAACTCTACAGGTCTCAACAGTGAAATGTACGGCCATGCGATTCGACGTGTTGATGTGTGGGAAGCTGGGGGCAGGGAATCCGCCACGCCACCAAACAGCAGAACAAGCTGCACATGAACCTTGCGGATGGTCTAGTTTTTTGTATTATATTGAAAAGCAGTGGTTAGCGTGGCGATTAACGATTGGCCCGGCGCCGGCGCGCGGCTCGTAGCCAATCCGAGAGATGGGTGGACGCCGCAACGCAGGCGTGGATTCCGTGCGGACGATACGTACCGGCCGGGACGGCGGCGAAGGCGAGGGCCTCCTCGATCATGCGGATCTGGGCGCGGCGGTGGTCGGACATGGAAGCGGCCACGCCGGCGTCGTAGAAGCCGTGGTGCATGTGGTCGCCCCAGATGCTCTCCCACACCCCCGAAGATTCGTCATAGAGCCCTGCGATGCCCTCCTTCAGACCTGCCGCCGCCGCCGTCGACATCTGCGCCATCGCGCGCACAGCCAGCGTCGCCTCCCGGCGGCGTCGACGCGTACAGATGCCGGCGCGGGGAGAAGCCGAGGCGCAGCCGCCGCGGCTAGCGTAGTAGCGGAGTCCTGGAGGATGGAGCGGCCGCGTGCCCGTGGTTGCGGCGACGTGAGCCATTTTGAGTGTGTTTGGCGAGGTGGATACGCGTCGTCGGTGTCGATGGTTTCACTTGGTCGCGCAGATTTTTTAGAGTTTTTGGTTTGTAGGTGGAAATTTGGCCCATCGAAGCTATTCATTTTAGCTTACGTTAGCTACAATTAGTTAATTTTATTGTTACTTTTTTACTATCGTAAAAATATTCGTGTCGGTCAGTGTACTAATATTAATAATAATTAAAATGATTTTATTATCAATTAATAATTTTCTATTCTCGTTAAACCGCCTTCAACCATTCAACCGAATAAAATTGATTTAGTGGGTGTTTGGTTTCATAGATTAAAATCTAGTCCAGTTACATTGGATGTTTGAATATCAATTTAAAAATTTGAACATAAATTAATTATAAAAATAATTGTAAATCCGAGAATTATTCATGAGACGAATTTATTAAGTCTAATTAATCTATGATTAGCAAATATCTACTGCAGCATCACATATTCAAATCATAGTGTAATTAGGTTTATTACATTCGTCTTATGAATAATCCGCCAATTATGAACGAATTTTATAAATAATCTACATTTAATATGTGATGTGACTAAACTTTTGAACTAGGGAACCAAACAAAAACAGGTGATTAGGCGATTTGGTTGACGCGGGAGTTTTACACACGCTGTTATGACTTATAAGTGATCTTGTGCAACTTGCTTGCAAGGCTTGTCTTTTCTGCATCAGTGGAGTGTCCTGTCAGTGTGAAGCTGCGTGAGGAGGCCGATAGATACAAAAGCTTGCTCCATGCCATGTTACAACTTGCAAGATTTGGGCGCTACATCTGGTCCAGGGCCTGTCACAAAATTTTGTAGGTTTGGATGTCAGTTGAAAATGCTACCAAATCTGGAAAGTTTTGTGTGGTTGGATATGTAAGCTAGAAACCTCATTCCCCAGCATTAATAGGGGTGCATTGATACAAGATAACCAAAACCTGAATCGAAAAACAGCATTTTTGGTTTTTTTATAAAAAAATATAATATGGTTTTAATCTTAGAGAAGTTTGGTGCTCTTCTGATTCGGTTCGTCTTTTCTCCCAAGCAAAACCGAAGGAGCCGCGGTACCGAACCGACTTCGCTCACACGAGGCCCAGCAGATTTGCTTCGAAGGCAGCCAGGAGCAAATTGATCGATGGCCCGTAGAGCCAACCGTTCGCTCGCGTCCACGGCCGACGCCACTCCGCGTTTTGCTGTGTCGAGCGACAAATTCGGTAAAAAAACACAAAAAAAGAACCGAATTTATTCGGTTTTGCTAAGGTTTCTAATCTAAAAACCGAAATTTTTAAAACTAAAAAAAAGAACCGATAAAACTGATCGCTCCCACACCCTATGCATGAAAACGTGACTTTGTTTTCAATTCAAACAAGGCTTCCAGCCTTTTTATCAAAAAAGGCACGGCCGTCATTGTTTTCAACACATCACGAGGTTTATATTTCAGAATTAAATCTCCTTTTGGAAACTTTAGGTGTATACTGCCCCTTGGTAGGAGGAAACTTTTTTGGCAGAAAATTTTGATCTTTTTATTTAGCGAAATTCATTCAAATTCAGAAAAAATATTCTGAATTCAAAATTTTGCCCGGATTTTCTGAAATGCCTGGTCTATATGCAGTTAGGAGCGTGATTGGCTGCACCACGAGTAAGGATGGAAAGGAGCCGAGACGAGCTTAATACAAATAGAAAACAAGCTTGCCTTAGCTCGATAATAAGTAGGCTCAACTTGGCCCGGCCTGTTGCGTGTATCGAGCGGTCGAGCCATCTCGAGCTGGTCACGATCCCGAGCAAAATTTCCAAACCTGCACTTGGCCTGCCGGATAAAATTCACCCGTTATAAAACCCGCACCGGTACCGGCGCGGGTATTTGTATCTGACGAGTAACCTACACCCGATTTCATACCCATCGTGAATCATAAATATATCACTGAAAAATGACATATGCATCTACAAGTAACAACAATTTACACCAACAAATATAGTCTAATAGATCATTGGAGCATATTACGTCCACACTAATATCAAGTCACCAACAGCATATTACGAATGAGCTGAATTTGTAGAGAAATGCACACGGGTCTTCGGGTGTATTTTACCCGTGGGTAAGCGGGTACTATGCAGCCGCACCCGCACCCGCTCTACCCGTTGGGTGGAGGTTTTTGCCCAATAAAACACTCGCAGGTGAAGATATTGTTCCGCACCCATCTTTTTATCGGGTAAAATCTATTGGGTACTCAGGTTCCGGATAACTGTTGCCGTCTCTAAGTTCCATGATGCAGAACGACATCAACTAATATTGCGACGGCGTTCATTTCCTTCTCCATGTTTGCTTGAACCCTGAATAATAAAGGAGGCCTCTCTTGGAGCCTGCAACTGCAGAAACAAGCCCACGGCAGCAGCAGCATTGACAACATTTCAGCCTAATAGACACCTTGAATTTCAGCCTGCTCAGCCCTGCCAACATTTTGCCCATGTTGCCATACAACCTTTTTCCTAAGCCCATTGACAAAAGGAACCCATTACAATCACGACACGGGGCTCACTGACAAAAGTACAAACCTGGAACCTCTCTCAGAGTCTCACGTAGGAATAGAGCCCTACCGTTCGTCGATTACCGTTTCATCTATGAATTCGTGTGCCGTAGCGCGTCGCGTCGCGGCGGTACGTGGTCCACGCGCGCACATATCGGAGCTAGCAGAGCAGACCGGGCGGCTCTGCGACGTACGCTGCCCGGGCGTAGCGTACTAGCGTCGACGCGTCGCCGTCGTGCGTGCCCGATCGAATCATTCGAGACGCGAACTCGCGGGTACAATACATCGTGATGGGGCGAGCAAGGCCAAAGCTGTCGGCGCGGCGGCAACAGTGTGTGTTACCGGCCGGCCGCAGCGGCATTCCAATGGAATTTTCTCCTGGCCTACTGACTGACAGAATGGCGGGTCCGGGCTGGCCGGCTACGTACGTAGACCTACCACCTACCGGCTACCGATACCCGATGGGCGATGGATCGTGGATGTGTCATGTGTGCTCATGTAGTCATGTGCAGGAGCTGTAGCAACTACCAACCGTGCTTCTATTCTCTCTCTATATATCTCTACGTCTCTCTCACGCAGCACTCATCCATGCAAGGCGACTTTCCTGCAGGCACATGAGAGGTGGCCCCGTAAAGCCTATGGCCACGTTAGTAGGAGTTTAGAGGAGGTAGCTTGCTTGACTTGATTGATGGGACTACCGATTGGTTACCAACCTGTCTCCGCTCGAGCGATTATTGCAGTTTTACAACGACGATACGTACGTACTCTTGTCACGGTGCTGCGTGCTGCTGCCCCACTCCAGTTTGGCTGTTCAATGCAACAGGATTTGGTTGTTTGCGTACTGCGATATTCGCGACATGATTGACTGGGTTGTTTACTCGCTGTTTTTCGCAGGAATATTGTTTACTTTTTTTCACTCCCTGACCATTTTCAGCCGGGAGACAACCTCCAGCATGTTTGCTGCATCGACTACGTGTTTCTTCTGTGCGTGTGTGTTTTCATAGCTCGCAGGGTCAAGACATCGAACCGCACACATTAACTTTTTACCCCGTGCTTTTCACCGTGCTCTTAAACAAGTTTTGGGGTTTTTGACGTGAGCTTGTGTGTAAATCGGTCGTCCAGCTAGTTGATGGCGACCGGCTGGGTAGGGTAAAAAAGTAGGGGGGTTTGACTGCCGTTATCTGGTCACCGCTGGAGTGAGCAGAGGCCCTATCTACCAGTGCGAAAACCCCAGGCCTTTCCTCAGATAAAAGCGAAGCTAGGGACACCTGGGCCCGATTCGGTTTGGATGCATCGTCTCTCTCTTGGCTATTGTCGCGGAGAGCGCTGGCTCCTATATCTCGGCGCATACAGTTCTAAAAAAATCCTTAAAAAATAACAACTATATATCTATCCTCGCAAAAATAATGTTTCATCTAATTAGACTGATCACTCATTCAATTGTAAGATCAAACTTATATATATAAATAAACTCCTGAACATAATACATCAATAATTTAACCTACAACAATAGCAACAATAATTTAAACTCCCCAAAATACAGGATATTAGGTGATGGGTACCCATTGGGTAACGGACATAAATATTAGGAAACCATACACATATTCGCGTATCTGTTGGGTACTATTTTTTTCAATTAGTAAGCCCGCATGTGAACAATTTTATGAGTATATTGACCCTAATAGAATAAAAGTCCATCAGATTTCGGGTACCCATTACCATCTTTATACAGTCCGCGACCATTTGAAAGACACACCATGAGATGAGATGAATCAAGACTGTCTGATCAAATTTCAGAGTTATTCCTCGTCTAACCTTCTGATATGACCAGTCCTGTAACTCAGGTAACTCTGAAAAAAAAAGTTGATGAACAGTATTAAAAAATTTAGAGAAAATGTAGTTTAAAACGCGTACAACAAAAATCGTGTTTCAGTCCAATAATCTACTGACACGCATATCGATCCGAACATGTTAGTGCAGCTGAGCTGGCCATCGTACTGGTACTTTACAAATCAGAGGTTAATTAGTGCAGAATTGTAAGCCATGCACCCTATCAGCAAATGCTTCCTTGTCTTTGCCCTGCATCCAGGCGGCAGCACGTACTGCGTGGAGGCATCTGTGGCTCGTAAAGCAGTAAAGCCTGGGGGCAAGGTCCAGGTAAAACACAATAACAAGAACACAGTGGCCTCACTGTAGATCGTGTTCTTGCTGTACACTGTAGCAATGGATGTCTGCCCAGCCAGCACATGTTAGACTAGCTAGTCGGCAGGTCGGGGGATCGAACCACCTGGATCCTTAGCTTCTTTTACCCCAGCCCGTCAAAACAGCATCGCAGCATTAGGTATGTTTGGTAGCCTAAAATTCCGGCTCATTTTTTTAGAAATGAGCTGAGATTTTAGTTTAAAATCTAGGCCCATCGCTACGGAATGAGTCAGAATTTGGGTTCTCAAACTAGCTCTTAGTGAGTAACAGCGGGCTGCCAGTTTGATGGTCTACTATGACCTGTCGTCCCATTGTAAAACCATCTCTTTTTCACCGACTGCATCTTGGCTTGTTACGAAATCAAGTGCATGATTACAAATGAGAGGCACGAGATTTAATGTGGAAAATCCTTGAGGGAAAAAACCACAGACGTGAGTCGGCAAAAGTCACTATACCAGAAAAAGTTTACAGAAATATAAGGAATAACAATAGTTGACTTAATTTCCTCTGCGACATAAAAAAACATCTATAGGATAGACTAAATAGGTCTAAATAACTCAATAATGAACCTAGTCTATTGGGTCGAAATATAACACTCGGGACTTTTACCCACGTACCAACAGGAGACTAACTAGTGAACAGCTTGCATCTACAGTCAAAGTAAATCCAAAGTGCTTCTTCCACAGGAGAGGCAGACCTGCAGAAGAGTGAATCATTACCGCCAATGCCCAAATGCCCAATAGTGATGCAGGGAAAGAGAGGAAGATGCGGAAGATCCATCGAGGAGAGATGCTCCCCCAGGCCCACCGTTCAAAGGAACAGTGCGGGGATGTCGACGTCTGCCGCCAGGCCAGCAACCTGCAGCCGGTGGCCGGTGGCCGGCGGCCGAGACGACGGGCTGACGGATCGAGTGACGGACTGGTCCTGGGCAGGGGACATGCCTCCCCCGTGTCGTCAAGCGCGCGTGCTGTCCGGTAAAGTCCAGGCCAGCTGGGGGGCCTCCTCCGGGCTGTGAGCCGGTGAGGCTCCATGGACACTGTTCATCTCGCTCCTGGGACAGGCTGACGGCGTCCACCGTCCACATAGTGCCCACGTCCAGCTACCCGGGCCCCGCTCGTCTCTCTCCCACTGACATCCGTAGCCCACCGGGCACAAACACGCGTCATCTAGCTTGCACTCTTGCGCTAGAGATTTCTTTCCACGTTATCTTTGTTTTTCTTCTTGGAGATGGATTGCCTTTGTTGACACAGCCGAGGATGAACAGTCTTATTACACTGGCGAAGGAAAGGAAAAGGTCAAGAGAGGTGTCGAGCAGATTGGGTGGCTACAGCGTACAGTTGCATTGGGGATAGGAGTTGCAGGATCTCGGTTGCTAAGCAAGCTGCTTGTTCACACACAACATGCAGGGCTGCAGCATCTGCTCGACCAAGAAAGCTCTGCATAAATATGGCGCTGTGGCACAGTGGGGGTATGGAAAACGAGTTACGTAGTCACCCTGCAGTACAATGGAGGCTGTTGCTTATTACTGCTACCAACTTGCAGCTGCAAGGGTTCGCCTTGTTGATCAAGTATTCAAGTGAGAAGCGAAAGCTACCTTGCTGGGTTATCTGACGACCAAGCAACTCATGAGACATTATGGTGGAGCCAGGTTAATAGAATCACAAGCACTGCCTGATCAACGGTGACCGTACCATAGTAACCGGTCCAGCTTCATAATCGGATATCATACCGATTACTATTAGACAATATTATTGTTTTAGGAAGGAATTACAAGGTACAAGATACTAATATATGTTAAATTAGATCTAATCGTTGATTTCATAGATGATTTGATAGAATTAAGATTAGAATCGCACCGGCCATAGAAAGCATGCCGCCGGTGACCCACCGACCACTACGTTGCCCCTCGCAAATCCCTATGCCTCATCATAGATCCCACTGCCCCCTCTAAGGTGGCGTTTGGTTCGGGAGTCTGATAGAATGGAATGGCTTCGTTCCAGATTTTGAGAACGGAATAGCTCCGTTCCGTGTTTGGAAGCAAAAACAGAGCCGCTCAATTTTTTGTTTGTTTCTGGATCTGATAGAACAGAACGGTTCTGTCCCTTGTTTGGTTCAAGAACGGAAATCAAACAAATATAAAACAAATATTCAAGTATTTATTCAACAATTATTCAACAAATATTCAAGTATTTATTCAACAAACATTGAAGTATTTTCCAACAAATATTCAACAAATATTGAAGTATTTTCCAGATCTGAAAGCAGAGCTTCCGAATTTCCTCCGCGTAGCCGCCGGGCGCAGCCACGGGCTCCAATAGACATGCGCGCGACGCCGGCAGCCAGCGCACGAGGCGCAGCGACCTCCAGCGCGTGGCCTCCAGCACGCGGCCGCCAGCGCGCGGCCGCCAGCGCGTGGCCTCCAGCGCGCGGCCGCCAGGCGCGCGACGCCAGGAGCCAGCACGCGAGGCGCAGCGGCCTCCAGCGCGCGGCCGCCAGGCACACGACGCCGGGAGGAGAGCGTCGAGAGGAGAGGGTAGGGCAGCGGGAGGAAGAAGAAGGAGCGCACTTGATTTTTTCGGGAGGGAGGCATGCGGGCTGCGGACGGGGAGGGCCGAGGAAGGAAGGAGCCGCTCGGTTCCTTCTTTTTTGGGGGAACGGATGGTTGCGGATCTGAAAAGAATATTCTCTTTTTGGAGCCACTCTGTTTCATCAGATTCCAAGCCAAACACATCAAAAATAGAACGGAGCCATTCGCTTCCACCAAACTCCTGAACCAAACGCCACCTAAGATCTTGCCGTGACTCACCGTCGCTCTGTTTTGATGATATGAAAATACGAAAAAAAAATTCAATTGAAGAAGTACCATTTTGTACTCACACAGCTAAATTGGTACAGTACTATCCTAAATCTAAATCGTTGGATGAGTATGATTAATGAGTTAGATTTGATAAATTCCTAAAACTATTAACCGTGACATTAAGCTCGCAAACTCTGTTAACCCTTATGGAGTGGAGCTTCCTATCGGGACTCGCAAACTACCGATCGAGCACTGACCCGTTTGTGATGAATATCTGCTGCCCTCAACGTGCAGCTAGCACGGTCGTAAAGTATCATTTTGTTGTGATATTTCCAGTAGCCAAGCAAATCGTAGCAGATGCCAGAGCTACCGGCACAGCGTACGTTGGGCAGTCCTCGTGTCTTCTTCTACATGGCACTGCTAATCTCCTCTACGCTAGCATTTCTCTCATCTGTTCATGGACATCTGTGGCTGTGGCAGGAGCGCTAACCTGAATCCCGTGTGCTGGTGTGTATATGTACTGAGATGTAAAGTTTGCGGCGCGATGAACGCACTGTTGGTGGACGACGTCTGCCGGTCTGGAGCCCCGTCCTCTCTACTCCTGCATCCTGCCTGCGGAGGCTTTTGAAAAACATCATGTTTCTTTCCCCCCTTGAATCCTAGCACACTCGCCAGCCTGGTATAGGTTTCAATCATGCACGTAACTCATATCCCTCGGATTAGTGGTTATGTGTTGGTTATTGAGTGGTAACGTTGTTACCGAACGGCTTTGTTGACGTATCATGTATGCGGGGACGCCAACTCGGCCGGCGAGCTCATTGTCTCGGCAGCAGCGCATTGCATGCAAGCAGATCGCGGCGGGCATGCATCATGCATGGCGACGGTGGTGGCGCGGTGTTGGCCGTGTCCCTACGCCGTTGTTTACTCGCCACTGTGCTGTTCGGCTGCTCCCGTAATCCCGTTGATACCTTGCCTGGCTTGTTGATGAAACCGCGCTCGAGCAAGGCTTTGGCCGTCTGCGCGTGCACAGAACTTGATTTTTGTGTGTGAATGTGTCCTCCGTTCCCCCACCTGTCTTTGCACCAACGACATCTGGGTGATTTAGTCCGACTGCCGAGCGTGAGATCCAGCTACAAGGCTACTGGCTACCTGCATGCAAGCACTGTTGCTGTTTCTTTTTTCTTCTTTTCCTCGTCAAAGCTGACACCGGCGACGATGGTAAGCTGACATTAGGCTACTGTGGTCTTCCTAGAACATACAGGCAGAGGCAGGCCGCAGGCACCAAAATTCAACTCAAAATAATCTGCGCCTTGAACTTTTTTAAGCTCTGGTGATCTATTGCCGTGGTCCGGCGCTGCTCCTGAGTGCTGACGTAGTGACGTCTGCTCTGCGATACTGTGAGACGCTGGGAGCAAAAAAAACAACATCCAACTTCGTGTTCAGACTTCAGAGAACGTACGTTTCAAAGAAAAACAAACGACTACTACTTAACACGGCGTCACGGCGACTACTCTGGTGGTGAAGTGTTAACCGGACGGAGATGTTGGCGACGGCACTCGTAAGGGCGGCCAAAAAGCGCGCGCGCCGCCCGTCGCCTGTTGAGCGTGACGTCCCCGTCGCTGACTCGCTGCCCAGGGGATGCCACTTTCCATGGCCCGGCTGCCCCGGCATCTCTCTACGGCGACGCATTTTGGCATGTGACTTGGCACTGTCGCAGCAATACTGTTACTGTGTAGTCGGTATCCCCGTGCCTGTAACTGGAGCTGCTATCTGAAGAAATAAAATCGAACGAACAGCTACCAGAAGAGCCCGGGGTGTAGCAGACACCCTTTGACCGAATAGACAGTTACGAGTACAGCTAGGGATGGATATGGATGTCAGAATATCCGAATTATCCGTATTCGTATTCGAATTACTGTAAATATGGATATCCGTATTCGTATCCGAATTAAATATGGATGACATTCGGAAATATCCGAATTCGTTTTACAAATATGGATATGGAAACGGATATCCGAATTCTGCTGAATATGGATATGGAAATGGATACATCCGTATTCGTTTTAGGGTTTCACACAGATTAAACTTAGACTCAAGATAATATATTATAACTATATTACTGGTTTATTTATTATTTATATAATTATGGAATACTTAAGTTAGTGAATATTAATAAATTATGGTTTAAAATAAATTGATGGTTAAATATTTATTTGAACTTTAATTTTTTTATAATCAAAATACAACATATCTCATTTCATATATTTTTTTTGTATTTTTTAAGATACATTTGCTATTTTTAACTCATTAATTGTGTTTCTAGGATTTAAATTGAAATATGTGAAATTTGAAATGCAAGTACCTAAAATAATGCACTAAAATTTATAGAAAACTCACATTCACTATTTTGTGTCCATTTTTATTTCTTATCCATGAAATTTAAATAAATATTAAAAAATTATGTTACAACACTTTATCAGTAATGTGGAGCTTAAGAGTTTTTTAATTATAAAAAAATCAAATAAAGTCTAAAAAATGCGAGACTTATCACAGTGTTATAATATTATACATAGATACCATGATAAAATTTTGAAAATGTTTAGAGAAATTTATCATATAGAATGTTAAGAAATCTGAGATTCTCTTAAGAGGAAATAGAGTTTTGAGAAGGAATATGTTATGGTTTAAAGTAAATTTATGGTTAAATATTTGTTTGAACTTGAATTTTTTTATATAATCAAAATACAACATATCTCATACCATATAAATTTTTTGTATTTTTCCAGATCCATTTGCTATTTTTAACTCATTAATTGTGTTTCTAGTATTTAAATTGGAATTTGTGAAATTTGAACTGCAAGTACCTAAAATAATGCACTACAATTTATCGAAAAATCACATTCACTATTTTGTGTCCATTTTTAGTTCTTATGCACTAAATTTAAAAAAATGTTAAAAAAATTATGTTACGACACTTCATCGGTAATGTGGAGCTTAAGTGTTTTTTACTTATAAAAAAATCAAATAAAGTCTGAAAAATACGAGACTTATCACAGTTTTATAATATTATACGTAGATACCATGATAAATTTTTGAAATATTTCGAGAAATTTATCATATAGAATGTTAAGAAATATGAGATTCTCTTAAGAGGAAATATAGTTCTGAGAAGGAATAGGTTATGATTTAAAGTAAATTTATGGTTAAATATTTGTTTGAACTTGAATTTTTTATATAATCAAAATACAAAATATCTCATTCCATATAATTTTTTTGTATTTTTCTAGACCCATTTTCTATTTTTAATTCATTAATTGTGTTTCTAGGATTTAAATTGGAATATGTGAAATTTGACCTGTAAGTACTTAAAATAATGCACTAAAATTTATAGAAAAATCATATTCACTATTTTGTGTCCATTTTTAGTTATTATCCACTAAATTTAAATAAATATTAAAAAAATCATGTTACGACACTTCATCGGTAATGTGGAGCTTAAGGGCTTTTTAATTATAAAAAATTAATAAAGTCTGAAAAATACGAGACTTGTCATTGTATTATAATATTATACGTAGATACCATGATAAATTTTTTAAAATGTTTTGAGAAATTTTTGAAAATGTTTAATTTTTTAAAATAATAAAATTCAGCCAATTATTTCCAAATTGCCGCCTGTTTTTTGACATGTATGATGAATTTCAGTTCAAGACTTTATATAGTTCTTGTTGGTTGTTGTGTATGATGAATTTTAGTTAGTGTTGTTTAAAAACTTAATTTGTGCATGGTTTATTGTGTATCATTCTTTCTTATTAATTATAATTCTAATTTGGTATATTGGACTCTTTGGATTTTTGGAAAATTTGTGAAACAACGAATATTTGGAGTTAAACCGAGTAAACATCCGAATACATATTCGTATTCGAAACATCCGTTTGTATTCGTATTCGAAAACATCTGAATCCGTATTCGTATTCGAATTAAAATGTGGTAAATAGTGCTATCCGGATTCGTTTCCATCCGTATCCGATCCGAATCCATCCCTAAGTACAGCTACACTTTTGTAGTTTTGTGCAAGCTACTCACTTCGAGAGCAGGGCAGCGCAACTTGGCTGGCAAGTCTTTCCTCCCATTAATGAGCCAAATTCAACATTTCCAGGAGCACCTGGTAGTCTCTTGTGTTCACCAACATTTCCATGAGTATTTAGGTCTTGTTTGGTTTTTTTAAAAGCTAAACTAAACTTTAGTAACTAGTTGTTGATTAAATGAGTTGAAAAAAAACTAAACTGCTCTTAATAAATGACTAAAAATGACTTTTGTCTCATCCCGAGAGACATTAATGAAAAGTATTCTCTGTCATTAGTACTCTTTAGTCTCTTTTAGCAACCTCACGATGACTAAGGTCATGTTTGTATCTTTAGTCCCGTCACATCGGATGTTTGAATGTTATTTTGGAGTATTAAATGTAAACTATTTATAAAACTCATTTATAATCGGTGAATTATTCGCGAGACGAATCTAATGAGCCTAATTACACCATGATTTGACAATGTGATGCTACAGTAAACATTTGCTAATCATGGATTAATTAGGCTTAAAAAATTGTCTCGTGAATAATCCTTCAATTTTGTAATTATGTTTATAATCAGTTCAAGTTTAATCCTTTGAATTGATGTCCAAACATCTGATATGACACAGACTAAACTTTAGTCCACGAAACCAAACACCACCTAAATGACTAAAATTTAGGGACTAAAGTTTAGTCCTTTTTTAATAACCATGTTTGGCATTTTAGAGAATAAAATAGACTAAATTTTTGTCATAAAGTTTAACAACGTGGAACCAAAATATTATAGAAACACAACACTCTACTCAATGTTCTTCAATGTACATGTTCTCTCTTTTCATTCTCATTTTGATTTAATATCATATCAATCACCTAAATACCATATATGTCAATATAATCAATGCTATACACTTACCATGTAGTTGGAGCACTGGACTTCTCTTAGAAACTTATTTGGAGATTGCATGCTTTGGCGGTAATAATCGGAGCAGGATGATAGCGGGATAATAATTAGAGGCCTTATCTCGAGCTTGCGTGTTTTCTTAAGAAAAATCTTGAGATTTGAGAGACTAATACATGACTTAAACGAAGATATTTAAATCATTGGCCAAGAAACTACAGCCGAACAGAACGGCCAAAGTAAAAAATGGTCAGCGACCATTGCAAATTTGCAATAGCTTCTGTTTTTCGATGGCAGGTCTTGAACCATGTTCGAAACGACTTGTTTTTATGTACCAGA
The DNA here is from genome assembly GCA_019279435.1 of Zizania palustris. NCBI lineage: Eukaryota > Viridiplantae > Streptophyta > Magnoliopsida > Poales > Poaceae > Zizania > Zizania palustris. The sequence goes on along the minus strand of JAAALK010000283.1, from coordinate 38,317,793 downwards.
AGTCTAATTAATTAGAGTTTAGTTTAGATTTTTTTACTTGTATCTTAAAAATAATATCAATATGTAGAAATAACTACGACAAACTGTTTACCTCGCAACCTCCACCTACATGAATAACTAAACGATAGAGACCTGATCTGACCTTAGACGGCTGAAAAGGCCAGACTTTACTGGCGAATACTGTGTCACTCCAACGAATACTTAAAACTGCATTTAAACTTTGTCATATAAATATTTGATTTTAGCTAGTTTATTTCGATCAAAACAATCTGGCAACGTGAGCGTCGACGTTGTCGACTGTGGTGGCGGCGAAATATAACGACAAATCAGTCAGGAAAACAGAGAACATGTTTAAAGAGGTTTAACCGGTAACAGCCGTCAACATAAAAACAGCCCACATAAAAACACACACAACATATATAACTACAGTTCGAAGTCTAATGCTAACATTCATATAACAGCATTAGCATATATAAATTAACACAACCTACCAACACAAAAGACACAAATATATAATAAAAAAGTAGCGGAAAAAATAAAATTTCATATATCCAAAGGTCGAAACAAGGTGTATAGGAAAATATCTTTTTTAAAGTAAAATACATGTGATATTTGCACGGCAACCAAGGCAAGTAGCTTCTGACGACCTAGTAACCACACAACAATACAAGAAGAGCACGCGAAGGCAAGAATCACTAGGAATAATAGTAAAAAAAACTGCAGGGCTGCAGGAGGAAAACCCTCCGGTGGCCTTTTTATTGCACGTCGGCGTTGGGAACCGCAACAATGGAACAGCCCAAATCGACAGTCTCCTCTTGCTTTCTCTCTCTACGTAATACTTGTCACTACTCGCAACAGTGTCTGCATCTATCTATCCATTTGACCATTTCCCCTTCCAAATAAAAATACGGCAACCCAGAACAAGGCACTGAGGCAGCGTAGGCTCGTAGCATAGGAAACACAAGAAAAGCTGTACTACGGAGTACGTAGAGACGTAGAGTGGGTGTAGTGCGAAGGAGAGAGCCAGGCTGCTTGCTCGTACCATGCCGCTATGGTAGGGCGACAGGCGGGGGGATGCAGGCGCTTGTCGTCTAGCTGCGTCGCAGCGCCACACCGCCCGCGTCGCGCCGTGTGCGATGCCCCTTCTCGTGTCGGGCTCGACGTCCATGCCCTTTGCCCTGGTCGAGCTTGAGTTCGAGCTCGTCGTCGGCTCGTCGCGCGGGGGCGATGCCGAGCGGCAGAGAGAGAGAGAGAGAGAGAGAGAGAGAGAGAGAGAGAGAGAGAGACGAGCCGCGTAATAAAGGGGCGCGCGCGACGCGAGCGAGCGAAGCGAAGCACAGCAATAAAGAGCGAGCTATCCCGCGCGGGGTGGCACCGTGGCAGGGGAAAACTCGTTAAAGAGGCGGCCGCGCGGGGGAATCTGCGGCGTGCTTGCGCGAGAGAGACAGAGAGAAAGAGTGTGCGTAAGAGAAGGGATGGCGATGCCGTATGCATCCCTCTCCCCTGCGGCGGACCACCGCTCCTCCCCCTCCGTCACGACAGCCTCGCTCCTTCCCTTCTGCCGCTCCACCCCGCTCTCCTCGTAAGAAAACCGCCTGCCCTATGCTCGTCCTGTGCTCGACTGCTCGTGTGGCTACGGTTCTTGTATGTGACGTGGCGAGATGTGTATGCCTGTCTGTTGGTGGGTGGGTGCAGGGGCAATGGAGGCGTCGGGCAGGTGGACGACGTGCCGATGAGCGGGAGGTGGCAGGCGAGGCTGCCGCCGTTCACCGCGGCGCAGTACGAGGAGCTGGAGCATCAGGCGCTCATATACAAGTACCTGGTGGCCGGCGTGCCCGTCCCGCCGGATCTCGTGCTCCCCATCCGCCGCGGTCTCGACTCCCTCGCCGCCCGCTTCTACCACCACCCCGCTCGTACGTCCCCTTTGCCTCCACCATTTGTCCATTTCCGTATTGTATTGGGTTGCTTGTTTAGAGTCGGGCTTCTTTGTTTATTCCGATCAGGTGTACTTTGCGTCCATTTGTTAATTGGCTCCGGTCATTTGTTAATCCGGGTTACATGATTCAAGGAACACGCCTGTGCATTTTTATACTATCCCAGGATTTGGTACTAAAAGGCGCGTTTTTTTAATCCAAATTTGTGTCCGTTTCATGATTCAGCACATGATTCGGGGAGAGATTACCCAACATGTTATTTCTATTTGATTTGATACAGGAGTTGCAGTTGTTCTTATCCAAAATGAACGAGGCAGTTGGTGATTGTTATGCCCTGCATTTGGATACTTCCTCCAAATGCCAAATGTGTTCATGAGTAAATGAGTATCGCCGTTGATCTGTATGTGTGGTATGCAGTTGGTTACGGGCCGTACTTCGGCAAGAAGCTGGACCCAGAGCCGGGTCGGTGCCGGCGTACGGACGGCAAGAAGTGGCGGTGCTCCAAGGAGTCCGCCCCGGACTCCAAGTACTGCGAGCGCCACATGCACCGCGGCCGCAACCGTTCAAGAAAGCCTGTGGAAACGCAGCTCAGCCCCCAGTCCCAACCGCCATCCGCCGCCGCCGCGGCGGCGGCGCCCTTCGGTGCTACTGCCAACGGCAACAGCTTCCAAAACCATTCCCTTTACCCAGCAATTGCCGGTAACAATGGCGGGGGCGGTGGCAGGAACATGCCAAACTCCTTTGGCTCGGCGTTGGGCTCTCCTCAGCTGTACATGGACAATGCTTCCGCCTATGCAGCTGCTGGTGGTAGAACAGGCAAAGATCTCAGGTGACTGTTCATTTCTTTTTTCTGATCCGATGCCATATTTGCTTGCTTAACAGTGTCATGCTCTAACAGATTGGTGTCAGATGGACGCAGTGCTGCCTTTGTACATTTCTTTGTGATCAGTTAATTACTGTGTCCCATTTTGTTTGCATCATTGGCAATCAAACCAGCAGCCCATGCTCCGTACTTTGGCGCTGCCATGCGCAATATGCCTCTATCACTGAAAGTCTGAAACTTTACTCTCTGCACGACAAAAATTATGTTTTCAGACTTCAAGTTCTTCATTCTTTGCCCTTCTCATGCTTTCTGGGATCAGTTTTAGCCCGAGAAGCCGGGGACAGTCTCTATATCAGATTTCTGCTCAGGTGGAACTGCGCTGCAGGGCTTTGGTCGTAGGACATGAAACACGTATTGTCCATAAAGATGATACACATTTGTGCCTGTCCTCGCAGTGCTTGTACCTGCTGGTGTTGATCATGGCTTCCCTTGGCATTTACTCCACTTCTTTATTCCCATCCCATGATTCTCACTCTATCACTGAACTTAACTGTAGCTACTCATCAACGGCGCAGACAATAATTTGCCCCCTGCAAACTACTTTTTTCTGAATATGTCTCACCGATCACCACTACCCCCCAAAACATTTTACAGTGGTACACATGATGATTAACCTCTCACAGTAGCCTTGCCAGTTGCCACATTATTCACTTGACCGAATGCATAACTCTGCAATGCTTGTCTGTGTTGATTTAGTTTCTTTTTTTATTGGTCACTGAACTCTGTTATCTTTTACTGAAAAATACAGTTAAGTTCAGTGACTAGTTGAACCCACGTTTTTAAGCCATGTAAAAACTACTAAATTATAGAAACAATACTTTCATTTTGTTCTATATATTATGGTAATGATTAGGACCATTTCTAGCTGTACTCGTTGGGTTTTAGTTGGCTCTAACATCATCTTTTCGACGGTGACATGTATTCATTTCATTCTTAGAACTAAAATTTTAATACCTTGTTCATTGGCATGTTGTTAGAACTTGAATGCATGTTCCGTATTAATCCGGGGTGTAATGTTCTCTAATTCAGGTATACGGCTTATGGAACAAGATCCTTGGCGGATGAGCATAGTCAACTCGTTACTGAAGATATCAACGCATCTGTCGAAAACCCCTGGCGTCTGCTGCCATCTCAGAACTCTTCCTTCCCGCTTTCGAGCTACTCTCAGCTTGGAGCACTAAGCGACCTTGGTCAGAACACAGTCAGCTCTCTTCAGAAGGTTCAGCGGCAGCCATTTTCCTTCCTCGGCAATGACTTCGGAGCCGTCGATTCTGTAAAGCAAGATAACCAGACGCTGCGTCCCTTCTTTGATGAGTGGCCAAAGGCAAGGGACTCCTGGTCTGACCTTGCCGATGAGAACGCTAATCTTTCCTCGTTCTCGGCCACCCAACTCTCGATCTCCATACCAATGGCATCATCTGACTTCTCAGCGGCCAGCTCTCGATCAACTAATGGTATGTCCAGTTCCCCAGTAATTGCCTGCGTGTCGTGCTTGTGTGCGTCGATGTCTGAAGACTGAAGGTTGCTTACTGAAAATGCCGTCTTGTCTGTGTGCGCAGGTGACTGAATTCTGCATGGATGATCAGTAGGCTGCAGACCCAGTGAACTGATGAGTACTGGTCTGGTTAGTGGCGTGCTCTGCGATCTCCTGCCCAATCACGCCACCGTGCAGTAGCAGCAAAACATTCTACGCTTCTGTAAAATTATCAGTGTTTGTCCTGTCAGATTTGAGTGTGAGACCGATCAGACTCCACGGCTGGTCTGGCACTTTTTACCTCGATGTTCAACATCTTGTTACGTGCCATTTTAACCATTTAATACTTTCTGAAATGCTGAAGCCTGCTCGCGCAGTTCTTGCTGTCAACATCAGCGCAGCAACGTGAAGTCCGTACTCTCTGAGTCCATTTTCCGATCACTCGATCATGACACTGTCCTACTCACCAGCTGCTTTTTCAAGTGGAGGCTTGCTTGCAGTGGCCGATAGACATGTCGTCCCGTAGCGCGCCGACGATCAAACAGTGCGCAAACGAGGTGTGCCCTTTTCGCCAAACACGATCGAGCAGCGGGATCTGTTGCTTTGTCAACTGGAGCCCGTGACAATTAATGTTCGTTGCCTCAGTTCCCCATGGCCCCTGCATGCTATGGGCTCCACCTCCACCAATAACCGGATCAGATGCTATGAGCAAGCGGGATCATTGCGGCCTCGCGGGATTCCTGTTCAGTAAAATCGGATTCCTGTTAACCGTGGCTCACCAATCACCGGATCAGATGGGAAGCACGCCGCCGGCGCGTAGACGTGGAAGTGGGCGAAAGGGGCTTGCTTTTTGCTTGGAATGCTCGGTGGATTTTGAAGCGGTGCGGCCGGCTTATCAGCTCCGGCAATCTGCGAGCCCGTAGCGAAGCGGTGGCGGCATGTGGGCGGTGCACCGTGCATGTGACCGGCGGCTGTATTCGTGGCGAAAGGACGAGGCCGCTTTCAAGCGGAAAAGGCCTTGCCGGCTCGGTGGTTTCGCAACTTCAGGCAAAATTTGCCGGTGCGCGCGTGGAGCCCGTGCTTGTTGCGGCGGCAACAGCTGTACTCGCCGTGTTGGGACCGCGGCCGGCTGGCTTCGATTTGCCTCGAGTTAAGTTCGGTCCGTGTCTCGATTTCGCTAGAAAGCACTGCACGGTCCCCGACCCGAATCCCGGAATCCATCGCCTGTACTGTAATACAACGTGCGTTGCGTGATCCGTAACGCGTTTTAGTGGGCTGCTTTGCTTCAGCATCTGACTGGTGGTGTTGGATCTGGCTGGGACTTAGGGTGCAAGGAAAGCGATACCGGAAGTGTCCTTGGCTTGCCGCCTTTGCTTTCGGCACGTTGGCGGCTCGCTGGCTTTGTGTACTACTGGGGAGCAGCCGAGCAGGAGCACTTACGGTGGTCACCTCACCTGGAACGGAGAAATCGCACGTTTGCATGTTGCCAACCACGTTGGCACAGGCACTTGGCATAGGCACGATCACCGCATCAGGTCGGCACGCATTATCGCTTACAGGCTTTGATTCATGGTGTTGTGAGGAAAGGGATAGGTCAGCCCATAAACAGATCATGAGCTCATGGGCTCATGCCAGCCCAGAAGTCAGCTCTTGGGCTCTGTGTTTCGTCGTTTCAGCGCACCCCATTTCCATCACGTCAGTGCATAGGAGCACTAGTTATATGTGTCACGGGACTGACAGATTGGGATCACTTTGTACCACATCAGCTGTATCATTCAACTCCGGCTGACGTTCTCTTTGTCCCTCCATCAGTGATGTGCTGAGTTTGTGGATGGTCGCCTTCTTTTCCATCTATCTGCTTGACTGCTTTTCTCCTCCGACCAATAAACTCGAAACTGCGAGCAGACGCACGCCCTCTTGTCCAGTACTCCAGTGTCCGTGATAGTCATCGCCTTGGCAGAATCTGTCCGGTTGAATACTTTTTTGAATGACGTTCGGTTGAAAAATGAAGCGCGGAGAATATCGTTTTGCCGAGAGTACAACCTGTGTTTCAACTTGCAAAGTCATGTTAGAGTAACTAGCTCTCGTTCATGTACACGTACGTCTACTGGATTTTTTTTCTCGTGCACTTTGGGGTGCCCCGATCGATCCAAAGGATAGTGAACACATGGACGGACATGCAAATCTCTCATAAATAATGTCTCGCGGAGGCGATTTGACAGCGGAGTCAATCGCGAAAGTTAACCTGTTGACGTCTAATCACCCAGAGACATTCGAGTACGGCTACAGAGGCAGTCAACCCGTCACAATTGTAAAGGTAAATTGTACGGTAAACACGAGGCTAAAGGCCAATGCTTTAGGGTTAGCTTGTTGTCGCTTGCCATTTGTCAAGTCATTGGACTCGTGACAGGCTATGATGCCGAGCCATTTGGGGCTTTTCTCCGCTCTGATGGGCCAAGACGGGCTAGCTAGGCTTTCAGTCCGCTCGAGATCATCAGCTTCTGTTGCATTGAGAGCTTAAGCTCACCGGCGCGGCGGCGACGGCGGCGGAGACAACTCGGGCGGAGACCGGAGTGGCCTAGCTGCCATGCCAACCCGGGCGTGCCTTTAGTTGGCGGCCGTCCTTGCGCCAAGCTAGCCGGCTGGCCGGCCTGCCGATCTTTGCCTTTCGCCTCCTTTCGTGAAAGATTTGCTGCTGCTTTCTCAGCAACACCTCGATCTGTCCGCTAGATGCAAAAAATGAACAGGGGGAATTAATCGACCTTGTCACGCCGAGTCACTTTCGCGGGGCTGCAGCGTCGCTGTTCGAGCATCTTATTTAGCGTCACGATGGCCAGGCATAAAGCCACGGACGGAAAAGCAGGCAGCCGAACGGAACTTCCGCCGCCGGCCGCCGCAGACAACGCCCAACGGCATGAACAAAATGCGGCAAAATAGACGTATTAATACCATTTTGCTAATAACAGTTATAACAAAAATTCAATCGACAGAAATTATTGATTTAGGTGGTGTTTGGTTAAAGGGACGAGGCGGGATCCGACGGGACGATCTCGTTTTTTATAGTATTTGGTTTGAAGTCGGTGAGACGGAGTCGTTCCACCAAAAAAATATTCCTCCAATGTTGTGAACGAACTTGTCCCAAAAAAGAAGGGACGAGCTCGTCCCACTTCGTGCTCGGAGACTCCGAGACGAGGCTAGAGGTTTTGTGGCGGACCAAAGGTTCCAAAACAAAGGCTTTAAGGATGAGGTGGAAGTTTCGAAATAGACCAAACCTGTTTCGGTGTGGAACGGAAGTTTTGGGGCGGAGTCTTATTTCTCTCAACCCACCAACCAAACACAAAATTTATCCCTCGCAACTAAACACAAGATAAGATGATCTCATAAAAAAAACTAGGACATAATCGTCCCATCTTATCTTGTCTCTAAATCTAAATCAAACGGCATCTAAGAGCCTAGTAAATCAATGTCTTAGGTCGATTCTACGAGCTGAGTACAAACACAGCGTCCGGACCAGCAAAGCAAAGGCTTCTACCACATTCCTCCTCCGACCCGTGAGATTGCTGCTACCACACGAGCACTGCTCGATCGAGCCAGTGGCTGAACATGAACTGAACTCGATGGAACCAAAACAAAAGCAACCATGGACGAGCGGTTCAAGCGGCTTCCCTTAAGGCTGCACGCGCCGTACAACTACTGACGCGTTCGATGCGCCACTTTGACCGGGCGTTCCGTGGGTACGCGTGTCCGCGGCAGAGGAAGCACACGGGTTTTTAAAACGACGCGAGATCACTGTCACGCTGTGTGCCGTTGCCCCCTACCCCGCGGCCTACCCTGGCCAATGCATTAAAATTCGCGCGCCAGAAAATGCGAGAGAGGTTGCAGATGTGATGCGCCTCGGGATCAGAAGCCTCGCAATTGGGTCGTGCAGGCCGACCTGCGTGTCCTGCCTGCCTTGCTCTTGCTCTTGCTCGGTTGCTCCAATTTACTCGTACATTAGCTTCTTGCATGATTGCGTCGCTGCGGCGACTTTGATTCCCTTTAATGTCCTCGGCGAGCATTAGCAAGCAGAGACAGCGGGGTTGTCTCCCAATGATTGCCATTACAGTGGTGATTACGGATTACCGGCAAAGGGGACATGTGGACCAGCAACGGCGACTCGGCGAGGTATCATGACCACGCACGCTACGTCTGCAATGGCGCGCCATCACTAGATACATCTACCCAGCTAGTGACTACATATGCATCGGATTAAGCTTTGCTCGTAGTACGAATGCAAAGCAGATGTTTTTAGATGGGCCCTGAACTCGGCATAAGTTGCGAATGTTACTGATGTGAGTTGCATGCCCATTGATCCCTTTTGCACAGGCCCCATGGTAATCCCTTTGGTTCATCTCCTCTCGAGAAGCTATAATTCAAGCACCACCACCGATTTCGCTGCTTTTCCCTTTAGCTTTTGCGCTTGGGCCTAACGTTAACCATACCTCTTTTTTTCAATTCTGGAGGAACGCTACAAGATCCAGACTCGTTCGGCTAGCTGTGCCGTATTGCCAAAGGAAACGTTTTTTTTTTATGTGTGCTTCTACTGTGGACGAGAAAAAAGCAGTGATCAAGCCAGCTGCGCCGTCGCTGTGCTGCTCCGGGAGAAGATGGATCGGAAGAGGAGACTAGAACGGGGCGGCGGCGGGTTTGAGTTCTTTTACGTCGGCAAAATGATGTACGAGCAGTTTCAATCGAAAGAAAAACGGAGATAAGTCCAAAAATCACGCAAACTAAACGCTTTCCCGGTTATATTTGAAAACATTTGGCTTCATCAAGAGGGTTTCAAAAATTGGGTGATTAGTAGGTGGTCTAAAAAGGAGTGAGCAAAATATTTTGGACTATTGACATAATATGAGTCATTAGCTCATGAAATAAAATGAAAGGTTTGGGAGCTAACATGATTAGTGGCATCCAGAAGCAGAAAAAACAGCTCAAAAAAACTTGAGAAATGGAATGATAAAGAGTTATATCATGATATGTCAACAGATGATTGGGAGTGTATGTTTGATGATGAGAAAAATTTGACGCATTTATATCAGCAAGAAAATGTTTACTGATATGATATAATAGGAGTGGTCAACAATAATCTTGCAATGAGATGCCAATAATAATGCTTTCTTTCATAGTATAACGAATGGAAGGAAGAGAAAGACAAAAATTATTTCTTTGGAGCATCAGGGGGAGACTATTTCAGAGAGGGGGTTTTATCTCAACACATCTATTCTTTTTATAAGATTTTTTTTGATCAAATCATATCCACTCTTTCCATTTATGTGAATCTCTGTGGCATATTAAGAGAAGACTTTCTAGAGATAAAAATCTTGTTTTAATTGCCCCATTTACTTTAGAGGAGCTAGACTTACAATAAAATCAACGAAGAATCACACTGCTCCAGGACCTGGCGGTTTGTCTGTTAGTTTTTATAAGGCCTTTTGGCCTCAGACGAGGGTGATTTTCAAAGAAGTGTTAGATAATATTTTAGAGAGGGATTTAAATCTTGTTATACTCAATTATGGGGGTCATTGTTCTGTTACCTAAAATTAGAGATGCTAACAAAATTAAGCAGTTTAGACCGATATATTTACTTAATGTTTGCTATAAGATAATCACAAAAATTCTGTCAAGTAGGCTTGCCAAAGTGGCATGTTTGATTATTGATCATAGGCAGGCTGCATTTGTCTCTGGAAGAAACATTATGGACGGATGAAGTAATCCATGAGCTAAAATGTAAAAAACAAAAGAGGGTGATATTAAAACTAGACTTTGAGAAAGCACATGACAATGTGCAGTGGGGATGATTAATGGAGGTTCTTCAAAAAAAGGGTTTTGATGAAAAATGGATTAATTGGATGAGAAAAGTCATTGAAGAGGGAAGAGTGGTTGTTAATGTTAATGGAGAGATAAGTGGGATATTTCAGAACTTATAGGGGTTAGAGAGGGGATCCCTTGTCCCCTCTTCTTTTTAATCTAGTGGATGATGTCTTGTCAGAAATGCTTGTGAGAGCCAATGAAAAAGGACACTTATCTGACATGGTTTCTCATCTGATTGAGGGAGGGATTACTCATTTACTGTATATAGATGATACTATTCTTATGATGGAATTCTATGAGAAAAACATGATAACAATGCAAATTTTGTTGTATTGTTATGAAATAGTGTCTGGGTTGAAAATAAACTACCAAAAAAGTGAGATTTTTGGTGTTGGAATTTCTCAGGAGGAAATTAGAGGGGTGGCTGATATTTTTAACTATAAATGTGGGGAGTGTCCTATGAAATACATGGGAATACCCATAAACATGTATAAACCAAAAAATCAGACTTTGAGGGGTTGTTTCTAAGATTGAAAAGAAATTAGGTTCTTGGAAAAATGGCCAACTTTCATATGGTGGAAGGATGATCCTTATTAATGCTTGCCTAAGTAGTATCCCTATGTACACAATGGGTACTTTTTGTTGCCTAAAAAGACTTGTTAGAAATTTGATAGGATAAGATCTCATTTCTTTTAGTAAGGATTGATAAATAAAAAGAAGTATCATATGGTAAAGTGGCTGACTATGTGTGCTCCGAACGAAATGGGTGGTATTGGGTTTATAGAAGTTAGAGCTAGAAATATAGCGATGCTATGTAAATGGATATACAATCTGGAAAATGGTCAGTCTAGAACTTGCTATGAATTGCTAAGAAAGAAGTATAGAACCGGGTTCGTTTGGGATGTGGGTTTAAAGTTAGATTTGGCTCTAGAGTATCTTTTTGACACGATGAGTGGTTTGAGGATGTCTCATTGAAAATAAGATTTCATAAAATTTTTGATATGTGCCACAACAAGGGGCAACTGTTGCTGAAACTATCGGTTATTTTCAGAATAATAAGTTGTTGAACAGATCATTAAGATTGGGAGACATGGTGGAGTGGCATGAGTTCTGTTCTCTTTTGTAAGAGTTGGAGTGTAATAATAGTTTGGATGAGATAACTTGGCTTATTGATAAGAAAGGGTTCTCTTCAAAATCGGTTTATAAGATGATCATTAATAGGGGGGTGTTGATTATGATTGTATGAGGATTTGGAAGTGTGGTTTATCTCTAAAGGTAAAGTTTTTTACTTGGCTTATGGTGAAAGGAAGGATACAAATGAGGGAACAGTTGAAAAATATGAACTAGAGAGGAGATCCTTATTGCAAAAATTGTGGACAGATGGAATCGGTGGATCACCTGATATTTATTTGTCATGTTTCTCAATTTTTGTGGATTTTCATCGGGGAAACATTAGGTTGGGGTTTCGATGATCTATCTAGAAAAGGTTTCCTTGAAATGTTGGGTAAAACTAGGGATGCGAAAAGAATTTCAAGTGCGGTCCAAATTCTAGGGGCGGGCTCGTGGGCTATTTGGCTTCTTAGGAACGAATTTGTATTTTAAAACAAGATTTATACTAATGCTTTTCAGGTTATTCATAAGCTGATTATTTTCCCTACTTAGTGGCTTCCACTGGTCTCAATGCAATTGAAGGAAGAATCGACAAGGTGCCTAGGATTGCTCCGTGCAAGGTTGAATCAGCTCATTCAGCTCGAGGAGCATCTAAATCAAACACGGAATAGCTGAAGTAGTAAAGGTGGCATGTGGTTGAAAAGTTTTGGCTAATGTTCTAGGAAACTTTACTAGGGATGTATCTATGTTGCTATAGTAGGGTTGTGAGTAGTTTGGATCTGTTTGGAGTTTGTTTTTAGGAGGGTGTCATTAGCCTCGCTTTGCATTGCTTGTATAGATAGGTGTTTGAAATTGTGCCCGAAAAGGGTGGTTGTCGCTAGTTTCTCTTGTTATGACTGAAAGCAGGTAACCTCGATAGTTTGTTGCTTTACTTATCTGCTTTCAAATAGAGTAGAGCACTCAATTTGGGTTGCCTTTTCTCCAAAAAAATATTTGTTCCGGGCACCGGGCTATATATACTTACTTTCAAAAGACTTCACCATAATGTTGGCGACGTTGGCACCGTGCACGCAAGCGGAGTTGCCTGAGCCCGACATAGGTCGTAAGTTGGCAACCCCACGCCTGGCGGTCGGTCCACGGTGAGGACGGCGAAGGTGCGAAGCTGGCCGTGGCCACTGCCTAGAGCCTACGTACTGGCTAGCACAAAGCCACATGCCACATCTTTTTAAATTCACAAGTTCTAGGTGGCTAGGATGCACCGATACTTTGTTTAGCTCGTGTTACTACAGTCGATACATCGTCAATACATATATTAGCGGCGTAATAAATATTAAAGAATAAAAATAAATCAAATAATCCTAATACTTTCCTAATACATTTACGATACTCTGATATTTATGTATCTTAGTAAAAACCTAGCTCAATTATACAAACACTAACATTTCACCTCATCTCACCTAGTGCACTACACCTCTAGACGCACATCGCACAGAAGAAGGACCTATCGTCTGCCACCGGCAATGCCTCCAATGCTACCTCGCCGCCACCGCCACAATACTGTGACATGGTATGCTTGGCTCCCCTCCGCCCGCCAGCGATGCTAGCGCCTCCGCCATCAATGCCTCCAGCGCCACCCCACCGATAGCCCCATATCGTCGCTGCTGTCGGCTACATCATGACTTTGTTATTCATCTTCCCTCTACCCTCCAATGCCACCTCTGTCCTATTTGTATCGCCTCGACGATAATTCCCGCTGACCCATAGTCACTACCGATAATACATATCTCTCACAATTCCCTTAGCTGATCCACCGAATAATAAGCAACACATCTTATCTAATGCTTGAATCCTCTCTTTCTCCATTTAGATAGAATAATTCTTTTTTTATTAGCGATACACTAATACATGTCTTATGTTTACATGATTTATCATCCACGATTTCTGAAAATTATGTATATACTCGTCAATGCACCGATACTTTATATCTTAACGTATGTATTTTATTTTTATATTTTATTTTTTAAATATGAATATACTCACCGTATCATCATGGTATTAATGTTTTCTAAAAATTCCGTATCACCGTATCCGCGTGTTAAGACTGCGACGTGGCCCCGTCCCCTTCACGGCGGCGCGCGCCACGCATCCTGGCCGTCGCCGGCGGTGGCAGGCGGGCTACGCAGACGGCCGTGATGGCGCGGCGGGCCCGGGCTCCCCTGTATAAATGGCCGTAGCGACGGCTCGGTCGGCGCGTGCTTTGCTCGATTTCGGGGTCGGATCAGACGGCCGCGAGCGAATCCGGGGATCTCGCTCTGTTTTTGCCTCCCTTCTCTTCCTCCTTCCTCCGCCTCTCTCTCTCACACGGAAAGGAAAAATAGGGAAAGAAAAAAGAGGGCAAAATATCCCCTCCTCGTCCCGTTCCTGTTGGCGTCGTCGCGGCTCGCTACCACCCAAAAGGACGGCAGCCGATCAGCTGATAGCTCAGCTCTTCGCCTCTGTCGCCTTCACAGGATCTTGCTCGACTGCCGCCGCCGCCGCCGCTCCCGCGCCGCGCCGGCAAATTTCGATCCGTCTCTTCTCCCTGGGGAACATTTCGCCCGGTCCAGACTCGAGAGTGGAAAGGCGGTAACAGCCGCCGACCAAGATGAGCAGGAACGAGAAGCCAAGAAGGTACCCGAGATTCCGGTGCCTCGATTGCTCTCTCTCTCTCTCTCTCTCCTCTCTCTCTCTCTCTCTCTCTCTCTCTCTCTCTCTCTCTCTCTCTCCTCTCTCTCTCTCTCTCTCTCTCTCTCTATCTATCTATCTATCTCCCTGAATCGGAGGCGGGATCTTTCTGGTTTGTATTTGGGATAGCTCCCTCGTCCCGTGCTTTGCTGCTCCAGCGTCCATTTGCTGAGGAGCTTTCTTTTCGGAGGGTTTACATCTTCGGGGTCCATTCGCGAGGTCGATCATTGAGATCTCCAGCCTTTTCTGGGTCCGTTCGGGAGGCAATCCCATTGCTTCCCACTGTTACCTTTTCTCTGTGGCGTGGACGCGGCTTCTTCCTAGCAATGAGTAGTGTACTCTCCTGCTTCTTTTAGAGGCGGTAGGCTTGTTAATTTGGACACCGAACCTTCGCGTTACGATTAAGCTAAATACCCATTCTTTTAAACATTAAGCTGGGCAATAATAAGATTTCTAGCTGCCGACATCTGCATCGCGTAATCTTAAATTGTCTTTACTCTCTTCTATGCCCGTGTTGTTCAGATCATCTCGGCGTCCGAAGCAGCAACAGTGAGGGAGACACCGCTGTCTGCAGCGTCGTTGTCGCAAGAACTGCCGTGAGATTGGGATTGGCGGACGGATTTTCCGGGGCGGAGCAACCGCTCGATGGTGGCTTGCTAACTGGTAAGCCGTACTCTCACTTGTCCCCAGTCCACACCCAACTGTTTCCCCAGTTACATAAATGCTCTTATAGTCTTATCCATTGGTAAATTAACAAGCTAAACTGAAACTGATCTTCTTTCTCATCAGGCGTGTGTTTTCTAGTTGGGGTTGTTACATTGAAAGTTTTTTTGGCTGCCTTCCCTTCCCTTTTCCTCCAGTAGGTCCCCCAGTTCCCTTTTCCTCTATCCATGCAACTTGAGCATCATCTGTCTGTGTATGTGGCTCCTCCTGAGGCGCACGGACCCCACAACTGACAGTTTTTTTATATAAAAAAATGGTTTTTTGCGAATGTTCCGATTGTATAACTCATTGAACCTTGCCTACCGTTGTTCCTTCATCACCCAGAGCTGTAATTTCTCGTCCAAGTGTGCTAGCTCTCAGAAATCAGAACCTTCTCAGCCTCCGTCGTGTATGAGTATCATTTACCGACATCCTTGTCTGCCTGCTGCTCCAGTAACAAACATAGTTAAGCCATGGCTGTTTGAGTAAATGAATGAATGCTCTACCTACGTGCTACTCGTGCCAGCTGCTCACTGACTCCACCGGTGCAGCAGGCACAGGCAGCGGCAGCAGCATTAGCAGTAACATCAATCCGTGCATGCATCAATCAATCAATCCACACCCCGGCTACTACTTTGCCGCAGCTACCGGCCTGTACCTCTCATATAAAGCAGCCTAAAGATGGGGGCATTGACTCCGTTTCTTGCTCGATGGCGCGCCTAGCCCTAGCCAAGCCAGAGCTCAATTGATCTGTGAGACAGACATGGCATAGCGACAGTGGCCGGCACTGCAATGTGGCCCCGGCGCGCCGGCGCGTGCACACACACATGCGTCCGCGCGCGCTGGCGCGGGCCCTCCTCGGGCGCGTGCGTGTGCGCCCCCTAGAGTGGCAGCGTACTCGAGTAGGCAGTGTTTGCTGTCGCGTGTATCGATTTTAAGGAAGGCCAAAGCCTGCGGCGCAGTGGCCAGTGTGCAGCTAAGCTAGCAGAGACCATGCCATGACATGCATTAGCTAGAGCGGCGTCGTGCTGGCTGGCTAGCTCGTAGTTGTTGCCATGGCTGCAGTGTAATCACATTCTCTTCTTGCGCACGCTGGGTCACTGACAGAGCGTCGCTATATTCGAGCTTCTGACCGTCGGTCACTGACACATCATATGCTTACTTCTCTTCCATGGAATGGTGATCGGTGAATAAGCAGGGGAAGGATTGCGCGGTTCTCGGAGCGGGCTACAAAATGCTTGCGTGCATCGCTTGTTCGGCCAAGGACGGCGCCGACGACGGCCACCGGCCCGCCGCCGCCACGCCAAACGGCAGGGATGCCGGCAAGTCTCTGACTTCGCAGGTACATGCATAAGCATCACATTATTCTATTCTATAGTTGTGCATTCTGTACATGGCAGAGACTGATGTGTGGTTGGGTTATGCCTCCATTTTCTTCGTCCTCTGTGTCCTCTGGACCTTGGAATACCACGTCGACGTAGTACTGTACCATCAAATGCATTAACCAGTCAATTGAAAGCCCTCTGCGACTCGTTGCGAGTGGAGTACCTTCCCTAGTTCTTCCTCTGTCCTGCATGCTTGTCGTCATCATGTTCTTAGCGTTTGAAAGGCAACAGAGGGAGTACGTTTGTACAGGATGACAAACAACGCCACCGCCTCTCCCTCTGTGCTTTTTTAGATGGTTTCTCCTTTTCTTTTGGTTACCCGGTGTCTAATCCGGGCAATCTTGTACTAGTCCTTCGTGGAATCACAAGTACAGAGTAAATGACAGTCCATTGCTAACCCAGTCAAACCTTAAAATTTCCAATCATTAATAAATTAAAACATTGTGCTTTGATACATAAATGAGTGGTAAAGACGTGTGTAGTTTAGACTATATTTAGATGTATAAAATGTCATTTGTATACAACGTCATCTATTGAAGAACATTACATCTTGGAGCAAACATTCTTTGATAAAGTTGGTCAAGGCCTAAGGGAATATGAGTAGCTGTATTACTCCCAGTAGATCGTTGTGGTGGTGGGGGAGAGAAGGCTATTGCTTTTTTTCATGCATGTCTTTAGGGTTTGGACTCTAGCACAATGTGATTTGATTTGGTCGCTTTTGTTCCCCTATACCGTTCCTCCCTGCACTTTTCGCTTGCTACATCCATCCATTGCATCCATGCTCTTTGCTTGCTCCAAACAAAAGATGATAAAAGTAAAGGACCGTCCTATCCTAGCTGCTGATGTGATCTTTCTCTCCTGGAAAGACAGGCATTCTTTGCTTCATCTAACCCAGCGTCTTTACTCTCTTGATCTCTTCACTCCAGGATGTTTTTTTATTAGAGTACTCCAAGATTATCTCTTTTGTTTTGAGTCTTTGAGAGGATAGAGGAGTCAAAAAAAGATGGTCCTGGGGACACAAAGGAGAATAAAGCTGGGCCGTAGCCCGTAGGCCCTGCACTAACACAAGCTCACACATGCACAGAAACACCTGTGGTCCTTGCCATGGGCTGGCTTCGGAGATGGGCCTCGTCTTCCTGCTCACATCAACCCGTCTGTGCCCTATGATGGCACGCCCCCGTCATGGGACTCGAGTACTCTCGTGCTTTGCATCCTGCATGCTTTGCCTTTGCCGTCTTTTAAAGTGGTAGCAGGAGCCGTACGGCCATATTTGGAGCGTAAGCACGCACCACATGCGCCTGCGTGTGTGTGTGTGGATCGGATCGGTTCCCTGTCCTCTCCGATGTTATTATGATCGGCCGCACTATCCACGATGGCTGCTTTGAGTAAGGTGTGCTTTGCTTTGCTTTGCTTTGTTGCTTGCTTGCTTCAGAGTTCAGGCAAAAAAGATATCCTGGTCTAGCCGTTTTGGACACGGTGATCGGGTGATGCCCTTTTGAGCTGTTGGAGCCCTTCTACTGGCTGCTATGTGAGTAGATTGGAGTTTGGGAAGTGCGTCCTGTCTTGCTTTTGTTAGGTCCTAATGATCGGAAACCGGATGGATCATTAACTGCATGTGGTTATCATTGGCACTTTGCTTAAAAGCAGAGAACTTGTCGCGTAGGATTTGATTGATGAGGCGTGTGCTTTGGTGGTGCTGTCCAGAAGACGAAATTAATTCCCCCGGATTCTGCACGGAAAGATTTGTTTTTTATTACGAGTATCCGAATAAACTGGGTGTTAAAAGTTTTAACAGAGCAACGCAATTGTGTTCTTTCGTATCGCAATATTATCTGTGTTGTATGACGATGTTAATCTGACAAAGGGATAATTAATCTTGCACAAATTAATGTGCTTTCAGTTGAAGGACATGGTGCTCAAGTTTTCCGGCACCGGCAGCAGGCACCAGTACAAGGGCGCCGGCGGGAGCCCGTCGTTGAGAAGCAGCCGCTTCCACCGCTCTAGCCGACTCGCCGCGTACCCGGGCATCATCGACGAGTCGGGCTTCGCGTCGGACGGGGCCGACACTTACGTGAGGACGATGACCAGCGCGGGCGCGCGGGCCGCGCCGTCGATGTGGGACTTGCCTAAGGTGAACCACCGCAGCTTCCAGCCGCGCGTGATCAGGAGCCCAAGCGCCAGCGGGATACCGAGCATCGGGGACGAAGACGAGGAGGGCGAGGATGAGGCAGTCATCCTGGAGGACCGCGTGCCGAGGGAGTGGACGGCGCAGGTGGAGCCTGGCGTACAGATCACCTTCGTATCCATCCCCGGCGGCGCCGGCAACGACCTAAAGCGCATCCGCTTCAGGTTTGTATCGATCAAAAAACAAAAAACAAAAATAATTGGAGCTTGTGATGCTGGGGTGATGAACTGACGAAGCAATTCATCATTTGTGTGTATGCATGAAGCCGGGAGATGTTTAACAAGTGGGAGGCGCAGCGGTGGTGGGGGGAGAACTACGACCGCGTGGTGGAACTGTATAACGTGCAGACGTTCAGCCGGCAGCAGGGACTCTCGACGCCGACGTCCTCCGTCGACGATGTCATGCAGGTCCGTTCGTTCACCGGTTAGCCGGAGCTCATCGGCGGGTTCTGCATCACGCACGTGTACTTATCGTTGCTGATCGGTGATGCTGCAGCGGGAGTCGTTCTACTCAAGAGCCGGCTCGACGAGAGAGAGCCCCGTGATGATGCCGCCGTCGTCTGCTGGCAGGGAGCACCCGATTACCCGGACCACCTCGTGCAAGGCGCAGCCGACGCCGGTGGCGGCGGCGGGTCGGGCGCTGTTCTACCCATCCACAGCCGTGCCGGACCCGTCCGACCACGTGTGGGCGCACCACTTCAACCTCCTCAACTCATCTGCGGCGGCGGGCGCGAGCTCCGCAGTGCCGTACGACCCGTCGCGCGGCACGACGTCGTCCCGCGACGAGGCCTCCGTGTCCATCAGCAACGCGAGCGACCTGGAGGCCACGGAGTGGGTGGAGCAGGACGAGCCCGGCGTGTGCATCACCATCCGCGAGCTCGGCGACGGCACCCGCGAGCTCCGCCGCGTCCGGTTCAGGCACGCCACACGCCCCCACCGTTCCTAAACTCTTAAGTCCTAACACAAACACCGGCATCAAGATCACGCCGGATTCCTCGTGCTCGCGTGGTTTTCTGACGCGTTTGTTTCGTTTGTGTCGCTGCAGCCGAGAGCGGTTCGGCGAGGAGCCGGCCAAGGTGTGGTGGGAGCAGAACCGAGACCGGATACACGCGCAGTATCTGTAGTAGCAAGCATCGTTGATGGAGGAATAGGTTAGAGTGATGATACTTCCGCTGCTGCTGCTGCTGCTACGGTTAGTGCTGCTAGTTTTTCACAGGGTGAACATAGGAGGATCTTGTGGCTAACCAACCACTTGGTCTTCGGTTTGTATCACGATGAACAGTGTTCGTTATATTCGTTTGTTTTAACATGGGCTTTTTCGACGACTTGAGGAGCTGATAATATATATGGTCGAATGCACACAAAAACATGAGGAGCCCCAGGGAATATGTCAAAACCAGGCTATGCATGTAGCATACTAGCATTTGCAGGGGACCCATCAAAAACTGGATTGACACACAAGCTCATAAAACTGTACAAGCAACGTCAGGTATTCTCCCCACCACAAGGGCCTATCATTTGTCGAACTGCATATGAACAGGGCATCTGTTGCAACACAAATGATGCGAGAGGGCACTGGCTGTGGCTGACAACTCAGATGAATATAGCACACTCATGTTCTGTTCAAAAACGGAACAAACTTGGGGCAAAAGCCGGTCCATAAAGATCAGCAGGCTTATTATACTATATGGCACTTGGATGCAGAAAATTCGTGAGATAGATCCGTAACCACCAATAGGCAAACACTCCGGCAGCGCCATCTTCAGCATAGGAGTTTTCGCTGTGTAGCCTGCAACCCCTCTGCATCTTCAGTTAGCTCCCACTATGCATGGATGTCCCTCCTTTTAGCTGACCAATTTTCTTGTCAATCTCTTTGCTGGAGGGATTTCGTCTGACTTGCCATGCCCAGCCTTCAACAATGGAGCAGACGGCTTTGGAGTGGTACGTGCTCGAGAGTTCACAGACATATGAGATAATTTGTTAGTAATGGTTGAAACCTTGTGCATTGTTCCCCGACCAGTTTCAGGTAAACTGCGGGAATGATGTAATACAGGGTGACCTATAATTGCAACAAAAGAAACAAAAAATCTTCAATGTCAAACCACAAGCTTGGTGTATAATTCAAATAAAGCAGCTATGCGTGGAAACTTGCCTGGACTATTCCTTGCCGGTACACGACTAGTGGTTAGTTTGTTGTTACTCTCAGTAGGTCTTTTACTCTTCAGGGGCGCCTGACGATCCATTTGAAGTTTTCTTTGTACACCTGGAAAGTGGACAAGAATCAAAATATAGCGTGCGATGCTAACTAATTATGAGCAATTAAGAAAAAGATTAATATACACACTACCAGTCTTAGATAAGCCATTTGATTTCACAGACGCGTTACTAGGCGGTTTAGTTGTAGACAGAGTTCCTGTAGAGTATCTTCGAGCAATGTTATGCTCCAAAACTCCTTTTACTCCAACTGAAACAAATTGATCATTGATATAACAATAGTACCGGGAATTTAAAATGCTACGAGCCAAAATAGTGTGGAGACTAACCACATGGAGGTGTTTTAGGGAGCCCTGCAACTTTTGTCCGGACAGTAGGTGGAACATACGTGCATCCCTGATGGATGGCAAGAACAAAATCGATTATCCCCCGCAAAAGAGGCAAAACAGGAACGCAGTAGGAATAATGGTTTTACCTGAAAGAAGGTATGATGAAGGACTTCTGCAGCCTTTGGCCTCTTGCAAGGATCCCATGTGCACAGAGACTGCAGATGTAGAGGGAGAAGAAGGTTAACAAAGAATCCAATGAATAAAGTATGCCATTTGGGGCAGTAGAATTGTAGAACTTACTGAAATCAGGTCGATTGCCTCGCTACTAGCTGATGCCATAACCTCTGATAGCTGGCTGCTTCTGACCTGCACCAATAAGATCCACACGATTAAATCAAGCGTTAAGCCATTATTCGTGTGCATTAAAAATGCAGGAGATCATGGGCAATCTATGTCAAAGTCATGAATAAAGTTAGAAAAATAGCATAACCCTTTCAAACCTAACATGAGAAAGAAAACTTGGCCATAGAGATACAAAAAGTAATGCAAAGTGATGTTTGGGCGTCACCATCTAGAGAAATGGAGGGGCACAAGAACAAAACCGATCATACTTAGCAGCATTACAAGGGGTTAAACCAACAGGCATAATCACAATGAAGTGTACACATAGATGGCAAGGAGAACTGTAGTAAAGATACATAGGGAAAGGTGAATACTGACCTGAGGAAACTGATACTTAATTGTTTCTGCAAGAGACAACCCTTGGGGCCATGATTGTTCATCTGGGCTACCGATAACATCACAAATCTTCAAAATCTCATCAGCTTCACTAAATAGAGGGATAAGAAAACAGTAGTGAGTAAATATGACCATCATGACATGATAAAAGAGATGGATGCCCAAAACAAGCCGCAAACACAGAATTTGGACTACCAATTGTAATAACAGTACATATACATATGGTAACCATATTACCTTGTGCCAGGAAAAAGAGGATGGAGTGTCAACATCTCAGCCATTATAGCACCCATAGCCCACATATCTACACTTCGGCAAAAGGGAAACATCTGATCATGACTTGGAGCAAGTGCTATGCATACATAAGTGCAAAATAATAGTTGTATATTCATTACCAACGGAAGAATCATAGGTAGATGACTGGAGCAATACTTCAGGTGCTCGATACCTGAGATGTTCAAACAGATAGGGCTAAAAAAGACAGTATTTGTGTGAAAGTTGGTGTGGGTAGAGGAGTGCTAACCAGCGAGTTGAGACATATTCTGTGTATGGTGGCACAGATGAAACTTCCCTTGCAAGACCAAAGTCGGCCAGTTTTATGACATCTTTGCTAACCAACAGATTCTCTGCATCAGTAAAGAGATAGCAACATAGTTATAAGTAAATCCAAATAAAAGGATATCTTTCAATACATATCAGTTGATTTGCAAAATAGATGTGATGAAAATGCTGAAAGGCTAAAAATGACTCATATTTTCAACTGAACAATACCCTGATACTGGACACCAACCACTGATTAAAAAATTGGTTCTATGTTTCATAATTTGATTGGTGCAGAAAAATAAGAGAGAAAGTGGATAACTAAATAAGAGAACCTACCAGGTTTCAGGTCACGATGAAAGTATCCCCTCTGGTGCATGTAAGCAAGAGCCTGAAAAATCTGAAAGCACCAATTCCGGACTTCTACCTCTGAGAAAGGTTTGACTCTGTCTTTCATAAGTTGGTAGAGATTGCACTCCTAGAAGAAAATGGGACAAGACTCAACAAAAGATGATACATGTATAGTTAAATTATATATATCTATATATACATATGACATCCTTAAGTACCATGTATTCCATTATGAAGTATAATATATCATTTTCCCGTATAACCTCCTTGAGCTTCACGATGTTAGGGTGATTCATGCGCCGCAAAGACTTTAATAAAGGAGAAATGTAAGATGAAGGATCATAGCATGAAAGAGAACATCAGATATTACAACTTCACATTAAAATACCTTTACTTCACGTAGACTCATGCATTCCTCAAAAGAATAATATTTTCTCTTCATTTTCTTAACTGCAACCTAAAAAATAGATCAATGCACATTTGTTAATAATGAGTTCTTTGTTCCGCTGGGATCCATCGCAAAAGTGTAAATGCATCTTGTTCCTATGGAATTTATCTTCAGATACATACAACTTTGCCGTTTTGTTTATTTATAGCACGCCACACACTCCCAAAAGTCCCATCACCAACTTCCTTAATCAACTTGAATCTGCAGGAGAAGAAAAAAGCACATTGTAAGAACACAGGCAGCCTAAAAATGATAAGTCAATACAAAAGTTACCTGTCCATTATGCTGGTAACTGGTGGTCTTGTACTCTAGCCTTTTCCTATCAGACAGCCAAGTCACACAGACAGTTTGCCACTTCCAATTGACTAATGTCTTTTCTATTGGTTAG
This sequence comes from Zizania palustris, assembly GCA_019279435.1. Classification (NCBI taxonomy): domain Eukaryota; kingdom Viridiplantae; phylum Streptophyta; class Magnoliopsida; order Poales; family Poaceae; genus Zizania; species Zizania palustris. The sequence goes on along the minus strand of JAAALK010000283.1, from coordinate 38,294,539 downwards.
CAACAACAGATATGCAATCAGTCAATTGAACATTAGCACTAGCACCTTGTGTGTTCTTGGATCTTGGTCCACTCAAGAAGACCATGCAGCAATCATAGTAGAAACTTGCATAATATAGCAAGGGAAGAGCCCTGCCCTCAAACAGTATGCAGTACAACAAGTGGCAACTAGGGAGCAACAGATAGAGACAAAATAAGCAAGACGTTAACCCTGCAAATTGGGGAGGGAGGGATTTATCAAGTGGAAGGATTTTAATTCTACATATGCTAGCATATGCAACAATTAACAGTAAAAGGGACATACCCAGTTTATATGATCAACATCTACCAGTTGAAACTTGACTTCAAAAGGATGCTTCTTTAGAGATGATGTGCTAGTAAAAAGGGAAAATACTGATGAGCTAAATTAGTTTGTACGATATAAAAGGAACAGCAAACTACAAAGTAGCTGCATTACATGTAGATGTGTGGCAGACTGAAACACGACTTCAAGAAAGATTGCATCAGCCAAATACTGTTGAGCATACAAGAGCATAAAACACTATGGGTAGTTCACCAGAAAGTGATGGGTGTTCCCAGGAGCTAAAACACGCCAATCAAGAGTTTCTTTTGAAAGCGAAATCTTGCATTGAAGGAGATGTGCCCGGAAAACCACTTTTCCCATGTCTCTGATGAACACTTTAAGCTCCCAAGATCACTCTGCCTGCTGATCCAATCTAATATAACATTTTAACTCAGTGACATATAACAAAATCTAAAATCATTACTTATGCACATAGTTCATACTATATGGCATACGCAATGGATCTATAAGGAATAAATTCAGCATGAATATCTGTGCCACAATGGACCGTTTGCAATATACCTATAAACAAAAGTACATGTGATGACCTTAATCACAATCAACAGAAACCTTGCAAAATGCCCAACTATAACAGGACTTATACAAAAATATATATATGCATGTAGTATTTGAAGTGATTCATTTTTCTCTTCATGAATAATAATGTACAGTCCAGAAGATGAAAGAAGCCTAGCACTAACTCAAATGTGCGTAATGAAGCATTGCCTTCTTGGCAAAACCAAACATATTGCACACATCTGACTAAATAAAAGCATACTATGGGGTAAATTGCTATCAATGTAGAGAGTTTGTAGAGCTCAACATTGACCAAATATATTGACACCACTGCTACTATTCAATCAGTCACAATAAGGAATGGGCATGGAATGATCATCCTATATCCTTATAAGAAGCACATAAATTGAAAGTAACGCAGCTATCCAACAATGATCTAGTGTGGCAAGATAGCATAAGTCATACAAACTTTTAGAACAAAGCCATACATATTACAAAGACCTCGGAACTCCAAGGATAGCATTGGGTTGGAACATGATGGGAAACAACCTGCATTGCTACCCTAATCACAATTTACATCGATACGCACCAAAAGAACAGATTTGACCATGGATAGGGAGAAAAAAAAAAGATAACTTTTGACAAAAAAAATCCGCTTTTGCCAGATAATCCAAATTAGCCACAAACATAAAACAGATCCGAACTCCTAACAGCAACACGACCCACAAGATAAAAGCACCACACAATAATAATTGCCACTGTTCATTAGAGCACAAACTTACGCAATAATTTGCATTGGACCGAATGCTCACGCTCGTGAGGCCCTCAGATCCGTTGCATGGGAGCACAGATCCGCAGCAATAAGCAAAGCAAGGAGGCAGACACGCAAAGTACAGGGGTGCAAGCACGAGAAAGATGGGGGCAATGGAATGAAACAGAGTGGAACATATACCATACCTCACCAGGCGGGCAAGGAGCATAGGGTGGCGGTGGGTGATGTCGCCCCTCCCCTCCCACGTGGTGGCCGCGTCCCTGCTTGCCTCTCCTCCCCGGGCAACCCCCTCAGACCCCCTCGCAGCGGCGAGAGGCAAGGAGGACGGTAGCAGAAGCACCCGTACCGTCGGCGGCGTGGGTGGGTGGACGGGGGACCGGGGGAAGACGATGAGGAGGAGGAGAGAGAGCCCGCGGCCTGCGCTCCGTTACTTTTTTTTTTTAAGTTTTTATAACCATAGCCACCCGCTCCGCCCGTCAACTCCCCTCCCCGTCCCCGGCATCGCCTCTCGCGCTCCGCCCGACGGCCCGACCTGCCTACCACCCTACCTCCCCATGTCGTCCTCGTCCCTTTTTAACCCGCGTTGTCCCGCCCCTTTCTCTCTCCCCCTTACCTGTCCACGACAACTCAAACCATGGCTGGCCATTTGGCTCTCGCTAATGGCTAATCTCTCCAGCACATCGACGTTGCCGACGACGCTTTCGAGCCAAACAATACGGCACTGAGTTAAATCGGGTGGACATTCCAGCACGAGCTTACGGGCGATAATTATTACCAATGGTTATCATCCTCGTCAGGTGCAGTGATTTCGCTAACTAAAAAAGCAAATGCCGTGGGCACAACCTGCCTGCCGTGATACGGAAAAAACGATTCTTGCAGGAGACGACGAACAAATTAGGGAAAAGGGTTTAGGCGTGGAGGTCAAGTCGGAGGAACTAAAATAATGTTATTTCAGAATTTTTAGGATTTGATTGAAACTTTTTGACTGAAATTCATTTAAAACGCTTTTAGAAGTTTCGGGTTTGTCGGAACTTTCAGAACGAAATAAATTTGATACAGATCAAATTCATAGATAGGTTTAATATTGATTGAAGAACCATTAGGAACAAGAGTAATATTAATTAAAAACTTAATAGTGTGTTCTATATAAGAAAGAAAAAAGTTGTGCTAGGTAGACATAAATGCAGCCGCACTTGCCGCTAGCCCTAGCCGCACTCCTCCCTAGTCCTAGTCATCGCTTCCCTAAGCCGCCCCACGCATCTTGGTTGTGCACGGTACTAACATACCTACGCATGATGATCTCGTTCATATACGTATGGATACCGTAGAGGCACTGTTTCGATTGTGGTGCTAATCTTTTTGTTGCAGAAATCATAGTGCTATGTCATTTTCATCACCAACAAATGGATGAAATTGGGTGAAACTGATCAAGGACATGCTTATCTAACTCTACTTCTGCGACTTTAACGTGTTTAGTGGTAACGATCTATTATCCCTACCTCGTGCGGTTTTTGGGTGAATACCGTTTAGAGAAGTTTTGTTTTCTAATAGCGTAGCTTGCCTATTCCCAACAACAGACCGCCCATTGTGCGCTCGCCCGTCCCAGTCACCCATGCCGTTGTAGAAGAAACGTGTGCACCGTGCCGCTATGCTCAGATCCGAAAGGAAATGCAACGCGCCGACGTACGCGAAATAGAAGAGAAATGTGTGAACAAAATAAGAAACCAAGAAACAAATCCCATTTCAAAATATATAAGAGATTCTTTAAAGAATAAATTAGGAATGGACCATATAAAATTATTGTTAGAAGTTAATTTTTATCAAATTACCAAAATTTGAATTTATACTTCTAACTTGGAGCTGCCTGCCAAAACGCGAGGATGATCCGGGCACACTCACGAGCCACGGCCAATCAGTGCGATGTCTCTTACATTCCTTGCCATGGACAGCATCGCTCGAGAAGTCGAGATCGGTCCCCGCGGCTAGCGAGGGTGGAGATTGGAGAAGTGTATCGGGGTTGGCCCCGACGCATCACTGCACGCAAGCGAGTGCACAGTCACACAGAGGCAGCAGCGGGCCTGTCCATTCTCGCCGGTTGGTAGCTGGTCGCAATGGCTGTAGCTTGACGTGATCATTAAGCTCTATATCTATAGTTTTAATTCTGGCAGAGACAAGCCGGGGGTTGCTCATGATTCTTCAGGATGTCATTTTGTGTGGTTTGTTGGCCGGTCTGCTGCCATTTGGATTTGTATTTTGTACGAACAGGTATATATGGACCATGATTTTCTTTGATTACGAGGGTGCCAGATTTGTTGAGATGGTACCAACATGCAGACATGCTTACCTGCTGTCGGTTGAACGCAATTTGAGCGGGGTTTATGGTGTGTTTGGTTGAGCTGTAGATCTGAAAAAACTGTTGTGAGCTGTGGAAAGTTGAGAAGCTGTTTGGTTAGAATAATTACGGATTTATATTTTAGTAGTTCGTGATGTTTAGTTATATTATTAATGTGTAATTTTACATGTAAATCATTCTAATAATGAAATTTTGTAATGTTTATATTAAAATTATATATTTTTAAATTACACTAAAATTATATATTTTACTAAAATTTTGCATTAACTGATATGTGACTCTAACATAGGCAGCAGTACCATGCAGTGAAAGTAAAACTGCAAACCCTGTCAGTTAATGTTGGCCGTTACAACTTGCAAGTGCAGATGGATTTGCTTCGATCCGTCGAGACGTAGCGAATTTGTCGCGGGATGACGTGGGCACGGATCCATCCATAAATCCCGCTGTTCGTTCACGTGTTAGATCTGATGACTGTCACGGCAGCCGGAACGGCTGGTCTCGCACAGCTGAAGATGATCACGGCGGGTAAGAAGAGGCTCTCGCCATGTGCACACTGGAATACTGGAAAGATGCGTGGTTTGTTGTCTACTCGCACCGTTTCCGGCCTGGCTGGACTGAATCGCGCTCGCTGTGCTGTACCACGGGCCGGCCAGCATTAGCGGCGCCTCGCCAGCAAATCCGAGCTCGAGACCGACTTTCATTTAATTCGCTCATCCGTGACCCCATCCACTGTGTTCACTGTTCAGCACGGCCTTGCTTAGCACTCACTCTAGGAGCAAAACAGTCGCAGACATGGGTCGCCAATGGCATTGCGCACACGCTACAGGGCAGATTTGCTCTGGGAAAGGCGATCGCTTTGGGTTATTTCTTCTTCGCGTGTCTTCCTGGCATGTGCGTTTTTTTTCTTCTATTATCTGGTTCTGGTATACAGTACTCCAGTCGTGAGAACCTGTGCTTTTACTGCTTCACGCCGCGATAGCTTGCATGGAAACAGGTTACCAAATGGACCGCCTGCTGTAACCGATGTAACCGGTAACCAATTCAATCATGGTTCTTCATCTTACTCTTAATCTTAACTATATTAAAGCGGGGACTTACTCGTCCGTCCGCTCCCCCGCGCAGCGCAGCTCCTGAAAAAACCGCTTGGAAAAACCGTTTGGAAACAGCCCCTGGAAAAAGCAGCGCGCAGGAAAAAGCAGCGGCTGGAAAAGGCAGCGCCGCATGCATGCACGATGCATGTGCGCGGGAGAAAAAAAAGAAGGAAAAGAAAAAAGGAAGAAAAAGAAAAAAGAAGAAAAAGAGGAAAAAGAAAAAGAGGAAAAAGAAAAAATAAAAAGAAAATAAAAATGTATTTTTATATTTCGGTATTTTAATTTATGTATTTTGCGCGGATGTACGAATTTTGTGTAAAAACCCTTAGATTTCTGAAAAATCATACAGAAACATAAATTTTCGCAAAAGCCCTATTACAGAATAACGTTATGTTGCAAAGCACATGCATCTGACTAGTGTATTATCAAGGTGTCAAGGAACAATGTTACGCCCGCCGTTGTCCAGCGGGCCGTTCAGGATCAAGGACGGTGTGGACGCAGCTGGGCCGCTTCGTAGGCACCGGTCACGGTGGAGCTTTTGTGGTTAGATTTGTTTACGTGTAGATTGGGCCATACCTTGAATGTGTTGCTAAATTTTCTCATAACTATTCGAATTATCTGAAACGAACGCACGCACGCACTCACGTACCAAAGACTTCCAGTAAAACTGATATCACTGCATCTATGGTGCATAACTCGTGTCATCTGATCACTGCATGCACTGCCACTCAGGAAATGTTTTATACCCAATTTATCCACAGAAAATATGAAAAAGGAGGTGGATCAAAAGCCAGCATCGCTACCTCACTAGCACGACGGTTCTATTGCATTTATAAACCGCGATTTTATTTTTCCGTTCCGTATTCTCACCACGACGAGCTAAAAAATATCCGAGGAAGGAAGAAACGGAGCTGTGGCAGCAACGGTGGCGCCGCCACGTGGATCCACACGTAAATCCAGGCACGTCCGTGGCTACGAGCAGAGCAGCACACCACCGCGAAATAGCAGAGCCGCGCCTCATCCCACACTCCGGCGATGGGCGCCCGCGTCGCCGGATCGGTCCTCCTCCGCCACCTGGCCCCCCGCATGTCCGGCTCGGCCCCGCCGCCGCCGGGCGCTGCGGCTGCTGTGACGAGGCCTCTGGTAGCCGGCGGCGGTGAAGGGGGCGCGGCCGTGTGGGTGCGACTGCTGTCCACCTCCGCCGCCGCGGAGAAGGAGGAACCGGCCGCACAGAAGGGGGAGGCCGCCGCGTCCAAGGAGAACACCGCAAGCACCGTGGCCGGGAAGGTGGAGGCGACGAGGGCCGCAGGGGAGGGAGCGAATATCGTGGAGAGCAGCTACTGGGGCATCGCGCCGTCGAAGCTCGTGAACAAGGACGGCGTCGAGTGGAAGTGGTCTTGCTTCAGGGTAAGAAGCACTAATACAGTAGTAATACCTGCCTCTGCTAATCATCTCGTTCTTAAAGATAGTGTTTTTTGTTGTTAATTAATAACCTTGGATTAGTTAGTGAGTTAGTGTAATTGCCCTTGATTAACTAATTTGCAGCCATGGGAGACGTACTCGCCGGACACGACGATCGACCTGAAGAAGCACCACAAGCCGAGGGTGCTGCTCGACAAGGTCGCCTACTGGACCGTCAAGTCGATGCGCGTGCCCACTGACATCTTCTTCCAGGTATCCTCAATTGATTTCCATCCAGGAGCATGCTAATCTTGAGGAAACGAGGAAAAATCCGGTCTTTTTGTTGATCCTAACACGGCGAAATGGATGGGAATGATGCAGAGGAGGTACGGCTGCCGCGCGATGATGCTGGAGACTGTGGCGGCGGTGCCGGGGATGGTGGGTGGCATGTTGCTCCACCTCCGCTCGCTCCGCCGCTTCGAGCACAGCGGCGGGTGGATCCGCGCGCTGCTGGAGGAGGCGGAGAACGAGCGGATGCACCTCATGACCTTCATGGAGGTGGCCAAGCCGAGGTGGTACGAGCGCGCGCTCGTGCTCACCGTGCAGGGCGTCTTCTTCAACGCCTACTTCCTCGGCTACCTCCTCTCCCCCAAGCTCGCGCACCGCATCGTCGGCTACCTCGAGGAGGAGGCCATCCACTCCTACACCGAGTACCTCAAGGACATCGAGGCCGGCAAGATCGAGAACGTCCCCGCGCCGCCCATCGCCATCGACTACTGGCGGCTCCCCGCCGACGCCACGCTCAAGGACGTCGTCGTCGTTGTGCGCGCCGACGAGGCGCACCACCGCGACGTCAACCACTTCGCGTCGGTACGTATGCAAATTTCCAAGATTGCGCGGACATCATCAAATCTTTGGCTGAGCCGCTGAGGCAACCCATCATGCCTATGTACGGCTTTGTGATGCCTGAAATTTTTTTTTCCCGTCTGATGTGCATGCAGGACGTCCATTTCCAGGGGATGGAGCTCAAGGATACGCCTGCCCCGCTCGATTATCACTGAAGAAAACAAATTGTTGCTGATCTGTACTACTGTTGTAGTAGCTAGGATACATGAGAAATGAGTCAAATAACAACGCCAGTTTTCCACAAGTTGACACGATTTCTCGTGATCCGGATTCATGTGTGCATATAACCCGGGGACCCTGTGAGGCTGTGATTGCACTTCATGCATGCCATAAGAATGATACAAATAACCTCGGCCAACTGCGGTCTGTGGATGCTGCTGCTTGTTATTGTTATCAAGGATGCTGGAGCTCTGATTGAGAATTCAGAAGCTCAATTTCAGCCTTCCAGATGTGGGAGATTAGATCATATACCCCCTTAGATGAGAAATTGAGGGTAATGTAGCAAATGCTTGCCGTTGACAAGAACTTCAACGTGGCTGGACACGATGCAAAGCTTGATAGTGTTTTCGCCCGGGTCGATCGTCTAGTGTGTACAGTATACATACTCAGATCTAGCTCACAATTGATTAGCTACGTTTATTCAGAGCCTCTTTTCCACAAATTTTACATGAGCATACTCTGGACCAACACTGTACTTGATCACCCTCAATATCGCCAAAAGAATTTCTCATAGGACAAAGGTAACCCTTAAATTAAACTATAGAATTTCTTCTACTGGCATGGCATCTTCACCTCCTGTGCTGATTGATCTTGAGGCAGGATTCGCCGCCTCGCATGGCACTGGAGGACAGGTGATCATATCCCCCTTTGATATTCAGATCAAGCAGCAGTAAGCCTTCGTCTTGAGAGCGCTTGGCATCCTCGGACTCCTGAATTCCATGGTAGAGCTGGAAGCCTAGATTGGTAATTCTGAGGTTGTCTTTAGACATCGCTTTTGCTAGCTCGCCGCTGTTCTGTTCGCACGCTTGCGACACGTTGTCCATGAATCCTGAAAGAGCTAGGTTGAAATCTGTCAGCTGGGATCTGGTTGCTTCGAGGTTTGTAGTAGTTCCAGTTGCATCGTAGGAAAGATTGTTCTGGGCTTTCTCCAGTATCGATTGCAGGTACTTCCCTTGGGCCTCGATTCGCATTTGCAGCTTCTTCTGAACCTGCGTGTGCAAGAACAACACACTGACATGTTAGATTTGTGCTCCTGATGTACAACTACTACTCAAGCAGGGAAAATCATGGTGGTGATGGGATGCATTATTGACAATTGACAATCTAACCTCAAGCTGTTCGTACAGTCTCCGTTGGACTTCGATCTGATACCTTAATGAATCGGCCAGTGGCGTCTCTCTGAATCATGGTCAAGTGCGTTCAAGAAATTGTAAGTCAAACCGAACGCGATCGCGAAAACCGAAGAGGAAAACTGCTCTTAGAAACCATAAAAGCCATACAATATTTATTTTGTTTTTTTAAGTGGATTCTTACTTTACAGAGTGGTTGCACTACATGCAAGCTTGCACAGTTGCACCCATTGGTCTTTTCTTTCTTTTTTTCAAAATGAATTATGTAATCATGTCAGAAATTTTTTATAATATACTAGTAGTTGCCTCAACTCGAGTGATAGAGAGATTATTTAATGAATCCTCATCCGATTTTTTTGTGTTTCTTATTACCTATTTATTAGGTTGTTTTGTTGAAGATATTCATACGTAACATTATTACATGATCATAAAATATAGCAAATTTTACGGTATATCAGAAATATTATGGATTGTTTATTTATTTTTATTTAATGTTTAGGATTAAATATGGGACCTATTAAGTCCTATAAGTTAACATGTCACCCTTGATTTTTTTGTTCCGATTTTCCAATTTTTTGCGCTAAGTTTCCAAAATTCTACACATACTTTAAATTCTCTGCTGTTGGTCAACGAACATTTTTAATTTTAGTTTATTTTTAATTCTAACTAAAATCAATTATTCATATTAATCTTAAGTATTATCTCTTAAGAGGCAACGAGCGTACGATAAAATGCATCTGTTCTTAAAAAAAGACTGACATTTTGGATATCAATGCACATGATTCTATACTACGTATTCTAGTTATACATTTATAAAAAACATTAAGAACAAAACTGCATAAAAAATTCATGAAAATCTACTAATATTATTTCATATATAAATTCCAGTATCTTCAGTATATTATAATTTAAGATTTTGGGACTTCAATGAAGGTATCTAGGACTCTATCTATTTCAAAACAGGTAGTTAACACCTGATTTGCATACATCGCCATTTAAACACAATAATTAACACATCAGTGTCCCTTTCATACAACCTCATATTCCAAATCATTGGCAGTCTATACTCTATACTCTATACTCTGTAACGTTTTTCTCTATAGATTAAGCCCCGCATCTACTTCTGTAGAGGTAGATCACTTGTGCAATATTTAAATCACCAACAGCAGTACGATCGATCGATTTATGTAGTAATCCTATCTCGTACCCTTGCCAACCAGAAGATGCTGTTCGTCCTACACTTCGACATGCATGGCCATGGCCTTGAGGGCGTTCCTACCGACGCAGCAGAGTCAAAAGTCAAAACCACACTGCACATTGTCCTCGCTAGACTCAACTTAGGAGTGTTAGGATATTACTACCGATGAAAGAACATGAATGCTTCTCAAGCATCGATGAGGAAGCGAATAAAGAAGCAAGAACATGTAAGCAGGAAGAAATGAAGCATGTGGTGACTGCTACGCGCGTACCCCATGTCGTTGTTTTCTGCAGACGGAATGGTAGGAGTTGCTGCGGAGGAAAAACTGATGCCGTGTGCAGCAAATGCTGTGGAAAGAGCAAGGAAATGTAATGCAGGTTCAGGAAAAACAGATTTGACAATCGAGGGCTTCATGGATGAGTGGTTTATCCTTTTAAAAATCACTTTATTAGTAGTGTTTACTGTTTAGTATCAGTGTTTTCAGAAGCACGCACCTCTGCTGGTTTCCAGGCCTGTATCTTTCTTGTTCTGCTTTCCCAGCCTATATTTCTGGAGTCAATAGAAGGCATTGTCAAGAAGCACAAATCAGCATCATGGATTCGTGGTGTGATCGATGATCAACCAAAAGAAGCAAAATCGAAACAACCAGCTAGCAATGGAGCTGATCAGACCTGGAGATGGCTCTTCAGGTGGTACAAGGTGAGCCCTTTCATGCCCATCAGTCTCAACACCGACTTGGGCGTCGCCTCTGTCCAAGCACAGTCAAATGGAAAAGGAAACTATCACTCCCAAACATAAGTTGCTGTCACAAATCAGTCCAGGACTATGCATGAGTAATTATCAACAATTATGTATGACCAGATACGGTATGGGGTTGAGCATCTTGAGTGATCAACTGATCATGAGCTGATCGTGTACTCAGGTCAGTTTGGATTTTTTCGGCATGGACTTGCGTCGTTTGTGCTGGGCTGGACAATTAAAGGCTCAAATTAAGCAAGCAAACAAGGACAGGTCCTACTTTTTTTTCACCGTTCCATCCATGACAGCTAGCGGCGAGTAGATTCTAATGGTGTACAGCTTCAGCTGGGTTGTGTTTGGAGTTTGGACGCATGTAGCAGCAGCAGCTTAGCACGGAGATGAAGCATAGGCAGCATGCATGTTGTGATGGACTGATGGTGAGCATGGCAGCTGATGGGTCGATCGAGTTGGGTACTTACTGTCGGGCCCGCCGAGTTTGGTGACGGCCTCGACGAAGCGCTCGTGAAGGTCGGGCGTCCACCGCAGCCGCGGCTTGGGGTCCCGCGACAGCACCACGCCGGTGCCCACCGCCCCCGCGCCGCCGACGCCGACGCCGTAACCCGACCTCTCCATCTCCTCGAACATGATCGATCGGTCGATCGGTCGACGAGACGAGACGACGATCTCCTTCCCTTCCGGCGTCCGATCGACGATATGTACGTCGAGAAATTAAACAACCTGCAGCTGTCACGATCGATCGAACACTAGCTCTTTGCACGCAGTTCGCCGCCGGTTGGGCGGCTCTGGGACTGGGAGTTTGTAGTTAGCAGGTGGTAGCCGGGCGCGGGAGCGCGCAAGCGTGCGTGAATCTGGTGCAGCGTGAGTTAGCGTAGGATTGCGGCGAACCCCGTGGCGGATTCCCGATGGAAAGTGCGCTCGCTCGCTAGCTGAGATATATGGCCGGCGTTAGCTGCCCCGCGATAGAGACACACACAGAGAGGGAGGGAGAGAGAGGAGACGACGGCAGCAGCTGTGGCCTGTGGCGATATGTAGACAGTGTTAGGATAAGATCTCGGGGAGAGAGGGGGCCGAATCCCTCTCTCCCCAGGCCACTAAGTTCGGACCCCTAACTACTCTCCTGGTCTCACTCGCGCTCTGATCGGGGGCGCCCAACCAACTCATGGTTGAGGGGCCCCTGCTGCTAGCGCAAGATATAAGGGGAGGGCTCAGGATACAAGCCAATGCTTGCACGCCCAAACACCTCCCCTACATCCCTATAGACCCGATCTTGCCACCGCCGCGCGCCGCTTGGGCCGCCGTCGCTCTCGCGCTCGCGCTCGGGCTGGAGGGGAAAGAAATGAGGTTAGGGTTTCGGGCGGAGGCTGCGGCGTTTTTTATTCAGCCGCAATCAACGCGTGACCGTCGGATCGGATCCGACGGCCAGTTTTTGCTGGACTGTTTTGAGCCCAGGCGGGGGGGCGGATTCCCGGCCCAGGCCCACGTTTGGGCGCGCGCGTGCGGGAAGATTGCCGGCCCAGGCCCAGGACCTCCACGGCCTGCCGAAGCGCGCTGTCAGCAGGTTTCCACGCGCGCTAATGGGCCAGGCCGAAGCACTGTTGGGCCAAAATTTCATTTTCTTTTTTCCGGAATTAAGTAATTAATTTTCTGATTTAATTAATTTCTGGAAAATGAGAAAATTGCCCAAAAATCAGATAAAATTAAGTTTAATTCAGGAATAATTTTGTAAATTTCATCACATGCAGTAGTATTATTCTGAATTTTATGAGAATTTTTAGTGCAATTCTTTGATATTTTCTGATTTTTGTAAGACCAACGTCTTATTTAAATTAGAAAAATAAATCTTTTGTGAGTTATTAAAAATTCAGAAAAATTTTCTACTGTATTCTTATGCTGATTAGACATGTGATGTGTATGTTTTAATTTTTAGTCTTCCGCTGTGCTACCACATGTTTAATTAAACCTTATGTTCATCCACTGTATTAAGTTCATATTTTTTGTCGATTAAATTTGAACCAACGAGATAATTTAATTGACGAAATAAAAGTTTATTTTAGTTATTTGCATAGTGATTTTATCTCCTGACCAACGTTGGTGATAAAATAACTATGTTTGAGATGAATTGATTCTATTTCTGCCCAACGGTGATGTAGAATTAATTCCTATTTATTTATTGAGTTTTCACATGCTGATTTGACCAACGTTAAATTAGTATGTCACATTTATGCCTGTAATTAATCCCTTTTGACTATTATTTATCAGGAAGCTTACTCGCTCAAATGAATCATATTGAGAAACTTAGAGGGGACAATTATGCATCTTGGCGAGAGGGTCTGCTGATCGCTCTCGCCATCCTAGATGTGGACTATTCTCTCCAAGAAGCATGTCCAGTTCAGCCTACTGAGCCAGTGATACGCACTGGTGAAGCAGCTGACGCATTTGCTGCGCGTCAGCTGGACTTTGCCCCCATAAGAATGAAATATGACATTGCGTACGAAAAATGGAAGCACTCAAATAGAAAGTGCTTGATGATTATTAAGAATTCTCTCTTAGAGCCAATCAGGAGCTCCATCCCTGATTGTGAGACAGCAACTCAGTATCTGAAGAAGATAAATGCTCAGTTTGCTGGATCATCAAAGGCAGCTTGCGCCTCAACAATTAAGAGGTTTATTAATGAGAAATACCGCGGTGGAGGCGTAAGAGACCACATTTTAAGAATGAGTAACTGGGCTGCTAGCCTAAAGACTATGGAGTGCGCACTGACAGAAACTTTTATAGTTCATGTCATAATGAGCTCACTTAGTAAGGATTTTGAGCATTTTGTCATCAACTACAATTCTCTGCCAGAAGTGTGGACATTTGAAAAGTTAGTGTCCAACTGCGTTCAGGAGGAAGAACGCATTAAGGAGGCTAGAGGTGGTGATTCAGTTCACCAAATTCAAGATAAGGGCAAAAAGCAATTTACGCCTAAGAAAAATACTAAGACCTTTAAGAAGAAAGGAAAGGCGCCTAAGGACAGTGATGTCCCTCAAGGCGTCTGCAGGCATTGTAAGAAGGAAGGACACCACATGAAGGACTGTGTGGAATTCCTCAAGTGGATGCACAAACACGGTAACGATGAAATTACTTGTATAGATGAATCCTTGTATTTAGATTATTCTACCAACACTTGGTGGATTGACTCAGGTGCAACTGTTCATGTTGCCAATTCTTTACAGGGATTCGCTACGACGAGAATTTGGAAAGAAACGAAAGAACAATTAGAGTTGCAAATGGCATCGAAGCAGAAGTTGAAGCCATTGGAGATCTCCCATTAGAATTTAAGAATGGCTTTGTAATTCTTTTGCGCGATGTTCTTTATGTTCCTTCGATGCGTAGAAACTTAATTTTTGTTTCATGTTTAGTTAATAATGGGTACGATTGTCATTTTGGCGACAGACAATGTTCTATTATTTATGATAATAAAGTTGTGGGTCTTGCCTTCGAGCATGACAAACTTTATCTTTTGTCCTTAAGTGATTCAGTAAATACTATTAGTGAGACAGTCTCGTCTAGCAAAACAAATAAGCGTAAGAGAATTAGCGACGTTTCTTCGAAATTATGGCACTGTCGCTTAGGCCATATTTCGAGGGGGAGGATTGAACGTCTAGTTAAGGAGTCAATTCTTCCGCCCTTAGAGTTCACAGACTTAGATCAATGCATAGATTGCATTAAAGGCAAATACGTCAAACAAATTAAGAAAGGCGCGAAGCGAAGCACAGGAGTTTTAGAAATTATTCATACGGACATTTGTGGTCCATTTCCTGTTGCATCTGTAGATGGTTATGATTCATTCATAACATTTACAGATGATTATTCGCGCTATGGTTATATTTATCCAATTAAAGAACGATCAGAAGCATTGGATAAATTTAAGATATTTAAGGCTGAAGTAGAAAATCAGCATGATCTAAAGATTAAGATAGTAAGATCTGACCGTGGAGGGGAGTACTACGGTCGTCATACCCCGTATGGCCAAGTTCCTGGACCTTTTGCGAGGTTTCTACAGGAAAATGGTATAGTCGCTCAGTATTCTACACCGGGCGAACCACAGCAAAATGGAGTGGCAGAAAGGCGCAATCGCACCTTAATGGACATGGTAAGAAGTATGTTAAGTTATTCCACTCTACCGGTTGGTTTATGGATGGAGGCATTAAAAACCGCCATTCATATTCTTAATTGGGTTCCGAGTAAGTCGGTGCCCAAGACACCGTATGAATTATGGACTGGACGAGAACCCTCTCTAAATTATTTTAGAGTATGGGGATGTCCAGCTGAAGCTAAAGTATTTAACCCAAATATTGGTAAGTTAGATGCTAAGACAGTGAGTTGTCATTTTATTGGCTACCCAGATAAGTCTAAGGGTTTCCGTTTCTATTGTCCTGGTAGACATACCAAGTTTGTAGAAACGAGACACGCAGTCTTTTTAGAAGACGCTATGATCAGGGGGAGCACGGTATTAAGAGAAATTAGCCTTGAAGAGAAGCGGGTCTGTGCACCTACTCCTATGATTCAAGAGCCAATTCTCCATATACCTGTGATAGCACCTATTAGTCCAGCTCCAGAAGTTGGACCTTCATTAGCGACACATGTTGTTCATGAGGAACCTGTTATTCAGGAGCCTGTAGTTCCAATTGTTGCTAATGAAGAACAAGAAGAACAACCCCCTGTGTTAGAAAATAATGTGCCAGTTGAGGAGAACATCATAGAAAATGATGTACCAATTCAAGAAGACATTAGGAATGATGATATCCCAGTTCAAGAGAACGTTAGGAGATCACAAAGAGTAAGAAGATCAGCTATCCCTGATGACTATGAGGTTTATATGAGTGAAGAAATTCAAATGGAGGGCGATCCCGCCTCTTTTGAAGAAGCTATGAGAAGCCCTCACTCTTCTAAGTGGCTTGAGGCCATGGAGGATGAGATGAGGTCTATGAGTACCAACAATGTCTGGAAATTAGAAGAAATTCCTAAAGGAGCCAAAACAGTAGGCTGCAAATGGGTCTACAAGGTCAAACGTGACTCCCAAGGGAATATTGAAAGATTTAAGGCCAGACTTGTTGCTAAAGGCTTCACTCAAAGAGAAGGAATAGATTATAATGAGACATTTTCTCCTGTCTCATCTAAGGATTCATTTAGAATCATTATGGCTTTAGTGGCACATTATGACTTAGAGTTACATCAGATGGATGTAAAGACGGCATTTCTCAACGGGGATCTAAATGAGAATGTCTATATGGCACAACCCAAGGGTTTTGTCATAAAAGGGAAAGAAAATTTGGGATGCCATTTAACTAAGTCCATTTATGGTCTTAAACAGGCCTCTAGGCAGTGGTATCTCAAATTTGATGAGACAATTAGAAAGTTTGGGTTTAAAGAGAATGAAGAAGACAATTGCATTTATGCTAAGTTCAAGAATGGGAAATTTATTTTCCTAGTCTTGTATGTGGATGACATCCTACTAGCAAGTAGCGATGTTAATCTACTATTAGAGACTAAGAAGTTTTTGTCTTCTCATTTTGATATGAAGGATCTTGGAGAAGCTTCATATGTATTAGGCATAGAGATTCTTCGAGATAGAACTAAGGGGGTATTAGGTTTATCACAGAAGGCATACTTAGAGAAAATACTAAGAAAATATAGTATGCACTACTGTAAGCCTTCGCCTGCTCCGATAGTCAAGGGTGATAAGTTTGGGAACTTTCAGTGTCCCAGGAACCAATATGAGATCGATCAAATGAAGTCGGTTCCATATGCTTCTGCTGTCGGAAGCCTAATGTATGCTCAAGTATGTACACGCCCTGACTTAGCTTTTGTCACCGGGATGCTTGGCAGATATCAGAAAAATCCAGGCATAGATCACTGGAAAGGCGTTAAGAAAGCTTTGCGATATGTGCAAGGCACAAAAGGCCTCATGTTAACATATGAGAGAACAAATAACCTTGAAATAGTAGGTTATTCAGACTCAGATTTTGCGGGATGTGTGGATACTGAGAAGTCCACATCAGGTTATATATTCACACTCGCAAAAGGAGCTGTGTCGTGGAAAAGCTCCAAACAAACTGTGACGGCATCCTCCACGATGTATGCCGAGTTTGTAGCATGTTATGAGGCCACCGGACAGGCACTATGGTTTAAGAAGTTTATTCCCGGTTTAAGAGTGGTCGACAGTATTGAAAAACCACTTAAGTTATACTGCGACAATGAGCCAGCAGTATTATACTCCCATAACAACAAGAAGAGTGGTGCTGCCAAACACATCAATATTAAGTACTATGTTGTTAAGGAGAAAATCCAAGATCACACTATAAGTCTAGAGCATATAAGTACCAAGCGTATGCTTGCGGATCCGCTAACAAAAGGCTTACCACCCAATGTGTTCAGAGAACACTTAACCGGTATGGGTTTAAAGGAAAGCCTATGATCATTGGATTTGTAAGGGCCCAAAATAAGTTTAGAAACTGTTTCAAAGTAGTGAAATGTGTTGTAGCTGTTGAGTCACGTAGTACGTAACTGACTATTGTGATGCATCATGCTCTATGCATTGATCTACAATGAGATAGAGGTAACGTTATGTAAGTTGAGAACTAAGTCGAGATCTAGGGGGAGAATGTTAGGATAAGATCTCGGGGAGAGAGGGGGCCGAATCCCTCTCTCCCCAGGCCACTAAGTTCGGACCCCTAACTACTCTCCTGGTCTCACTCGCGCCCTGATCGGGGGCGCCCAACCAACTCATGGTTGAGGGGCCCCTGCTGCTAGCGCAAGATATAAGGGGGAGGGCTCAGGATACAAGCCAATGCTTGCACGCCCAAACACCTCCCCTACATCCCTATAGACCCGATCTACCCTTGCGCTAAGCGGCGGGAAGACTCCCTCGCCGCACCGACGCCATGGCTTCATCCTCGTCGGCTCCGGCCCCCTCCGGTGAAGGTACACACCTCTCTATCCTCTCTGTTTTACCTACTAAGACCCTATGCCATGTTTAGTTCTAAGTTAAACCCTGCTAGACCTAGCCTAGTGATTCTAATCTAGTCTATCAGACAGGTGGTGAGAGAAGCTAGAGAGAGAGGATGAGCTGCGCCGCGCGAGGTGGCCGAGCGGGAGAGCGGCGGCGGCAAAAGAGGAGGAGGAAAGAGAAAGTGGCACCGCGCACCGCATCGCGTCGCAGCCATCATCACGTTCTCATCATGTACTCATGTGTGTCCGCGGAATCTCGGGGAGCCTTGTGCCGGGGGGCAAAGACGAGCAGGCCAACCGGGCCGCTAGCGCCACGTGGATGGGCGGGCGGCCGGTGCCGCTCCTCGTCGGAGCTCGGAAGGACTCCAGCGGCCGTCCGATCGGGACTTAGGGAGAGAGGTGCACATACGTCCGCCCGTGGAGGAGCGCAGCCGACGGCGCGAGCGGGGGGGACAGGACAACGAAGGGCATGTGGCAGGGGACGCCACGTGGCCGCGCGCCTCCCCCGACATGAGCGGCCCTGCCATGTGTTCATGTGTGCCGCTGCGTTCTGGTCGTAGGCCAGAGAGGCTGTCTGGTCTGGTCTGGTCTGATACTCTCATCATTACCGGTATAGTAGTAGATTGTTTTCGCCTAAAGAATAGTACCGGTGATTAGGTGTCACCTCACTGGTCAATGATCACGATGCCCCGCCGGGAAGCTCCGTCGAACGGTTACACCCGAGACGACGAACAACTCAACCGCACATATGCCTCGCAAGGTGAACTCGCCGACGAGAGAACTCCATTTCGTTCTTCCGCTTTCAACACAACCATGCGTATCTATGGATTTTGCACGCGTTGTTTCGATCGAGCTGATCTCGACAGCGAGCTGCGCGCAGCCCCCCGTTTTGCCGAGGGAATATTCCGGCGGCCGCTGGCCGCAAGTAGCCGGGCGCGGAGAGCGAAATCGGTGGCGAGATCGAGAGATGTAGCTAGCCGCTAGCCTTGCGGTGCGGTGGGTCCGGCGGGCCGGCGGGCGGGCGGCCGGCGAGAGAAACGCGGGGAGATGTCGCCTGTCCTGGCCTGGCCCGGCCCCGGCGAATATTCGCGCCAACTTGTTCGTGACCGCCGCGCCGCCCCCACCCCTCCAAATCCTCCAATAGTCCAATCCGCCTAGCTTTTTTCTGCCCGCTTATTCTTCAGATATGTGTATGTCGTCGTCGTGACGCGCCCAAGATCTGCAACTGCACATAAGACATTTGGCCGTCGGAGAAAGGTAGCTTGCATAAACTGCATAAGCGGATTATTGTGCGATCGATTAAGCCGTCGTTTAAACTGTGAGGGTGGTGGTGGCACGAACCGCACGGTGTAATATAATTGTAGGCCGAAAATTCGGAACCTGGAAGTTAAGATTTTTTCTCCACGGTGAATAGCTGATCTGATGTGTGCGTGCATATAGCCAAAGTCTTGCTGGAATCCGATGCCGGCGACGACTGTGAACGGCGGTAGGTGTTAGGTGGCGCAAGTGACGGTACAGGCGTACAGCTAGTTAGCTAGCTAGTCTGGGGTTTGGTCAGCATAAGATTCTCCCTCCTTTGCATATGGATTCGAGGAGCCCACGTTTCGTTCGTCTTTGTTCCGGTTCGATTCCCGCTGCTTTAATTATCCCTCTTTAAGCAAGTAAACATCTTTTCCATCCAAGAGAATCGCATACTTAGGTTTCAGTTTTGGGTATAGAATCGTGTGCTTAAAGCGAGCGAGCTGATGCCATGGAACAATTATCAGTGTTGATCTGATCGGGGCTTGCAACACCCATTATCATCGAATATGATTTTGTCTCCATATTCCGTACATAAACAGTAGACGCCGATGCTATGATCATCCTTAGCTACCACCATCTTTGTAATGTTTTATATGCATGGTCGCCAACGCCAACGAACATTCACACCCTCCTGTTTGTGGGTGCTCTAGTCTAGTCTAGTCTAGTGAGGCCATGTTTCTTTCTGTTTGAATTATTGTAATTCAATTTGTATGTAAAGATTTTAATAAGGTGGTTTATAATAATTTAGAAAAAAATAAGTAATGGATTGTTTGACAACCTGGATTATTATTTGGATAGTAAAAGATTGCAATACACCTAAAATAAATTGTTTGGATATAGAAGGATTAAGATTTGAGTATGAAATAACGTGAATAATTTTCTACAAAAGCATAATGATATTTTAGTCGTTCTATAGTAATAAGTTGAAAAGGCTAGATTCCCATCAGCTTATTATTAAACTATTATAATCTAGGTTAATTGCATATTATATTAAACTGGTTTCAAAAGTCGACTGTTTGTTTACATATTTAATCAACAAGCTAAATTATTATAATTTTAAGCTTCGCATAAAACTCTAAATTCGAGACAAATTTTTATTTCTATATTTTTTTAATAGATTTATCAATTTTATTTTTAAACAATTGAAAATCTATTAGTACTTGCTCTTGCACCGTTGGTAGTTCAGACCAATCGCAAGCAAACACGAAACGTTTTCTCGAGCTCATCAGTTAACCCTGATCTGTACACGCGAGGTACGTTACATACGCATGCAGGCCGGTGCAGCGTCACAGCGGCGCGCCGGCGCGTAATCGCCCGGTGGATCGATGCGGTGCAGATGAACCGAGGAGCTAGGCCGTTGTCGTCGTCGCCGCCACCAAACCCACTCCAGACTCCAGTATTCCGCCACATGATCGAGTTGCGTGCATCCGCGCGCGGCGGATTGTTTGGTGATGGACTGGCGGATGGTGGCCACATGCTGCTGGGCGCGCGTGTCGTGGAGAGGCGGGGAGATCCGAGAGCCGGCCGTCCGGCCGGCCGGGCGGGCGCGCGGGTCTGGTGGCTGTTGGGTGGCGGCGCGGCAGTGCGTCAGAACGGGTGAGCTGTTGAACGCCGCCGCGGGGGGCACGGAATCTCTCGTGCTCTGATGCTCTCCGCTAGAGTCCTCGCATTTCTTCCTCTCCATCATGATTGAGGTCAGCGCCGAGAAACAGCATCGATGATCGAGGTCACGGCGGCAACCCACGAGCACAAGTGCGTGCCCTGTTGCTTCCAGATTCTGAATTTCTTCGCTCGAACAAAAGAGATCATGAACTTCTTGTTGATCCAGGAATTGATTTTGTCGTGTCACGGTGTCAGAGAACTCGATGCATGCGGTAATCAATTGCTTATTTTCAGATGATGTGCGATGTTTCACGAAAACGAATTTTCAAGCTTTAATTGATTTGTTGTGCTGCGTATGATGCATATGGGTCCAGTACATTGAAGTAAATTAGATTACATACTTAAAATCATGGTCTTCTTCCAGTTTTGCCCATCACGATTTCTACTGTGCATATTAGTGGGGCTAGTATAAAATCATCTAATCGGTTTGATCAAAATGAATGATCAAATTCGAGTCCAAATCATTTTTTCCCAAGTCAACGGTGAATATTTACCGTTCATTCCTTTTGATCTTTTTGAGGCACCAGATGCCATCTTGCCTTTGCTTTTGAATGTTTGACTTTGATAAAAAATACAATAACATTTATAATATCAAATACTATATGTCTTAAGTTTTGAAAAAAACATAAATATTTTAACATTTAGTGAACAAAGACCACTAGTTCGGTAAAAAACAATTAAACAAAGAAGTATTTGATCCCAAGAACGTTTAAGGACCGCGGAAACCACCACCACCAATCTTGAAACCATCACGACTCGGGTCTACTTTGAAATACATGAATTATAAATAGATTTTGGAGAAATTAAACTATATTTTTTTTGAAAAAAAATGCTGCGTTCCAAAGCGATCTCGATGGCAAACATGAACTAATCACCCATAATTCTTGGGCTAGGCTAACTCCAACAGAGTGAGCTATCTCCATTTTAGATTTATGAATGGCATTGTAACACTATTTAATGGTCTTCAACGGAGCAATGATATCTAGTACCTATTTTGGAGCCCTTACGCGAAATCACCTACTTTTGACTCACCTCCAACATCAACCCAACACTTGCACACGCAGCGAGTCAATGACCTCCTCCTCTTGACCTCGACGCAGAGGCAACAAGCAGTGCTTCAGCATACTGAGCACCCGAGTCTCATCTCTGGGCAAACCGAGATATTCATTTCAGTTTTTGGGTGCCCACATGTATATATCATGGTTAGTGTTAGCCTAACGTCCAGCGACCAATGGGCTGTAGGCCTGTAGTATGTAGGCGCCACTTCTGGCCCATACAGTGAGAGTCCAAACCTCAGGTCTTCTTCAACCCCTCGACTGGAGGGGACAACGCCGCCTCTTCTCCTCTAGGCCATGGCTGAGCGGCCGGTGCTCGCCGCGCCGCACTCTTGCCGCGGATTTTATCGCCTCTCCGAGAATCGTTCGAAACACACTGCCGCGCTGGTCCAATCCCACCGGCCGCTTCTTCTTACGAAAGCTCACTTTCCCCCTCTTCTCAGGTACCACTCGCCTGCGCTCCTCACCATCGTCGGTCGACTTCACGGCCGCCGATTCCTCCCCCGTCAACTCCACCTTCGCTTCCCGTGCTTCCCAATTCGCCGTCGCCTTCTAGTTCTTCGCCTCTGGCTCGGCCTCCCACTCCTCGGGGAAGCACAGCAGCCACCGTGGCACGTGCTTCAGCGGCGAGGGTGAGGTCTACGAGATTGGGCTCTGTGCGGCGCGGGCCTCGCCGATGGCCGATGCTTCGCGGCCCAGGGAGGCCACGTAGCGGCCGGCGATGTCGGAGAGGGCGCGGAGGATCTGGGCAGTTGAGACAATGGACAACGCGGCCTGGAGGGTGCAGGGGATGTGACTGGGCCCGCCGCGTCAAGGGGGACTCTCGCCGGAGTTCCCATACACGGCGGCGACGGCGAGGAGGCTTAAAATCCTAAAGGTTAGATCGTTCGAACCGGTGGTTTTATGCCATGTTTTGTTTTGTGTTTTACTTATTTTTCGGTGTGTTATTTTGTAGAGAAAATTACTAATATATCGTTATAATTTTGAATTCAGTGATAATATATTAACAAACTATAAAAATTAACTTAAATTATCGGTGGGTTTTGGGCTAGCTACCATCTTGCATTAGAGGCCCACATTGTTTACTAGTTGGGCCTGATCCATTGGAACATGTTTTATTACCCTTATGGACTCATTCTCAAATAAATTTGTTTTAGAATTTTAATCATTTTTTATCATTGTTGTTTTTGTCAATTAAATGCTACCCTATAACAAGTAAAAACAACTTAGTTTTCGAAATAGAATAATTAAAAGTAAGAAAATTATTTCTTAATTCTTGTGTATAATTACAAATGGATAATCAATTTAGTACATCTTTCTCTTCTCAAACAGAACAAAACAAAAGAAAAAAGAAAGTAGCTCCTGTTCCTCTCATTCAGAACTGGGTCATTTTGTTCGTCACGAAACAGGTGATAATTTAACATCGCCGGGTGCTGTAGGATGAGACAGACGTTTGAGTTTTGACCAAACTTGTGAGTTGTGACAGATTAAGGAATGGGTTGGATTTACTCGGTACTCGGTACTATAGTTGCCTGCCTAGTTGGCACTATTTAACGTCCACGGGTTACTAAAGCAGAAAGCTACATCAACGGAAAAACCCACCACCAGAGTGTGGTTGTGGATCATTTCATACCTTGACTGCAGAAAAAGTTAGAGTGACCTGCCGAATCCTTTCCACATCGATGACGATCTTCCACCACTTGCCACATAAATTTTGAAAAGAAGACTAGAAGACTTTACTATTGAATTATGCCATAATGGTCTTCTGAAGAGACACATATGTAAGCTAAATGATAGGGGTCGGGTGTGCAAACATCTCCTTTGTTAGGAGTTTTTCTTGGCAAAGACCATGGTAGAGATGGCTCGCTTGCTTGTTCTGCCATTGCTTCTCCTTTGCATGCCTCTGCCTTCTTCCTCTGTTACTTTGTCACCTTACACCGCTATATGCTCCAATGTTTCTATCCCCCGTCCTTTCGGCATAATCGGCAATTACACCCTTGGTCCCGATCCAGTCCCTGGCTTTGAGATCATATGTGACCCATCTGGTCCAATGCTACCCATCAATGGCTCTAAATACAGAATCCTTGACATCTCACTACCGAATGGTACCCTGCGCATACTCGGCAGTACCATAGCATGGCAGTGCCGGAACGCCTATGGGTCCAACCGTCCGGTGAACAACCTCAACCTTGAGGGAACCAGGTTTGTGTTTTCAGACACACGAAACAAGTTAACGGCTGTGGGCTGTGATGCCATGGCGATGCTACTGAATGACGACGGCCATGGTGGTCATGAAGCACGCAACAGGTACAGTGGAGGCTGTGTGTCATTCTGCGCCACAAATAGCAGCATAGTTGAGGGTACGTGCTCTGGGGTTGGGTGTTGCCAAGCGCCAATGCCACAGGGCTTGAAGAGCCTAAAGTTGGAGTTCCAGAGCATACGGGAGCAGCTGGTTGGTGGTCGTGCCAAGGATGTCAGTGGTGAGCCATGCAGCAAGGTGTTCATCGTCGACAAGGACTCATACAAGTTCTCACGCCGTGACTTGGAGAGTGATCCACGGAGGGAGAGCCGGCCGCTTGTGCTTGAGTGGTCCATTTCTGGCAGCAGCTGTGAGGAGGCGAGGAATACCTCATTCTATGCTTGCATGGAGAACTCTGAGTGCTACAATGCACCAAACAGAATTGGCTACCGGTGCAACTGCTCCCAAGGGTACAGTGGGAATCCCTATCTATCACCAAGCCTTGGAGGATGTACAGGTAACAATTTTGCAGTTGATGCTTATGGTTTTCTGTCAAGAGCATGCTTGATTATGATTTCCGATCGGTTTCATCCATCAATTTGTGTTGAAGATATCGATGAATGCATGGACAAGAACAACAACCCCTGCACACACAGGTGCAACAATAAAATTGGTACTTTTAACTGCACATGCCCCATGGGCATGTCAGGTGATGGCAGGAAGGGAGGGAGTGGCTGCAGTAGAGATAAAACTCTATATATTACAGTAGGCAAGTTCCCAGACCTTTTCACCATTATTTGTTGATGAATTCCTTCAGCCTGAACTTTGCTTTGGCTGAACTAATGATCTCTTAGAATTTCCAACTTGTCTCAGGTGGAGTTTTAGCTTTGGTGTTGTTTCTTGTCATTCTTGGCTTCTGGACACACTGGCTTATCAAGAAGAGGAAGCTCGCGAAGCAGAAGCAACTATACTTCTTGCAGAATGGAGGCTTACTTCTGCAACAGCAGATATCTGCACAGAGAGCACCTACAAGAATATTTACCTCAAGTGAGCTTGAAATTGCAACAAATAACTTCAGTGAGAGCCATATCATTGGCCAAGGTGGATATGGTACTGTATATAAGGGTCTACTCTCTGATGAAACAGTTGTGGCGATCAAGAAGTCGAAGTTTTTGATGAAAATCAAATGGAGCAATTTATCAATGAATTAGTCATTCTTTCACAAACCAAGCACAAAAATGTGGTTACACTGTTAGGCTGCTGTCTTGAGACTGAGATTCCTCTATTGGTTTATGAATTTATATCAAATGGTGCACTTTCTTACCATCTTCACAATGACAAGTTGACACCGATTTCATGGGAGCATCGTCTAAGCATAGCAACTGAAACTGCATCAGCACTCTCGTATCTTCATCTGGCTACAAAGGTACCAATCATCCACCGGGATGTCAAGTCAGCAAACATACTTCTTGATGAAAGCTACACTGCAAAGGTATCCGACTTTGGGGCTTCGAGGCTACTCCCTTGCAACCAGACCCATGTGACAACCCTAGTGCAAGGGACATTTGGATATTTAGATCCTGAGTACTTCCAAACAAGTCAGTTAACGGATAAGAGTGATGTCTACAGCTTTGGTGTGCTCCTTGTTGAGCTACTTACAAGGAAAAAGCCTATAAGTTATCACAGGCCAGAAGAGGGAAGAAATCTTGCTTCACGTTTCGCTACACTTGCCCAGCAGAATCAGATATTGGATATTATCGATGATGCAGTGGTTAAGGAAGCTGGAATCAGGCATGTTAATGTGGTTGCCCAGTTGGCTTTGAAGTGCTTGAGGAATAAAGGAGAAGATAGGCCAAGGATGGTAGAAGTTGCAATTGAACTTGAAGCCCTGAGAAGGCTGATGAAGCAGCACTTATCCTTGAAGTGTGAAAAGGAGTTGAAAAATCTGAGGGGACGACAATTGGTCCTGCATGACAATGGTAGTCAGTTTCATAGCAAGGAAAACAATCGGGAACAGATCTGTGAAGATAAGATGTCAAATTTAGGCCACGATGACATTGACATTGATGAAAGCATGGAAAGCCCCATTATGCTGTCCATGGACATCCCATGGTAGATGACTGGCTTTGTTCAAAAGCCACCTTTTTCCATTCATTGTTCACCCAAGATCTAACGATGTTTATAATTCTTCTAGAGCAACAAACCAACAATAAGATTTTTTTCACCCATGAGTTGATACTTATTTTCATGACGATCATCACTGATCGAAATTTCATTATCATATATATATATATATATATATATATATATATATATTCATTTCTGGCTTGAGAATCAGTACCAAGGATGGTAGTTTTACTCGTTTATCCACAGGTAAAATTCTAATAGAGTTGGGTTTATTTCTCATTTGCTGTTCATGGGCACGTTCGTAGGAGTAAATTGCCTACCCGACGAATGTACATGCATTCGTATCACCCATATACATGTCTCTCTCTATATATATGATATGGTGGGTCTATATTCCCTGCTTATTGCCCATAGATAATCATGGGTATGTCCAAAATTCATAGGTACATATATGATAAAATACTACCTATACACACAACATCTCTGGTTACTATTAAGATGGATCGTAGAGCGCACAGGGATTTCCTTTTCAATCACAAGAAACAGAAAAAAAACGGTGATATTCCTGTCATTTCGACCTCGTTGTCGAAAACCGCACGACAGCGCGAGCGATCTACCGTGGTCGACGACAGAGGAGAGTTCTTGGATGTCCAAGAAATTAAGGCATGCATGCGTGGATATGTAGGGAGTTAAAAATATATCACAACTATTGCTAATCTAACTATTTGTAATAGTCAGATGCCTATGCTTTGCAATAGAAATAAATTCTACACAAAATTCGTATATCCGTATAAAAATATAAAATAAAGAAATTTAAATGTAAAATAAAGAAATTTAAAACTAAAATGCAAAAGTATATATTTCTTTTCTTTTCTTTTTCTTCTTTTTTCTTTTCCTTCTTTCTCGTGTGCAGGTAGTTGCTGGTGCTTCGTCATCATGCATGCGGGGCGCTGCGCGCGGAGCGCTCCGGGCGGACGCCGCGAGCGGGCAGTTGCGCGCGCAGCGCGGGGCGCTACGAGCGGGCTGCGCGCCCGGGGCGGGCGCAGCCAGTTCGGGCGGTTTTTTACAAGGCATATGTTTTGGCCAGTTTTTTATGGGATGTGGGAAAGACACGCACGTTGACGCGGACGGAGACGACAGACGAAGTAGCTGCATTATATTAGTTAAGATTTGTAACTACAATAAAAATTAAAACATGAACAGTAATAAAAGCATGGTTGGCTAATAACAGTCCACGTTCCATAAGTAATAACAACACTCAAAATCCACATATTTATACTGTCAACTTGTCAAAACGTTAAATACCGTACTCAAATCAAATACTCAATGTTTTTGGAGGCTTTTATTAGAAAGCCCAAACAGAGGTAACAAGTATCATGCTGGGATACCGGCTTTACAATAAAAGCACATAAAAGATTTTGCTAGAAAAACCTTCAAAAAAACACTAGGCCACCATCACTAAACAACCTGAGCTAAATCAGCTATACCTAATTAACACTTAGCATACTCAGCTAGAGGGGAACCGAGGTCACATCCCAGATGTGTTTTAACAACCTCAAAATACATCACACGTTTTTTCATCAACAGGCAAGAGCAGAACATGCGCGATAATAGTAGTCAGATAGAGACCGAAATCTCATGCCAAATCTTGTTTTTTGTCAATAATCACTCATCTGTCATCCCGTTTCTGTTTCTTGACAGCCCTGAGTGTTGGCACGGAGAGAGTCTAGCCTGATTAACCTGTTTGTTTGAGCTTTTGCTTTTCAAAAACTGGTTTTTGACTTCTAGATCTGGAATGCTGGTTTTCTGAAAGCTGGGATCCGTTTGGCAATCCAGCTTCTGTGAGGATTAAAATCCAAAACACACACAAATTATAATATACTGCATTATGCATTATCTAATATTCATGTATTTATGAGTCATTATCCAGGATCAAAATATGTTTCTAGAACACACACAAAACGTAAACAACATCAACTTATGTAAAATTTGCATCAAAGTAGAAAAAAACAACACATGAACTTCCATTGCGAAGAACAGTTAAGCCACATTGTATATTTGTGAGCATCGTGGGGGAGATGATGATGCCAAGAACCTGACAAAATTACATCATTCCACTAATAAAAACGAGCAAGATATGCGGCGGCGGAGCATCTTTTTCGAGCTAGTGGCGGCGGTGGAGCATCTTTCCAGAACGCAGAGGGAAAAGGGCGGCGGGATCCAGACAAAGGAGGCTAGCGTTGGAACGAGGACAATGTGGTATGGAGGAGGGGATGGCGCGAGGGGAGGGCACAGGGTGACGACGCGGGGGGAGGCGCGACGGCGCGGGGGAGGGCATGGGGGGACGACGTGGGGGGAGGTGCGAGGGGAGGGCACGGGGGGAGGCGTGACGGGGAGGAAGCTTGGTGGCGGCGACCAGATGGGAGGAGAGGAAATAGGTTTCACGGGAGAAAATAAAAAATAACGGTTCAACACTTTAGCGGTAGCACGGGTAATTAACCCAGAAGCTCACCAGGAGCTCATTTTTGCTACTTTTCGGCTTTCCATTGAAACATGGCTTTCTAGAGCTTTTGAAGGGTGAAAAGTCAGACTAGAAAGCTAGCTGTTTATTTGAGCTTCCAGTTTCTAGGGGCAAGAAGCTAGTTGAAAGCTCAAACAAACAGGGCCTAAAGCTTTCACCTTCACTCGGCTTGACACCAATAGCAACTACTGAGATAGAAACGAAACCATTTTGTAAATACCGCCAACAACATTAGAAGGAATTTTGTTTTTAAACACAAGATCATTCCGTTGTAGCCACATGGTCCATGACACACCAGCCAACAACCATATCAAGATGAGTTTGTTTTTATCATTTGAACGGTTAAACCACATAGAAAAAACTCCTCAATATTTGTTGGGTAAACATCTCAGTTTAGAGCACCTCTAATGAAACACCAAGTCATTTGAGAAATGGGACATTGAAAAACTAAATGATTAACAGTTTCCTCCTGATCACACCATTTGCAACTCTCGCTACTTGTCCAACCCATTTTTTAAGTTGGTTGTTCACTTGAATTCCGCCTTTCAGCATGAGCCAAACCAAAATTTTTTACTTTTAGGGGAATAAAACTATTCCGGATGAACATTGAGTCTCCGGCAATGACACCACAAAAAGTTATCCTTATGTACAAAGCTTTTGTGATGAACCCTTTCTTATCCAGATTTTAAATGATTTGATCATCTCTTTCAGAAATTTGTATCCCTTCCAATTCAGTTTAGAGCACATTCAACTGGTTTAACTCACTTTGAGAAACATATCTTCTTAGTTGAATATTCCACCCTAACTCATCAACCACATTATCAATTGTATCCCAAGGGTTCTTGCAAATCTCTAAAATCTTATGATATTTGATACTTAATGGAATATCATCCGACCAAACATCTTTCCAGAAATAAACTTTCTTTCCACACCCCATTTTGTAACCACATCATTGTTGTATTCACATATTAATCTTATGAAGCCCTTTCCAAAAAACGAGGCTCCTAATGGTGAAGACTGAAAAAACCTCTAGTACCACAATACTTTTTCCTTAATAAGTTACAACATAGGCTCAAATCACTAGAATCCAGCCTAAAAATCCATTTAGATAGCATGGTGATATTCATAGCTCTTATATCTAACAAAACCCATTCCCCAAACTCTTTAGGGGTGCAAAGAGCTCTCCATTTCACCGTATGGTATCTCTTTTTTTATCAAGACCTCCCAAAAGAAATTGCTCCTTAATCTATCAATTACTTGCTAATTTGTTTTAGGAAGCACATATACACCCATACTATACATCGACACAACTCAAACAAGAGCTAATAAATATCATTCGATTTCTATAAGACAGATGACCACATTTCCACGTAGTAATCCTTTAAACTTTACCAATTCTTTCGGTCAGCTCCTTAAACTCTAACGTCGCCGAAGGTTTTGAGTGAAACTGTCGTGCATCAATATTCGTAAAAGAATAGTCCACGCACTATAGACTATGTGGCTTGAGTCTGTCTAATATATTCTTGCGCTAACCAATAACTCCTGAATTGGTTCAGATTTATCTTAGTTTGATATCAAGCCAAACTATGGGCTCATACTCAAGTCCTCTAATCTACTTAGGGGGTGTTATTTTCTCTAGTCTAAAATTTAGTCCTATCACATCAAATGTTTAGATACTATTTAGGAGTATTAAATACATACTATTTATAAAATCCATTCATAATCGATGGATTATTCGCGAGACAAATTTAATGAGTCTAATTATCGAATTTTTAGATACTATTTTAGATTATTAAATACATACTATTTATAAAATTCATTCATAATCGGTGGATTATTCGCGAGACAAATCTAATGAGCCTAATTATACCATGATTTGACAATGTGATGCTACAGTAAATATTTGCTAATTATGAATTAATTAGACTTAATAAATTTATCTTGCGAATAATTCTCTAATTCTACAATTATTTTATAATCAATTTACATTTAATTTTTCAAATTAATATCTAAACATTCGATATAACACAAACTAAACTTTATTCCATAAAATTAAATACCACCTTACCTATCCGAGCCACTTCAAGTTTGGCTGACGAGCCCAAGTCCAATTTTCCAACCCTGGTCCCACCAGCGGATTGAAGAAAAGGCACAGCCGCTGTCCGCACAGCCCTGCGGCGACCGTCGTCGGAATCCAGAAACGTCTCTCAACTCCCGAGTTCAATTTCCGCCGCCAGATCCCGCGCCTCCGCAATCTCCACCCTCCGTTACCACAGGCCGCCACGTGAACCCGACCCAAAATTCAAATTTCGAACCCATCGGCCTCGCCGCTTCCCCCTCGATAAAACCCCCACTCCCCTTCCTTCGTTCACTCAGATCCCCAATTCACCAAGACCCCAATCCGCCATTCCACCCAAACCCTAGCGCACACAACCTCTGTGTGCGTCCATGGCGGCCGCCGACATGAGGCTCCCGCTGCAGTCGAGCTCCGGCCACAACTCCACCGCTGGTGGCGGCGCCGGCAAGACCATCGAGGAGATGTACCAGAAGAAGACGCAGCTGGAGCACATTCTCTTGCGCCCGGACACCTACATCGGCTCGGTCGAGAAGCACACCCAGACGCTCTGGGTCTACGAGGAAGGCGCCATGGCGCACCGGTCCATCACCTACGTTCCGGGCCTCTACAAGATCTTCGACGAGATACTCGTTAACGCTGCTGACAACAAGCAGCGCGACCCCACTATGGATGCTCTCCGGGTCGAGATCGACGTTGCCGAGGGCCGCATCTCCGTCTACAACAACGGCGACGGCATCCCCGTCGAGGTCCACCAGGAGGAGGGCGTCTACGTGCCAGAGATGATCTTCGGCCACCTCCTCACCAGCAGTAACTACGATGACAACGTGAAGAAGACCACTGGAGGTAGGAATGGCTACGGCGCAAAACTCACAAACATCTTCTCGACGGAGTTCGTCATCGAGACCGCCGATGGGCGTCGGCAGAAGAAGTACAAGCAGGTGAGATCTGTTCCTTGAACGGCTTTTCCCCGTCGCCTATTTTTAGTAGTGTTGAACTTGGGGGCTGGATTATAGTTTAGAAATGATATTTCCTAGCCACTCTGTAGGATGAACGGTATTATTGGAACCGTTGCTCCGTTAGTGTTTTTCTTATTGGAATGTGAGCATGGAAATGTTAATTGACTGTTCAACATCCATGATGTTTTATTTAGCAAAAATAATTAAGAGTTTTTAGGGGCATTCCATAATTTCTTCTGTATATCACCATGTTACTTCAAAGTTGTTTAGTACAACATTGATCTGGACTTTCAGGGTTTAATGGTGTTGCTGGGTTCTATTTAGTAGTTGTGATCTGTGAGGTTGACAGTGAACACGATAAACATCAACAGATAATTTAAAACATATGGTTGAATTCTTGTGCAGGTTTTCTCTGAAAACATGGGGAAGAAGTCTGAGCCCCAGATTACCAAGTGCAAACAAAGCGAGAACTGGACTAAAGTCACCTTCAAGCCCGACCTTGCCAAATTTAACATGACCCATCTTGAAGATGATGTCGTTGCCCTCATGAGGAAGAGAGTGGTTGATATGGCAGGTACTCTTGGCAGAACCGTGAAGGTTGAGTTGGATCATCAAAAGGTACCTGTACATAGTTTCTTGGATTATGTGAAACTATATATCAAGTCTGCTTCGAAAGACAGAGTTGATGAGCTCCCAAGGTTTGCCAATAGTTTCATATGACATCAGTTTCCTTATGATGACCATGTAAAAGTCTTGCCCAGTTTTTTTATCATTTATATATTTTCATTTCAGGATTTATGAGAAAGTAAATGATCGGTGGAAGTGTGTGTGAGTCTTAGTGAAGGGCAGTTTCAGCAGGTAATTGTGGCCTTGTGGGTAATGGCCCTGATGTTAGTTTAAGAATACGTTTACAGTTGTGTCTTTCCTACGTTTTGTATTACAGGTCAGCTTTGTCAATAGGATCGCGACCATAAGGGGTGGTACTCATGTTGACTATGTCACTAACCAAATCGCCACCCATGTGATGAACATTGTGAATAAGAAGAACAAGAATGCTAACATGAAAGCACATAATGTGAAGGGTCATTTGTGGGTCTTTGTTAATGCACTCGTTGACAACCCTGCCTTCGATTCACAGACCAAGGAGACCTTGACCACACGTCAGGGAAGCCTTGGATCAAAGTGTGACCTTTCTGATGATTTCCTTAAAAAGGGTATGCGATTAGTTTGAATTTTGTAGACTGGATTTTTTAAATGTGGCTGCACCATTAATGGCAATGTTCGCTTCTTATAATTGCAGTTGGTAGCTCAGCTGTTGTCAGCAATCTTCTTTCATGGGCTGATTTCAAACTAAGCAAGGAGCTACAGAAGACTGATGGAAGCAAGAGGTCAAGACTTACCGGCATCCCCAAACTTGAGGATGCAAATGACGCTGGTGGGAAGGACTCTCAGATGTGCACTTTAATCCTTACTGAAGGAGATTCAGCAAAGGCTCTTGCTGTGAGTAATACAAAGTTGCTTGATGCCAAACAGAAACGGCGTATACTTTTAATATCGAACTGAAGAGTTAAGGTCTTTTTTCCTTCTGCAGATGGCTGGCATAGCTGTAGTAGGAAGAAATCACTATGGTGTGTTTCCTCTTAGGGGAAAATTATTAAATGTGAGAGAAGCAAGCCATAAACAGATAATGGATAATGCAGAGATCCAGAATATAAAGCAAATCCTTGGTTTGCAACATGGAAAGCAGTATGATAGCACAAAAGGCTTGAGATATGGCCATCTCATGATAATGACAGATCAGGTTTTCTGACAATATATTAAATTATATTTTGACTAATCTAACTGAAGTTGGTTCTTCGCTCATATTTAAGTAAATTTCAGGACCATGATGGTTCCCACATCAAAGGACTGCTGATCAACTTCATTCACTCATTCTGGCCTTCACTTCTTAAAATTCCATCTTTTTTGGTTGAGTTTATTACTCCTATTATCAAGGTAGGCAACATCTCAGGATTCTTGTCAGATGCTTATTTTCAGATGTGCATGTTTGGTTTTTTAGTCCCAAACTTTAGTCCCGTCACATCAGATGTTTGGATGCTATTTTGGAGTATTAAATGTAGACTATTTATAAAACCCATTTCATAATTGGTGGATTATTCGTGAGACGAATCTAATGAGCCTAATTACGTCATGATTTGACAATGTGATGCAACAGTAAACATTTGCTAATCATGGATTAATTAGACTTAAAAAAATTGTCTTGTGAATAATCCTCCAATTCTGTAATTATTTTTATAATTAGTTCAAGTTTAATCCTTCAAATTGATGTCTAAACATTCGATGTGACACGAACTAAACTTTAGTCCAGAAAACCAAACACCACCTTAATATATTTTCTATGTGCTTCGTTGGTTGAGATGATAATTCTTGAATACATTTATTCAGGCTACCAACACCAGGAACAAATCTGTCCTGTCATTTTACTCCATGCCAGAGTATGAGCAATGGAAAGAGAGCCTTGGAGGATCTGTGAGTGGTTGGTCTATAAAGTACTACAAGGTATGTTATCCTTTTTGTCCTGTTGTTTCTAGGTGGACTGTTTACTTGTGTTTGGTTGGCAGTAGCTAAGGAAAACGTTGGTATTCACAGGGACTTGGAACAAGCACATCCACGGAAGGTCGGAAGTACTTCGAGGATATTGTCAAACACAAGAAGGATTTTGTCTGGCTGGATGACAAAGATGACAATGATATTGAATTAGCATTCAGCAAGAAAAGAATTACTGATAGGAAGGACTGGCTTAGCAATTTTCAGGTTTTCTCTAGCATCCTTTTCATTTTTAACATAATTTAGTATTCTATATCAAAACTAATATACAATGCAAATTTCAGGATGGAACCTACCTTGATCAACATGATAACTATATCAAATACAGTGACTTCATCAACAAAGAGCTTATTCAATTCTCGATGGCAGATCTGCTACGTTCAATACCTTCAATGGTTGATGGCCTTAAACCAGGCCAGAGAAAGATTTTGTTTTGCTCATTCAAGAGGAATTTAGTTAAGGAAGCTAAGGTGTGCCAATCTGAAAGTTTTGTAATTTTTTGTGTTGAGATGATAATGGGAAACTTCTAAACAGTTACTTATATTCCCCACAGGTAGCACAATTTTCTGGTTATGTCTCAGAACACTCAGCGTACCACCATGGTGAGCAGAGTTTAGCTAGTACGATTGTTGGAATGGCTCAAGATTTTGTTGGAAGCAACAACATAAACCTTTTGCTGCCCAACGGCCAATTTGGTACAAGAGATCAGGTGGGATAATGATTTAATGTCTCAGTACAATACATCCCTCTTTAGTGAGATTGACATTTTGTTAGTTTGTAAGCCATTCTTATGATTCTGTGCTTGTTTATATTCATTTCAGGGAGGCAAAGATGCTGCAAGCGCTAGGTACATCTTCACAAAGTTATCACCGATCACTCGTTCAATTTTCCCAAAGGATGATGATATTCTTCTTAACTACTTGAGTGAAGATGGACAGTCAATTGAACCCACCTGGTAATATTATCTGGCAGGACATTTTTCCTCCATGATTGGAAATAGTTACGTACCTAATACATGGCTCCTTTTTTTTCAGGTATGTGCCAATCATTCCCATGGTTTTGGTGAATGGAAGTGAAGGCATTGGCACTGGATGGAGTACATTTATCCCAAACTATAATCCAAGAGACATTGTTGCTAACCTGAGACGATTGCTAAACAGTGAGCCTGTTGAACCAATGGACCCATTTTATAGGGGATTCAAGGTCAGTAATATGCATTCCTCAACACAGTGCCGTTACAGTAGCAGCACGTTCCCCTCTTTAACTGATGTTTGTATTATCGCAACGTTTGTATTCATGACACAACAGGGCACTATTCAGAAGACATCCACAAAAGTGGGAGGTGTCAGCTATACTGTCACTGGTATTGTTGAGGTTGTTGACGACACTACTCTGCGAATTACTGAGTTGCCAATCAGGCGCTGGTCTCAGGATTACAAAGAATTTCTGTATTCTATTGCTCCGAAGGACAAAGTAAAGGATAAGGACAAGGGTAAGGGTAAGGGCAAGGAGAAAGAAAAGGTGAAGGAAAAAGAAAAGGAAAAGGACAAGGATATAGAGCCTTTTATCCAGGTGATTTATTTGCACGAAGAATTCTTTCGCTTTGTTTTCCACTGTTCCCCTCTTAAGTCATGCTCATCAATCAAAATTGATTTACAGGATGTCGAAATTCATAGTGATGACAAGAATGTGGAATTTCTGATCACTCTGAGTAAAGAAAATATGGCTATAGCCATGCAGGAAGGGCTGGAGAAGAAGTTTAAGCTGACAACAACAATTGGAACAACAAATATGCACTTATTTGATTCAAATGGAAAAATCCGAAAGTTCGATACTCCCGAGGACAGTAAGTATCTGCTATCACTTATTATGTTGATCTATACCTCTTTTGGCTCGTCACTGAAATTATGACATTTTTGTAGTACTTGAAGATTTCTTTGGATTAAGGCTTGAATTCTATGAGAAAAGAAAGGTACATGTATTAAAAATTTGTTCTTTTTCTGTTTTGTTTTATTGACATAATACCACATTAACTATGTATGTTGTGCAGAGAGTATTACTGGAAAATATTGAACTGGAATTGAAGAAGCTTAGTAACAAAGTTAGGTTTATTGTTGGTGTTGTGAAAGGCGAAATCATAGTCAATAACAGGAAGAGGGCGGAGCTGTTTATGGAACTTCAGCAGAAGGGGTTTGATCCTTTCCCAAAGAAAAAACAGAGGACCGAACCAGCTGCTGTAGGAGCTACTGAAGAGGATGATGAAAATGAAGAGAGCCCCGACGCTGCAAAAGGAGTTAATCCAAGTGACTATGAGTATCTTCTATCACTGGCAATTGGTACCTTGACTCTGGAGAAGGTACAGGAACTCATTGCGGAGAAGGGTGGATTAGAGACTGAAGTTGAGGAACTGAAGAAAACAACACCAAAATCACTTTGGATGCGAGACCTTGACACATTTGAGAAGGAACTGGATGTAAGAACTGTTGCTCTGGGACGTGTCGTCTATTGTCTTTCGATTCATTTCTCATTCATCGATTTTGATTCAGGTGCTCGATGAGAAGGATAGAATGGATGCCGAGGATAGAAGAGCTACGAGGGAAAGGAATGCAAGAGACAACGACGCAGATAAAGGAGCCCGCAAGAGACGACCTAAAAAGACGACGACTTCTCAGGCAGTAGAAGGTACTGATGGTACCGCTATCTATTTTACCCACTCTCCGGTGCTCCAGATTGGTTCCACAACTAAACTGTCTGATCGTCCGTTACAGGGAATGCTGCTGCAGCTGTGGTTGCAAAACCTGCGGCATCACGGAAGAAACCAGTTGGAAAGGTGATAATCATCATGAACTTAAGATGAAACAAGTATTATCCGTTGATCTTCACTAATAATGTAATTGAAACCCTGAAGGCAAATTTGGATGGGAGCGACGATGAAGATTATGGCGCACCAATCCCGAAACCTGCAGCACAGAAGAAAAAACAAGCTAAGAAGGTTGGCTCCTTAAGCAAACCTCTTCTGTGTGCGTGGTATTTTGTTTATTGGCTTTACAGTTCATCTCGACAATTTCATAGGCAAGCGCACCGGTGAGGGATGCCGATGAGGACGAAGTGCTCGCACTAAAAGATAGACTGGCTGCTTATAATCTCGATGACCCTTCAGAAGATACTGGTAACGCGTATTGTCTGTGCAAAGTTCATATCTGTAACTTTCAAAACATTAAGCTGATGGTCCAACACTTTCTGCAGCTATGGAAACCGAGACTACAGAAAAACAGCCAAAAGGGAAGAAGGAACCAAGCAAAAGAGGAGCTGCAAGGAAGAATGCCTTAACTGTGATGTCTGAAGACGATCAAGACGCAGAAGATCCCGTCAACGAGGACGACGAGGACGATTTCTCCATGGAAGAAGTACAAATCGAGAAGAAAGGTAGGGGAAGAAAGCCAGCCGCAGAGAAACCGAAGGCTGCTGCTACCAGGAAGAGGGCGCCAGCTCAGGGAAAGGCCATGAGACAGAAAGTGATGGAAGAAATATTCAAGCCTACGGATGACAACAACACCAGTGCTCCATCTCCTGAGAAGAAGGTGCGCAAGATGAGGGCTTCTCCCTTCCACAAGAAGAGCGGCTCAATATTGCAGAAGGGCGCGACCGCTTCGACGAGCACGGAAGACACAGAGTCTTCCTCCGCTTTGGGCAGCTCTGCCGAGCCGGTTGCACCGAGGCCAACAAGGCAAACAAGGGGCAACAAGAAAAGTTACGAGGTGCAGGAGCTGAGCGATGATACTGAGGATGAAGTGCAGGATATCAGTGCTGATTCTGACTTCGAGGACTCTGACTTCGGCGAGGACGACGATTGAATCACCTGAATCCACTACTGGAACAATGTAGGATCGCTCCGTAGCGCGCAGAGTGGCTGTCTCTCTATTTGTTGTGACTTTAGATTGACTGGCTTATGGGATGCATCGGTGCTTACTGAGATGCATCTCTTGTGCGTCGTTTGTTCTCTTCAGTTCATCAGTTGCCGATACATTTATGCATGTAATTTAACACTGGTTCTTTCTATGACCATCCTGAGATTAATATGTGTGTTTTATTTGCGTTTTACACATCGTGCTTAGAATTTGCCAAGGATTTTCTGCTCGAGGCTTATGTGCAGGGCCTAGCTGGGAGCGGAAGTTGGATGAGACGAACATATGCTAATGATTGTTGATGAACAACCAGTCGTCATCACCAACAATCCATCCACGTGGAGACTGAAAGGACACTCATCGCCTAGAGAGAGTGAATAGACGTTTCTATAATTTTTTTAAACAGCAATGTTAAAGCTCTTAAAATGTCTGGTTACTTCTAGAACTTCTATGGTTCGGATGTTTTGGAATGAGTCAATGAATCACGAGTCTTGTTTCGATTCTAACTAGATATTACAGGAGCCGCAAAAAATGCACAAAGTCGATCCTTTAAATTTTTTATAGCAAGAAAAAATAGATCACAGATAGATTTAGAGATCAGACTAAGCAAGCAACTAACCGATAAACATTAAATATAACAGCCCCTAATGAGTTTTAGTTCAAATCAATTATTATTATAAATTCTAATAGGTATTACGAAGCTATCATATTCATTAATTACAATCAAATAAACATGGACACATAGATCGAGCTAAAATACATATGAATATAATAAGTTAGATCATGAATACGAAGAACAATTAAATAAACAAAGGTGACTCTTAATTTATTTATCAAAGTTTCGATCCCCTAATACTACATCTTTGTTGAGGAGCAAAAAAAGTCAGATATTTTTCAACCATTTTTCTCACCAAGCAATTGTTAGGGTTTAGCTTGAGTTTTACTAGAGTTACCTCTTCTTTTATAAAGTTGATGTAAAACATTTACAAACTTTCCTTGACATACTATAATCCTTGTTTCTCACGGATGACGTCTTGCCGTCTAAGATATCTTAATATTCAAGAGTAACAAACACAATAGATCATTTGCTTGCTATGAACTTAAATGCTCAAAGATTATAATGAATTTGACCAACTCTTTCTCGTAAATCTGTCAACTCAACTCACTAATATTTATTAGATCCGACAAAATATGGAATGGGATGAAGTCTAAAAGCTTTTAAATCTTGGAGAAAATGGGATGTTAAGCTCTCTCTCTCAAAAGAGAGGTTGAGGGGTTTGTATAGCCCTCACGTTTGAGGCTAGCCGTTAGGCAAATGTCATAGCAAAACTGAAACTTCTCGACCTTTTCAAAAGTTCCAGACTAGAACACAAGCCTAATTCTCGAACTTCTAGACCTTTTCAAAAGTTCCAAACTAGAACACAAAGCAAATTTTGGAACTTTTCCAACCTTCTAGAAGTTTTGGGTCAAAATAGAACGATAATCTCAAAACTTTCGACCTAGATATCCTGGAAAATTCAGATTGAACCGGAACTTCCAAACTTCCCCACAACACTCTAGAAAAAGGTCATAACTTTTGATTTCGAAATCCATTTTTAAGAATCTTAGATATTTTAGAAATATTATTCAAAGGTCCATCCAACCCTATAATGAACAATACCTAAGACCTTAAGGAGGAAAGTTATATCTTTGAGCACTGAACATATATCACTTTGAGCATCAAGACATATACAAATACATCAACTTTGTATCCCTCTTATTAATATGACATTCCTATACTCAAATGAAATTATGCAATTATAAAAGATTTATAACAATAGGAAAACCCTCGTATCATCTTGCTTCTTAACTTTTGAAGGACGACAAAATTGAAACCATTTTATCATTGCGACTGTTCACCTATATAAAACTAGTTGAACATGTCAGTCCCTATACCTTTCACCTTTGCCTTGAGCAATGCCCTCTTTTAATTTTAATTTTCGTATATTCAAGCCACTCGAAATCCTTCGACGCATGAAGTCTAACCTTACTCTTCTCTTAGACTTACATGGTTCTTTAGTGCTAAGACGACAAATGGTCTTCACTGTCACGTTAGTCTTTCGACGCCAAGCCTCTAGTTGCCCTTCACCCTTGTATGGTCCCTTATAGTCGAGTATCATTTGCCCTTCAACTAGCTTGCATTTATGTTTATCATATCTATTAATATATACTTAACAAGCTTATAGAAATCATTACCATTATCATGTATTTGAGATCCATCAATTAATGATGTTCTCTCATTAAATTCATGGAAGATTGACCAAAAATCTTTGATCAAAATTTTCGATTGAATATAACTTGAAATGATACCAATCATTCATGATCAATATTTTACTTTAGGGAAAAGTCTACTTTATCTCCAAAGTATTACTATGTAGATGAATGTTGCCTTCAAAACTAAACTCTTAATTCCCGAGAGGGCTCTGGAGGCACGCGCTAGGGCTAGGAGAGGCAGGGATGGGGTATATCAATGGCAGGTGGGTAAATAATTGCAAACTCTATGGGTAAATAGCGAAATAGGTTGCAGGATTTACCGGAGAATCAGGTTTTTTACGTATTCAACTCCCCTATATAAAAAAATTGATTCTATCTGATTCAAATCTGAATTTAACGATTCTCGTAATTCTCCCTTGAATCAGGTAGGTGAATCTCTATCAAACAGGGTCTTAGTAACACCACTGCAGTAAACCACTCTGAAGAGTTATTTAGTTTGAGGGATTAAGAGTCTTGTTTTTTAGTTAGAGGCAACATTTGTCCATAGGTTCAGTGGTATAGTATACTTTTTTACTTGATGACAAAACTTAAATACTGAGTTTTAACTATCAATATAAATATACATTTATATTCTTTGCTATCAATCTATATAATTATGTAGGATGACATACCTAAAGACAAGAAACTATTGTTATTTTGTTGAAACAAACACAATTGATACAAATATTCTAAAATAGAAAAATGATGTATTTTTTCCATGTATATGTACCAATAAACTTTACTTAGAAAAGCCAAATATTTCAAAACTCTTACGAGACAAAAAAATGTATTTCTATCCACTATCATAATACACTTCCACCAGAGAATTGATTGGCGACATTTAGCGGTGTTCTGCAAGCGGTAGAATTTCGAACACACGGCATGCAAACTAAACAGGAGGTAGGTGAAAGAACGAACACAACTCAAGTACCGGTTAATAGTAAAATCCATTCACGGCTTAACGAAGCCAGTTTCACCACGGAACGGATACAAAACACGACATAAGAGAAAGAAACGGAAACGAAAACGGAGAAAAGCTAACATGAACGCAGGTTTGGTCGGAGAAACCATGGTTTCACAACCTGATGCTCTCCCCACACACACGAAAATTTGGGCAATCATGCCAGACGAAGCCAATTCACAACTAGAGTTCTCCCCCGTTTATTTAGTTCCATAGATGCATGCATGAATTTTGCAGCTCCTGAATTCTGACGCCCGTTCGCATCGCTCAGCAGTTGATAGAGGCGTTGTTGTCCACCTCTACAAGCGCCAGCCTCTTCCCTTCCGCGGCCGCCTGCATCAAAGCATATTTTGTTAAGGAAATGGAATGAATGAACTGACGAAATATTTAATCAAAAGAGATCTTAATTCCGTACATTAGCAATGAGCCCTTCCTTGTACATGGATTTAAGCTTTCTTAGGCTCTTGCCATTGAGATCCTCCACTGTCAGTGTCTTCTTCTTCCCATTTGCTCCCACTGTTTCTGCATCAATGCTCATCTTCTCTTCAGTCAGCGCATCATGCTTGTTACCCTCAACCGTATTGGTGAACTCATCCAAGGACTTCACGATGGGGTTAAGTGAGGATTCTATCTCATTCCGAGAGACCTCCTCACTGGATGCTTCTAGCTCGTCAGTGATGAAGGAGTCATCTCGGGAGCCATTCACAGCAGATGTCTTGGGATCAGATGAGATAACAGTAGTAGTTTCGCTCTCAGTTTCAGCATCACTGAACTTGCCGGCACTTTCAAACTCCGGTAGTAGGTCACCGGTGAGATCATCCTCTTCATCATCAATGTCAGTCAAGCCATCAGAATCAGTGGCCACGTCAGAGGTGTCACTCTCCCCAGCTTCCTTAGTGGCCTGATCAGCAGACTCCTCATCGAGAATATCTACTTCACAGGACTCATCATCAAAATCAACTTCCTCACCGGACTCATCAGTGGCCACTTCAGAGGTGTCACTCTCCCCATCAGTCTCTTCCTTAGTGGCCTCATCGGCAGACTCCTCATCAAGAATATCTTCCTCACTGGACTCATCATCAAGATCAACTTCCTCACCGGACTCATCACTGATGTCATCTTCAGTCAGTTCAGCCTGCGGCATCTCAGGGGCAGCCCTTTCCTTCACTTCATCTAGATCTTCTTCCTTACTGATCTCATCTATGGTTAGATCAGCCTGCGGCATCACATCAGCAGATACTTCCTTCACTTCATTGAGGCCATCTTCCACACTGGCCTCGTCGCTTGCCATAGTAGCTGGAACATTCTCTTCTGGCACTTCATTATCGTCACTAGCATAGTTCTCGTCAGTTATCTCCTTCACTGGTTCCACATCTTCCCGCTTGGACAAGACTCCTAGGATTGGTGAATCCTCCATGGTTGGCAAGGGAGCAGAATTCTCAACGCCAACAAACTGATGTTGTACCATAACTCCTACTGATGCAACAAAGTAACAATTAGCAAAATGATTTTACAGACACACGAACACACATTTAAGAAAATAGAAATGGATGAATTTTAAAATAAAACAAGGTAGTCATTGCTCTCTACATATATGAAGGAAAGAGAGTATATGTATGGATTTGGAATATTACATTTCAAAGTCACGATCCCTAATTCAATAAGCAAACCACAGAAGCATCGAATTTTAATACCATAATCTAATTCATCGGTACATATAAAGCAAAGAACAGATGGATGAATTTCTCAATGAATCTCACCTACTGTCTCTGCTACCTCTACCTCAGTTGCAACCACTTCCTCCTTAAGGTCATCACAGCTCTTGTCTGAAATTACTGCAATCCCAATCGGCGCAGCAGAAGAAACAACTGCATAAACACGCGTTTCCGTCACCCAATTGCACATGAATAACACCAAATCAATCTATTTGAAGTTAGAAATCACGCGTAGAATTCAAACACGGTAATGGGAATGCAATGATTATTCTCACCTTCCTCACTCTGCTCGGATTCCTCTTCTTTACCATTTCCTTCTTCCAGAAGCTTCATAGTTTCCTCTTCATCAGGGTCAGGAACATCACATTTCTCGTCAGAAGCAACACCTACATGATGATAATACAAATTGCCTCAAAGCAATCGAACAATACAATTAAACCGATCAGGGAAAACATAGCAGTCTCCCTCACCTTTCGGCTCCACTTTGTGAACATTGTCCTCCTGCGGTGCCGCCGCCATCTCTTCCTCCTCCTGGTCTAAATCAATCATTACCTTCGATCTCGCAGACCTAGTTGTTCTCTTTGTTGTCATCACCTCTACCTCCATCAAAGCGGGGGCCTTCCGCGTAACCGTCCTTTGGCTCCTCCGCAGAGTGGCTGGAGTCAGCGTTGCCTCCTCCGTCTTGCGTGCGACAGTACGCCTCGTTGTCGTGCGCGTGCTGGACGCCGCCGGTGTCGGGATCAGCGCAGGTGTGGCCCTCGCGGCACAGCTGGTACTGCGCAGCGCCACACCAGGGGTCCTCACGATCTCCTTGACGAGATCTCGCTTCATCTCGTCCTCGCCATCCT
This sequence comes from Zizania palustris, assembly GCA_019279435.1. Lineage (NCBI taxonomy): Eukaryota > Viridiplantae > Streptophyta > Magnoliopsida > Poales > Poaceae > Zizania > Zizania palustris. Next base: position 38,250,592 of record JAAALK010000283.1, on the reverse strand, counting down.
CGATGTCCATCCGGATAGCCTCCGGCGACTTCACTGATACGCGGCGGCTGCGGGGGAGCAGGCTCCCGTGCTGCTGCTCCTCCTCCCCAACGGCCGCGGCAGACTTCAAAGCCAACTTCATCGCTGACCTTCCCGGTGTCGGGAGGCAGAGCATCGTGTCGATCTCGTCGATCCCCTCGACCTAATCCGCAGGCCGCAGGCAACACAAATCGTCAATCACCAAACACACCAGATCGCCCGACGAACACACGGGGTCCCGGAGAAACCCACGCCAAAATCATCCAAAACCGCGAAACAGACAAAAAAACCAATCAAGTGGTGGGCGCTTACCGACGGGAGCGACTGGAGGGCATCTGCCATGGCGGCGTTGGTCATGTTGGCGCGGACGCCGTTGCGCTTACACAGCGCCTGCAGCACGCGACGCGAGAGTGCGTGGAAGTCCATGGTCGCAGCCGCCGCCGCCGCCGTCGCCGCCACCTCCATTTCTCTCTTGTCTCCTTACCTCCTCCTGACCTGGGAGCGGCCGATTTGTGGATGGAGAAATAGTAGGTGCTGAGTTGAGATGGGGCTACGGACGGCGAGGGTTTATATAGGAGCGGATTCAAGTCATGTGACCGTTGGGAGGTGGCTCACCTAGGGTTTTCCTCTTTTCGAATGTTTGAACGCTCCTGAGAATGCGTGGCGTCGCGTGAGTGGAAGGAAACACGGCGTACTAGTATACGAGCTGTTTCAAATTTCAAATCGCCAATCTGGATTAGTTGTAACCGTGATTTTATTACCTTCGATGTCTGCTGCGGTGTGGCTGCATGTGCCGCCCCGGAGATGGTTAACCAGGAATAAACACGCTCTCTGGGAAATTAGGAAAGATCGATCAATTTCTGCGGCGGAATAAAGACGCTCTTTGGGAAATTTGAAAGATGAACAGTTTTGGAGAGATGTGAAGAGTTCACGAAAAGTAGAAGATGTATTATTTAATCAATTACGTTTTGTTTAGTTTTTTAATTGTTTTTTATACAAGAAGTGCATAAGATTAAATACATTGAGTTCTTTTTTACCTCATACCACGTGATCCGCTCCGTCCATCCGTGGGGAAAAGAGTGGATCATGAATAATCGTTTCGGTATTTGTATTACAGAGTCAATACAAACCATTGGTTTAATGATGCGATAATAAGGGCATGTTTGGTTTAATGCCAACAAAAACCTTATCAAAGTATTGGCAAGACAAGATTTGACAATTGTCAAAATTTTGGCAAAGTACTCTGTTTAGGTTTTGTCAAAATTGTAGTAAAGTTGGCTAGCCAAGCGTTTGATTTGCTGCCAAAACTGTGTCAAATATACCTAATGGGGAAATATCTCGTGCAATCACTTATATTGGTGCAATCGTGCAATCAAGTGATCTGGTGCATCCACCTAAAACCTAATACTTTTTTACTTTTAACTCTTTTCATATATAACCGTTGGATCTAGATTAAATGTTCTGAATGGTTTGATTGCACGATTGCATAGGACTGTACATAATACTTCCAACTCCTCCCGAATTGCCAACTACTAACTAATATTACTACAGCTTTACTTACAGAAATTTACGTGTCAACTGTTAACAAGGGTACGCCCAGTTGCAGTCTTCAGTAGCTTATGTACAAATGTAGCACTTCATGTACATAAATCCTGCATCCTTCGATTCTTTTGAACAAATGACTGAACACTTCAGGCTTTCTACATTTTATTTTCGACAAGTGGTCTGGTAGTTGATAAGAACCTTATAAACCAATCTTACCAATACCCCGGAGTAGAGGAAACATGGTGCTAGCTACATCCTCACTTCAACTATACCCCCATCCTTGAGCTCGGTTTGGGGCAACACAAGTTGGGTGTTAACCCGAAGCAGCTTCCCTTCAACGCCCAGCTCCCTATGCTCATCCTCGTTATCTTCCCGTGTGGCCAGCAGATGATTGGTTCAGGGCACGTGTTAACTTGCTCCTCCCATTGAAGCATTGTCCTTAGCAAATGAACCTGTGGAATACATCGAAAAAACATTGTCTTGCTTTCTATATTGCATCTCGAGAATACACATTAAAGGTTAAGTACAGAAAAAAAGTATGTTCTGGTCCTTAATTGTGCATTGACAAGACCATTATAGCATTTTCTTTACTGAACTACACAAAACAGAATAACCGTGAGATATGGCTAACCTTCTTATAAACCCTAGCATAAGTTTCCCAATGCTTCAACTGAAAGCAATATCTTCGATTCTTCGTTCAGCTACAGCTTCACAAGCTTCAAGCCTAAAACTTACAGCAACAAGCAACTCTTTTCCCCCTTTATCTATATTGCAAATCAACTTACACGATCAGATATCAATTGCAATAGCAAACTTTTAGAATAAAAGGTCCATGTTCTGATTCATACTATACCTGACTTTGACAGCTGCCAGTAAGTTGCTACCCTCAATTCTTAGAACTGGATGCCCCACTTTCAACGAACAGTACTTTGAGGTCATAACATCTTGTGCATAGTTTCATCTTCTGAAGAACTTGATGGGTAAGATGTACTTTGGCCTATCTTGTTATTCATGCCACTTTTGTAGTCAACTTTGCTCTCCTTATACAGCCAGTGAGCAGCAAGTCCATATTCTGCATACTCATGCATTAGCTGTGAATAAATGCCTCCATCAGGATCAAGACAACTGTTTGAAATCTATTCAAATAAAATGGAAGTTTTTTTCTACCTGGGTCCTTATTTGGACTTTCAGTGGCAAGCTATCAGATGCCTGAACTGCTGTATGGAGTGACTAGAAAGGAAAATAAAAACCAGCAAATAATCAAGCAAAGAGTGACAAAATGAGCCTGTGAAACATTTAATAGGGGATAAGAAAATCAAAATTCAACAGCCAATAGATAATACTAGCTTGGGAATCTATAACAATGCCAGAGCAAAATTCAGAAATGTAGCAAGTGTAGGAAAATTTTGTCCTAATATATTAATTCTGGCCACAGGTTACTGAGATTACTGCCGCAAATTATCAATGCATGTTATGTTTAATTTGGTGCCAGATTATTCTTACTTGGTAACCACTACCCTTAGGATTGATAATGTAGTCATCAAACTCCCCATCAATTGGAGTCCATAGCCTGCGTATATGGATAAAGCAGACAGTTTGTGAAGGTTACAAGCAGATATAGCTGAAAGTTCTTAATTGGCATAATTACTATTTAGCAAATGGTGGACAGAAACATGGATCTCAGAAAAAATGACAAAAGTGCGGAGAATAATGTTATCCATATCTAAATACAGAAACAAGTCAGTGCTAAATGATACATAAAACAAAGGATATATTTGGATAAGTAGCAATTTCTTAGTATGTCTGACCCTGGTTGGTGTAAGTAACCCATGTTAAATATTTAAAATCACTACAAACTTGTGTACTATATCAAGGATGCTGTAGCAACTCTTGACAGCAGGTCCATGCAATGCACCATTTTTGTCCCCAATAATCACCCTCAATGCACGAGCATCATAGACTTGTCCAATGCCTACACGTTTCCTTTTCATCTGTTGATACATAATGTCAGTAACTAAACAAACAATAATGTCAGTAAATAAATAAACAATCACATATAATAAAGTTACATAAGAAAAATTCTTTAGTTAGGCCAGCATAACTTCTCAAATTTATGATCAGATGGTGTGTCATGTTGACAAAGTAGTACATGCTATAGAAGCTCTTGAGTCTACTTGACAAAGTCACTTCCATCCCAGGTATGTACCTGAACAAATCACATAATTCAAGGATGACAATATCATGTCCCTCATAGGTTTAACATATGTACACAACTAGAAACAAATTCTTTCAGTAAATTACTAAGATCGGTCTGAACTTACAATGTTGATATAAGCAATTCTTGTTCAACTTCTTCCTCACAAGCTGCTAAAGATGCTAAAGCAACAGCAGTGTCTTCAACAATCTTAGGTTTTGGTGATGCTTCAGAACTACTTTGGAGATTATTCAGGAAGTATGATCGTATTTTCTGATCCAAAAAGAGGTCAAATGGCAATACAGCTTGCAATAAGTCCTGCAGGTAGAAAAGCACAAGATAATAAAATATTCAATTTCATAAGTATATTGATCAACCTACCACTCAAGAAGGCTTTATTGCATTTGTTCATTACGTGTGATTCCCTAAAGACCCAAACATTTGCATCTTACAATGAACTCACCTTCATATTTGTTTTTTCTTGGTTGCTCAGACTAAAAAATCATGAGTAGAAGTTGTATGCACATCCTTTATTGAGGAAGGAAATCCACTTCTTATTGATGACCTTCTCATACTTTTAGCTTTGTTGGTGGAATTCCACATTGAAGTAAGTTCAGATTGCATTTTCTCGAATACTTGGGGCTGCATGTATTTGACCGAGAGATTGGACAATTAAATATAATGGAATGCACTGTACAAGGTATAGGAAGTAAATTGGTAAAAACCAAGGCAAAAAGGTAAAACAATAAAATGACTGCGGCCAAAAAATTGGGACACAACCAACAAAATGAAGAGGATCAGAACAACATTGTATGTTTGTATGCCTTGCATAAACACACGCAATGGACGTCCATAAACCTTTTGAAAGCATTGATATGTTGACCTGATTCCTCACTAAAGTTATATCGTACACAATTTTTTAACAATGCAAAAGATCTGGTTAGTCACACCAATTCATACATTGCAGAATAGCTACACATACCAAACAAACATGTTTGAAAAACATACATCAATTTACCAAAGAAAAATGTAATGTTCACTAACCATGACAAATAACATAGTTTCCCCTAAAAATAGAAAAAATGTATTATAATAACAACGAAGATATGCAAGTACAGAGCCTCTCCCGCTGGTTATGCTAAAAAAAAGATATGCAAGTACAATAGCCAATGAGAATATCAAAACAGTGTGTCTTGCTGTAGACAAAAATGTGTATGAGTAGTTTTGAACTGAGCAAGAAATAGCAATTTCGTAAGGGCCAGCGCCCGCGCCCGGCCCGGGCCCCCGCGCACCAGCGCCGCGGTCGTGAGCATCACCAGGCGTCGGCCGAGCATCCCGGCGTCGGAGGCAAACGTGGTCGCCGGTGATGGCAGCGTCATGCGAGTCGGTTGCGGGCCTTGTGGCGCGGCCGCGCGGGGCTCCGGCCTGCTCCCCCGGTTCCTATCTCATTCTCACGCGGCGCGACGAGGAGGGGAGCTGGAGCGAATGAAATCCAGCCCAAATGGCCTTCTCCTCAAAAAAAGAACGAATTTAATTAGCAGGTGTTGGGGAACTGGTAAATATTTTGTCATTGGGTCAATTAACTTTTGATGATAAAATTTCATTTCTTGACAATGAAATTACCAGGTCAATGTAGATGGCAGAAAATGAACTTCTGTTAAGTTATGGGTACAGCGTAACAAAACTTAACTCCAGAATACACGTTAATCCCATATTATATTCGCTTCAGTTCTATTAACTCCAGAGTACACCAGAGTGTCGGTTCAACCAAGTAGCCTACCTAAGACATTTTTTAAGGTGCATTTGGTTCGTTGAATATCTCTAGATGGGATACATTTATTTCTTCAATATACTGGAGGGAGAGATTCAGAAAATTTTTCTGGATAAGTTTATCTAATATTAGACGAGATGACATGTCGTCTTCTAATTAGTTAATACATATTCAATTTTTTGTTTATAAATATTCGAATGATTTTTACTACCAAATTATTTATCCAATTTATAATCTAATTACATCATTATATTAATTATAATTTAATCTATAAAACAAGATCTCATTATATTTTTGTTAAAAAATTATATTTGATCAGTGAGTCCTACTAAAATTAAGCTTATCTCATCAAGTTATATACATCTAACAAAACAAAAAAATATCTTATCTCATCCATCCAACCAAACAATTCAAATATATCATTTCATCCCTAAATTTGTAGATAAAATGATCCTATTGATCCTCGCCCGCAAACCCTGCCATTGAGTCTCATCGTACGTAGATCGTGGAACCGCATGAGAAAGACAGCGGATATAAATCGCATTTGCCGACATAGCTTTACCGAAACTTACAATGTTTCACTCATCATATGTGCATAAATGCCTCAGATGGTCAGCTGTAACATGCAAAGGGAATTCACAAGATCTACATATCAACACCGCCGTGGATGAGAAGAACCCATGACAAATTCCCATGCACCTTTTCCCTTCAGTAAAACAACCCCACGAAGCATATCGCCTGAGCAATGTAACGTGTGACTTCGATATTTTTTCCCAAAATCATCTCTGACCCAAGATTGTTAGTGTCAACAGAAGAATCTTACAGGCAGACCTGCTACTTATAAGTTAGAACAATGAGGTCCCTCCAGACCCTCCTGAGGGGAGGCGACCTGAAGCTTGCAGTTCCTTCAGAGTACTTGCCAGCCAGTCCAATCCCTCATAAAGACCATCCCCTTTGAGGGCACAAGAGCCTTGAATATGCCAGGTGCGGTTCATTAAATCATAGAGGCCCAGGCCTTCGCACACCTCCATTGGCGTCATTGCTCCTTTCTGACAAAACAAGGAGTGCTTCATTAGAGGGGACCAGTAGAGATAGCTCGAGCTTACTATGTAACTAGAGGGTAAACAGGGTCATCTCATGGAGAAGTTTCAAAGCTTCACCGCATATCCAGAGTTTCAGACACTGTCATCTATTTGTTTAGCTGTCATCCTTAAAAAGAGTGCAACATAATGATAGGTTTGATGACAGATGGCATTCTACATTCTCCAACTTAGATATGTCACATAAGCACAGTCTCGTCAATACGAGAATTAAACTATTAACCGGAAGCAATAGCAACCCAAAACAAAACCAATTAAGGTGTGGTGTTCCAGCATTGTTGGGGATAGCAAATTGTGGGATACCATATGTTTCCACAAATGTAAAGAAACACATAATGCAAAGTTGCAAACAGCTCACATGCAGCATTATCTATTTATGTTCATACAAGGTACTCAACAATATAAAGAAGCAAAAAGGTCCTCTTTGGCTCTTTGTTATATGAATAATGAAATACTTTTATGAATGGCAATACTCAATATGTTCGCTGATTTCAAACAAGTATGTTTGTGTTAAAACATAAATGGAGTGCTCAAGTGCTATTGACTTACCATATCTTGTTTATTGGCAAATACCAATATTACACTGTTAAGCATCAAAGGGTCATTAACAATGGCCTGTAACACAGTTAACAATTCTTAGCTTCATGCCTTCATTAACAAAATAAGCTATGCAATAAACAGAGCCTAAATAATTTATATGACCTGAAACTCAGCTTTTGCTTTTCCGATTCTCTCTCTATCTAGTGAATCGACTACATAGATCTGCAAATCAGAATGGGCAAAAAAATTATATAGGAATAAGATGCTATTATAATTGATACATATAGTTGGATATGCTCATGAATACATCTGAATTCAAACTCCAAATTAACACACTGATCAGATGGGAAAATCAGCAAAAAAAAGATATAGTACAGTTTTATTTTATTTTTTTGAAGAAAACCAAGTGGCCTGGCTTTGTTTGAAAGCCATGTGATTTTTTCTGTTTTTTTATGAAAGAAAGCCACGAAGACATGGCTTTAATTGAAATTCATGTGTCGGGATGTGATACGAGAACTTCCCAAGAGGTCACCCATCTCAATACTACTTTCGCCTAAACATGCTCAACATCGGAGTTCTTATAAAATCCAGTGTCAACTTGCTCACATCCCTTTCACTAGTAAGGTTTTATTAAAGAGCATCATCTGATAGTCCTGAAGAAGTGAACAGTATGGTTTACATTCCAGACACAAAATTGGCAAATTAGAAACTTCATTAGTTAATGTAACACAAAATAATCCAGAATAATTGCCGAATGAACTTATATTTGGAAAAAAAATAGAAATGTATAGACTGTAATAATGAAGAAATTAAACATATCAAGCATTTTGTTGAAAGACGAGAAATGAATGCTAGTTGTAACTTAAGAAATCAAATCAAGATAACATAGCAACTCAAGATATTGTCAACTGAGCAAAAACTTTTCCTATAATCTCCTGCAATGAAGGATCCAAGAAACTTGACACTATTATCTGGTTTTAACAATGAGTAAGGAATTTAACTATAAACTGATAAGTGATAACTAAGCATGATTATGTACTGTAGTACTGTTGCATGAAAATAGAAAAATATGGCAAGCACAGGTTTCTTCTAGGTCCATAAGTTTTCACGTTAATTAACAGAGAAGGGGAATCATTTGGTTAGCACTTCGCTCAGTAACATAATTATTTCAGTTGATGAGATTGAAAACTCCACGCGAATTCAAATACAATAGCAGTGAATTTAGCATGCATATTTGTAGCACCAACATTGATATGCTTTTAAGTTTTTATTAAAAATTGTTGAAAGGATCACCTGGCTAGCTCGCCAGGATTATGGATAGTTTGAATAAAAAAATTTGCATATATGTGTTACAACTTTCCAACCCTACGTAACCGAGAATTCAAACTAAGATATTTTGTCTCAAAGTCAACCACAATAGCGTAGGCACTGCAGAATTACTATATGCCAATACACATCTGTTAAAAATCATACTATAACAAAGTAAACAAAACATACCAAACCATCTGTATTATTGAAGTAATGCCTCCACAAAGGCCTCAACTTCTCTTGGCCACCAACATCCCACACTGTAAACATCACGTTCTTGTACTGAACTTTCTCAACATTGAACCCTGGTGGTACAGCGGAAAAACAGCAACATCAACCTGTGTCCCGGCATAGTGAACTATCATGATTTCTAATTAACCCCATAAAAGCCATAATAATAATAATATCTGTTAATCTTTAACTTTTAAGGGCAGTCTGATTAGCAAACTGACTGTTTGGTTATGATAGGAGAATTGCTATCTACAGGACAAAGGTATGCTTCTAATCACAAAGATCAGATTCATCAATCAATCACAAGCACAGACCGCGTTAAGCAAGCTGACAACCCCATCTTGAGAAGCCATGCATAATTCATAATTTTAATGACCCCTGCTATGAACAGAGATAACTCTCTTGCCAAAAATTAGATTTGCTACAAGGTAATCAATAACCTACCAATCGTAGGAACAGTCGATAGCACCTCCCCGATGTGCAACTTATAGAGGATGGTGGTTTTGCCCGCGGCATCCAGCCCAAGCATCACGACCTAAATTAGCAAGAGTCAGTGCGTGTGCGTCACCAAAAAAAAAAATCAATGAAGGTGACACCGGAAGTTCTCAAATAGCACCCAAAAATGAATCATCCTGTTTTACATTAACGAACAGAAATAAGATCACCATACCCTCATTTCGCTGGTGCCGAAGAAGGCATCGAAGAGCTTGCGGAACGCCTGCCCCATCCACCCTCCAGCCGCTGCCAAAGACCGATCGATCAGTCACCAGAGGATCCTCGCGCGAACGCCAAACTCTCTCTCTCTCTCTCTCTCTCTCTCTCTCTCTCTCTCTCTCTCTCTCTCTCTCTCTCTCTCTCTCTCTCTTCCGTCGAATTGTTGGCGCCGCCGGTTGCCGCCTTCTCCTTCTCTTCGTCAAGCTGGGGTTCGAGTACGATACAAGTGCCGCGTCAGAACGAGGAACTCTCCTCTTTTCTCCTTCGAAAAAGCAGCGGTCGTTTGCTGCAGCAACCAAGCCCGGGCCTGGAAGGTTCGGGAGGATATGCCCACGGATATAGAGTCCGAACCGTCCGCTTATGAGAAGCGGGCGGTCGAGATCGGATGATGGCATTGCGTAGGCTGCACGCGGCTCGTATCCGAGTCGAGTCTCGGGCTCTCGGCCACCTGCGGCTGCGACGACTCCGTCAAACCATGAGCTCATGCGGGCCACGGCGCACACGGTTTGTGTCTGTTTTTCTTGCTGGGCCTGAAAAGGTACTCGCACGAACAAGGCTGCGAGCCTAGCCATCTATTTCTTCGATTTTTTAAATAATACAGTTTTTATTCAAAATTTCAAATTTGATTTTTCTGAATTTAAAAAAATGGTCTTACGTAGATATTTGACGTACTGATCTAGGCATATTAGCCTTAGATAGATCGGTATATAGGCCGGTCGGTCTATATCAGGTGGCGGTCATTAGTGCTCCATCTGTCGATCAAAGTTGATCAGCTTAGAACACATATGATTTGATTTATTATTTATATCAAGTTATTACAATCTAGTAGTTGATGTTTTTATTCCCCAACACAGTTTCAGCTTAAGAAAATATGTTCTTATGGGTGATCGACCGTCGCGCTCGCGCAAGTATAGTAACGACTACGATACTAATATATGTCAAATGAAGTGCCGATACACCCCGGCCACCACTCGGTCGACCGGCTTAGATCGACAAATGGTATGTTGATTTAGGATTAATCGGCCTAGATCGGTACATCAAATACTGGTAGAAGGCTATTTTGTAATTTTTAAAATTCATATATCAAATTTTAAATTATGAATAAAAATATATTATTTTTTAAAAGAAATCTACTTCTTCCGGCCTGTCATGGCCGGTCAATTACCTGAACAGTTGACTGGGCCCATAAGTCCGTTGACATTTGAATCAACCGGGCATATACCGGGCCCATATATTTGATGACTATATTTTTATTGAAAAGATACATAATAAACATGGTTCCCTGAATTTGATCATATATATATAATATCCCTTCAAAAAAATAATTTATTCTATCCATCAACTAAACTAAACAGATCACATGATCACCTCATCATTTTCGTCCTATCCAAATAAATAATAGATGGAGCCTGATGATGTTGATTGAATAACAGTAGTTTGATTAGTTTAAGAGTCATGGTGGTGATGAGATACATATACATATTTCGGAATATTTGTTATTCCTTCATGACAAATGGCAAACAAATATTTTGGTTAGCTGTTATGCTATGCTCTTTCTTTCTGTCATTGATGGATTAAATTTTTGTGTAGATCATCACTATCATTAATCTTAATTTATTTCATTATTCGTTTCAAGTACTCTTCATGGTGATTTGATTTTATCGTAACATTAGTACGGACACACCGGTAGTCCTCGAAACAAAAGAACACTTAGGTTTTGAAGAAAATATTCATTTCCTTGGATTGAATTACATATGAAGAAGGTACATTGCAAATCGCATCATGTAAATTTTCAACGATTGATAGGAGATTAGGAGCCGAGCAGCTTTCTTTTGAACAAAAAAGAAAAAAAGACTATGTATCTCCTACTGTGTTTCCTTTGCCTGTATTCTGTTCTACCTTCACCAATCACCAATTGGCAATTGTGCAAAAACGTAACGGGTTCTCCGTGTGTTGAGATGCAGCTGAATGCGTGCGAGCAATCACGAGAGCACCGTCTTGAGGGTGTAGTTCTTGGCGAATGCGCTGTACACGACGAAGTTGAGCGTGCACATGGCCGCCATCATCCAGAAGAAGTAGTCGAGGTGGCCCTGGTTGAGGTCGTCGGAGATCCACCCTGGTGTGCCCGCCGTCGCCGTGAACGCCTCCACGATGGCATAGATGATCGAGCTCATGTAGCTCCCCAGTGCGATGGTGAGCAGCGCGAGCGACGTGCATGTGCTCTTCATGGTGTCCGGGGCCTCGCCGAAGAAGAACTCCAGCTGCGCGATGTAGCAGAACACCTCCGCGCCGGCCAGGAAGAAGTATTGGGGCAGCTGCCACGCGATGTTGATCGCCTCGCCGTTGGCCGCGGCGCTGAGCCGCTTCATCTCAACGAGCGCCGCGACCGCCATGGTGAGCGCCATGAGGAGGCGCCCGGCGCCCATGCGCTGCAGCTGCGACGGCTCGCCGGCGACTCCGGAGAAGCCCCTCAGCGCCGGCACGATCACCTTGCTGTAGAGGAGCACCCATGTCAGGACGCAGAGCACCTCGAAGGAACTCAGCGACGCCGCCGCTATCGGCACCGAGAAGATGTTCATGTCCATGGCGCTGCCCTGCTGGATGAAGGTGGTGTTCATCTGCGAGTAGGCCGAGGACACGATGATGCTGGTCGCCCAGATGGGAAGCAGCCGAATCAATATCTTGAGCTCCTCCACCTGCGTCACGGTGCAGAGCTTCCACGACCTCGCCGCCTCCTGCCTCTCCTCCAGGTCCCCCTCCGAGATGACCGCCGCCTTGTCAAGAAACGTGAACTCGCTGGTGTGCGCGATCTTGGGCTGGGAGTCGACCTTGTCACTGACCTCGTAGAGTAGCTCGGCGTCGGCGGGCAGCTTCATACCGACCTTACTGAAGGCGGCGACGACGACCTGGCAGAGGCTCTTGAGCGGCGTGCCGGTTGGCACGCGGCGCTTGTACATGGGCGTGGCGAGCACGAAGGCGGCGAAGGCGAGCGCGATGCACGCGGTGGCGATGCCGAAGCCGAGGCCCCAGCTGACGTTCTGCTGTATCCAGACGAGGAACACGCCGGAGACGATCGGCCCGAAGTCGACGCAGAGGTAGAACCAGCTGAAGAAGGACGTCTTGCTCTCCCTGTCCGCCGTGTTGTCATCGTCGAACTGCTCGGCCCCGAACGGCAGCAGCGAGGACCGCACACCGCCGCTCCCGACCGCCACGAGGTACAGCCCGACGAACGCGACGACCTGCGCGGCCGCGCCGGTGCTGCACGACGCGCCCGCCGCCGCCGCGCACAGCGCCGTGGTCGGCAGGAACGCGGAGAACGTGACCAGCATCATCCCGAGGAGGTAGACGGCGAGGGAGACGAGGATGGTATTGTAGTTGCCGAGGAACGAGTCGGCGATGATCGCGCCGAAGATCGGCGTGAGGTAGCTCGTCCCGATCCACGTCGTGACGTTGGACGCGCTCGCTAGGTTGCTGCCATGGAGGACGGTCTCCAGGTACACCACCAAGTTCGTCGAGATGCCATTGAACGCTGTGCTCTCCAGGCATTCGAACCCTGCAGCACCACCATTTGCACACTCGATCCAGTGAGCCCTAGCTCAAACTAACACATTGTTGCATGCATGTTTCAGTTGTTACCAAAAAGGTAAAAAAAATCTCATTTTTCTGCTGTTCTTGCCTAGAATTACTGCTGGCGCCTTGCTGCCGCTGCGTTTCTTATCCTTGAGGAGTGGCACTTCCAGGCTATCGTCTTGAACCTTTGGAATTTAAGATAAAATTTCACAAAATATTGTCAGCTAGCAACATGGAGATAATCTGCAGATTTTCCTCTCAACAAAGAAAAAAAGAGCGAGTCTGAGCATCTTAATGTCATTGTTGGAAAAGTAGTGGGACGTGACGCACAGGCGATTTTCCGACGAGGAATTAAAGAACTGGTCTTACACTAAACTTGCAAACAGGGCTTGGGGGAAAGGGAGACGAAACAGTGGTTGTGGTGTGTATGCATGTGTTTCATAATTTTAACCATTTCTTAGAACCTTCTCCATGGCACCCCATGTCTATCAGAAAGAATTTGTATTTGTACTCCAGAAAGCAACATTTGTAGTAGTTCATTAAATAAGTTTGATGTGTCTATCAGAAAGTATATGTATTTGTACGTCAGAAACACGTATCTTCTTCTCCTTGGTCTCTAATGTTGCTGCGAGCTAAGCCACCTGCTCTGCTCGCTCCTTCACAAGGCCACAAAGGTTGCATTCTGAAATCGCCATTGCTCAGAAGAAGAAAAAAAACTCTGAATTCATACATTTTTCCCATCTCTGAATCATACCCTGCCATTTTTGACACCTGATACGCGAGGAAATGACACGCACTCTGTTGGTAAACTAAACTGACAAATCGCATTCGCTTGGATGCTGAGACGACCCTGATCATTGCAGCACAATCGGTGGCTGCACTAGGACCGGGAGAGAGAGGGAGGGAAACGGTGACCATTACCTCGGGCAAGAGCGGAGCGCGCGCTCCCCTCTCCATGGCGTCGCCGGCGTCCATGTCGATAATCTGCTGCGAGTGCAGCGATGGTCTTGTGCGTGCGAAGCTACTAGGATAGCAAGCAAAAGCTTCGAGCAAGCTAACCCGCCCCGGTCGGCCCTGTTCTTCAGGTCTGTGCTTCCCGGACCCGGCTTTGCTCGCTTGCCGGCTCGCCGCTCCGCAGCCTCTGCTGATGATGGATGGAAGCTGCGACGCAGCCGCCGCCGCTTATATAGCGCCCGCGCGACAAGAGGTGTTGGTGAAGTGGAGGATTAGTTAAGCGTCGCCGTCACGCGCAAAATTAATTACGAAATTACTTTATCTTTTATACAACGTAAATCTAATAAACACAAATTATTTTAATTATCCACACGTATTTTTCAATTAGTTACGAACAATATTTTAGTACAACTGCACGTGTTATTTCAGCTAGCGTATCGTAATGTTTTAAATAGTTAAACATTTGTTTTATTTTATTAAATAATGATTTACTCTATACGGAGTACATTAGTATTGTTTCTCAAGAGATATATAATCAATGTTTCAGCTAAAACACGGTTTATTCCAAGCGTTTTGTGTATTATGTTTTTATCAATTATAATCAATATTTTACTCGATAACGTGTTATGTTTCCGCACTGATAGTTGTTGCAGTAGAATTGAACGCGAATAATCAAATGGCAAATAGCAACGCCTGATCTTCAGATTTTTTTTTTCTAGATCGCACGTCTGAACCATACCATAGTACCTTTTAATTTATTACAAAACTCTTTTTATGCACAAATGTATAAGCTCAATCGTGACCCTACATTCAAAATCTAACGATAACACTATTTTTGTTTAAAAAAATCTTCCATAATACATTCGTTTCTTTCTGTAAGTTTAAAAAACTCCTCCAAACTTATGTCATTAAATTTTAGATGTACTTGTGTATAGGATACTAGCCAATCTATGACTGCTCGTCTCCTCCGCGAACCGAACGGATGTATTCGGAACAGATCAGCGGGTATAAGTTTCCACGCATAGCGGTGGCCGGTAGTAGGAGGCGACGGCTGCTTGGCTCGACTCTTGCGTGCAATCGTCGGCGTCGCGGCGCGCGTGTGCTCGTGCGCGCGGTCTCCGGTCTCCAACCCCAGCACCGCGCACGTGCCATGGCGGAGCGGATGCAACTGTTTGTTGGTAACCACATCTGCTTACTCTTTCTTCCCGTCTCTGTCTTTCTGACTGGGCAGAAACCTGGGGGTTCCCTTCCCTGCCAGGCGCAAAGGGAAGTGGACTGCGCGACGCCACGCTGGAGTTCAGAGCCTGCCACGTCACTGTCCATGGGTAGGTGATAGTATAAACAGAGGAGACGCATGCATTGGCAGAAAAAAATCTCGGGGTCAAACTTGTCGTCGGACATACACGATGATATGAAAGAGATACGATCCGTGTGGACGTTGTCCTTTATGTCTTTGGATAATTCTACTTGCTCGATTTCTTATATGGATTCTTTTGTATTTATGTATAAAAATTAGGAAAACGATTTAAATGGTTTTGTCGTATCTACTTGTTCATTCTAAGTTTAAAAATGAATAATTTATTCGTGTGAGTAGTAATTTTTCGTGTGAGTAGTAACGTTTTTGCATGGTTTGACAATCCCGTCAAGATAGAACCTATATGAAAATTCTGACGAAAATCACTTAGACCTAACTTTTATTGAAGAGAAATTTTACCGTTCTTAAAAAGGTACCAGGAGATACCACAATTTTGAATATTAATTTTGATATCTCCTGACGCATAAGATACTAGAACATACTAAAATTAACACTAAAAAATATAGTACCTCCTCAGGGATCGGAAAATAACATTTTATTGAAAGCACTTAATAGAGTTATTTGGGGACACAACTTGCAACAAGCACTTGCCAACTTCACAGATATCAAACATAAAATACTAACAGTACATAATATCATCAAGCGAGGATGACCGTGTTATCCTTTCTATCATCTCTGCTTGATAGAACTTGAAACATCTTAGCACCTTGTGTGCGGTTGTTTCTTTACAGCACAAGTTTGGTCCATGGTGGCAAGACACTTTCATCTTATGGGCATCTTGTCCATCCCTACTGAAGACTCGTTTGGTGGCACAAGACATCCAAGTCGATCCTAATGACCATCCAAAAAGATTTTAGTGGATCGATTATCTATTTGTGGTGAAATATTTGGAAGGAACGTAATAGGCGAATCTTCAATTATGCTTCAGCTACGTACGAATCGATCTCTCATGTAAGCGAGTTGGTGATTGGTGATTTTACTAACTTCATCCACGTGGGATCGATAGATCTTTAAACCTCATTTCTCAGCTTTTCTATCATTTTATAAGCAATCTCTTGAAACCATGCCTTCTTTATACCTTTAAGTTGTACTTCTTTTTTCGGGATCTTTACCCCTCTTAATATATCATCAAACGTTTGCCGACAACTAGGTCGTCACACAACTCTGAATGGTAACGACATCTCTGAACTGCACTGAAGCCATGCATTTAGATTTACCTACCAGTCAGCACCTACTGCTATGGAAAAAGACGGAACAAGCTCACACTTGCTCCTTTAATTTTGAAAGAAAAATAACCAGCACGTGTAACAGGGGTGTAGGAAGCTACTTTCCCAAAAGTCGTCACGGTTTGTGCAGATCAATCCTGCAGTGAAGTTCTGAATCTTAGGAAAGATAGGCATGCCATTCTAATGCACTCTTGCCTGGATCATGCATCCAGATAATTTTGATTTGGAGATTGCCTAGTGCCTAGCTTTAACTAATTTAACCCTTCAATGTAAGGAGATCAAGCGTTGGGATTTTTTTTTAGAAAAAGGCAACCCGATCGGGCACCCCGCTTTATTTAAAAGCAGATAACAAAATGACATTGCAGCGATTGTTGGGTTACCAACTTACAGTGAAGCACCATAAAATAACCTCCAGCAGTGACATCTCCTAGCACAATTAAAATTTATACGCACAGGCAACACAAGACCTCACCGTGAGACCCAAAAGACCACCCACATTAGTTTTTGTCGAAAGAAGCACTACCGGAATTAAGCACAAAAAAGTACTATCTTCAAACTACTCCAGAACTACTTGTCATCACCAAGCCTTGATACTCTCAGATTTGAACGGTTTGGTTCGGAAGACCCTCCATGTTGATGAGTTATTGAAGTTTTGCACGGAGCAAGCCTAAGCATATTATGGTCTTCTCCTTCAATCAAACTGGTACCAGCGGAAGCCGCTGAGTGAGAAAGCCAATAAGTTTGTAAATCACCTAAAAAGCATTACAACACAGTTTGTTTTGAAATATGAACTCATTACGAGTAAACCAAATAGACCAAACCCTTGCCCCCAAGATCTGGATTGCAATAGAAACTTTCTTTACATCTTTAAGTTTCCCCAACGTCTCAGAGAAACCATTTCTATGTAATTGATTTATCTCCCAATCTAATGTATCTCTAATAAAAACCCATATAAATTGAGATAGATGGCAAGTAAAAATCAAGTGGACTACATGTAAAATCAAGTAAAAATCAATGCACAATAAAATTACTTTAAAAAGATGCTGACTGCAACAGCTGATCCACGATTCTGTACTGCGTCAAATTTTCAACGCTCTTAATAACAAAGCATCAAGTTGATTGTGAATTTGTGATGACGTTGATGAAGTTGGTAAAGGGGGAAAAAGTCAAGAGTTCATGTACAATGGTCTACTGGACTCCTATATGGACAGCCTGAAAAATTGGAGAAAAATGGAAAAGTTGCACAATGCTGGTCATAATATCAAGATTACTACCTACCATTCTTGTTCTTGTGCTTAGAATGTTCTCCATGGGAACAAAGAACACGTGCCACAAGGAATTATATAATGATTGTGTACCGCAGAACAAGGGTGAAAATTGGTTTTTGTCAACGCGTAATTCCTGGTCTTCTCTTGTAATAAGAGATTACACACATGCAAATTAATGATAACCTTCGCATTTTGACCACAGAACCATTCCTGTTTTCTGGTGGTTGAGGGATTCTAACACCAGATGAAACTAAATAAAATTGATAAGAGGACTACAGCTCTACAGTCACATGTAAACCAAGCCAGGTTCTTTATTGACAATTTCCATCCCTTTTACTCTTTCAAGTCATTCTTTTCTCATTTACCAACATCTTACATGAAGACAAATCTTCTTCCTGTTTGGAGCTTGCTTGAAGAAATGACAGAACATGCAGACATGTATGTATCTGGATAAACTAGTCTTACCTCTGCCAATGGGTTGGTACAACTATTATCTGAAGTTTCTCTTACTAAGATCCATCTGCACCTAAAATCTTCCAAAACTGATCTGATCTGTTTGAATTTGACCCAAGATATCCTCCTTGAAAAAGTTGGTGGATAAGTAGGTGAATTAAGTGTTAACCATAAACCTGCATGAACTGAATATCAAGAAGCGAAAAAATAGAGGGGCGTGAAAAATTGACAAATACGCCATATATAGCTTTCAACAACTTCACAATTTATAGAACACAAACATACGATTCACCTACTGCATGCTTGATCGTCTTTCTGTCGAGTACTGCACATATATCTTACTTATGATAGTGTGTTCATACTTACATCAGGTTATTATACTGGAATCAAAACTTATGAAGCATAAAGGTATGCAATTAAAACTGCCACGAAACTCTAGTTGGCCCGTATCCTGTAGATCAACAAGAGCTAAAGCATATGCTACAGTTCACATGTGGCTTTTGAGTTCTCCTTACGCAACAAATTGAGGAACAAATAAAGCATATAAACATACAAATGCAGCAGTTTAGGGATGGCATCATGCATGGCAAATTGGCACCTAACGATAGGCACCACGCCATGACACAAATTGCCGAAGGCAACCTTCCAGCTGCTTTGTATACTACTACTCCGGCAGATTAATAGTGGCTTCAGATATCAACTTGGCAGATTGTGACGTGTGAACATTTGTCCTGCAGATCGATCCAATGCTTTTGATATCCGAAACCAAAAGATCTACAGATGCTAGACAATCAAGAAGTTGCACTAAATAATACTAACAATTAAAAAATTGACCACGCATCATAAATTTATACGGAAACTGAGGATTTATCAAAATAATGAGCTGAAATGGTCCACAAAGCAAAGACCCAGGCACAAATCCGCGGCTACCCGCAGCTGAATCTAAGGAGAGATCAAACCGACGGCAGAAGCACACTGCACGGCGCAGGGAGCAAGCACACAGCCCAGTCGCCCAGACGATCCTCGCCTCCAGGCTCCAGCTCCAAGTTGATATCTGAAGCCACTATGACCCAGCAAGAACGAATACTGGGCCATGAACATTTCGGGCCCTTATGGACAGTTTGAATGTTTGTTACGCTATAGTCTTATGTTTAATATTCGGTGAAAATATGAAAATTGTTATTGTTTAAGATTATTCATATTTATTTATATATTTTGCATTGCGAGTTTTTACTATGTAAAGTAAAAAATATTAGTTAAAAAACTTCAGATTTTATAAATAGTTGTATATTTTTATCTACTGTAATCCCCGCTAACCCACGTACTGCAAAAAAGAGAACTACATTTTATCGAAATTTTATGTACGTTTCCCAATTTATTTTTTATTTTTTGGCCCGTTTTTTTTAATTTCTTGTGGTTAATTTAGGTTTTAGAATTCCATTCTTCCAGTTCATTCTTGTGTGCGCGGCTGCGCGCTGCGTGGGAGAGAGGATGCGCCGGCTGCCTCGCGCGACGCGCGTATGATTGCTTGCTGTCTGGACGGACGCGCGCGCACGGCGAGCGAACGACAGCTAGCCACGCGCTGCATAAAGGCTAATATTTGGGCCCGGTTGATAGTCATCTGATCGACCAACCGATCAAGCGGTACGTACGGTACATCGACCAGTCGAGCGCGGACGTCGCGTCAGCTCGGACGCGCGCGTGTGACAGATCGAGAGTGGATGAGGGCCAAGAGCTAGGCCGGGAGTACTCGTAGTGCACGCGCGCGCGTACCGAGTGTTACACCGGCCGGCCGCGCGACGGGACGGGACGCGACGCGACGAGACGAGACGAGACGCCATGCCAACCGCGTGGTCGGCAAGGCATCGTGAGCTCTGGTAGCAGCTGCACGCGCTCTACCCGGTTGCCGCCGCGCGCCGTTGTCGCCGCCCGGCCGCGCACACGCGCGCAGTGCTTCGCGCGTCCACTTGAGCCGTGGCTAAAAAGCTGTACTGCAAGGGACGGCGCGGATCCCGCGGTGATCCTGACGAGACGCCCGACAGCGGTTCGAGGGACGAGACTACGTGCAACCATGTATCGCCATCCTTTCGACCTACCCCCAAAAAAACAATAACACGACAAGAACTAATAGATGTGGAACAGGTGCGGAAGTACAAGCAGAACATGCGTGATGCATCCATGATCCATGTCCCTCTGCCTGCTGCGTGTGCTGGACCGATCGAACAATCCCATCACCTGGTTACACGTTAAAAAGGAACAAAGTACTGCTACTGATTCGATGAAAGAAACAAAATGGCATTATTAATCTTTGCAAGTGCCTTCCCTTTTTTAACGTCCGTACGTTCGTCTCCCGTTAAGTTGCGGCCGGCGGACGGAGCCAATCAGATCGACGCCGGCCTAGGCCTAGCTCGCCTCCGGCCGGCCGTTCTTTCAGCCACTCAAACAGTTATCAGTTCTCTTCCATCGTCGTCGCCGTCCCTTTTCCAGGCTTTGTCAGTCACTACACTACCACTCGATCGCACTCCAGCAGGCTACGGGCTACCAGACACCGGGCTCATGACCCGTGTCATGCACTCCCTCCGATTCTGGAAAGAAGTGTTATATTAAGAGTCGCTTAAAATTAGTTGTTTTGTATTTTACTATATATTTAGATAATAATACTCTTGATGTCATCGGTACTATTTTATCTCGTTTCTCGTGTAATATTTACTCCCGCCTTATATTTAGGTGTCGTTCGGTTCTTTAGTGCAAAAATTTAGTTCCGTCACATTGGATATTTGAATGTTATTTTATAGTATTAAATATATGCTATTTATAAGACTCATTCATAATCGGTGGATTATTCATGAGACGAATCTAATAAGTCTAATTACATCATGATTTGACAATGTGATACTATATTAAATATTTGCTAATCATTGATTGATTAGGCTTAATAAATCCATCTCATGGATAATCATCCGATTCTACAATTATATTTATAATTAGTTCACATTTAATCCTTCAATTGATCTCCAAACATCCGATGTGACACGTACATGCTAAACTTTATTCCATAGAACCAAACGTCCCCTTAATATGGGTAAATACAGAAAAATACACTACACACTAATTAATTACTTTTTGGTATCTAAAATCATGTCTAAAACGATGATTTCTTTTTGAACCGGAGAGAGTATATATGTTCCAAAAATATAAATGATATCGTTTAAAGAAACAAGGGTCATAATACTCCCTATGTAAAAAAATATAAAGCAGAAGTTTTTGACATGGTTTTTCAATATAAAAACTTTGGCCAATATTTTTTTCACAATATATTGTCATCAACTATAAAATCAATATCATATGAAAATATTTCTGTATATAAATTCAACTGTATCATATGTGTAACACCGAAAATACAATCTTTCAACTTATTTATATTATTAGTCAAAGTTTTGAAAAATGACTTTATTTTTTAAATAAACACTCATTATATTTTTAAGCGGATTGCTTGAGCGGTTGTGTTATAGCAAGATCATCGCTAGCTGGATGCACTGCACCTTGATGAACTTTGATTAATCACGCTAATGTCAGTAAAGAATAATAAATTATTGATGCATTGCTCATTTTTGTTGATTGATTACGACACACAACCACATCCGTCAATGCACTAGGCCAGGGTGCAATCGGGTCGGATATGGTCAGATATATAATACTTTTTGTGCATTATATTTTGTATTTTCCTTCAAATTCAAAACTAAATACGGGTAGTGCCAGATATATATCAACACTTATTCTAGATAATATCTCATATTTTCTCTTACAATCGTGCGCGCAGGTGTGTATAATAGATATTTTAATTAATATAAAACGTGGACGATCCTCAGCACCTTCCCACATCCCATAAAAAACCGGCTAAATTTGTGCACTGTAAAAACCGTCTGAACCGTCCCACTAAGAAAACTACCTGCGTACCACGTGAGAAAGAGGAAAATAAAAAAATAAAAAAAAAGAAAAAAATATTTTTGTATTTCGGTGTTTTAATTTCTGTATTTTGCACGAATGTATGAATTTTGTGTAAAAAACCCTTAGATTTCTAAAAAACCATGCAGAAATATAAATTTTGCGCAAAAACCCTATTGCAAAATAAAGTTCTGTTGCAAAGCAGAGGCATCTGATCAGTATTTATTAAACATAAAAATGCAATTAGAGTGTGAAAAAACTATTAGAAGACGCATGGAGGAAAAATATGTAATATTATTTGTGGGCTTGTAAATAGCGAGCAACTAATTCTTTGTTATATTTACAAGTGAAATCATTATAAATTTCATCATTTTATATATATAATATTTATTTAGGGATTTGAATTTGAACATAATATGGAATATCCATATACATATTGTAGGGTAAGTGAGACGGACGGGTCATTTGAATCCCTACTGCGAGCTAGCAGGCTGTTTGCACCAGACCGAAGCTAGGAGAAAATATGAGTGGTCTTTAGTGTTCGCTTGCTTTTGTTTGACTAGACTGCAGCAGCTGGGCGTAAAGCGAAAGGGACGTATCATTGCTACTGTGACTGTGACTGTGAGCAGCAGCAGGGAACGGCCACAATTAGCTGAACTGCACGGTCGGCCCACTATTAAAAAGGTTTTTTTATTCCCCTTTTACTTTGTAGGCTGTTAAAAACTGTATACAGAAGGAGGCTGAGCGATTGACTTAACAAAATTGTTTATAAAAAGTGTTTTCGCATATAAAAATATTACTTGTTTTCACCGATTTTATATCTAAACGACGGTTGTCACTACCGGAAAAAGCTAATGTTTTCCGAGTGCCCACAGTTTTACCGAGTGCATTCCTTCCGACACTTGGCAAATCCCTTTTTCACCAACAGACTTGTCCTCGAGTAGGGTTTGCCGAGTGTGGCACTCGGCGAAGCCTTTACCTAGTGGAAAAAAGGCTTCGCCGAGCGCTCTAAACACTCGGCAAACAACTCTTCTCCCGTAGTGTGTTTATCCCAGCTGGCCGTGCAAATGCTAAAATAACTGTATTTGGGTTTGTTTGTTTGAGCTTCAGCTAGAGATTTTGTGTAGTTAGTCAATCTGAGTTGTTGTATATAGGGCATATTTGTTTCGGCTTCTAGCCGCTATAGGTACTTATAGAATAAGAAACTGAAACAAACAGTTTAAATTCTAGATTTAGATCGTGATATAATTAGTAGTCGTAGAATTTGGAAATAAACTATATTCTAAAAACCGGAAAACACCAACTTCTCTAGATTCTCACTAGCTAGATACTCAGATTATCTAGCTACCAAAACTACTAGTCGACTACTGAGAATCTCTAATTACTAGAAGCTGAAACAAACATGCTCACAGTCTAAATACACTGGTGATGAGAATCTGGAAAAGGTGGTATTTTCTAACTTTTGGATTTTAGTTCATTTCTAAATTCTATAATTCTTATTATCTGAATCCATAATCTAAACTGTTTATTTTAGCTTCGTATTCCAAAAACAGTTGTAACTCACTACAACAAAACAGGCAACTTCCGTCGGCCAAAGCCGACGGAAGTTAGCCCTTTCCCGACGGAAGAAGCCAACTTCCGTCGGCAAAACGCTATCTTCCGTCGGCCTTTGGCCGACGGAAGCGCGGCGACGGAAGTTAGCTAACTTCCGTCGGCCACCGACGGAAGTTAGCTAACTTCCGTCGGCTTTACGTGGCCGACGAAAGTTAGCGCCGAACACTGCCACGTCAGCAGAGGGGGCGCTAACTTCCGTCGGCCAGCCTGGCCGACGGAAGTTAGGGGCAACTAACTTCCGTCGGCTATGGCCCTAGCCGACGGAAGTTAGCCTTTCTGCCCACGTGGCCGAAACCAGCTAACTTCCGTCGGCTATGGTCAAAGCCGACGGAAGTTACCTGGTATTTTTTTTTATTTTTTCCTGGTTCCCCTACTCACACTCACATCCAACCACAATTTCACATACATTCACAATACACATCCAAATCACAATACACATCCAAATCACATTCAAACTTCACATCTCACATCCAAAATCACATCTCACATCCAAAACTTCACACATCACATCCAAAATCTCATAACACAACTTAATTCACAATCAAAGTCACAATACACATCCGCATTCACATATACCATCCAAATTCACATACAAAGTCACATAACATATCGAGATTCAATCTAGGTTCATTATACACATACATACTCACTGATCGCCCACATTTGGGTCGTGGGCGCCGCCGCTGCCTCCCGTTTCGTCCACATTTGCCCCGGAGGCTCCATCTTGACCAGGCGTACGGAAACACTGAAGAAATAGACAAAATTAGAAACGAACTCAACTACCCTTCTAAACGCTAACTTAAGTGTTTAGGAGGTACCTCAGGTGATGTAGGAGATAGTGGTGGTGGCGGGGGAGGTAGTGGTTGGAACATAGACATGTCAAATCCACTGTTTTGCTGGGCTAGTTGCTACACATGTTGTAATGTAATCAGTTAGTTTCTAAACCTATTTCTGAATACTTTTGAACTGCAACACTCTAAAGTAAGCTTACTTGGATCATCGCATGTTGTTGTGCTAAGCAGGCGGTATAGTACTCTTGTTGTTTCCTGTTGTGCTCGTTTAGCCGCCTCAATTCCTCCCTCATCCGAACCATCTCCGGGGTTTCTTCTGAGCGACGACGGCTGGAGCCAACTCCGACGGAGCTCTGCGACGACTGAGCTGACTTCTGAGCTCTCACCGCTCTCGAGTCAATAACTCCATTGAACATGGAGTACCTGCAACATTAACAGGGGTTAGTTACCATCACAATACCATACACAAAACATTAATAAAAACATTGTCTCACCGTCCATGGCTTTTGCCACCTCCGCTGGAGTACACGGCCATTTGGTCCACAGGTTCTCTCCGCCAATCATAGTCCTCTCCATGGAGTCGAACCATGTGTTCACCATACTGCGCCTGCAAAAAACATGTCCGATTAGCTAGACGCAGAAAAATGAAATTACGTCAACTCTTAATAACATCTCACCAAATGGTCCGTGGCTGTCTGGCTACACAAGACATCTGGCTGTGCCGGATCGCTTCCTTTGTGACCAGAGGTATACACCTCTATGTCACTTGGCACGTTGCCAGATTTAGCTTCCTGTACATTAGAAATGAGTTAGTCGCATTACAATGTATCTATAGCTAGAGAGTGACAGATCGGTCTTACCAAGCGTTTAGCGTGGCGAATATGTCCGTCGGCACCATATCTGTGCTTCGGATCCGTCTCGCGGCATTGTCTTTTCTGCTCGGAAGTCTTCTTAAATGCGGCTGAAGACCAAATCTTGCAGAATTCGAAATATGCGTCCTCGCGGTTTGCAAACCACGGAATCCTCACCTGAACAGAGATGCTATTTGTATTATATGACAACAAATCTCAACAATCGAAGACTAAAAAGTTAGAATTGTTTACCGAACGGTATTCTTCTTCAGTCAAATAAATTGACGATGAGCTCGTCGCCTTGCTCATTCGTTGCCCTAGCTTCTCCTTGTAGTAAGCATTGTTCGCATCAGAATTAGTGATTTGACGTACGGCAGTTCCCATAAACCACATATGTGGGTCCAATTATGTTCGGTTCCGAATCCTACAAATCCATCCTCATTTTCATTAAGGACCAACTCATTCAGCATATCAGCGATTTCTCTACCATTTAAACGCCTTGGTGGTCCCTTTACAACAATGTTGTCCTTCTTGAAATTGTTCCTCTGTAACCTAAATGGGTGATTCATGGGCAAAAAGCATCTATGGCAATCAAAGTAACAAATCTTTCCCCCGGAGTTCAGACGGAAACAATCTGTGTCCTTCGCACATATCGGGCATGTCAACCTTCCATGACAACTCCAACCAGAAAAAATACCGTATGCCGGAAAATCGTGGACCGACCACAGATACGCAACTCGAAGATTGAATTTTTGTTTCTGGTCATAGTCATATGCTTCAACTCCTTTCCACAATTGTTTTAACTCTTCAATTAAGGGCTTCAACATCACGTTTAGTCGTGTTCCAGGATGATCTGGACCGGGTATAATGAGACACAGGAACATAAATTCATATTTCATACAAAATGAAGGTGGAAGGTTGTATGGAATAGCAAACACGGGCCAACAAGAGTACGACGATGCCGTTACATTGAAAGGCGTGAATCCATCAGTTGCCAACCCGATGCGAACATTCCTTGCATCACTAGCAAAGTCTGCATCAAAATCATCTAGAGCCTTCCATGCCGCACCATCAGATGGGTGCACCATTACTTGATTATTCTCACGTACACCTTCTTTATGCCATCGCATATGTCTAGCGGTTTTCTTTGATAGCAACAATCGTTTCACCCGAGGTGTAAGAGGCATGTAACGAAGTTGCTTATGAGCAACCTCTGTCGTCACCTTCTCTCCGTCTTCATTTACGACCTCTACGAATCTCGGTTTACCACATTTTAAGCATTTCACCTCATTACTATGTTCTTTCCAGAACAACATACAATTATCTCGGCACACATCAATCTTCTCATACTCCATACCGAGAGCAGAAAGCATTTTCTTTGACTGATACATGTCTTTCGGCACCTTATGGTTCTTAGGAAGGATATCGCTGATCAGATTCAAGAGCTCCTTATAACAATTGTTTGAAAATGCAAACTTTGACTTAATAGCCATAATACGAGTCACGAAAGCGAGAACGCTTACGGTGGTGTGCTCATGCAATGGCTCTTCTGAAGCTCGAAGGATGTCGAAAAACTTTTGAACCTCCGGTGTTGGAGGATCCTCGGGGTTTGATTCAAACTCCGGTCGTATAGCATCAACCATCTCATCCATCCTATCGTCAGCAACGCTATCATCTTCTTCTTCCACTACTAATACCGTTTTTTCAAGGCCTGTCTCGCCGTGAAAAGACCAAACTTCATAACCTGGCACGAAACCATATTTGCAAATATGCAATGACAACGTCCTCTTGTCTTGCCAACGAGAATTTCTGCACTTCATGCATGGGCACCTCGCGCCAGTGTTTGTTGTCAAAGCGAATGCACGATCAACAAATTTCTCAGCGTTGATTACCCACTCCCTCGTGTGAGCTCCACTTTTCATCCAACCACTATACATCCACCGTCGATCGTCCTCAGCCATTCTATATGCAAAACATTCATTCAATCAAAGGGCTCGCAACAAACACACACCCTGGCCACCCCTCGCCTCCGCCTCCGGACAACGGAGGGGAAGTAGAGGCGGCCGGGCGGCCGACGATGCAAGGGGAAGCAGAGCCCACCGGCGACGCGATTCACCATGGCGTCCGGCGGTGACCGCCTGGACGCCTAGTCGACGCAGGCGATGCCGTGACAACCATGGTCTATAGGAAAAGATAGGTCCTAAACCCACCCAAGAGTGACCGACAAAACGTGGTATTTATGACGAGCCATGAGTCCGAACGAAATTTCAGCAGCATAACCCCGCTGTTCTCCAATTGCACGCCTGATAGTGGTGCAATGGAGAACAACAAGGTTATGTTACTGAAATCTCATTCGGACTCATGACTCATCATAAAACCACGCTCTGTCGCCCACTCTGAGGCTGTCCAAAAGGGACAATTCCGGACCTGCACATCTCACACGCATGACACGTGTGAGACATGTTGGTCCGAAACGGGTGACGCATAGGTTTCGTTACACTATCTACGTTGTTGTCAAATAAAATATTGGATACGAAAAGAATATATATAAGAAATTATACATATATATAATATAGTAATCATCATAATGAAATCATCAATAAACCACAAATTAATATAAGAATATAATTAATAGCATATATAATAGCACATCGCATACGAAACATTTGTAAAAGCATAAAATTAATTCAGGTCAACTACTTGTGACATGTGCATAATAACAATTAACGTCATTGTGAGCAAAAATAAAACAATTATTCATTATATCACAAATTACAACAAAAATAAGTGTCTATCATACAATCAATCTTCGGCCACTATGATAAAATTACTGCAAACCTAGAGCAACCATTGTAATCCACTATGACAAAATTCACAAATCAAAAGTGAAGAAAAATTACTTGAGAGCTAGCGATGGATCGGAGGCCGGCGGGCGGTGGAGGTCGACGAGCGGCGGTCGAATCGGGGACGGCGGCCGGGACGGCGGCGATGGCCGGGAGGGGGCGGTGGCCGGCGGTCGAGGCGGGAGGCGGCCGGGAGGCGGCCGGCCGGCCGGGAGGCGGCCGGCCGGGCGAGAGGCGGCCGGCCGGGCGAGAGGCGGCCGGGAGGCGGCCGGGCGGGCGGCGGCCGAGGCGGCCGGGCGGGCGGCGGCCGAGGCGGCCGGGAGTAGGGCGGGAGGCGGGCGTGCGGGCGGGCGGCGGCCGAGGCGGCCGGCGCCGGGAGCCGGGCGGGCGGGAGCCGGGCGGCCGGGCGGGCGGCGGCGCGGCGGCGAGGGCGGGCGGCGGCGCGGCGGCGAGGGCGGGCGGCGGCGCGGCGGCGAGGGCGGGCGGCGGCGGGAGGCGGCGAGGGCGGGAGGCTGCGGCGGCGTGGGCGCGTACAGGGAGTTAGGTCTCCCTGTACGCGCGCGCGGTTGGGAAAAGGTCCCCCTAACTTCCGTCGGCCAGCATTAAAGCCGACGGAAGTTAGCTAACTTCCGTCGGCTTTAATGCTGGCCGACGGAAGTTAGGGGGATCCGGGCGGCCGCGGAAAAACCCTCGCTAACTTCCGTCGGCCACTGTCAGAAGCCGACGGAAGTTAAGTTAATTTCCGTCGGCTCGTGGAGGCCGACGGAAGTTATTTAACTTCCGTCGGCTTGCCCAAAAGCCGACGGAAGTTAACTTGGCCGACGAAAATATTCTGTTTTGTTGTAGTGACTCTCAAGAAACAGAAACAAACACGCTTTTGTATGAGGTCTGGCCGGTCTAATTATAGCTGAGGAGACACGTACGGTCATATATGAACGCGCAGGTCGATTTCCATTTCCTCCCTAGCCATTTGATGAGCGTTTTGTGGCCACAATGAATATTTTTTTTGAAATAGGTCACATGGTTTCGATCTTGTTTGAAGGTTATGGGTGTGTCGGGATGTGAACGAGAAATTTCCAGGAGCTCACACATCCTGATACTACTCCCGCTTGAACACGCTTAACAATGGAGTTCTGAGGAGATTTGGTGCTAGCTAACTCACATCTCTTTTACCCCAGAATGAATATTATATATAGTTAACAGGAGATGCACATATTGACACGGAATTTCTGAAATTGCCCCACCCGGGCGGGCACCACATGCAAGAAAAAGTCCACCAAACATACTGCAAACACAAATGCATGCATGCATGCATGCACACCCTGTGTTCGTAAAACGAAAAAAAAACAGAACATGCAATACGCCTGTTTTTAATTCGTAAATTGCGTACCACTGTAGTCTGTAGTTTTAAACGAAACAAAAAACAAATAGCTGGGATTGTAGTTTATCGATGAATTATATGTTTTGATTATAAATATAAGCATACCGTCGATATGTTATGTTATACGCACGGAGTAATTTAGAAATTATCGCTAGCTGGTCAAAGCCTTGTCGTTCTAAGTAAAAACCTGACAACCTGTTCATGAACAGGGTAAACCCTGTTAACACCTCCGTCGACTAGCTTGATGCACTTGCTGTTGTGAATTCAGCAATCTATACTCTATCCTTACAGAAATACCAGCAAGACCAGTCCTAATATTTTAGGAGCCCCGGAAAACTAAAATGTAAGCGCCCTTTCACTGCTGTAACAATAACAATAAAAGTGATTTTACCGTTCCTTGAGGAGGTATCAGAATTTTTAGTGTTAATTTCTTCAGTGTCATTACAATTTTCACAGTTTGCTAATATGTCATCGGCGTAGCAGTGACAAATAAGGACCACCACAGTCACTGACAGTGACGTGTAGGTAATTCTTAGAAATTATAATAGCATGTGAGTAATTTTCCATTAATTTTGGTCCCTCCCTCTATCTAATATATCAAGAGGTACCAAAAATAACATTAAAAATTCTAGCACCTCCAGGTACCTTTTCCCCCAAGGAGTGCAAAATTTCTCTAACAATAATATCTTACTAAAAATATTTCAAAATATTAATAATTTATATATTTGAATTTACCTATATCACATGAATAAAAAATATACACTTTTATGGTTAAGGTTAAGTTGGCGCCCTTTGGCGGGGTACGTATTCAAAACGGCCGGGGAGGGGCATGCCACTATGGCCGGATGGAAGAAGGTAATAACTCATGTCGGTCGTGCAGAGCAACTGAACAAGTGCCATGGCCAGCGGCTAGCTAGACTAGACAGACCATGCGTCGCATGCATGCGTCCCAGTTCAGATCGGAGTTTGGACTGTACTACGCAAGAGCAGACTAGCTCTAGCTAGGACACACGTACGTACGTACACATATTTATAAATATATGCAGCCGCGTGTGATGTGACCGGTCATATCGACACGCACCGACGAGTTGCGACGCACGCACACATGCTAATTAACGTGTACAGGCCGGCACACGTACGTATCGCATAGCATGCACGATCTGAACTCAACAGCTGAACCGAACCGCTAGTGTACGTACGTATGAGGCATACACCTGTCATTCGTCTGCCTGCGCATGCATGCATAGCATGTAGCGTGTAAGCCTTGTACGTGCCAACTGTACACATGTACATGGTCACATGCATGGATGCAACAAGGTGGTTTGTGTGCATACGTGTGTATAATTGCGTGGCATGTATAGCACAGTATCCAAGGGTGAGAGAGCAGGTGTGCTCCGGTGAGGACTGAGGAGCAGAGGCAGTGAATTAAATGTGTATTTTGCTCGCAGGAGACAAAACTATATGTCCTATGGGGAGATCCAACATATCCCCTTCTCATGCTAGCGATGCATGCAAGAAGCTAGCGACAGAGCATTTGTTCTCTCACTTTTTTCGCTTCAGATT
Source organism: Zizania palustris (assembly GCA_019279435.1). Classification (NCBI taxonomy): domain Eukaryota; kingdom Viridiplantae; phylum Streptophyta; class Magnoliopsida; order Poales; family Poaceae; genus Zizania; species Zizania palustris. Next base: position 38,219,397 of record JAAALK010000283.1, on the reverse strand, counting down.
CTCAGAGGTTCAGAGCACAGCCAGTGGTGCACTGTTCTGCCCACTGAGGACCGAAGCAAGGGGGAGAGAGAGGGGAGAGGCGTTTACTTGAGGTCACATCTTGTGCACTTCCCCTAAAACAGTTGCAACCTATCACTCCAGCAGCCAGCTTTCTGTCACATCTTCAAGTACATCTCTTTATATACATCTAGTATTTGTTTCTCCAACAGCATAGAATATACTAATGTTCTGTTAAATAACAATGAAAACTGCAAGAAACAAACAGACAATCACAGGAGGGAGGGAGGGAGGGAGAGAAGGAGAGAGAGGCCCACCATTTGATGTACTCATCAATCATCACCCACCATTTGATGTACTCATCACCAACCTTCCTACCTAAAACCAGCTGAAAAAAAAAGCAAGAAACACTTACATCTAAATTATGTCGAACAAAATGGAAACCTGTAACACATCACAAAGAAGCTAGAAACAGAAAAAGGCCCTCACTTTTTTTTGCTTAATTTTGTTGCTGTTATCGTCTTTAAGCTTTGTTATTATCTAAGACTCTCTAGACATATCATGCTGTTTGCATGCATTTGCATATACATGCAGAAATGCGTCGCCTTTGTCTCAAGGTGATTAATGTCATAAACCTCCCTCCCCCTGCATAAATGAGCTCCCAGCTGTAGTAACAGCAGTGGTAGACCAATCCAGTATGTACACTGGATCCATCTCCTTGCTGCCTATTGCTTTCTCCTTGTCAGAAGGGTCACCACCTGGCTTGGTCGCCATGTACTCCTTGGAGAAGATCAGGCTCATGGGATCTGACTCCAGCTCCGCGAGGTCGGCGAAGAAGTCGTCATGGTGGCCACCAGCTGCCTCCGGTATCATCGGCCTGTAGCTCTGGCTGAACATCTGCTGCATGAGATCACTGTGGTCTACCGCGACTGAATCATCATTATTCCCGGCCATGAAGTTGTGTTTCGCCAATATCTCCGACGACGTCCCAACCATGGCGGCCGCCTCCTCTTTTACAGTCATAGTTGGGGCAGTAGTATTAGTACCACCGGCACCTGCGGTCTCCATGGCGGCCGTCGTCGTGCTCGTGGATGCGGCGTCGGCTTGGTCGTTCTGTTCCGGTTTGACGGTTGGCTTCTGGTGGTAACCATGCGAGGAGTTGTTCTTGGAAGCTGCTGACGAGTTGCTGCTGCTGCTGCTGTTCTTGGCGTGGTGAGCCCGTGTCGAGCCGGCGAGCGCGTTGCGCTGCGTCGGCCACGGGTGGTTGTGCTCCGACGTGTAGGTGATGACGAGCATGTTGGGGTCGGTCCTGCTGCGCTCCACCTGCTTGCGTGCCGAGCATCCTTTCGAGCTACTGCATCTGTAGTATCCTCTGAAGATCAAATTAAACGAACATCGTACACAATTAATAACTTCAGGTATATGATATATATATATATATATTGTGATCGATGCCCATGCGTTGTTATACGAAGAAGCTAGCGGTGCATGCATGCATCGATTCTTTTGTTATATATAAAGATATAGATATTGCAGCTCTATAATAATAATAATAATACATCTTCATTTTAAAACAAAACATGTCTGGTCCAGGCCTATAGTTTGTGTGTGCGTGTGTGTGTGTGTGTCGGTTTATTTATTGAAGCTACTTATTAATTTTTTATAATACAAAAAATCATATGACAAAATATTTTATCACAATTCTTTCAAAAAAAATATTTTATCACAAAATATTTTATTGGGCCACATATACTTTTTTAGATTTAAACAAAATGGAACTTAATTTCGATCGTTCCTTTTTAATTTTTATGAAAGCAGAAAAAACATTTAATTTGGCGAAAAGAGAATACAAAAACATGTAAGTATTGCAAGTATCAAGAAAAATAATAGGGCAAAAAATCACAAACCCGTATATTATTCAATGGATTCTTACTTAACAATTAATGGGAAACTAGATAATTTGCAAGTTGGAATGCCATATTCCAAGTTGTATGTTTTAATTTATTCATAACGAGAGAGTTGATATTTTTAGAGTGGACAAAACTTCTCATTGAAATTTTCTATAAAAAAACTTCTCATTGTGTGAAACATATATCATAATAACTAACATTGTGTGAAATTTTTTTTGTTAAGATGTTTATAGTATACCTTTTATCCACACAAAACTGTAAGGGGTATCAAAAAATTCCTTGGTTTTTAGATAATTTATAAGATCACATCTTTACACCTCTCTAGCACCAGCATCAAAGGATACATGGAAAAAAAATCCTTGATGCAGTTGAAAGGACAAAGTAATTAATACTACAAATTAAAGTAGAGGGAGAAAAAGGAAAAAAACGATGAAATAGAGTAGTTCTCTATAACTTCAATTCATCCACTTGCCCATTGCAATTTATGTAGTGTCATGTGCTTCTAGCTACAACTAGCTAGTACAGCAACTATAGAAAAGACAGGAATCCATGTGTCTTTCCCTCTCCTGGTTGGGGCGAGGAGAATCTATTGGAGTTTGAGCATGTGTTATGAGACTAGACGATCGCCACACTTATGACAGCACACTACACACATCCAGATGCATACATATACACGGATCGTAGCATGTAGTAGCTAGATCGAAGAGATGCTAGGCATTATATATGCAAGTGAAGACAGAGATGAGTGTGATGTATATAGTTCAGAATAACTTGATAATGCAGTCATATCATACCTTGGGTAGGGAGAGCCTTTGATTGGCTTCTGGCCATACTTCCTCCAAGCCCAGAGATCAGAAGGAACAACCTCCCCACTGGTCCTCCCTCCTGCTGCTGCAGGTGCTGGGATGCACACCACCTTCCTAGCCTGGTTCTTCCTGCATCCATATCATCAAACACAATACCACCATCTCAATCAGCGCAAGCACATTATTATTGAAGTATTCTACACTCGATCGGTCGATCGATCATATCAGAGTGTCAGGCACTGTACAGCTTAATTAATCGTTTTCAACAAACACATGGATATAGCCATGCATATGCCCATATGTAAACATGCTGTGGAAACCGAAACCTAGGGTTTGAAGGACAAATCTAGCTGAAGAATTAGGCTTTCTATGCTGCGACCCTGTGCTTCTATATGAAATTCTGCATACCTGTTTTTCTTATGGTGAGGAATTGCAACATTCATCAGCTAGATGAAATATAATGCTGATTTCTAAATGTGTGAAACCTTTGATGTTGCCTGCTTTTGTCATAGCTCAAAACTGACAGGCAATTCTTTGCTCCATCTCTTGATCTTTACTTTCTTGGGAGGTGCAGGATGGGGAAATTGTAGGCCAGCAAGAAAAAAGAACCTGCAAATTTTCCTAATTTGGGAATCGGTAACTACTGTTCCTCCCGCAACACAGCAAGAAATTAAGACTCGGTTCATGGCACTCGTGAAGAATTACTCGCGTAGATCTGAGTGAGACAGCGAGCTAGCGAACGTGTTACGTGTATATCGGTATTCGGTGCCGAACCTGCGCTTGATCCCGCCGGCACGAGGCGACAACATCTGCAGCCCGATGGCGGGGTCGAACGTGCACGTCCCGCCGCCGGCCATCGGCGCGGCGCCGAGCTTCAGCGCGTCACCGGAGCCCATCTCGGGGTACGGCCGTATCGCTCTCGGAGACACCGCCGGCATGTGCATGCCCCTCGGCAGGATAGGCTTCCTCATGCCCGCCGGCAAAATCCCTCCACCATCAACGCTTCCGCCGCGTCCACATCCGTCGCAGCCACCAACCACCACGTCGACGAAGCCTGCCTTGGCCACGGCACCGACGTCCATCGCGCCCGTGACGGGGTCAAAGAAGTCTCCGGCGCCGCCGGCAGAGGAGCAAGGGTAGTCGCCACCGAAGGGGTCCGGGAGACCACCGAACGGGTCCCCGAACGCGTCAGCGCCGCTCAGCCCCGAGCCATCCGACGACGACGGGGGCAGCGGGAAGAGCACCGTCTCCGCCTGTATCTGCTGCCACTCCGCCGTAGTCGTCATCGTCGTCGACGGGATGCTGCAACTACCTGAACCACCACTCCCACCAACTCCACCCGCCGGCGCGGCAGCCCCGCCGGCCCGCACGATATCGGCGAGGTCTCCGGCCTGCTGCTCCCCCTCCATCCTCTGCAAGAAGTAGTCACACATGAGGACCACCCCCCCTCTCTCTGACGGCGCTCGTAAAGGGTGGTACTACTACTGGCGCGTGTGTTGGCTTGGCTATCTACTAGCAGGTTAGCTCCTCCAATGCAAGCGGACAAGAGGAGGCCGGACGAGCCGGACGGGGGTGAGGGCGACCGGACTCTTTTGTAAGGGAGAAAAGAAAGAAGGGGGAGAGGATGTGTCATGGTGATATACGATGGGTGGTCGCTGACTTTGTTCCCGGAGATGCAAAGTGTTGTCGATACGCAAACCAACATGCATAGCAGCATACTGTACAGAGGTAGCCTGCAGCCGCGCGCCTGCATGCGACGCTCGAGCGAGAGCGGCAGATCGAGGAGGGGAACGAGGACGAGGCAGCTAGGCGTGCGCCTATGCATGGTAAAATTTGGGTCAAGCTAGCCCTACACTGTTCTTCTGCTACCCTCTCTGCCGAGGCTATACCTGCTGCTAACGGATAATTTAACTATTTGTCACTCTTAACATGTGTCAATTAATGAACCACATGTCAGTGACTCAGGTGACCCCACATGTCAGCGATTCAGAGTGGTATTTTTGTTGCCACTCACATGTTAAGAGTGACAAATAATTAAATCTCCCGCTGCTAACCGGTTACCAACCTAAGAGCATGGTAAAATTTAAAATTCTGATGAAAAATTATACTCTAATAACACACCTAAACAAATCTCAATCCTAAATTATTTCCTAAATCCCTTGTTATATATCTTAATTATAGGATTAATTTCTCATTTATTATTTAAAAATAGGGATACGGAGAACCGTTGGAAATCCAATTAGTTTTTAAGGATTAATATGAATAGAATTATCCCTATATCAAATTTTAGGAAATAAAATTTAAAACATCTCTCGAATATGCTCAGACGTTTTTATTAGTTTAGATTGTTGTTTAGTCATCGCTGATAAGCACGTGTAGAAGAAAAAAATCCAGATTTTTTAATTTCATTTGTTTCAACTTAAATTTATGTGTTATATATATAGGAATCTGGATTTACATGCTTGCATACATACATGGCGTCTACATATTATTATAGATATATAATTATATATAAGCAAACCCTGCACGTATACTCTCTGCGTGACTGGTATTCATGTCGTAGCTAGCGTGTCAACACAAGACGACTAGCTATTCCAGCCACATCGTAAACGGCAAAGTTTCGGAGCACAAGAAATCCAGAGACTTGCAGGTTTGAAGGCGACTTTGGCGCAAAAGGACATGCTTGCTTAAGCATCGATTAATTAAGAATTTAAGATCGATGCTATCTCTTTTTTCGACATAAAAATGCAGAGCCCTAGCAGCTCGATCTGCTCGCCTTCGATCGTCTCCCACACGTCACTCTTCGTGTAACCTCATCTCGACGCGCGCGCGACACAGCTTAATTACAAACAAATTAAAAAAGAAACCCTGCAAATAAGCAATTGATTAATCATCCTTCTGTGTCCTCACTGAGATCTTCTTTGAAACTGCAGCTTAATTAATCCACGATCTTTATCGTCTACTCCTTCCGTCGGGTTTTGATCTAAGCTTAACATAAAAGAAATCATTTAATTTTGACAAGGGTATTACTCTATCAATTTATCGATGCATCTATCAATTTATCAATACATGCACGACGAGATTCCGTGCACATGCATGTTTACTAATGACCGTACACCACTCCGTGTATGTTCAAAGAACTAATATTAATTCTTTTTTATTTTATTTTGTAGATAATGCGCTAGGAGCTGAGATATTTCTTGGGTTAATGTTAGGCCCTTAATGTGTGTACAACTTATTTAATAGGTGGTCTCATGAGAGTTCTATAGGGGGTTAACTGAAAAAATACAAGAGACGGAAGAGTCTGTCTCTACACGATTCTCCATATATATGCATTGTCTCTTAGCTGCATTTATAATTCAGGGGCTTAGGGTTGTACTATGCAGTTTCTTTGTTGTCTCTTGTACTTTGAAAACCGTTCCGTCATCTTAGGATTATACATGCCCTTATAATGGCATGTGAGTAATTTTCCCTATACTTTATCAGAATTGGATGGACCGGGCAGATGGAGAGAGCAGTAATCAAATTATTTGATCCAATACTCTACTACATATATACTGCATGGAGTTAATACTAATTTATATTAGCTTATTAATTAGTGCACGCAATGAAGCATCCTAATTCAGTTTTTGCATCAAGTTAATTAAGGGACCACATGATGACCGAGTACGTAGAGAGTGTGGGAGTGGTAGCTACTTGAGAATTGAGAGAATAATATTCCCCAGCTAAAGTGGCCTTTTGTTGATACCCTTCTTAGTTTTATTTCTTCGTAGACGATCGATGCACTCCTCGATCATCTCAGTGCCACACACATATTCTACACCACGCGTGTAGAATAGCTATTCTATACCGACTACGGAGTACTAATTTCAGTAGTAGATTTTTTCAGTAAAATAGGAATTGAGTACTATTTTTTAGTAGTAGATTTCTTAATAGAATAGTTATCATCTCAGTGCCACACACACATATTCTACACCACGCGTGTAGAATAGCTATTCTACACCGACCACGGAGTACTACTTTCAGTATTAGATTTTCTCAGTAGAATAGGAATTGAGTACTATTTTTTTCTCAGTAGTAGATTTCTCAGTAGAATAGTTATTATACACACGTGGGGTATGATAGCGTTTGTATATATATATATATATATATATTAATCTTATTACATTTAAATTGTTAAATAGATGCATCTGTGCTGCTGAAAACTCCAAATCTTCATGGAGCGGAATGTATGATTTTTCCGCAGTTACGTTTTACTCCCAAAACAGTACGCGTACGTGTAAACTTAACTAACCGCAATGCACAACCTCTCTTACACGTACATGCGAAGATTCTGTCAATTCAATTTAACTTCATTCACAACGACTGCTAGATATATAGTGAACGTACATTTTGATGCCCGTGTTTGTTTCTAAATTAATTCTCTGCCGACAGCCGATCGATGAAGTTTTACAGCCATAATTTTTTTTCCTGGAGCTGAGGCCGCTAAGCTAATCAAATCTCTCTTCTCCCCAGAAAGATTCCAAATACAAAGCCAGTGCAATTCCGTCTCACTGATCAGTTGCTGTAGCTACCAGTACTTAATGTGCTGCTAGCAGCTTGTCTCTCTTTTGTATTGCATGAGACGAACCACAAAAAACATGTTTTCCACTTATTTACAGACAAGATTATATTTATATATATAGCAGGTGATAGATGATCGAGTTCGGATTATTAATTCATCGAGGAATTTGGGAGGATCTCAGCCATATATATACATGTATACCAGGCGGTATATATATAATTATTAAAGAGCTAGTCATTCCAGCATACTCTCCCTCCCTAGCTTCATTGATACTATATACTCCGTACATGTTTTTTAGGGTGCTGTAATTAAATATCAAAATCTTAAATCACCAATATATACTCAGAAAAATAATAATAAAACATGCATATTATTATTATTATGCAGTGTACGTGTTCATATATATCTACCCCTAAAACATATATAGAGCTAGCATAAGTTTATATATATACTCGTTAGCAAAAAAACCTGTCACGACAAATACAGACAAAAGGACATCATGTATGCATACATATGAATGCCATAGTAGCACATTAATGCATTGGTACTTAATATTCGTGGCAGTAGCCCAGTGCAGAGCTATACAGTACGTGCCATTGTGATGTTTGTACGAGTACGTACGTACGTACCCCTGCGTGAGCTCCGGAGTTATTAGAGCATCTCAAGTGATTCACGGGTGTTTAGCTCATGTCATATCCAATGTTTAGACATCAATTTGAAAAATTAAATATGAACTAATTATATAAATAATTGCAGAATCGAAAAATAATTCAGGAGACAAATTTATTAAGCCTAATTAATTCATGATTAGCAAATGTTTACTGTATCTTAACATTGTCAAATCATGGCTTAATTAGGTTAATTAGATTCGTCTCACAAATAATCCACCAATTATGAATGCGTTTGTAAATACTCTACGTTTAATACTCTAAAATAATATTTAAACATTGGATGTCACGGAGCCTAAATTTTAGCCCCTCATCCAAACACCCGCAGCACTAGAGAGGCATATGGACAGTAAAATTTGAGTGATCTCCGGTGCACCGAATCATACTAGAATATATACAATAAAAATATTACTTTTCTCTCTCATGTGCATGTAATCCTTATTTATCCTTCTTGTCTCTCTCCTCATTTTCTATTTGTTTGTTCGCTGATAGTTGTATGTCACTGTTTATCTATGTTTTTTATTGCTATGCACCGGATCTAGATTTTGCACTGATTCATAGGGCCTGTTTGTTTCAGCTTCTAGCAGCTAGAGATTCTTAGTAGCTAGCTAGTCTGAGTAGTTGGTGTTTTCTAGCTTCTGGATTCTAGTTTATTTTAGATTCTGCAGCTACTAATTCTCACAATTTGAGTCCAGAATCTAGACTGTTTGTTTCCATGTCAGATTCTAAAAATAGTTGCGGTTGTCAAAAGCTAAAACAAACCGGCCCATACTATTATAACAAGAATTGGTGCATTCAAGTGGTATGCCACCTCTGCCAAAACATCGGTTTGAAAAGTGCATCGGAGATGTTCCGTTGGCTCCTTAAGGGCCTGTTCGGTTAGGAGGGGATTGAAGGGGATTGGAAGGGATTGAGGGGGATTGGAGGGGATTGTAGTATAAATCTCTTCCAATCCCTCCCAATCCCCCTCAATCCCCTTCCCCAAGAGGATTAACCGAACATGCCCTAACTGCATTGTAAAATGTCAGGGGATCCTGTGTAAAAATCTTAACACACGGAACTGTGTACGTGTGTGTGCATATGTACGTGTAATATACACACACACAGACACGAAAAAAAATCATATGAACAATATCTACATTATTCACGCACGCCTGACTGTCCTTTTTGTTATTTAATATATAGATCAAGTTTATATTTTATTTTTTGAGGATGGGATCTTAATATATTTTACATTGTCAATTATAGTACATATTCATTAGCTGCTACTAGTTGTAGGTCATATATCTTTTTCACTTAGCGCGTTTCTTAATTCCCCGTCTCCGCTAACCACGTCTTTTTAATTATTAGCTCAGCACCAACTTAATTTCGTCTACAATTAATATATACGTACGAGTTTTTCTCTTTAGTTTCTTGTCAAGTTCCTGACGGGATAGACATGGGATTGAATCCTAACAACTAGCAAGCATATATACCTAATTTTGCAAAACTAATGCCCCAATGCAAGCATGATATGATGATATGTTCGCTTATTGGACACTATGACCAAATGGAGTTGTTGCAGGGATCGATATGATACAGCTACAGATAGATCGAGCTATTATTAGTGATATTAGACAGATCGAAAGGGCCATTAAGGATGCCACGTGACAGCGAATTAAACATTTAAACCCAAGGCATATATTAAGACAAAGCTAGAGGCGTCTTATTTGGCAACCACTAGTTAATTACTTAATTAATTAAGTTAAATTGGAAGTACTACAACCCAACTTGGCCATGCTAGTTGCAGCCTTTTCAAGTTCGTTGCAATAAGTGTGATTCGAGATTATATTTGTCTTTGTCCAACTCCCATGTTCGTCCATGTGTTTAAAAATCTAACACCTCACACTATCTCACTGCCTAAGCTTGCTAGCTAGCTAATCAGCTTGAAGCTAAGCTATCTCTCGCATCAGTGGGATTCTCTGGTCCATGATCAGATTAAGACAAGCTAGCTAGGGCAAGATGAGATGGAATAAGAAGCATCGACTACAATGCATGTGCCACATCAAGCATGCATGCATATATGCACATATTCTAATGCAATATGCAGTCTCGAAAAAGTGTCACTTGTATGTTCTTAGGCTATTATTCTAAAACTACTGTCCATTCAATTAGTGAGATTAATTAATTATATGTACACACGCTGTCGATCTGTTCCTCTGCATGTGCACTCCGTCCCGTTAATTTCCCTGCCTGCAGCTTCTGGCGTAATTAAGCTAGAACAGTGCACATATACAGTGACCAGTGCGCTTTACGTTTTGAGCTAGCTGCCAAGGTTAAATTTGCATCGAGACCGGTACTTGCTAACTTCAAAAGTTACGGCCTTTTGGGTCATATAAAGTAGTAACTTGATCTTTAGGGGAAAAAAGATATGCATTAATTAGGATATCTGAGATTCTAAGAAACAACTGATAAAATATCAAACTATCAAGAGATTAATCTTGAAGAGTTGATATTTTGAGCTTCAGAATTCTAATTCATTTCTATATTTTATAGCTATTATTTATTAATTACAATCCAAATCCAAATCCAAAATCTAAAACCAAAATCTAAAACTGATGATGAGAAAGCTTAGAGTACGTAGCCGCGCGTCAGGAGCTCACGAAACCGGCTCTTAGTGATTTATGAATTTTGTAGCAGTCCCATCAATATAATGCTATGGGTCATCATATACTATATAATTTAAGCTAAGCTAGCTAGAGCAGCTGGATTTGCTCCGATGCTTGCATCACGTGAGTCCTTAATTTGATTTGTGAAATCTCAGCAGCAGCAGTCGGCATACGTACGTGTAGTTGATAGTTGCATTAAGCTGATCAAGCCTTCACATGCAAGCATCTTAATTTCTTTATTAGTATAGCAGCAGGCTAGCACTACTAATTTATTCCAGACGTATCAAAGATCGAGAGACAGCCATAATGCTATTTGCGGCAGCTAGCTATCGGTGATAATGCAGATCGAAGGATATACAAATATCATATACACAGGGGCGAAGCCAGGATAATTTATCACTGGGGTCGGCTAAAATTCATGTTACTAACTTAGGTTGAAGAAATATAATACCATGCATTTTCGTTGAGGTCTTGGCTGGTAAAAAATTATAGATAAAATGCGCTACGACGAAGTCATCGGGGTCGGCTGACCCCGACGCCATAACGTGGGTTCGCCCCTGCATATACATACATATATATATATATATATATATATATATATATATATATATATATGCATGCAAAAACTATATTTCAGTTTTCACATTGCTTTCTTGCTAGCTACTACCTGACCCCTAGCTAGCTGCATGCTTAATTATATCCTTCCAAGGCGTTGCAACTAATTAAATGAACTAATAATCATCATATTATCTTAGGGTTAGTTACAGTCAGTCCAAGTATATATATATGGTTATCTCACCGGCTATTTGTTACTTCACCAACACAATATTAGCGAGAAAATTACCAACGCCAAGATGCCACGGCACCTCGGGTCGTCGATGTCGATCTGTACACTAGCTAGCTCTCTGATTAATCTTCATTCAATTCAGAGACAATACTAGAGGAATTGATCGATCAAAGCTTGAATCAGATTAGTCCCATCCCAACTAGCTAGCTAATATATATAAAGACATGCAGTTGCAACTTACAATTTACTTTATGACGACGCCGAGTTAAACTAAGCAAGTTTGACTACTGATAGCTATCAAGCTAACCAATGGATAGTAATACTTCGGATCTTCAGTTACTAATTGTAATGGAGAGCTAGCTAGCTTAGGCAAACTGTAGTCCAGTTAATTTAATTACTCCTGTATATAGATAACTAGCTAGCTAGCTCTAGCTAGCTAAGTACTCGTATATATCACAGATATATTAATTGAACCCGTGTAGATACACGCATTGAATGATATCTAGATTATCTTGTTAGTAGGTAGCTAGGGAGTATCAAATTACCAACTGACAGCCACGGGGAGTACATGCATGCATGACCAATTTGGTCCATTGTGCGCGTCAATGCCCGAGCTCTCAAGTACATCATGTTAATTTAATTTGGATCTCCAATAATACCAACAGTAGTGAACTGCTGGAAGTCTGAAACGCCGTCGTGTAGTTGATTTTCTGAGTGATTTACCACAATTTTAACGTTGATTTTGGTATCTAGAATACGTACTAACTAGTACTAAAATTAACACAGTACGATAGATGAAAATTCAATGAGAGATGTGCGGAGGAGATTAAGATGATCGATTAAGAGACTGAGCCTCGAGATGGCCGATCGATCGAGCTTTATTTGCATGGGGAGATGTGTGGGTGCACGTGACGCAAGAACAGACCGGCCGGCCGGGTTTAGTTTTTAACCGGCCGGCCAGGAACGAACAGGACAGCGGAGTTTACCTTTGCTTGTGTTTAACTCCCCTAAATCTCAGCTTCTTGATGCATGCCATCTAGGCCCAGATCTTAAAAAACTGTTGACTCGGGAAGCAAGGGAAACCACCAGTCAAAATGTCAACGCGGAATCACCATGCATGCAGGCTTACTGCCTGTGCTAATTTGGTATGGTGTGGTTTTCTCATGAGAGATTATATGTTAGCTATGCCGTTAGTTTTAAATATATAGCTGTTAAATTTATAAATGGACTAATGCATGTAATTAAAAAATTCTAGATTTTTAAAATTTTTAATAGTTATATGCTCAATAACTGTGTTTCAAAAATCTTAGTTTCTTCTAACAATATTTGGGTACTAGTGTGGTCAGAAAGAAATATATATCAGGAAAAAAACAGAAACCATGGCCTCTCATATGGGCCTTAGAGCTGAAGGTAGCGGCCCATAAGGCCCACGGGAGAGCGGCAATGCCTTGGGCCCGGCCCATTTACCAGCGGCCGCCGCCGCCGCCGCCGCTCTCGTCGTTAGTGAGCTGTCAGCGGCCGTGCACCGCGCCCTGCGTCCCCGGCCTCCTCCTCTTCCACGCCAAGTACTCCTTCTTCTCCCTCCCCGTGGGCAACACAGACCCCACCACCCGCCTCGACTGGACCAAGCATAGCCTCCCCCGGGCCGCCTCCTTCGTCAGGGCGGAGGGCCATCCTCGAATTCCGCGGGCGCGTCCTCGGCTTGACCGATCGCGCCCAGTTACTGGAGTTCCACCTCGATGCCCATCCTCCGAACAAGTCCGCCCAAATGCTGCCCGCCGACAGCCTCCCGGATGCCACCGCGTTCGACCGGTGGCACTTCGGCCCACATCTGGTCGCCGCACCGCAGGTGATCGCCTGCTCTTGGTGCTCTTCATGCTGGGGCAGTGGGGCCAAAATTGGGCCATGCATTTCAGGCGCAGGCGAGAGTGAAAAGGTTCAGTGTCTATGCGCTTGACATGGTGAAGATGAGGTGGGAAGAGGTGGAGAACACCGGGGCTTACAGCTTGTTTGTGGACTTGGACTGCACCGGGAGGAGCACAGCGGCGTGCGTGGACGTGGCCAACTGCTGCGTGGAGGAGAACCGGATTTACATTGCTGCGCCTGGGTGCCATAACTGGTATGCATTGTCGCCTGGATGGGAGGCACCTCTCGGTGGTCAATGGCCTGGACCTTTTTCCATTCAAGCAATGGCGTGCGCGCCACGGCCTTCGTAGATATGGATTTATCCCCGTCTTTTCTTTTGATGATGCATGCAGTGAGATAACTACTTCTATGTAGAACAAGTGAATAACCTAATCTACAATCAGTTGTTTTGCTGTAAAATCAATTGATGTGGATATTAAATTCATAGCATGTCGTGCCAACATCATATTCTCTATGAAACAACAGTTGTCTTAAACTCTTAGTAACACACATTAGTACATTACTGTATTATATGGAAACAGTAAGTATAGATGATGCCATGGTGGTCCAGAATAGTACCACCTGGCACATGCTGGTCATGTCATTAATGTGAATACCTGTGTTCCATTTGAGTTTGTAGGCTTTTCTTTCAGGCTTGCATGACATGCACTGTCTCAAACTCATGTTCAGCGTCATAGTATGAGATTTCTTAGATTCCATGTTTATGCACTGTGTTGTTCAAATTTGTGTACTAGCCTACAGTTCTGAATTCTGGAGCTCATTCCATGGTTTTATGTTTGTTGTTTATCTGAAACTATCATGTGTTGTGTAACTTTTGTTTGAAGTAAAGCTGCATATGACGTAGATTCTTAACTGTGACAATGCCGCGACTCATTGATTTGTGAATGAATATTATTCATCATTCACTGCTCCTCGCTGCGGATCTACATAATGAGTATTGAACTAGTGATTGGTTAGGAACTTAAAAATACCATAATAAACACTCCTTAGCGGCACTAATAAATTTTACTCCTATTTATCTATAAAAAAGACATCTCCATTTGCCATTCTTGTTGATTTCCCATACATAGCTGTTGATTCATGGCCAAAAGCAATAGCAAGGTGCTAAAAAACACCTACTTTTGATAGTAGAAAGCAATCATGTTTCTTTCTACATTGACTTATAGAAGATGTACATTGAAAAGTGTGAAGAAGAGATGTAGGAGCACCCCCAGGAGAGGGATTTTTTAGAAGTTCCATTGCATGGTTTCCAAGTTATGCAACAACCTTCCTACCATCTTCTAGCTGTAATATTCCAAACTAGTTACAAGAAATGTGAGGATGCTCATTCTCATTGAAATGGCAACGAAGAGATTCACATAGTATGAACATGTAGCTCATCAAACTTTTGCCGCTTCAGTAGGTGCACCAGCCCTCTCAGCAATAATCTGTTCATAGAGATCTCTGATCTTCAGTCCTACAATGGTTTGGAAGAGACCTGTTCCATTGGTGCTGCCTGGGAAGTCTGCATGCTTTAGCATTTGCTGTGTCACCTCTCCATAGAATTTGGTTGAGAGGTTGCTTAGATGGCTCTCAACATAGATGAGTTCATCTAGTCTATCAAATTGGCCATCCATCTCCAGCACTGATACCTGAAGACATTAAGAAAGCAGTAAGCATGTACAGCTTTTGCCTTTTGGGGAGAGGAAAATGCTGATTGACATTTGTGATTTGTCTACTGATCAAATTGTGGATCAATAGTCTAAAAACTGTTTGAAGTATCTGACCATACTTCAGAATTCTCAGTGTTAGCTAGTTTTGCTGTCATTTTAGTTTCCAAGTGACAGTGGTTATTTATGCTTTGGATACGGCAAAGGGCAGATAAACCAAGATAAATTACCTCATGGCCAAAGTAAGTGTCTGGTCCATAGGCAAATTTGATGCCAGGATAAGAGCATGTAAGCTTTCTTCCACAAGGGACCCAAGTGATGCTTGATCCTTCATCAAAGAGGTAAACTGGGTTGAAGTTCTTTATGCCTTCTTTCATAATCAATTTAACACGCAGCACTTTTCCTTCATTGTCATCAGGAATAAGCTGGGTTGGCAGAACTTCAATCACAGCATCAGCGTATTGCTTCTGGGGATCTGTCATACCAAATGCATGGTAAGAATTGACATGTCATGTTTTATTCAGTTTCAATTATCAGTAATTTAATATGGCATGTTATATTTTTTATCTATTTGAAAACAACTTATGCTTGTAACTTATAACTTTAGTTGATAAAAGGTGGTACCAATGAAAGCATCAAATCTGGTTTCCTGGCCTCAATACTAGCCTTGATGCTTTCAAGGCTGTGACCACGCTCAGCCATATCCCTCTGCAAAAGTGCAAGTGATTTTAGCAAAATCCACTGTTCCATGGCTGATGTGGAACAAGAAATATCTTCACCCTACTGTTGAACTGACCTGAATTTTCCATGCAAATTTAACCTCGTCACTGATGTCCAGGTAAATGCTGAAATCTAGGAGGTCCCTCACACGTTCGTCAAACCTGGTTGAAAGTATAAGTATACTAATAAGTAATGACAAACTGATAATAACGAAAAAAAACAATCTGTTGTTACACTTGCAAAATAATCATGTTAGTTTTACCAGGGGATATTTTTTAAACTCCCATAGAAATCAGATATTTAGAATAATTTTGAATATATATATATATATACATACATATATATATATATATATAACATAGTTTGGACTGAAAAAATATGATAGTGATCTACCCCGTATGTGATCAAATGGCAATTATGGCATGAAGAAGCAAAAGAACAGATGGCAAATACTGCAGATGGAAGAAACATGTGGAGCATGGGAATAAAATGTGAACTCACATGGGATGCAAACCCTCAATGACAAAATCTTGGGGGGTTGGATGAGCTCCGGTGGGTCTAGGAGACCAGTAACATGGTTATAGATTGGCTTGTCAATAGCCTTGCCTTCTTTGATTGCCTTTACCTGCTCATACATGAGATCGAAGTTGTTTGCCCTTGGGTCCAGGGCAGTCACACCCTTCTCCTTCCTGCCAGTCCTGTCCAAGGAATGGTAGTCATCAAGGCATATCACCGTTGTCGTGTCACTGATGAGTGTGTTTGAGTCCGGGTTGCCACCCTTGGGTGGCTCTGCCGCACCACCAAACACACTGGTGAGCCGGCGCATGAAGGTGCTCTTCCCGCATCCTGAGTCTGCTGCGAGGCCAATCACCACTGGCTTGTCGGCTGAGCATGAAACCTGAAAGGTTCTTGCTCCTGCGTGCCTTGTGTTACCCCTCCTGTTGCTTCTGGTGGTGAAGAAGATCACTTGGTTCTGCCTGAAGCTTGTGTTGGTGGTGCATGGGGAGTGCAGGGAGGTGGTGGCGTGTAGGCTGGAGATTGCCATCTTGGGTTCCTGGCCTTTCTTCCTGCTGGAGCTGCTCTTCTTCCCTTCAAGCCTTCTGATTGAGGCTTGATGAGAAGAGAGAGGTTGAAAGTATGCTGGGGATAGAGCTAGGAAAACATAAGGACGGTAGAGGATGGTCACCCTTAGTTTCCTTTCTTTTATGATGATTCCAAGGGTAGCTTATAGTGAACTGAAAATGAGCTCTTAAATTTCAAACAATTGTATTTTGTCAGTATTCTTCCTCTGGAGTCTGAACTCTGAATTCTGTTGTTACGAAAAGCTTTTGTTTTTTTTACGATCATCCTTCCTGGTGATTATTCTAGCATCTGTCACTTAATTTCTGAATTTATAAGCATTATGTGCTGTAAGTTGCCGTGCTTTTTTACTTGTCATCTAGCTGCCAAGATACAATTAGGACATATTTAAGATTTATCTACACGCCCTGCATTTCTGTCTCCTGCAGAATGCGTGCGCTTGTTCTCTGCTGCTGATTAGTCGATGCTTGAATTGTGATGGCCAGGGATGCTCGAAAGAAAGCTTGGTGGTGGTTTCATGAATTCAGATATGGTTCCGCCACGTGGCAGCGCAGGTATGGCTGGCTGAAGATGAGGGAATGGAGGCTGGAAACTGGAGGCGCTGGGACCTGTCAGGGTGGATATCGCTGATCAGCTGGTGCTCCCTTCACCATGCTGTGCACCATATGTATGTACATCGAGCCTTCGAACGCAGGCCATGCGTAACCTCGTGGCAGCAGGTGAGTACCTCATCAGCATCCGCGTCACTCTGTGGCCGAGGTAAGTCAACATCCACGTCACTAGATGGTCAAGACTTGCAGGTCATCTCCGAAGCATATGCGGCTGGTGTTGGAGCCTGGAAGCTCCAAACAGCCCACGGCTACACCACTAAAGAACTCGATTTGCCTCCAACTTCCCAGGGCCCGTTTATTTTGCGAGTTTATGGTCAGCGATCGTATGCCTGCGTGCTTCACGTAACCATGTCGTGACGATGTATATTGCCAGGTTTCTGGCGTACATTTCTTTGCCGATTTCTGGCATATATTGTCTGAAAATGCTTCATCTATTGTAACCTAGAAAATGCAAAAAATCAAACGATGTTTCAACACTTACGATTTTTTTATCACTTTATTAAAAAATATTTTAAACCGATGTAATATTTAACGACGTTGTTTGTACCACTCGGGAATAACTATAATTATATGTAACATCTTATAGTTAAAATTTAATGTTTCATATATCGAACTAAAGTGTTTCAATTTAGTCCGTTACTGTGTTTTTGTTCTATTTATTTTAGCATCCGATTTTTCTGATTTTTCTAAACCACGGCAAACCAGAATATATTGCTGTATTACCTGAGAAAACCGTTGGCAACCGTTAACAAAGACATGAACATTGGTAAGCAGAAGAGTACGGTTCAGCGCAAACTGAATCTCCGAGGAAGATTATAAGATTCCTTCTACGACAAAGCAGAAAAGATCCCCAAATCGTTGACGCCTTTGTTTCAGTAAGCATGGGTCTTGTAGACACCAGCAGACCAATCAAGCGCTCAACCAAACTAACAAACGAAAGGGTGAGTAAAGTACAAATAACGCTATAATAGTATTCCTGTAAAAAAATAACACTAGAGATCAAGATATACTTTGGAAGAGAACATTTCCATCAATACATAACATACAGACATCGACATGTACTTATATGTATGCACAGAACTGCAGCACAATCAGATAGCACGGGTGGACTTTTGTCATATTTCTTCCATGGACCACTTCACTTGTGCCCTCTGAAATACATGTATACTTTCTGCATGCACCAAAAACCAGAATATCAAAAGATAAGATATGAAACCACCCAGTTTCGATATACATGGGTTGATAAAGTTTGAAGAGTAAAGATACACAACACCATGTACAAGGATTCAATACGTGCGCCTTCAATCATTCATTTTTTACTGATACCAATGTGTTTGTGTGACACGTTCCTTCAATATTTTCATGTTTTTACGGTAAGACAAATGAACATCGCATCCACAAAAGGTTGGTCAACTGATCGTTAAATAAAGCTACAATCATAAATGTAAAGGGAATTTCACTTTTGTAGAACATCATATGTAGAAATGAATAGCTAGAAGACAGGAGTGATGAAAAATAATAGTAAATACAAAAGGTTTAAGAAATTTGCCATCACACATACAGAAACTAACATAATTATTTGAATAATTCAACCAACTTCGATGTCCTCGAGAACTAATTATTAGCCAACTAACAATTAGTTTTAGTCAATCCAAACGCTCATGGTTTCGAAACTCGTAGGACATATGTACGTGTGGAAGGGATAGGCCATGGGTCGCCTCCGTCTTCTCTGGCGATCGTCCCGGCGATTTTTTCTGGGTGTGAGAATTCCATAGAGGGGGGGGGGGTCAGCCTCGTCTCCTTTGGCGTTGGGCTCTCCTGGCGTAGGCCGCAGCGCTTTGGGCCTCGGAGTTCCGGAGGCCCATGGGATTTCGCGATCGGATGGGAGGGGCGCTATGCTGGTGGGGGGGCCGAGCGGGCCAAGTGCGCATGTGGGTGAACTGCACGGCCTGCCGTCACCTCTGGGTAAGTGGCTCTGGTTCCCGAAGGCAGTCCCTCTCTCTTCTGCGTCCCTTCACTTAGGGTTCCTCGCGCGTGCGGCGGAGATTCGGCGGTTTGGATCTGGTGCTCGGTCGTTCGTTCGCGTGCCTCCAAGGTTAGCTGATTCCCGTTCCTTCGCTTCGGTTGTTGAGGGAGTTCCGATGGATCGGTTTGGGGGGGCTCGAAGAGATGATGCTGGTTCCGCCAACTGGGAGAGCGGAGGAGGACGAGGTGCTGTTGGTGGAGGCTTGGGGTTTCAGGATGGCTCCAGCATGGGGGGAAAACGGAAACTCTCGGAAAGAGGAGATCCATGGGGTGGAGATGGTGGCCGGGGGTCGGGTGAAGGGTTTCATCGTGGCCGGGGTCATCGTGGTTGGGGAGGTAGAAGTGGTTTCCAACCGAATAAGGGGGGAGCTCCAGCTGGTGGATGGGGGGGAGCTGCAGCTGGTGGTCGGGGGATCGACAATTTGGGCTGGAGGTTGGCCGTAGAGAGAATCAAAACCCTAGAGAGATGAAAAGTGAAGAACTCGTGTGCTATAATTGCGGGTTAACTGGGCACCACCAGGTTCAGTGTCATCGCCCTGTGGTTTGCTATTCTTGTAAGCAACCTGGGCATGTGTCTGCTTCGTGTCCGCTGCTTGAGAAGCAAAAAGTGAATAGGTCATTACCTCATTTGCCGATTGAATTCTGTGGTTTCGGGTTTCCTCACCATGGGTTCTATTTCTTACAAACCGAGAAACCGGAGGTTCGGTCTGATGATTCGGCTGTGATGGGTTTGATTACTGTGGAAGGAGAGTGTTCTGAGAATCAGATTAGACTGGAACTGGCCCATTTCTTTGAAGTTGATTGGGTGTGGAAGGTGAAAGAGATAGCTGAACGGCAGTTTCTGGTTGAATTCCCCTCTAGGGAGATGCGCAGGGGGCTGACCCGTCTGAACTCGGTTTGTTTCCAATTATTCAAGCTGAGAGCAAAAGTTGAAGAAACTGAAAGAGCCATGGATGCTTTGGGGTCTTAAGTCAAGTCTGGGTCAAGGTTCTGGGGTCCCAAGCGTGGCTCGGACCGTGATTGATATGAACAAGTTGGCTGTCCTTGCTGGAAAACCTATGGATATTGAGGTGGCTAGCTTGTCTCATCAGGGGCCGGTTAGAATTAAGGTCGCTTGCAAGGATCCTTCGAAAATAGGGGGGACCTCCGAGGTTTTCATCAATTATGTTGGATATAACATTACTTGGATTCCTGAGCTGGATACTGTGATTCCTTTTCCGTTTAAGCCAGATGGGGGTGCCATTTCTGTTCAAGAAAAACAGGATAAAGGCAAGCAGAAAATGGATGATGATAAAGGGGAGGGGGCACACCCGAAGACGTTTGATGATTCAAGCCAAGGCAAACAAGATAAGAAGAACCCGGGGGACTCAACATATGATGGGCAGTATAAACATGTGGAGGATGTTGATTCGATGATGGGTGAAAAAGTTGATTTTCCGGAATCCTTTGAGGATATTTCCGAGGATGACTTGGAGGAACAGTTGGAACCTGGTGGGGTCGAGAAAGGGCAAAAGGCTGAAAGTGGCGTGGTTGAGTCAAAGGTACAAGACACTAAAAGTGACAGTCTGGTAAAGGATGTGGACGGAGGGACACAGGTTGGGGACATTCCGGTCGCCCCTGTGGGGAATAGTCAGGGGGGTGATCAAGTTATGAATCCTGATAATAAAGGTACTAAAAGAAGAACGAAGCACAAAAAAAATCCACCTGTGGCTCAACGGTTTAGTGCACGGATAAAACAAGATGGGGTTCCCATTCAGATTAAAGCCCAGCAAAGAATGGATCAGATGAATGATATAACAGGTACATCTCGTTTTACTTCATTTAGTAAAACTAAAACACATGTCCTTTC
The DNA here is from genome assembly GCA_019279435.1 of Zizania palustris. Taxonomy (NCBI): domain Eukaryota; kingdom Viridiplantae; phylum Streptophyta; class Magnoliopsida; order Poales; family Poaceae; genus Zizania; species Zizania palustris. Next base: position 38,198,157 of record JAAALK010000283.1, on the reverse strand, counting down.
TGATATTGCGAAACAATCGGGGGTTTTTTTGGGTCAGTCTGAAAATGAAATCCATGCCAATATTGAATTCCTAAAAGCTAAAGAAATTGCTCAGGCTTTGCTATGTGTGGCTAAGCAAAAAATTGATGATAAGCAAAAGTCTGTTGTGAGTGAGGAAATGGCCGAAGAGGCCATTTCAATCCGGGGGTTGAGGGTGAGAATATAGGGGAGGAAAGTGCTATAGATTTGTTTGCTTTGGACATTGGGGACAGATGAAAATTATCTTCCGAAATATTAGAAGGATTGGTAGTGGGGGTAGGAGGAAACTCTTGGCTGACATGATGAAAGATAATGATTGTGATTGTATTTGTCTTCAAGAGACTATGAAAGAAAGTGTTAGTCAGAGGGATTTGGATTTCATATGTGGTAATAAAGACTTCTGGTGGTTGTGCAAACCATCTACTGGTCGTTCTGGGGGGCTTCTTATGGGGGTGAACATGGATAAGTTTAGTGTCGGTAACGTTGACTTGGGGGAATTTTTTGAGAGCGTGATAATTACTATGAAAGATTCTAAGAAGAGTTGGGAAATCATGAATGTTTATGGTCCTGCACATGAAGAGGGCCGGGGGCGATTTTTGTCTGAACTGTCTCTTAAGATGAGCAACCAACAAGTCCCGATTCTTTTGGGGGGAGATTTCAACATGATCAGGTGCCCTACAGAGAAATCTAGGGGGTTGCCTAATAAGAGGTGGATGAGGGAATTTAATTTGTTCATAACTGATGCTGAGCTCCAGGAACTGCGTAAGACGGGTTGTTTGTTCACCTGGACGAATAAAACGATTCCACCCACTCGAGAGGTTTTGGATAGAGTTCTTGTCTCTAATAGTTGGGAGGGTATGTTTCCGTTAGCGATCGTCTATAATCTTCCCAGAGTGGGATCGGATCACAGTCCTCTTCTGGTTGATTTGGATAGGACAGTTACTCGAGTGAAAAGGGGTTTTAAATTTGAGAACATGTGGCTGCTCCAGGAGGGTTTTAGGGAGTGGGTTCTGGAAAAGTGGCCGAAACGATCTAAAAGGAATATTATGGATCATTGGAAAGAGGTGAGTCAGACCCTTAGGAAGAAAATGAAGGGGTGGGGGGTGAATATGATTAGCCAATTGCATAAACAGAAAAATTTGCTTCGTAAAGAGCTTGAGATGTGGGAGGAAAAGTTGTCTCTTGACAATATGTCTCTGTCGGATTGGGGGCGTATGTATGAAACAGAGGGTGGTTTAGTGGATATTTACCAACAAGAAGCTTCGTATTGGCGGGATAGGAGCGAGCAGCAATGGCTTCTTCAGGGAGATTCGAACAGCTCCTTTTTTCATAAAGTTGCTAATATTAGGAAGAGGAAATCTACAATAGTGTGTCTGGAACATGAGGGACGTCGTCTCACTGAGGTTGGAGAGTTGAAACAACATATCTATTCTTTCTATAAGAATTTGTTTGGCTCTGAATCACCTCCGCGGGTCCGCTTGGATGAGTCTATGTGGAGAGATAGACGAGGTTTATCTGCTGAGGATAGTGAGAATTTAGTGTCGCCTTTCACTTGGGAAGAACTTGATGGGGCGATTAAGTCTATGAAATCCAATACTTCCCCTGGTCCTGATGGATTTTCGGTCAACTTCTATAAAGCCTTTTGGTCTCAATTAAGGAGTGTTTTTAAAGAAATCCTTGATGCAATGATAGAGGGGGGGTGTGAATTTGTCTCGGATCAACTATGGGGTAATTGTCCTGATACCTAAAATCAAAGATGTTGTTAGTATCAAACACTTTCGGCCGATCTGCTTGTTGAATGTAGCCTATAAATCATCACGAAAGTTCTTACAGCCCGCCTTACTAGATATGCCTCTTCCATTATTGACCATAGGCAGTCAGCCTTTATTCTTGGGAGGAATATTCTGGAGGGGGTTGTAAAGCTGCATGAAGTGATTCACGAGCTCAAGAGTAAACATCAGAGGGGTGTGATTCTGAAATTGGATTTTGAGAAAGCGTATGACAAAGTTCAGTGGGTATGCTTAATAGATGTTTTACGTCGGAAAGGTTTAAGGAGAAGTGGATAGAATGGATGGAAAAAATTTTAGTCGGCGGAAGGGTGGCGATTAATGTTAATGGAGAGATAGGTGGATTCTTTAGAAATTACAAGGGGGTCAGGCAGGGTGATCCTCTTTCCCCGTTGCTGTTTAACCTGGTGGGGGATGTCCTTTCCGAAATGCTTGTACGGGCTAGTGAAATGGGACATCTGACCGGGTTGGTTCCACATATTGTGGGTGGGGGGGTAACTCATCTGCAGTATGCGGATGATACCATTCTGATGATGGAGTTAACCGAGCAAAACTTGGTCTCAATGAAATTTCTTCTGTACTGTTATGAAAACATGTCAGGGATGAAAATTAACTACCAAAAAAGTGAGGTTTTTGGGATCGGGATCACGGATGAGGAGTTAGAAAGGGCTGCGAATATCTTTAATTGTGATATGGGGGTGTGGCCTATGAAATACCTAGGGTTGCCAATTAATAAGTCAAAGCCTAAAAAGAAAGATTTTGACGAGATAATCTCTAAAATTGAGAAAAAGTTGGCGGCCTGGAAAAATAGTCAGCTTTCTTATGGTGGACGGATGGTGATGATTAACTCTTGCCTTAGCAGCATTCCTTTATATACCATGGGGGTTTTGCTCTGCCGGAGAGTGTGTGTAAAAAAATTGATTCTATCAGATCTCGATTTTTTTGGGAAGGAATAGGAGAAAAAAAGAAATATCACATGATCTCTTGGCGGACCCTGACTGCTCCGAAGCGTATGGGGGGGGGGATGGGGTTTATGGACGTCAGGGCCATGAATCAGGCCTTATTGGGTAAATGGTTGTATAACATTGAGCGGGGTCAAGAAGGTACTTGCTACACGATTCTGAGGAATAAATATAATTTGAGTAAGGGGGTGTTGCAAGCGGACATGAGCAAGGGTTCCTTCTTTTGGAAAGGCTTAAACAAAAGCAAGATGTGGGTTAGGCTGGGGTGTGGCTTCGAAGTGGGCTCAGGCACTAAAATTTCCTTCTGGCATGATGTTTGGGATGGCGATATCCCGCTGAAAACGAGATTCCCCCAACTCTTTGAGAAGTGTCATGATAAAAATCTGACCATTGAGGATACTTTTCTGAGGGTTCAGGATAATACCTTCTTTAGGAGATCACTGATAGGGGGGATGTAGATAATTGGGGCATCCTTTCTGCGCTTATTAACAGACTAGATAGAAGTGCTGGAGTTGATCAGATCGTTTGGCTGGTGAATAAGAAAGGTTTCTCGTCCAGATCAATTTATGATATGATAGTCTTTGGGGGTGAGATTGATGCGGGTAGTTTGATTATCTGGAAGTGTGGGCTTCCGTTGAAAGTAAAGGTTTTCATTTGGCTTATGTTGAAAGGCAGAATTCAAGTGGGTGATCAGCTGAAGCGTATGAATTGGAAGGGGGACCCTCTTTGCAGTTTTTGTGGCCTTGACGAAACTGTGGATCATTTAATGTTTGAATGTGGCCTAGCTCGGATGTTGTGGATTTTTGTGGTTGAAAGTCTAGAGTGGCCTCTTTCCTATCTTAATAGAAGATCTTTTATGGATATGGTGGGAAAATTGAGAGATAATAAGAACAAACTAGTTGCTTTTCAAATTTTGGGGGCAATTGCTTGGACTATCTGGTTAACCCGAAATGAGCTTGTCTTCCGAAACAAAATTTGTACTGATGCTTTCCAGGTTGTGTATAAACTAATTGCATTAATGCATTCCTCACTCAATGGCTCCAACTGGTGCCAGCGCGCTTAAAGGAGGAAACTTCGCGATGCTTCGACTTGCTTCGTGCTCGGCTCCATCAGCTCGTCAGTCGGGAGGTTCATCCTGCCCCGGACTCGACGTCTCGGAACACTTTGTGACTTCCAGCGTGAAAAGGGTGGTTAGCAGGAAATCCACGACTTCTCTTTGAGGCTCTCTGTTAGTCGTGTTCCTAGCTCCTGTGATGTGTTGGTGTTCTGTGCTAGGGGTGGCTGGTCCTGGTGTTAGCCTGTTTGTTTAAACTGTGGCTTGTTGGGCTGTGAGTTTGTGGTTAGCCCCTTTTTGTTGAATGGTGCTGTGGCCTGTATGGTCGTTCTGTGTGCTCCTCTGTTTTGTCGGTATCCCCGACTAGACTGACTCTTGTTTACTGCTTTCTAATAAAGCAGGGCGCTCATCCTGTGAGTTGCCTTTTCTCAAAAAAAAAAACTTCGATGTCCTCAATATACGCACATTCACTCAAAATATATAATTAACAAATGTCTTCCATGAATGAAGATAAATATTTACTCATCACCCATTGGGATATAGTATCTAGAGATGACCAAAAGGATTGTGCTAATACCAAGAAACATGACAAATCAAATGCAAACTCATACTCTCATAGGAGGGAATGGATGCTATGATAAAGCAGATTGAATGACAGACCTGAACAACCCAAATGCTCACAAGTGTCTCCAAGCAAAACAAGGCAAATCCAACAAAGTAGAAGATCTGAAATAACAGAAAGTTTATCTCAAATCACATACATATACTCAAAGTGGACCTTGAAAAGTCATAATAAAATATTTTGTAGACTATATGAGTAGAAACATGGCAGCATAGAACACAAACAGTTGCTCATTGACATATACGTGGCAGAGAAGAATCAAATAGAATCTACAGAACTACTCACCCCAACAATTGCATGATCAGAGAAGGTGTCTATTGCTGCCAGTATACCCCTGATGACAAATAAAACATGTTACATCATATCAGATAAACAAATCCACTATTATTAAAAAAATGTCAAAGTAACAGTGGTTCATCATATTGAAAGTTCACAACAGCAATTACTCCAATATAAGTATGTATTGTAAGGCAGCTTACGTTAATGACTTTCCACGAAATATAACTGGTGGAGCGATGGCAGCAAATACACAAAAGGCAATGTGAATCTACACCAAAACAATGAAAACAATTTAATCAGGATTTGTAACAGAAATAACATATTTAGATGTGATCAAGGCCATACCATGTAGCAAAGGAAAAACCATCCAAAGCTGAACGCGCTATCAGTTCTGTTCAACATGTGGACAGAGTATTAAAAACATAGCCAATACTAGTAAACATATAGTGGAAGTATTAGCAGTTAAGCTGAATTTAAACACCATCTAGTTGAATTTGTTGTTCCCTAATTTGCATCTTCTTTCTGATCATGATATAAGCATTGTCTACTGTTTATTAAAAATTCTATGCGTGTTAAACTGCCAGGAAGTGGAATACTGAAATCCAATCATTGACATATGGGTAGGCACAAACTGTAGTAGATTATTCCATGTTGATGGTATGAAACAGTAACTATTAGAGGCAATGAGGCATACCTCATTGCTCGGTACAGAGGCCTATACCACATCAAGTACGACAGAGGAATTCCAATCATACCATAGATAGTAGCCAGGAAAAAAAGTTTGGAGTCTGCAATAGTAATTACAAAATTTAGTGACGTACAGCAGTAGAAGACCATAGAGGTGCAATAAAAACTAGCACATGCCGTGCTGGTATGTAATCAACAATTCAAGAATATTGCATGATACACATGAGAAGGTGCAAGCATAGTTGTTATGGCGTCGCCATATCGTCGCCATATCGTCGCCATATCGCCGTGGCGGTTTTTTGCAATTCGCCACGCCACGCCATATCGCCGAAGGCTTATGGCGAGCGCCACAGTCGTGTGGCGTCGCTATGGCGCTGTGTGGCGTCCGCCACGGCCGTGGCGCCCGCCATATACAGCCGCCGCCGCAGCCACTGTCTGGGGCTCTGGGCGCGACGCGGCGCGGGTGCGGCGCGGCGAGGGCTGCGCGGCGAGGGCCGAGGGCGCTGCGCGGCGAGGGCCGAGGGCGATGCGCGGCGAGGGCCGAGGGCGCTGCGTGGCGAGGGCGCGGCGAGGGGGCTCCACAGCGAGGGCGCGGCGAGGGGGGGGAGGGGATTGTGTGGCGGCGGCTGGAGGGAATGGGAGGCGGCTGGAGGGAATGGGAGGTGAGAGAGAAAGGGAGGGTTGAGAAAATTAGGGTTAGGAAATGGGCTTTAGTTTAGACTGGGCTTTAAATGGGCTATTGGATCAAATTTATAAAACAGATTATTAAATGAACATTTATATATAATATTAGACATAATTTTATATATTTTATTGCAATTTTAATTATATAATTTTATTTTATAAGATATATAAATTAACATTATTGCAACTTGATATGAAATTGCTATTTTTATAATACTATATTACTATTCTTATTTGCAATTTAGTACTTATATATTGATATATATTTTAAAATCCTTAAATTCTATAAGCTATTTTTCCATATTGGTCGCCACGCCGATGTGTCTATGGCGACGCCACGCCGCGCGCCATAAGCGCTGTAAAGTTGTGAAGGTGCTAGGTCGCCGCGCATCGCCGCGTCGCCATAACAACTATGGGTGCAAGTCAGCAGGGGCATTGTACATGGAGTGAAAAAACTAGCAAGAAAGAAGTGTTTAGCTCACCTCCTCCTCTGATCCAACAGACTATGACAGCAATGAAATTCCAGAAGAGACAAAGCACAATCCCTGTAAATTATTGTAACCCAAAACATTTTCCATAAGTATGAATAAAGCTATCTATCGAAAACAGTAAATAAGAACACCCTGTAATAGGGATAGTTATTATCAGAGGATGTTTTGCTGCACCAAGCCAGCTCGCGAACGCGAGATACTGCAACTTTTGTGCATTGGCAGGTATCTCGTTGGCAATGTCATGGTGGATAATTGGGAAGAATGGTGGCCAGTTCTTGTCCTCCATGGGCACCCCGGCTACATCAAGTCATCAAGGCAATACAATGTGCAACATCAGTTCAAAATGGTCATAAGAGCAAATGAAAATCACCGAAGTAGGTCTAATGCATGTCTAAGCATACCACTCTTGAGAGCCTCCTCCCTCCTCTTGATGTCCTACAACGACCAAAATGAAAGAAAAAACAGAAATACAGCTAACAATTTAGCATATCCCCGTCATTTAATAAATCAATGCTGAGGATCAAAGGAAGCAGCACGATCCACGTACCGCCTCTCGCCTCTTGAGATCTGCCTCCCATTGTAACAGTTCCTTCCCCTTGCCCTTCGAATCCTGAAAAAAAAAACGCCTTAGATCAGGCACTCACTAAGCACACAGCGAGTGAGATCCTAAAAGTAGGCAAGCCTCTCTTACGCTCATGGTGTCGAGGGGTATGTTGACAGTGGAACCGCCCTTGCCGCCGCCGCTGCCGAACCCGAACGAGAACTGAGACTTGCCTCCGCCACCACTATCACCACCGCCGCCACGTGCTCCACCTAGCCTTCCATTCTACAGGACACCACACCCACAGGCCACGCCTCATTAGCACCGGCCACAGAAACACCACTTCAACCGAGCGGGGAGATCCAGCCCGAGATCTGCCGCACCGCTGGAAGCAGAGAGCGAGCGGGTAGTACTCTAATTACTTACGGTGAAGGGGTTTTCATCGGCGCCCTCGTCGAAGGGGTTGGGGTCGTGGTGCATGGCGCCTCGCGGCCTCGCCGGCCCGGCTTCCCTAGGGCGGCGCGTCGGCGACTCGGAGAACGGAATGGAAATTTTTTTTGGTGAGGACTCGGTGGGCTGGGCGCTGGCGCTGCTGGTGTTGGTGGCGAGTGCGGTGGGATGGCCGACCAACCGACTACTTCAGCTCAGGTCGCGTACGGTTCAAGTCAAGTCGTCCATTTTTTTTAAAAAAAATAACACACAAAATAATTTGCTGTTTAATAAGTCCCTGACATGTGGGTCCGATGATTTCGTTATGATATACTCCTCTATTCCTCTTGGTTAATTTTTCCCCAAAGCGAGAAAAAGCTCGCTGTCCCAGCTTTAGCTCGCCTCCGAGGCACCGAGCCCGACCGGAAGCGGCGGAGGCGATGGTCGGAATCTTCGCCAGGTTCTCCTCCGCCGGCGCCCACCGCCGCGCCAAGAGCGCCGTCGTGAGCTCAGTCTCCCATGCTTGTTCAGTTGTTCTTTCTATTATAATGGCCCATGTGTTTCTGTTTTTTGGGTAGTTTTAATTCCCCGAGGAGAGATCTATCTACTTGTAGATGCCATAGCTGAAGACTAGGATATTGTCAGCTCAGCGAGGTTGTCGAAGTCTTCGATCGGGCTGGGTTTGATTTGATCTCTTAATCGCTTATATGGGTAGATGGTGTTTACCACTCTTTTGCTCTTCTAATTCCACAAGTTAGGATTATGTTAGCTAGGATGTTTGCTTTTAGATGATATTTGTTTGGTTGTATTCAAGTGAAATCTCTCACTGTTGGATGCTTTCTTTGGATTAGTCAGCCAAGAACAGACTGCCTAGTTGCTGCCTGGAAATTGGAGAAACTTGAGAGCTTTTGTTGGCTCATAGAGTCATAGTTGTTTATGAGAAATTCTTTTGACTTGACAATACTAAGAATTAGATGCAGTTTCTGACAAATTTTCACAGCACTAACAATATTGTGCAATGAATCAACAATTGTGTGAACCGAAATAGTTACTGAATTGGCGATTCCCGTTTTGGTGATACTGGAGGTTGTGGAGACATTGGCGCCCAACATGAACAGTGGAAAGTCTGGTCCAGAAGCTGCTCCTGCAGATAGTCCACATGGCATTGAGGTCGGCGTCGAGTTCAAGCCGGTGGAGCACCCAGTGGAACCTGTCAACCTTGATCAGCCTGTGAAATGTCCACTTCCTGAACCATCTATACTGCATGTAAGCAATTCAATCGTTGTTTGTGGAAAAATCGCATTACTGCTTTGTATTATTTAGTCCAGTACAAGTAGCAAGAAACACAAGAATACTCGCATCACCTACACACGAGAGAACCATTCCAGAAAATTCAGTGCTACAGTAGCGACAATATGCCCATGAGTTCAAGGTTTGTTCAGTGTCTAATTCCCTGGCACCACCCGGACATACAACTACTAGCCTACATTTCCTTATTGGTTGTTTTGATTGATGGATATCAGGATGGGAGGATATGGAAAGAAAGGATGTCTACAGCGGGTGCAAGGGCGATGACAGACTTGCCCGTCGTGAAGGAAGGATCGCAGCTTGAGTCCGACAGCAGTGGAGCAAGTTCGCGATCCTCGGTACAGAAGCGTGCCATATTACCTTCTGTAAGTGCCCCTGAGAATAACATCCTGGCCCTGCTTGATGAGTGAGACGTGCCTCAGAGCCAGCGTCCTGCAGAATGAGCTCCCGGTATTTTGCCTCCTGTTGTCGGTTGTGCATTACCGGTTTACCCTGTATTATGTCAAATGCCACGAGATGAATACAAATACAGCAATATCAAGTCTGAATCTGGAACTACAGCAGATTTTTATGTGAAATGTTTCTACAGATAGGGGTAAAATCAATTTGTGCTTTGTAGTACATCCGTTGCATTTGTTAAAGAGGACAAATGTTATTACAGACTCACTTATATGCTTGATGTGACTTTGTGTAACTGCTACGCATTGTTGGTAATAACCAAAGTACAGTCACATAATACTGATCAATTTGTTTTGATGTTGGTCCATTTAGAGACATGAAACATGTGTGACAGTTGTGGTTTAAAAAGTTGGGGAAAGAGGAATAAGAAGTTGGCTGGAGTTAGCCTTGCTACACTGTTCTAGATTGTATGGAAATGTAGAAATGATGCTTGCTTTAAAGTAAAAGATTAATGATCCGATTGAGTTAGTGATTTTATTCTATTTCTGGATTTCAACTCGGTCTATTTTATAGAAATCGGAGGAAAAAACAAGAAGTCTAATAACAGGGGTGCATCTACTTGAACATGTGGTGGCTAAAGTCTTTACAAAGAGTAATCGATGGAACTTGACGAGACCTTTGTTGGGAGGCTGAAATTTGGTTGTTGTGTTGCTGTGAACCGGCTCTTTCATTCCCAAAAACGTTGTGGTTTCTTTCTATTTAGCTTCTGGACTTGTAATAAGTCATGTGTAGCGCTATGATGCGTCGCAACTGATGGATGTCTCTACTTAAAAAAAACAGTCACATAATACTGGTCTGGGTGTAACAGCCCGAAATCTCACGATTTCGGTTTTATTGAAATTCCATAAGAAATCAACTTATAAAATGTTAATAAAGCGACAACGTCTTATGACAAATAAAATATAGCTCAAGGGCATCTATTATAGTAGTGCCCTACCTGGTGGCAGTTGAAACAGACCACTGACTTGACATTTCTAGCCTTTATAACTTCGGTCTTCTGCATTGGGACTTGGTTTGTTGGCACTTGGCAGTGCTTGGTGCGAGACTTCTAAACTTGATCCTCCATTGGTATTCTGTGGCTCGAATGCGGTCTGAGGTTGAAGGCTTGACACTTGAGAAGCAAGCATGAGACGAGGTCTTTGATTACTTCCTTGTTGGTAACGATATGCAATCAACTTCCTCTTTTTCTGTTCTATCTTGTTCTGCTTAGACTCTTGGAGAATGGCTTTGTCCACTAGCTTCTGAAAATTGATGTAGTCTGCAGCAATGAGTTGGACTGACAATTCATCCTTCAGTCCTTCCAAAAACTTTTCTTGTCTCTCGGCATCAGTTCGAACATCTTCAGGTGCATACCGCGCTAGGCGATTGAATTCATACAGGTACTCTGTGACCGTCATGCATCCCTGCTGAAGTTCTCGAAACTCTTGCTTCTTTAAAGCAACAAATCCTGAGGGAATGTGGGCAGCCTTGAAAGCAGATGTAAACTCATCCCAAGTGACCACATGATTCACGGCATGAGCTTCCTGAAAGTTGTCCCACCAATCTGCGGCCGGTCCGTGCAACTGATGGGTGGCAAAGGCAACACGCTCATGATCTGTGCAGGGAAGAAGATCAAGCTTCTTAGTGATTGTACGGAGCCAATCACCTGCTTCCGTAGGGTTGGTGGTGCTTGAAAAGGTAGGGGGCCTAACTCGGAGAAAATCTGACAACTGAGATACTTGAGTTGGAGCTGGTGCAGGTGAGTTGTGCGGACGCTCACGCTCTAACGCCTGCTGTTGAAGCTGCTGGAGTTGGGCTTGTTGTTGCTGAATCTGAGCTTGCTGCTGCTGCATCTGAGATAGCAGAGCAGTAATCAAGTTGTTCTGGTTGTTCATTGCTTCTGCTAGTGTTGGGTGTCCCGGTGCCGGTGGCGGTCCTCCCTGACACGGGCCTATGGCGCCCCAGGTGGGCACTGTTGATCCCCATTGAATGTTGTTGTTGACATTACCTTCAGTCGTAGGGTTGTTATTGTCTTCAGAAGTATTGCGTTGGTTGTCGGAAGACATCGTGAACTGAAGGAAAGAACACCTGAAAAAAGTAGGAAAAACTTAGAGGATTTTTTTCAAAATAATAACTTCTTTATTTTTAATATGGTAAATTTTGATTAAAACATTAACTTATACTATACATGCATATACCATAAACTGGTATAAATATGCCCACACAAAAATAAACACCCAGAGAAATCAAACAAATCGTTCTCAAGCTAGCGATATCTAGAGATTTCTACTCTTGATGATCTCCATGAACAACGTTGAGGGCTGCTTCTTGGCTCGTCATCTCTGATCCATATGCTTTGGCTCTAACAGTGAAGGGGGATCCTCATCTAGAGTCCTTCAACATACTCGCGAGAATAGATAAGAACCAAGATCAACGTCTAAAAACTTTTTTCATGAGTAGAAAATGAAGTGAGATAGGGTCAAGGTTACAAAACAACAGAATAACTTTTCGCAAATACTGATTTTTAGATTTTGCAAATAAGTCCTAAAGACGGTCTATTTGGCTTCCTGCAGTCAAGTCAGCTCCGATACCATCTTGTAACAGCCTGAAATCTCATGATTTCGGCTTTATTGAAATTTCATAGGAAATCAACTTACAAAATATTCGTTAAGCGACAATGTCTTACGACAAATAAAATATAGCTCAAAGGCTATTTTATTACACTAAAATAGTAATAAAAAGAAACTATTGACGATGAACATCTTGCTCCACGAATCGCTCCTTAAATGAGACAGCTACTACAGGCCTTCGTCCTCATAGGACTCAACATCTAAAAAGTTTAGTCAACGAGGGTGAGTACAAACGTATTCAGCATCCCGAAACTTTCCAAGAAAAATCCTAAATTGGATCCAAAATTGAGTAATTGACGGGTTAATGTGAGCTTAAAATGCACATAATTAAGGGTGATATAAAAGGAGAGGTATATGGCTTGTTTTGCGGAAAAGCACATTTTTGTAATTAAGCATGTGTAATTAAACATGTGAATAACATTTAATAAATAACATTATTGCTATCCACTACCTCAAGTAGCACACCAATGCTAACTCACACAACAGCCCAACTAATCACAATTAATAATTCATAATTAAATCATTCAACTAACTGTGGAGAACATCACTTGGCTCGCCCATAACCGCGGGCACGGCTTTTCGAAAAGTTATACTCTGATCAGAGGTGTACAACTTTACCCACAAGACACGAACCTTATGTGAACCAAAGTACCACCATGATACCTAGACCAAGTCTATGCCAAAACCCTTTATATGAGTCGGTTCAACACGAGGACAACCCTACTAGATTTCGTCGACATTCCACTAGAATCTAAACCGAAATGGCATAAGCAGATTCCGATTGGTAGACATAAACCCCCATTTATACCTCGTTAGTATAAGACATCTCAAGGTATCACCTAACTGATGAACTTACCTCATCCGCTTGGTGCATCATGTTAAAATGAACCATACTCCAGATTAGGGTTAGGTCTTATACATTAGACTTGTGGTTAGTACAGAAATGCCGCAAATCAGTCCTTATAGTGCTCCGGGTGCGACCAACCAATACCCCCATTTGCACCCGGAACCCACCTTGCTAGTTACTTAACCATTTTCATAACATCATCATCATTTTAGAACATCAACAGAATGAGAAGTATCCAATGAGAATTATGAGATCAAAACCTATATAATTTATAACTTATTAGCGACGCTAAGCAAGTGTGATTCTACTTAGAGCACTAGCTAATATTGAATCACATCAAAGCGACAATGGAATAACGGCTCAAACATAGCAAGGGGTTGTACAAATACAAGGACAAGTGATCTAATTAAGTAATATTTATATTTAATTTATGTAACATGCATATAACCTATGGGTTAAAGCAATAATTAATTTTAGAAAAATGAGTTCAACATGACCGAGGAGAGGTGTGTGACTTGACTAGATCAGCAAACGGCGACGGCGACAATTCGAAGAAGAGCTTCAGCTCCTCGGCGACTTCGAATAATAAATAGCATGCACAAAGAGACAAAAACAATTAAAAACAGAAAATAAAACAGTACAAACAGTACAATTTAATTAGTTCAAGTTGTAAAGAATTTAATGATGGTCGATATGAAATTTGAACGGACGAAAACAAAGTTTGGATGTGAAATATATGAATTTTGAAAGGTTTAGAAATTTTCTGGAGTTATTCCTGAACCAGAAAAGGCTGTGTTCCACGGTGAACCGCGAACCGAAGGAACAGAACAGAGCTTTGCGCGCTAGCAACGACGGCGAGGGAATATGCTACAAACTGAATACAAAAACGGAACCGTAATAGCGAGGGGAATGCGATTATACCAGATGGGATGGTCGGCGGTGGGTGGTTGCGGCGAGCGGAGACGATGAAGGACTTTGGGTCGGCGACGTTGGAGGCGCTCCGGCTGCCGGAAGAGTAGATCCCTGCGGACCCGACGGCGCTGACGGCGAGGCGAGAGACGGTTACCGGCGACGGAATTTGGTGGCCGGAGTGGAGAACCTGGGCGGCGGAGCAGGGGATCGCGTGGGCAGCCTGGCGGCGTGGTGTTTGTGGCGGAAACGAGAGGAACAGAGGGGGTCTCTGCGGAAGGGAAAAGATAAGGATTCTTAGTTCACCGGAAAAGGGGGACGGCGCCGGAGGGTTCGGGGCTGCAGTTGAGCGATCTGCGGAAGGGAAAAGATAAGGATTATTAGTTCACCGGAAAAGGGGGACGGCGCCGGAGGGTTCGGGGCTGCAGTTGAGCGATTTGGGCATTTATTTTCCCGGTGGAGAAGAAAGGGCTGACATGCGGGACCGGATGGCAGCGGGAGAAAAATTTGGGACGGGATTTCGGGCTGGTGCGGCTGGCATGCGGGTCCCACAGACGCAGCGCAGCGGCTCGGGTCACGCGGCGACAAGTGCGAGGCGGCCAGAGGATGGACCCACGCGCGGGAGAAAAGAGAGAGAGCGCGCCGGTCAGGGGGAAAAATGGAGTTTAATTAAATTTTTTTTGGTTTCATTAATTTCTGAATGGATGTTTGTATTTATTACAATAGTTATAAAAATCCTAAAATTCAGAGAAAAATACTAGAATATATTCTTGACTTGGATAATTTAACAAAAATTTTCCAACCCAAAATTCGAATTATTTATTGAGATTTTAATTCTTTATTATTTCAATCATTTCATTATTCAAACTCAATTTCTTTATTTAAAATTTTTATTTTCGAAAAAAAATCATGGTGTTACACTGGGTACCAAGACTCAGTTGAATCCTTCTGCGCATGCAATGGGTAACAAAGAAAATAAGAAATCCATGCGAATTTTGTGAGGAGGCTGGTGACTTTGCCTCTCGTTCTCTTCCCTGAAAAATCCCTCGCAGAATAGGGGACTCGGCTCTGACAAACGGAGGACGAGCTCGTAGCACGACGACACGCAGTTTCGACATAGACAAGCAGATCAGTATTCCCAGTATTCCACGACCTTGTGCATTGCACTGATATAGTGGAATCCTATTGTTGTGGAATCTAGGATCATTCAGAACACCGAGCCCAGAAGTTACGGCCGCTATCAATGACTATGATGTTTATTAAATATGATCACTAAAGGAAAATAATGTGGGCAATATCAGAGCTGATCAACGGTATTGTCCACCGAACTGCTGTTGGTCATCCGCCAGCAGCAAAAGAATAAATCACCTGCTGGTTCAGGCAATCTCACCAGAAATAAACATTGTGAGCCTAGAGTAAGAGAGGTACGCGAAAAGAGGCTTCCTAAGTATTCTTGTGCTCAATGCTCATGACCAGCAAGTTTTCTCCTCTGCTGGTGCTCAGCGACCTTGTAGTCTACAACCTCACGGAACAGCCCTGGAGTGAGCACACAGTCCTTACTTCCGTACACGGCAGCCTGCACGCTTGCCATCAGCTTGGCGATCTCTCTTCCAGAGAAACCCTCCGTTTTCGCAGCCGCCTCACGTATCAAGTCATCTGTGATGCCCTTCACCTCTATTTTCTGAGGTTGGCGGCGGAAGAACCTGAGCCAGCTCTTTTCATGCTTTTCACCTGCTTTCATTATGTATTTGTCCAGATATAGTTTAAGAAGCTTGGATCGCTCGTCTTCCCCAGGCAAGGGAAACTCAAGGACCTCATCAATACGATCAGCAACAGCAGAGTCAAGGTCACCAGGCCTGTTAGTCGCAAGTGCAAGGACGATGTCCTTAGATTGGTCACCTGTGCGGAAAAGGAGAGCATTCAGGGCACTCCTTTGAGCTTCACTCATATATGTCTTGTTTCGTCTGCAAGACAAAAGAAAGTACTCTGAAATGTCAACACTATTGTTTGAACATAAACACAATGCCGATTTAGGGAAAAACTGAAAATAGGATTATACTGTATGTCAACATGGGAAGAAATTACAGTACAATTTTAGATCACTGGAAAGCTGAACCCAGCACAGCCCTCTTTTGTGAAATAAGTGCTCTTGGCCAAAGGTACTCACATTAAAGGAGTAATGTTCTTGAAATATTTAAGATGTAATAATTGTCTTCCATCCAAATAGATTCTCATCATAAATAATTCCTATGATTGATTAGGTATGAGTGGCCAGAAAAAACAAAGAAAATGGCATGGCTCTCTTGACCTGCTAACCAGTATTTTCCAAGTGGACTTATGAGATTTGAGGATAAAGAAATGCAAGGGAAAAAACATCACCTTTTCTAACTCCAATGTTATCTGCTGACTGCTGCACTCAACTGTCAACTGGTCAATTTTGGAGTTTAGACTCTGACTGTACCAGGCATTTTCAACATAGCTACGCCATGAATGGAGGTTTTGGGTATGGTAGTAGGAATCAGGAGGGAGAGGAAGTCTTGGATTTTGCTATAGCTTTTGACGCGATGATAGCTAACACTTTCTTTAGAAAGAGACAACCCTATTTAGTGACTTTTAGGGTCTGTTTGTTTCAGCTTGAGATTATAGTAATCCAGTTTATTTTCATAAGCTGGAATAAATAGATCAATTTATTGTGCTAGCCTATTATAATACCGGGTGCAGATTATAATAATGTAATAAACTGTTCCAATCCACCTTATTTCTATAAGAAAGATTACTTTACCCCCAAGCTGAAATAAACATAGCCTTAGTAGTAACCAACACTCTAGGACAGATTGACTTTGTCCTAACAAGAAGAGAGGATAGACAATCATGCTTGGATTGTAAGGTACTAAGGTGATACATGGAGAGTGTATTATTTCTCAACATAAGATTGTGGTGGCCGATTTTCTCTATCAGGTGTTTGTCCGTAGAGATAAACAAGTCAAGATTGCAAGAATAAAGTGGTGGAAACTAAAAGGAGAGATAAGAGAGGTCTTGGAAAGGGTTGTCGAAGTGGGCTTTTGGAAGGAAGAAGACGACACAAATAGCATGTGGGAGAAGATGGCAACCTGCATTCGGAAGGTGTCTTCAGAGGTGTTTGGAGTGACCAAAGGTAGAGGATGTGAGCCTAAAGATATTTGGAGGAGGAATAGCGACATCCAAAGGGCTATTAAGGAGAAAAAAGCTATAGGCGCTTGTACCATGATAGGAGTGTGGACAACATAGAAAATTACAATGTGGCAAAGAAGACCACAAAGAGAGATGTGAGTGAGGCAAAGATCCAAGCTTACAAGGACCTTTACCAACGGTTGAGTAAGATAGAAAAGGACATTGAATAAAGATTTTGCCTTGAATAGGAGTGCATGGAGAGAAGCTATTTGTGAGCTTGAACCTTGACTAATGGTTTCTGTTAGGTTTCAACTCTAGCCTACTCCAACTTGCTTGGGATTGAAAGGCTTTGTTGTTGATGATGAATGGGAAAATTGAGGATTTATCACTCAGGTGACATTTCATAATTTTTAACCTATTACCTCAATGACAAGTAGATCCCCGTGTCATTGAGATTTGAGAGATCAAGTGGAAAATTCTAAAGCATGCAACGAATGGAGTGGCAAATCCCAGAAAAAAAACACACGAGAAAACAAGCATCAAATCAGGTTAATAATTAATTGATTGTGCAACTCATTTATATCAATCAAGTGTAAGTTTAGCATCTAAGAGGAGGATTCAAGTCCTTTCTGAAATGTTCAGATGCTGCAAATTCATATTGTCATGGATTCTCAAACAAGAAAAGTGGTCTGAAGATTAAATTGTCACTTACTCACACAAGAAAGCATCGGCTTCGTCAATGAAGAGGAGCAAACCTCTATTAGATTTCTTTGCCCAGTCAAACAACTGATGAATCTTGGTGACTGCTTGTGATCCCAATGGTGCAACATCTCCACCAGTCATTAGTGCATAATCTAATCCCTAGAAATGGTCATAAAGTTAGTGAGCTAATAATATTCCAAATGTTTTCATTAGTGCTCACAGGAAATTGTCTTATATAACATACAGATTTCAGAGCTAGTTCTCTTGCTGCCATTGTTTTTCCTGTGCCAGGCGGCCCATAGAAAAGCATGTTTCTAAAAGGAGCTTGATGAAGTTTCGTGTTGGCGGTAGCATTAGCAAGCTGCTTCACTCTATTCTGAAGAGAAGGATTCAGAATAACATCACCAAACCCCTTCTTATCCTTCCCCAAGTTGCTGCCTTTATTCAGTTTGCTAGTCATCGTACTCATGGCACGTGAGAAGACACCAGACCAGGGATACTTCCCTCGTGATGACTCTCTAATCAGTGATGGCTGGCCTAGAATACGATCAACATAGCCCCAGACAACTCTTGCACCCTCCCTGGAGGAAAATACATCAATTGATGTAAGAACGTCAAGTGCACAAATGAATGATAAGAAAGTGAAATTACAGATGGCATTGTGAAGAAAAGAAAAAAAATGACATTTGATACTAGTATCTTCACCATTGCCCTGGAATATATAACTTAAAATCTTGAAAAATGCTGAAATATATAACTTAAAATCTTTAAAAAAATGTCGTGGAAACTGGAAAGCGTCCAAGGTAGATGAAATAAAGGGCAGTGGGTGAATAATAGGTTGAGCAATCGGTATCTTTGTGCATTTGAGATTTATAATCATTTTCATGATCATTAATCTTAGAAGTTAAAATTGGATAAGAAAAAAGTGCAACTAACTTGCACGCTCCAACTAGGTTGTGCCATTCTTTCATAGCTACTTTTGAATCAGTATGCCTAAAGCTCAAACATATATAGCAGTACAGCTTATGAATTATGAAATTTACCGTGTTGTATATATTCCCGCTGCAAGTGCTGTGGCACCTCCAACTGCTACAACTAGCTTATTTTGATCAGTTAATATTGTTCGCAGACCACCTGAAATATACCCAAGGAAAATATTACAGGACAATCAAACTTGTATATATCATAACAAGAGCATGCAAAGACAATTTAATTCACCATGCTGGATACTAAATAAATTAATTTTAGTGAGGACAAAAGGATTACACCAGGATCCAAAGTACTATTGCCCTAGGAGAGTAGGAGATACGTGGTCTAAATAGTTTAAAATGAAAAGCCATCACTTCAGAGAGTTTTACCATATTATTCAAAATATATGATGCAAACTCGTGATAGCTTATAATGACTGCAGAAAAAAGTCCAATAAATTCACAACATTGTTAGAAAAAGCATATGAAAATGTCACTTGGCAAAAGGCATGCCTCCTATATGCTCGAAGGTTGTATTTATTGCTTGGACCCATTTATCCTTCTCAGCCTTTGCCTCTTCCAAAAGCAAGCGTCTTTTAACATCTTCAGATAGTTTTGCTTCAAGTGCTCTCCCCTCTGCCTCTGCCAGGGCCTTATGTAACATATTGTCCTTATCTATAGCTGCCTTTTCTCTATCAGTCTTCCTTCGTTGTTCCTGAATTTCCTCCTCAATTGCACGTCTGATCTGCTCTTGTTTAATCGCTGATTCCTCTTGCATCTTCACAAGCTCCTGGTTTCTCACCCTCTGGGCCTCATGTTCTGCCTGCATTCTCTTCCTTGCTAGCTCATCCTCATATCGAGCTATCTGTGATTTTATTTGAGCCCGCTGTTGCTCAAGTTTTTTTCTCTCATCATAATCGACGCGCGTCTTCTCCTGCAGAATGCTTTGTGTTAAATAACAAAAGTAAGTCCTAATTTGTGACTCCGCAGATAGAATTGCCCTGGATGTGTGATAACACAACAAACTACATAAACATGTTAATAATATGCAATAATGAATGCCAATGTAGCCGCACAAGCAGCACAACTATACAGTTCAGCAAGTAAACATATATGGCATCGTCAGCATGATCTAGAACATTTGCTGCATGTCATAAAACGAATGTACACTGAAATTAATTCCTCTTAGGGAATTAGTTTTGACAGTTAATTAGAATAGCAAAACTTAAACATCGCCGTTAAACACAAAAAACTCCATAGCAACTACTGAAAACAAGTGAACGCATGAATAAAAGGTAGCATGTTCATTCTTACACTTATATTAGCAAATATTTAACAGACTATAGGTAATATTTAGTCATATCGGTCAGCGATTAATGTGAAATTCTTACCATAATAAGAACACAAAACTTGTGTGGATGTCAAGTGAGACCATCTGAGTTTGTGCTATTAGTTTTCTTAACTGTTACATCACATGGATGCAACTAATTCCAATTCGTTTAAATCAGCAATGCATCTGACTAAGAAATAAGAGCACAAAAGAGATAGGCTGAGAAATATCTCACGAGTTCGAGCGCAGCAAGCTCCTTCTGAAGCTCGACCTTCTTCGTGATGTTCTCCGCCTTTCTCACCTCCTCCTGCTTCTTCAGTATATCGAAGACCTGCGCAAAATTAACCTCCCGTCAGGATATAGGGCCGGAACAAGAGCCTCCAAAAATAAAAGAAAAATCTCCGGAGCCTGAAATCCCAACCTTTTTGCCATGCGGTGACTTTTCGATCTCATGTAGCATAGCAGCCCCGCGCTCCAGCGGCTCGGGGTCGAACCCCGCGGCACTTGTGCGGGGTTGATCATTCCGAAACTTGGGCTTCTCTTCCGCAGCCGGCGAGGGGGCCTGCTGGGGCGGCGGCGGCGGCGACGCGGCGGGGGCAGGGGCAGGGGCAGGGGAGGTGGAGAAGCCGGGGAATCGAAAGGAGGCGTCCCCATCGGCGTGCGCCCGCTCGGAGGAGAAGACGACGGCCCCCGCGGCGGAGATAACGGCGGCCGCAGCCCTGGCGCCGGCGGCAGCCATGCCTCTGGGTTTGTGAGGAGTAGGGTTTAAGGCCTTGGGCGAGCTCGCGGTTGCTTCCACCAGGAGACGGTGGGTTTAAGGCCTGGGAGGATGTCTGTATCTGTGTTTGTGATCGGACAGACGGCGGCTGCCGGCTCTGCCGTTCGCCTTGCGGCCCAAGATGAACGACGACAACCTGATTCACTAGTGTTTTTTGAAGCATTTGCTTTCCTGAATCCTCTTGCGATAGCTCGATTTGTTATGTGAGAGTTTTTCCTCTGAAAAAACCATGCTTTGTTCTACGATTCTGCTTGTTTCCAGATTGAATTTTCTGACAACAGTAGTATGCGTAAGTTTTTTCCTTTTTCAGATGAAAAAAGTGATTTTTCTTAATTAACTTGTTTTAATGGTAAAATTAAGTGGTGGAGTTGGTTTGTCAACCTTAGAACATGAAAGGTGCTATTCTTATCAACCGGAAACATTTAATAAGATTCTTGAACAATTTTGGAGTTGGTATATTTGGCTAATATGGTGAATAATACTCGAGTTCCAAAAAAAACCTCCTATATTCCTATATTAGGGTCATTTTCGATGATTGAACTGCCAGCTAGTGTCTTAATGGTTATATTTTGAGACGAAGGGAATAGCTCATGGTGAAAGGTCCCAAACTTTAGATTTTTTTAAAAAAAATACAAAGTTGAATCGTTTAAAAGTTTACAAAGCGTATCTAGATTTAAACAATAAGCAAGCTTAAAACCATAAAGCTTGGGAAGACATGCTGGCCATTTGATGATTGGGGGCAGCTATGCCTTCTATCTCTTCCTTTGGAAGATTATACCGAGGGAAATATCTTGTACAATCACTCATTTGATGCAATCGTGCAATCAAGCAATCTGGTACGTCCAATCAAGCGATCCAACGGTTACATATGAAAAGGGTTAAAAGTAAAAAAATACTAAATTTCAGGTGGATGCACCAAATCGCTTGATTGAATGCACCAGATCGCTTGATTATACGATTGCACCAATATAAATGATTACACGTGATATTTCCCATTATACCGTCCTCTTTATACCTGTCAAAATGGAGTAAGGGTCTGCTTGATTCAGGCCAATTTGTGAGCGGCATAATTTTTTGTCAGCAGCCAAAGGGTGGGCATAAGTAAATCAGTTCAATTTTGCTCTTGTGCATAATTTCATTATCTTTCACCTATACCGCAATACCTTCTGAACCTCTGCCATTGTTGGTAAATTTTTCATAAACAAAACTTTCACCAAATTAAATATTGAAAAATAAAACTTTGGGCCAAGACGAAGATGTTAACCCTGTGAGTACAGAACCAGTAAAAGCAAATATCAATGTATGGGAGTTGGGAGCTGATGTTCCCTCATATACTGGACATGTTTTTCCATCAAGAGATAATTTTCTATCCAATGTAGATGCGTCTATGAAACCAGAGGATGTGAAGGGACAAGGGTGCAGCAATTTAATCAACCGAACAAACTGTGCCGGATAAGTACGATAGATCGTATGCAAATAAACAGGCGATCCAAATACTGGTGGGTGTGCAATCTTCTAACCATGAATACAGATATCGTTCAGCACTATAAAACAGCAAACATCTTCCTGATCCCACTAGGCACTCAGGAACTGGCTGGAAAGGCATTTAGAGGCTGATTAGGTCATCTTTCTTCGGATCCTGCTTTTTGGGCCCTTCTTGGGAGCTGCTTCCTCCCTTCTTGCCAAATATCATCTCATCGAGATCATCGAGTATATCATCATCTCCACCTGACCTAGCTCGAGAACCAGCCGGTTTTCTGACCAGTGCATCTTCATTGCCAACCGTGGCAGAATCTTCATGTTCAGTGGCAATTGGTATTACTACCGGATGTTGTTCTGCATTTTCTGATGCCATGGGTTTCTTCATCTCTTCATATTTGGATAGCACCTTCTGGATCTCATCGTTCACACTCAAGGCCTCAAAAAGCATAGCCTCATTGTCTCCAGCTGTCTCGATCATTCTCTGGATAGTGTACTGAGATTGGTAGCATTGTTGCACAAGAGTGGCTGTCAAGTCATCCTGTGGTAATAACAGAACGTCAGAACTAGTCAAAACACAATCAGAGGATACCACTACAGAGTACAACTTGGATTTACTTAACAAGTAATGCCCACTTCCCTACACTAAGTTGGTGTCCCATGCCTGAGTGTGAGAAGGTGTACTAACCAGTAATAATGTTAAACAAGTTCACCATTAGCTTTTGATCAATTTAAAATACATTCAAAATTTATATTTCAAACTATTTAAACAACAAATAAAGCAAGTAACATGACATCAAAAGTATAAACTTTCTGAATGTACTGCTTTCTTTTATGACATTGACATGCTGCCATGTGATGAATGTCATCAACATCAGAAATACCATATCATCATGCTCAATAAAGCCCTATGGAACATTTTTTCAACATTATTTGTTTTCTCGATGTGTACAGCTAAATGGTTAGCAAATAAGTAAAGCTGTTTCAGTAAGATAATACAGACCCACACACGTGTGATATCTCAGAAAATCAAAGTATACCTTACATTACAAAAACAAGTCACCTATCACAAAATGAAACTTCATAATTAAAGTGCAGTAGTATCTCACAGCCGATACAAACATAAATTAGGATAAAATGACCAGTGCATTTCTGGGCTGCCACAGAATTGAAGTTAAGAGAACTTCAATTAAAGTGTAGTAGTATCTCACAGCCAATAACAACATAAATTAGGGGACGTTTAGTTCCATAGACTAAAGTTTAGTCCGTATCACATCGTATGTTTGGACATCAATTTGAAGGATTAAACGTGAAATAATTATAAAAATAATTGCAGAATTGGAGGATTATTCGCGAGATGAATCTATTAAGCCTAATTAATCTATGATTAGCAAATGTTTACTGTAGCATCACATTATCAAAGTCTATAGGTATTGTTCACTGTAAAAGTTCAATGAGAAAACAGATCTTATGCACTGCTGCCATAATATGCAGACAAACTAAACAATCATATTGATGTGTCAAGCAGTCAGAATTCACTAATCCAGGTAGAATGCAAAGTTATACAAAATCCTAGTATGTGTGATCTTGAGAGGAAGTTACATAAAACCCAGTTACCTGCAAAGCATCCTGCTGAGGAGAAGATGAAAGAACAGTTGAAAGAAGTTCTATGCTGTTACGAGCCACATCAAAAACTTCCTTTGTTTCTTCAGCAGTATATGTATGTGTGTGCGCATCTTCGAAGGTCAGCTGGGATAAGTTTGCATCAACTTCAGCTTCAGCTACTGATCGTGCAGGAGTAAATATGGGGGCCAGGCTCTCATTGTCACGCCCAGGGAACCGCACTCCTCTAGATTTCAAGCTCTACAAAAATCAGGACAGCACCATATCTATTGTATTAGTTATTCAACACAGTAGCTTCCAGGGTATGATCTATCATTCTATCGCAAATGTAAATCGTATAGATATCAAGTACTACTTTCATAAACTGCAGACCAAGGTCTGTTTGCTGCAATTAGTTAAAAGTATTAAATCATCAAACTGAGTGCCGATAGTAAAAAATTATGACCGTCACAATTATCTCAGATTTCCTACCACCAAAATTTGACCATGAAAAATTACCACCAACCCATAATCATTTGAAGTGTGGGGCATAAAGAGAGCTCATCAGTTGGATCAATGTACTGTTCTAACTGCTAAAGCAACCTTTTTTAGCAAGTTGTGCTAAATTGAATTGCTTAGTCCACTGACTACTTCACATCATGGATCAGTATAGATTATTTTGACCATTATCTTATTGAATGCATGGAATGGAATTAAACCTCGCAGCTGCAGGTTATAATTAGTGAAACTGGAGTATCGTACAATGAATTATATCGCTGAGTTAACAAACCCGAGCCAAAGAAAAGGGAACTTGCATTTGCATACCTTGTAGGTTTCCTCATAGACAGGCAAATAGCGAAGGTCATCACCAGACTCTCCCCATGCTTCAATTAGCATAAGGATTTTGTTCCTGATATTTACCACTGTCTGAGGATCATCAATCAATTTGACCATCTCATCAAGAACCCTCTCAGCAGCAACCTCTGAGAAGGCCTTCTCACAGTTTTTCACAATGGTCTCAAGAAGAACCAAGGAGAGATACTGGACCCTAGCATCCTTCAGCATGATCCGCTTCTTGATCCCACGGATCAGCTCGACGCTATTAACTTTCTCCGTGTTGATCATGTCGCAGATTTCCAAGTTTTCTGCCCAATCAGGCCCGTCCAAATTCTCTGAGGTGGCCTCCTCCACAATCTTGTCCGCTGGAGTCTGCCCCTGAAAGAGCTCCTTCATCTTGAAGCTCATGGAGGACATGCCAGCCGTCATCTTCTTGCTAACCTCCGACCCAGTGATCTTCAGACGCTCGCCAAAGGCGCTAACTTTGTCCATCAAATTATCACTCATTTTCACCACTAGACCAACAAAATCATCACCAGAAACGAGCAATAGAGCAGTTAGATTACAGTACACATCGACTTAAACAGCACAAAAGCTACCCTCCAAAAGTCAAAATTGAACAGTCAAAACGCCAGGGGACGGACCTAACGTAGGGCACGGGGACTGAGCGGAAACCCCATAATATTACTACACCACGCCCCAAACAAATCCGGAAAAACGGATGGTTTAATTGGAGTGAAACAAATCAATCCAAGCCCTGACGCCCCCCTCCTCGGAGGAGGGGGGCTAGAAGAGAATAACAAGGAATACCTCCAATTCGATTCGAGTCGGGATGGAGTCAGACGCGGAAGGAGGCCGGCCGCGCCGCCCCCTCCAAACCTGCGCACCGCGAGGGATTGGGGGCGAGCGAGATATACCTCCGCGAGGGAATTCAACTAGAGCGGCGGAGCGAAGGGGGAGACGATTACGCGTAGATTCGTCTCGCGGCGTCGTTTGGTCGGTGAGTTCTTGGCGTCCGCGGTGCCGAGTTGCCGTCTTTCTGGTGGCACCTACTGACCTACTGTTGTCGTTGCGTGCGCCGAACACTTTTTCTCTCGAGCATCTCCGAGATTTTATTTCCTAAATAACATGCAGTGATCATAAACTATCTCTTTTTAAAAAATAATCAATCTATAACAGTTTTTCTATAATCTCCCTATTTTTTAAATCATACAAATACAATCTATAATATATAATAATTTTGTATAAAACTTTAATACATTTAAATATGTGTATTGTCCAATGTCCAACCTATAACAATGTATAATGAAGAAAACAATATGCATACAAGAGAAAAAATATGTGCAAATAGAAATAGGGACTTATTAAATTAATCATATATTTGAGAGAGATGAATGGTGATTTAGGGAATGGATTAGGAAAGAGACTCATTTAAGAGACTATTGTAACTTTATTTTTTAAAAAAAATACCTAAATTCAAATTTAAGTAGCCATATAAGTAATCTCTTAAAGAAGCTTTTAGCATCGTTATTAGTATTTTTAAGAAAATGCATATATTATTCTTATTATTACTATAGTTTATATCATCTCCATACCAAAACATATCATGTTTCAAAATTTGTCACAAAGATAACAACCTACTCCATAATATTTATAAAAAATATTTTTACCTTTAAAACACCTATATTATTTCACCAACTATTTATGGGGTACTCACCCACCATTATTATGGTTTTTTATCTCATTAATATATACCTAAATTAAAATTTTTGATATATTTTAAGACGAAGATATTAATTAACAACCGCAAGTTTGCATGGATTTGTTATTGAATCACGGGGAAATTAGGAGCAGGATGCACCATACCACGTTGGTAATGACATGTTACATGTACGGCATATTCTGACCTATACCGTTAAAATAATCGGCTGTAAATCCTACGGTTCCTACCCTAATACGCTTCATGGCATGAAACCATGTGGCCAAAAAACGTGTAGCTACAAAATAACTCGGGCCAAGAATACACGAATTTCATGTAACACCGTCCAGTTTATCGCAGGAAACGGAATAAATGGGGTCACAGATCCTACAAAAATCTGAAAGTGATCTAAATATCCCAGCAGCCCCTGACTCCGTACGCTCATACATGAGTCTTCTTTGACTGCACCAAACACTCCCTAATCATACTCCATCAGTCCCTTAAATACTTTACCTTAACCGCCACATAACAACACGCGGCAGGCAAAAACAATATCACATCAACTTTGCATAAATGAATTCTTCATCCACTAGTAAAGATTGGATGCGAGGCAGATGTAAGCTATCGACATAGCACAAGAGGTCAAGAACCTTCCTGGCTAAAGTAGTCCACACACTACAAATTTCCACGCAGATTTGGGTAGCAATAGCAACGCCATTACTCACGGGATAAGTGGATTCACCAAGTTCCCAGTTTTTTACCAATCATCTGATAGGTTTGGATGGCAAAATGATTATCAGTACCATCGTTTCACCTTAGTGCCTAATAATAGTATCACAGCCGATTCATACCATAATTCTTGCTTTAAAAAAGTACTGATAGCATAAAAAAACAGTACATGTTGAACTCCATCGAGATGTTCAGTTCCACGATTAGTTAGTAGGTCTCTTGATTCTTCTGGCAGTGAAAGGGGCATCCTTGGTGAGATTTCAATTGGCTTTAATAGATCTCAGCCTTGTCTGGAATTTTTCATGGATTGCTGCATGAGGTACCTGTCAACAAAAATCAGACGATTCAAATGAATGCAAAAAAATTATGGCAATATAGCACAACTTAACGCAGAAATGACAAATTACCTGCTGCACAGATACTGAAGGCAATCCATATATTTATAGTTATAATATAAATTCAACTACAGGGATGGAACATTTAGTTTATTTTAGCTCTTGTTATCAAAAACAACATGTCAAATAATCAAAGTGACATCAGAGTGATCTACATATATTTTATAAAAAGAGAGGTGTTAACAAATGCTTGCACCATACCTACAAATGAAGTAAAATGCAACTTAGCAATCCAAGGACCAAAGTTCAACAATTACCTGCCAGTGTAAAACCCTGCTGCATACCAAGCATTTAAAACAACAGCAAGATCACTATCTGCTCCCATGGTGTCAAAATTCGGATTCATGCCCATAGGTGTGCTATCCTTTCCAGATGAAGCATTCTTTCCTGGATGCAAATGAAGGGTTGTTTGAGAAAAAAGTGCAGACTGTCCTACTGATTCTATCATCGCTCAAAACTGGAAAGGAAACTCATGATAAACCAATATGGTTTACATTCAACTTAACTACATGGTCAATATTGGAAAAAGTTATGAATACAAGAACAGAACTAGTTATCGCAGTACTCTTGCAAATAAAATTTTAAAATGTACACATAGAAACCATAGTAGATGAATTGTGATCACTCCAACTAAGAAAAATGCTTACCTGGAAACATGCCAGAGTCTCCAGACATTGTATTTCTCATGAGATTTATGGCACTTTCACCAGTCATCACTGCAGCCTTAGCAACTTGATCACCATCGTTAGATTCCTTTGTTGGGTGCTGCATGCATGTTGCTCCAGTAGAATATGTTGCGCTTGCACCAGGGCATTGATCACCTAAAAGTGAATTACATCATGTAGTCTATAAGCAGGCAACAGAACATGATTGAAGTTTTGTAGCAGATGAACATAACAGAATGATAGCTTAACCAAACAGGACACTTACAAGTCAATGATATGCTACAACCACCACTTGGCAGCATACAAGAAGAAGCACCACTTGGTTGGCCAATCGAACAACAGGAGACTGATACCAAGGGAACATCCAAACAACTGCGCGTGGATTGAGTGGATGATTGTGGATCTGGTGTTGTGGCACTATTAGCAGGAACTTGCAACTGTTGGTTTGCTGAAGATTTCTCAGGGATTTGGTAATTCCAGTAGTTTGTTTGATGGAGTTGGTCAAGAACTTTTCGGCTTTGCTCCTCAAGTTCATAGTATTTTTTGACCAATTCATTGTAGTCCCAAGTCTGCTGGTTTGAGGTATCCTTTTGATCAGCATCAGTAAAATCTGAGGAGTGCGTCTTAGGTTCTGAGAAATGTGCCTCTTTGCTCAAATTCATTTCCTGAAGAGGAGCTTGCTCAGTGGACTTCTTTTCTTCACAGGTCTGACCTGGAGTCTCTGATGCTTCACAAGGTAAGTCCGTCTGGCTACCATCTTTCTCTATGAACCTTAAAAATGCACAAACAAAGCAATATTTAAGACTTATTTATTTCCTAGGATAATGGAAGTATGTAACACCGAAACAATAATGCAAAAAACTTAAATTGTGCAAATAAATAAAAAAAATTGATTGTGAAAGGCAAAATACATTGAAGGGAAAATAGGGAACATTGATAGGATAGACAAAAAGACTAGAAGTTTAAGTTATAAGTGCCTGCTCTTGTCATCATTGAATTAAGTCTGTCTTCGCACATACAACCACATTGTTTACAAACTTTCGACGATGTGGAGAATACTTAACTGGGATGAAAAAGTTACCAGGAACTGGCTGGTAATATATCATTATATCTGGAAGTTGGCAGCAACAATCACAATCCTCTAGGAAACAGGTGAAGTTATCATAACAACTATCTTTCAAACCACATGTATAGAGCAGGTTCAAGTCTTAAACCCTTACTACAAATTAGATGTCGAGCTCTAAACAGAAATAGTTGAATAACGTTACTCTTTCTATCACGGGACAATTATTGTTAGGTGGCAGTCAGACACAAAAAGAAAAGAGTCTACTTACTCAACAGGCAACTCAGTAGAAATGGGCTCTTCTCCAGCTACTGCTGCGACATCACCTTCTGGTTCCTTGTTCTCAGATGGATTTGCTTGGGCGTTCCTCTTATGCATAGCCTATCACCCATCAGGATCAATTAACCCAATGCAAACCAACTTATCAGCTAACTGCACAAATGGGGAAGACAAAATCCCCAGCAATCTCACATAACCAACAAATTATCGTATTTATAAAGATCTTGATACCATCAGGGAAGAATACATGGAAACCTCCTATATATTATTCCCCTAAAGAGTGACCATTCCATGTAACTTCTACCGATTTTCAGCTCGCGATGCATAAAAAAATGGAGTCACCACAACACCGACCGCAACCCGAATCAAACCCTAAAGCCCCACGCAACGCACATGACATCTTCATACGCTCCCCAAATCGCAACCGAGACGCTCCCCCAAACCCTAAACCCTATCAACTGGTGGGTGCATGTCGCGATCACGGTGGAACGAAACGGTAGAACGAGGCCACGGAGGTCGGGGACGAGCGCGCGTTACCTTGAAGGTGGCGACTGCGTGGTCGAACGCGTCCACCAGCGCCGAGTCGTCCCACAGCTCGCCGCCCTTCCCCATCGTCCCTCGCCGCGGCTGACAAGGCGAAGGCCCGACGCTTTCCCCACGAAGAAGAGGACGGATCGGGAAAGCCGCCTTCCATCCGCCAACTATTCAGCCCACCAGGCCCAATAAAACCAGCCCAACGAGGAATTTTTTTCATAAATAATATATTTATTTATTTTTGAAGTTACAAGCCGTCAAGAAATTTTAAAACTAAACTTTCTGTTGAAATTTTAAATGTGACAAAAATATAGTTTTACAATTTTTCTACGACGCTGTCTAGGATTTAATTTCAAAATAAATAATATTATTTATGACAAATTCGAGATCACGTAGAGCACTTGTTATTGGGAAATTTGAGAATTTGTCACTAAAAAAATTTGTATACTTTGATTATTTGTCACTTGTGTGGATAATTAGTGGAACCATATGTGAGTGTATGACAGTGGGCCAAAGTAGCAAATAATCGAAACCCATTTTTAGGAGTGATAAATCATCAAATATTCTCTTGTTGTTCTGCTTCTTTTTAGAACGAGCCGTTCCATGATTTCGTCGAGTTCAAGATCAGATAGGTAGGCGTCAAGTTCTTCAAAATATATTAAAAAAACAGTTCAATTCTTACAGAAATCGAGGCAACGTTGACGTTAAGTTTAAGAGGTAGCCTGAGCTAGAAGGAGGAGCCATCCATCATCCATCCATGGCGGGGCCGGGGCGGCGACGCGGCGTGGTCCAGGGGATTTTTACTGAGACCTGGATGATGCATGGGTGGGGCGACAGAGAGAAAGCTGGGCAGGAGGAAAGGCGGGGCAGGGGTTGGGGCCTTGAATGCCGGGCGGACGAGCGGGCGGGCATGTCGGGTCACGGTCAGGGCCGACGCCGACGCCGACGAACGGATGGATCGGCCGTCGGACCGGCCATGCATTGGCCGCCAACGCTCGCTCCTGCTGCAGCTGCGACCAAGGCTGACTGCCTCCACCTAGCATCTTTCCTCTCCCTGCTTGCACCGGATTTTTTTAAAAATTGGACCTTTTGTTATGAAGAATTTAAAAATAAACTGTTTAGAACTATGTTTTCAAAAATATATCTTGGGTGTCGCCTATCCGGCGTGGCAAAATAGGCTATTTGATCTAAAATTTTATTTTAGAACGGTCAAAAAAATAAAATTTATCGGACCTGAGTCCTGATAAGACCTATCGGCTCTCTCTCCCTCCTAGCTCGCCACCCCCTCTGCCCCTCTCACCCAGCCACTGTTGCATATCTCTGCGTGCACCTGCTGCTGCTGCTGCTGCTGCACAGGCGGCACAGCTGCATGCGTCGCTTTGGCTAGATAGCTACGCTATGCTGCTACTGCTGCCAGTGCCAGCTACTCGGTCGCTTGTTCTTTCTCATCGGGAAGCCTCCCAATCATAGCGTAATGGAGTGCCTCATCATTCACTCACTCATTCCCACCGCATGTATGTATTCATTTCATGCATGCTCTTTTTTTTTTCTTTTGCCTCTGCCAGCCTCTCCAAGTCTCAAACCTCTTGTTGGGCCGCGTGCACGCAGACACGCAGTCTCTTCAACGCGATCAGAGATTCTCTTAGCTTGAGCTAGCTAGCTGAGCGCCTGAGCGTTTCATCACTTTCACCAAGAGTCAAGACTCGTCTGCTGCATGCACTAGCTAGCTGCTGCAGTGTTCTGTTACTGTATGTCACTGCCGGCTCCATGAGATTGCAATTCGTTGGGTTAGTACTATTGATCATGCCATTGCCCGTTCACCTGAATCATTTGTCCAGCCATGTCACATTCATCCAAATTGCACGTGGCTGTATTTTTTATAAGCGGAAAAAGGAGAGCACGTACTCCTGATGTCCTACCACATTTGTACGTCGTCGGAAACTCAGAATCAGGCTGTTTGAATTGGGATACATGGTGTACTATTGATCTAGTTTCTCTGCAGACTAAGATCTGAAATAATTCTTCATAATCGGGTGAAGCCATGCCAGCTCGCACTACAACAGTCCAAGAAACTTTCGTCGGCCAAGACCTACGTTTCTACGCACACATGTACTGATGTACATCTCATTCAAATAAGCACTCTCTTCCTCTCTCAGAAAAAGGAGACTCTCTCGATCTCACACTGCACACACACAGAGAGATATCGATTCTACCTAAAATTTGCGATTAACTGTATACACTCGCGCAGCCGTGTCTCGACGCCAAATGGTGAAGAAAGAAGCTAAGACACCGTGGTTCAAAGTAAGTGCATGCAAATTCGAATTAATGAAGGTAAAACAAGGGATGCAATCGACCACCTGACCAAGCAAGTGGCGTGGGTCAGTCAGTCTGTCAGCGTGCATATGTCCGGTGAGCTCTCATCAGAGAAACCAGCTTGCAGAGTTGCAGAGATGCAGCCTATATAGCTTAGCTACGCACTGTATGTCTGTATGCAAGTGGACCATCGATGCATTTGCATGCATGCATGGATCCCGCGCGAATCACGCAAAGCAAGAATTTTTGGTGGACGTTTGGTTTGTAGCCCGATCGAACAAATTATTGCTAAGGTCAAAGAGTGCGTGTGGTGTGGGGGCATATATGGCTACGTTATTTTCAAGTGATCAAGAAGTGTTTAGAATTGACAAATTTTAGTATGTTGAATCGTCTAGTTTATGTTTGGTTTCCTTGCCTACCAAAATTCAGCAATGCCAAATTTTTGGCTCCTTTGGTCTTCGCCATGGCCGCTACATCCAAATGCCAATCAAAACATTATCGATTTTTGCGCGCAGTGGTCTTACATGCATGTCCTCGTTGATTCACTGCAGTGGATGTCGTCGCCTTGTGTTTGGCTGTTCCGTTTTTTGGCTGCCAATATATATGAGAGGGGGGACAATACCAGTGTACCACCGATTCTGCTTGTCGCTGTAGCTGTTGATGCAATCCGTTTGATCCGATTGCATCAGAATATTTCAGATCATTGCGTATGCAGTGTATCTGAAGATACCAAACGGTCGGAATTAATCGACAAGACAATTTTTTTCTTTTGCAAATCTACTAATTAAATCTAGTGTTAGGATAGACCGGATGGGGATGGAACAATAGGAGTTGATGGCCCAACAATTTCAGAGTAGATTTCAGTCTTTCACGGTAGGTGGATGAATTTTTTCCTGAAATAATATTTTTTAAAAGAAAATTTCAAATTTGTACAGTGATTTCGAAGAATTGCAAAAATTGGTACCGGACGGTACTTGAAGTGTCGACTAGTGCCGCGTCAGCTCCAGTCCGCACTTGATGCTGACCCCCTATCAGATTCTGTCACGTCAGCTTCAGTCGGCACTTGACGTGGCATCCAGGCGGCAGTTCAATTGCCGACCGGTACCTACATTTGCATTTTTTCAAAATCACCATACAAATTTGAAATTTTCTTTTAAAAAATATTATTTAAAAAAATCGTAGGTGGATAGTATATATAGCATATGACTTTCAGAAGCCACTTGCTAGTTGCCTCATGGTGTCATCTAGCAACCCAATCTTTTCATTTTAACCTGTAAAGTGCAAACAAGCAAGCCCGGCCTGCAGGAAATTGGTGTGAGAGCCTGAGAGAGGAGAGAACATTATATTACACCAATCAAATCCAAGAGGGGTCAGGTCGATGATCTCAGTAATAATTCAGTACCGCCTGGCTCTTGATCGTAGTAGTTTTGGAAAGCTGAACAAGCTGAGCTAGATCGATGAGCTTTGCTCGGATATCCACGCACCCTTGCATGCATGAACAATGCATTCCCTGGGCATTGCAGAATCAGAGACAAAACAAAAATAGGCAGAGCTAGTGATCGGTCGAGGAGACGAGGGTAAACGCTGGCTGTTGGATCATGGCTTTCCAAGAGAGGTCACCTCAGTGTGGCGTCGTCCGACGTCCATCGATCACATGCACGTCGTCGTTCGTCGTACGCAGGCACTACCGACCGTCCACCCAACCCGATGCAGCTAGTAGCAGCAGCTGCTAGCAGCATGCTACCCCTCCTGAAAAGATTTGACTTCAATTCCTTCTTCCTCCCTAGCTGCATGCACGCACGTCGTCTTCTTCCTCTTGTATTTTTTCTTCTTCTCTATCTCTCTCTTCCTTCTCCCTCTTCCACCTCTCTTTATGCATGGAGTGATTGACGCAGACAAATGCATGCATGCATGCACGGTGGCCATAGGGTTGTTCCCCAAATTGACAAAAATCTGCTGTTGCAAGTTGCAGCGAGCAGTATATATGCATGCGATGCATGCATGCACTGCACGCTCTTGTGTAATTAACTTGAAGACTTGTAGCAGCAGTACACAGGCTGTATATATGTAGTAAATTGATTATTTCGTCGTCGGAGCAGTAGTACCGTACCGTACCTGGCCTCATGAATTCAGATTGATGGAGATGTTTGGTATGTGTAATATAATGTGTAGGACAGTAGGAGTAGCAGCTGTTAATATTGGAATCTGGGAATCAAGTGCATGCATGCTTATTATTATACAGATTTTACGGTGCTTTCGACCGGTAAAATCAGTCTTTGTCTTAGGTCCAGACTCGGTGCAATTTTATTATCTACATATTTGTCCGAATACTAGCTGCATGCCAATCCTGCCATCATTTACTTTAGTGTGTAAATAATTTTGTTCTCTCTTTTCGATAAAAAATACATAGATATGGATCAATTCTAGACTCACTAGTGGCTAGAGATTTTTTTTAAAATAATTTTTTTTAAAAAATCAAATCTGTATGCCAAGTTCAGAAATTGCAAAAGTAACAGGCGGTCGGCATTTGAAGTGTGTCGATTAGAGTCTAGTCAGCACTTCAAGTGCCGACTGGTATTGACGTGGCGACTGGTGCCGACTACGCCATGTCAGCACCAGTCTGGAGCTGACGTGGCATCCAGTAGGCACGATCAAGTGCCCGACCGTCTGTTACTTTTGCAATTTTTTGAAATCGACATACAGGTTTGAATTTTTTTTTAAAAAAAATATTGTTTTAAAAAAAATCGTAGCTAGAGCGCACTGTAAAAACTGTTGAATTTAATCATCGTGATTCTATCAGTTCTTGAAGTTGAAATCAAAGGTATAGATATGTATGGACCCCCCAGTTCGAGTTATGACTTGATTCTGAACAAAAAAAAAAGGGGGGGGGGTATGTGATTCGCGGTCGCCATCCAAAGCAGTTCAATTCATGTATATATTTGACAATAATCTTGGGTGTCCATTTCTGCAAGTGAGCTGTGAGCACAATTTCGAATCAGGGTGGATCGGATGCATGGGGACATCAGCTAGCTCGCAATTACTAGCAATTAAAAAGGAAATAAATCTAAAAAATATAAGACTTTTTTAAAACGATAAGCCAGTATTAAGCATTAAGCGAGTGACTTGGTTACTTTCAGGAGATCGATCGAACCATATTCTCTCAACCTTTTCTTTATTGATCACCTTTCTGTGGTCGCTCGACAATGAACCACAAATCCAATCAGGTCACACCTTTTCTATATATGACATCCAATGCAGGGAAGGAATCTATTTCAAGCTCAAGAGAGAGATCAGATAGATCAGACCAGGCAGCTAGAGAGCAATTAAACTACATACACACAACATATGTGCGCTCTCTTTACACTTTTTTTTGTGGCATAACAAAAGACGAGACCTTTCTTAACGCTTGGGCATGCAGCTAGCTAGCTAGGCATCTCTTATTCTCATATTTATCAGGCAACATACCCATACACAACAACGTACACACACCATGCATATATCCATCTCTAGCTCCTCCTCATGTAAATCACAAGCTAGCTAGCTAGCAACAAGCAATGCATATGCCCTAGCTTTAAGCAAGCTATCGAGCAACAGGGACAGGCAGGCAAGCAAGCTACATACATATACCCCTCTTCTCTTGCTCTTGGAGTCTTTCTTGCCCGCCTTTGATAAAGCCTATGATCATCTATATATCTCTCTATCTACCATGCACGCACACACGCACAAAAACATACACACGCGCCCATGTCGCTAGATCGAGCTCGATCCCCTTTTGCACTTATTTGTTCCTACATCAACGGTTGTGTTATCTTATTCTTTAGCCAGCAGCCATCTTTTGCTTTCTTTTTCTCAAGCTTGCTTTGGTCGCCTCCTAGCCTCCTCTCCTCAGCTTCGTGCAAATGGGGCTCACATGCGTATGTGTATGCGGCATCTGATCTCATCTCGCATCCATTCCCATATCCTGCTACTTAGTTTTGAGTTTTCACGAACACACAATGCGCCCTCGGTCAGGAGCAGGCCAGCTCTGCTAAGACCTAGCTCACTTGCTGTACTTACTAGCCGTCATCACCTAGCTAGCTAGCTCTCCGACGCGATCTCGGTCGACCGATCGGGTCATTACATTCGTCCCAGGGTGAAGTCGAGGTTTGGTTTCATGGCGTCGACCGTCTCGGATAGCAGCTGGAACGACGACGAGTTCAGGTCGGAGACGTCGTCGCCAGGGCTCTGCACTGACTGCGCATCCTGCAATAATGTCGTACGTTTGATGAGTGCATGGAACGGAAAGTATCAAATTAAAGATCGCGACGATGAGATGTGATAACTGTGCACCAACTGATGGCCCCCCTAGCTAAACTAAAGCTATCTGCCGACAATCTGCATCGATCATAGCTCAACCAGGAAGCTGTCGAAAGATATATATTTAGCCATATATGCGCGCGCGATCGAAGCAAGGAATGATCGCTACTGCACTAACTAGCACATAGCATCATGGCCGCCATTAGTGAGGTATTGGAGACAATATGATGAAACTTGGGTTGCAGAGTGGGTACCTCGAAGGATTTGATGTCGCCGGGGGTAGCATCTCTTGATTTGTCATGGAACCAGCCCCTTCTACTGTTGCTTAAGAAAGGAGAGAATGGAATTAAATTACCAAAAAAACATATCATGGACTGAGAGAGAATCGAATATATATAATGCATCTCTCTCTCTCTCTCTCTCTCTCTCTCTCTCTCTCTCTTTTCATCAGTGGGAGTCCATTGCTAGACATGAGAGGGAAAAAAAGGCAGCAGCAGGGAACAAAGCAACACCTACTTTCACTGTTAAGATGCTGTAAATGACAAGCTAACTTTATGAGAGAGACCACTAATCCGAGGTAAAAGTTGTTCAATGCAGGCTTATATACTACGTGCTCTCCTATGGATCTGGCACGCTGATCAATGCCTCCATAACTGTACATATATATTGCACACACACATGTAGCTGCAAGGAAGGTTCATGATTGATCATGAACTGACTGTATATACACTGGTATACTGAGCACACACAGTCCACAAGTACTGAACTAGCTAGGGCATGTATAGTGCAGGTATAGGAATGCATGCATGCAAACCGTACAAGCATGCATGTATGTAGAAATGCGATCAGGAGAGGCTACAGATATCAGGTATGCATGCATGGATGCTGTTTCTCATGTAGTTTCTCAAGATTCTGCAACTTGAGTACTATATATATTTGTCTCTTTGTAGTGGGGTGGAAAAATATGTTCCCTTTGCTACAGGTAGCACATATATATTAATCAATCTCGCTCGATCGGAGGTAGTAGCTTAATATTATAGTCTGGGAGATGATTGCACCATCATGGGGAGCAGATGGAACAAAGCTAGGTATGAGCATGCAAGCCCGGCCTGGTGCTTTTTGGGAGCACTCGGAGGTGGTTGATGATATGGTAGTGCAATGTCACAAAGAAAATGAGACAAAGGAATATATTGTTTTGCCTAAAGTAGGATCATGCAGATGGAAGACTGGTTTGATATGATCAATCCAAAAGAATATCTGAAACCATACATTATATTAATTAGCTAGCTGCCTCTTATTGTATTGTTAATGTAACAGTTGATTTTGAAGAATATATAGTTTTTGTAGTCCAACCAAGCGCTGATGCTTGCAGTGCCACCTATTATATTACTCCCACGCAGCAGACGAATCAAGATAGTGGAAATAATACGACACTGACTAAATTAACTGCTAATTTCTTTCATGTATATATGCCTTGTTCACAACATTTTTTCCCACAAAAAATGGATATATGGATAAACATATATAATACTAGCATATTAACCAAGAAGCAGCTCATAAAATTATTTTGACCTTTAAGACTCGCTGGAGTTTCATTATATTATTTAACCATCTCTAGACATAGCTCGCTAGCAGCTCCTTTCTGTGTTAACTGGCCTGCAGCATATATGGAGTAATTCTACAGTGCGTGCTACTCTCCAGTTGCTGTTAACTACTCCAGTAATAGCTCCACTAATTAGGAACATTTAGTTTAATTGCCATCGAACGCTACGGTCAAAGCAAGCGCTGTACTAGCTTAAGGTTTAGTACATTAGCCGGCCACTAGCCAGACATGATCGAACAGCATCACCACTTCAACAGTGAGAAAAATAAAATGGAACAGGAGCCAGCAGCTAGCAGCAAGCTCTCATATGATCATCATATAGAAGTAGCTTATTAGGACCAGAAAGCTAAGATGAGGGATTGATTATATTAATGGATTTGAGTGTAGTGCGCCATTAGTTATAGTTAAAAAGAAATTGATGGCTTTGTTTGAACACAAACACACACACACACACATAAGTCACCTTGAGGAGTTGTTGATCCATATAGCGCACATGTTGGATCCATGCTCGTTGCCGTCAAGACTTGATTGCTGCTGAACAGAAGACTCTGACCCACTAGTGGTGTTGTTGATGTCAAGCAGGTTGTCGTCCGGGATCTCTATGATTGTTTTAGCTTGCCCTGAAAAAAAAATCAACACGCATATATATACATACATGCGTCGTCAAGACACTGCTGCTGCATTATGTTTTTTCTTAAGTACTGCTGGTTATATATGTTCATATATACCATAGGATGGAGGAGCTGTTTTGTGGTCAGTAGTCTTGATGGTCCGGTACATCTGCCATAATGGATATGAAATTATGAATTATTAGTCTGGTGATAAAAAAATTAAAGATTCTGCAGAGCTCAGATGTGTTTGCCTAATGCACTAGTATATATATATATATATATATATATATATATATATAATTGAAGTCAAAGAGCAGCATTATTATTCCTCCAGGAAAAAAAGAGTTCATCAAGGAGTACTACACTACCCTACTGGAGTAGTCATAAATATTTCGCCTGCAGGAACAGCACAAATGGGGGCATTGATTGCTCGATCAGCTGCCGCTGCTGCTGCTAGCCTGCTACCACTACTGTGCTGTGTGTGCAGCCCGCAGCTTAAAGGTTGCAAGGCGAAAAAATAATTATTGAGAAATGATGCCCGGCTGTACTTGCCATCTGCCCTGCTTGGGCAGCAGCTGCATGCAGATCGATCAACGTGCGTGGCTCGCTGCGTGCGTGCGTGCGTGTGATAATACGCAGCGTGGCATGTGAGCTAGTATGCATGCATATGCTGCGTGATCCGCCCGGCCGGCCGCATCCATCCGCAGCGGCAGCGCAGCTCGGTACATGTCGCCGGTGTGGCTTTTAATGGCATGCATCGCCAGCAGCCCGCCGGCCACTACTCCGGCCTCCTGCATTGCATGCTGGCCAGCTTTGTGCCCAACTGCTCATCTCGAGTTTTTATTGAAAAGCTGCTCCCCTCGTGTTTCAAAAGCTACCCATCTAACCCTCCTCTTTCTAGCTATATATGCTAGGATGAAACCTGAAGAGAGAGAGAGAGAGCTGAGAGAGAGAGAGCTGAGAGAGAGAGAGAGAGAGAGATTTATTTTTTTTACTGCCCGGCAAGTGAACTGAGAAATTACTATTCCATGCATGAGCTACTAGCTAGCTAGTACAAGTGAAAGTGTGAAACTGTGTGAGAAAACTTTTCCTGGGAGAAAGGAGGAGAGCATGAATGTCTCTTTCGTATCAGGCTATGTATTTTCGGTCTTAAAGGGGAAAAATGTTGGAAGTAGATCTCCACACGTTTATATGGGTCTTAATTAGGCAAAGGTAAAGCTAAACAGTACGTAAAATGCTCTGGTTTCCAAGAGGGAGAAGCTGATTTCTCGGTGAATTATTAGGTATCAGTTTATGCGTGATCGATCGATGATCTCCTCACCTGCAAGTGAGACTTGACATGGGCTAAGGTTAGGTCCTTGACGTCCATTAGCTCAAGAACTGACTTGGGTGTAGCTCCTGCAGATTAACACAAATTAAAGTTAAAAAATGGCAAAACTATTAGCAAGTGGTTGTAGTAATTAACACTGCGCAGCGTCCAGTTAATTCTGGATTAGCGGACAGCGCAAGATGCAAACTAAAGCAACGCAGAAGTAAGCTGCAGGTTTATGCTGCGTACTCTCGTGCCCTCCGAGCAGCTCGACGGCGTGGACGAACCGCGCGTGCAGCGACGTCGTCCACCGCATCCTCGGCGCCCGCGCCCCCCGCTTGGCCGGCGTGGCGGACAGCCGGAGCGCCGCCGCCTGCTTATTGGGGGACCTCGGCCCGGCGCCAGGGGCCGCAACGATCGCGTCGGCGTAGGAGCAATGCTGGTGGTGCTGGAGGTGGTGGCTCTGGAGAAAGGGCAGGGACCGCGAGGTGTTGTACACGGGGATGCCACGGATAGGCCGCGCAAAGGCCAGGTCCTGCCGGCCGCCGCCGCCGCCGCCGGCCGCGTCTTGTGGCAGGATGGGCTGGGTGCAGTGCAAGAACTGGAGGCCCCCGAGTTGGTGGTGGAGGTGGCCGTGCCCGTGCCCGTTATTATTAGCACCCTGATGCGTGACACCCGCCGACGCCGCCGCGTGGTAGAAGCCGCCGGCGCCGACACTACCACTGGCTGCCGGCGCCGAGTAGGAGGTGGCGACGGAAGGAGCAACGCTTGTCGTTGCTGCCGCCGCCTCCGCGGCCGCGGTGGCGGCGGTAGTGGAGGTGTCAAGAGCTCTTTTCCAAAACCCTAAGTCCATTGACTTGGCGGCAGCTCGAGGAGGGCTGATTTGGAGCTGCAGGTCAGGGTGCGCGGGGAACAGCTCCATTGATGATCCCTTCTTGTTCTTGCCGCTACTCACAAGTCACAACTCCCCCTCTTGTACTGTGGGGAGAGCGAGAAGATCTACACACGGATGAGTACTTTCTTGCTGATTTGTTTGAGAATTGAGGTTGATGAAGAGGAGGCCAGTGGAGGAGTTCTTTCTTGCTTGGTAGGGAGTGGTGAGACGAGAGAGATGGGAGGTGGAAGAAGAGCTGAGCTAGCTCAAGGGGCAGAGACGAGAGAGAGATGGAATGGAAAGGACAGAAGTGTGCGTTTGTATGCGCAGGCGCAGCGTCTTGTGTGAAAAAGAGGGCCGTGGTGTAACTTGTTGCTAGCTTGGAGTTGGAGGTGGTCTAGCTAGGATGGAAGATATAGATTGGTCTTTTCTTCCACACCATGCACCTCCCTTTTACTTTCTTACAAAACTTTCTTTTCCAACTTCTTCTTTTGCTCCGGCTCTTTCTTTTCTCGCTATCTCTCACTCACAAACACAAACACGCATACTCTTTTAATTGGAGGCATGTGAGTTTGGGGACATATATATTGCTGTGGGGGAAAATGACACTTTTGATTAGGATGGATACACATACATGTTGTGTGTGGTAAGGGAAGTGAAGGGAATGTTATAGGTGTGGTATCATGCCCTTTTCAGGTTATATATATATATATACACACACACGGGATCGTTATTTTACACCACATGTGTAGAATAACTATTCTACAACACGTGGAGAATAACTATTCTACAACCCGTGGTGTACAATAACATTTGTATATATATGTATATATATATGTTTTTTCTTATTTCTTTTCTTGATCAAGGTGCAATACAATGTATGCAACTCTTGTAGAGTGCATACTAGCTTGCTACAGGCCCGGTAATACGAGGACGTCCTAGAATGGTCATCTGTCTTAGTACTATTCTCGTCTAAACACGTTTCAACATCAGAGTTTTTATGGAATGTGTTAACAACTTGCTGACATCCCTAGACATGATGCAACATTTTTATGGAAAAAAGGACATACTCCACACAACTGGTAAGATATGAAGTTGATCTCCCTACCTAATAAATGCTGGTTCACTGTATGGAGTATCTATCATGCATGCAGTACCCTACAGCACAATCTCTTGAGGTTGTAAAGGCAGTTCATATGATAGATACATATAGATAGTTTCAATATCATGTATGCCATGCAAAATCTAGTTTCAATATAAGCTTATTTCACTAGGACTTTATTTCTGTAAGTTTATCTCGTTGTTTTGACTTATAATCCAACAAATTCATTGTAATATAATCTTTTATATCTTAGTGACATATTGTTTAATGTTAGAGAAACTATCGTCATGCTTGCATTTGGACTGCCGATAGATTAAAGGCTCACGATCTATTAAACCGTTCACTTCTATCTGTTCCTCTTTGATGAACCAAGTACTATACATTACCATGCATTTGAGATGCTGATCATGTATTTAGCTTTTATGCAATATTCCATGTGCACTGTCAAAATCTCCCAACTGTTCAGTAGATTATATCTATATTACATAGAGTACATTTCAAGACGTAGCTTATGACAGTCACTACCGGAAACTAAAAGTTTGCCGAGTGTCTTCTCCTTTGCCGAGTGCAATATCTCGGGCACTCGGCAAAGTATACTTTGCCGAGTGTTATTTAAAAAACACTCGGCAAACTTTAAACACTCGGCGAATCAATTCTTTGCCG
Organism: Zizania palustris; assembly: GCA_019279435.1. Lineage (NCBI taxonomy): Eukaryota > Viridiplantae > Streptophyta > Magnoliopsida > Poales > Poaceae > Zizania > Zizania palustris. Next base: position 38,155,490 of record JAAALK010000283.1, on the reverse strand, counting down.
AGTGCCCACAAAAAATACACTCGGCAAAGCTGGAGACTAACGGGTGTCCTGACGACGTTTTTGAGCGGACAATTTTTTTTTTTTTTGAGTTTGCCGAGTGTTTTTTGAAAAACACTCGGCAAAGACACTTGATTTGCCGAGTGTTTTTCAAAAAACACTCGGCAAACATATTTTTTTTTATTTTGTGTGAAATCTTGTTTCAACTCAATATGTTGTTTGCAATTTCGTTTTGGCTTGAAATTTTTTCTGTAATCACAATAAAACATATATTATCTCATGTAAAAATTCAACATTTATTTAGTTCAGTTTGCTATTTTTAATTCATTAAATATGTTTTTAAGATTTAAATTGAAATATGTGACATTTGAACTACAAGTGCCTAAAATAATGAATCAAAAATTATAGAAAAACATATTCATATTTATTACTATATTTTGAGTTCTTATGAACTAAATTGAAATAAATTTAGAAAAAACTAGGTTGCGACACTCTATCGACAACGTAGACTTTAATAATTTTTAATTCTAAAAAATTCAAAACAATTCTCAAAAATATTATACTTTAGATGGTGTTATGATATGATATGAAGATGCTGTGATAAAAATTTAAAAATGTTTCGATAAAGTTATCACGTATAGTGTTTACAAATTGGATATTTTGAGAATAAGAATTGGAGTTTAGAAAAGAAATGAGATAGATTTGAAAGCAAATTAATGATTAAATTTTTGTTTGATCTTGAAATTTTTTGTGAACTACAAATACAACATATATTATCTCATATAAAAATTCAACATTTATTTAGTTAAGTTTGCTATTTTTAATTCATTAAGTATGTTTCTAGGATTTAAATTGAAATATGTGACATTTGAACTACAAGTGCCTAAAATAATGAATCAAAAATTATAGAAAAATCATATTCATATTTATTACTATATTTTGAGTTCTTATGAACTAAATTAAAATAAAGTTTGAAAAAACTAGGTTGCGACACTCTATTGACAACGTAGATTTTAATAGTTTTTTAATTCTAAAACTTTCAAAACAATTCTAAAAAATATTATACTTAAGATTGTGTTATGATATGATATGAATATGCTGTGATAAAAATTTAAACATTTTTCGATAAAGTTATCATGTATAGTGTTTACAAATTGGATATTTTGAGAGGAGGAATTGGAGTTTAGAGAAGAAATGAGATAGATTTGAAAACAAATTAATGATTAAATTTTTATTTGATCTTTAAATTTTTTAAATAATAAAATACTACGTATATTATTTCATGTAAAAATTTTATATTTGTTTAGTTCAGTTTGCTATTTTTAATTCTTTAATTATATTTCTAGGATTTAAATTAAAATATGTCAAAGTTGAGCTAAAAGTGCATAAAATAATAAACTAAATTATTCAAAAAAATATATTTATATTTTGAGTTTATTTTTAGTCCTTATGCGCTATAGATTTATAATTTATATTGAGAAAAAGAATGTAAAACAAATTAATCAAAGTTTTAAAAATAAAAAAAAAATCTTTGCCGAGTGCCAAATTTGAGGCACTCGACAAAGATTTGGTGTTTGCCGAGTGCAACACTCGGCAAACACCAAAAAAAATTTTCCCGCAGTCCTATCCCGCAAAATTTCAAACTTGGCGCCAATTTTTTTAAAAAATTTCACATTTTTTTAAATACTCCCACCCAACCACCCTCCATCCTCCTTCTCCCTCCTCCCTCCTCTTCTTCCCTCCTCCTCCCTCCTCCTCCGTCGTCCTCGTCGCCGTCGTCTCTTCGCCGTCGTCGTCGTCGCCACGCCGTCGCCCCGCCACGCCGCGTGCCGCCCTAGCTCGGTGCCGCGGGCCGCCCCTCCACGGCGCAGCGCGTCGTCGCCGCCGCCACGCCGAGCGCCGTCGCCGTCGCCTCGCCGCGCGCCGCCTCGCCACACGCCGCCCGGACCCCGCCTCGCCGCGCGCCGCCCGGCCCCCGCCCCGGTGCGCGTCGCCTCGCCGTGCGCCGCCTCGCCGCGCGCCGCCTCGCCGCGCGCCGCCCGGACCCCGCCTCGCCGCGTGCCGCACGAACCCCGCCCCGGCGCGCCCTGCCCGCATCGTCGCCCACGCCGCACCGTCGCCCGCACTCGGCACTCGGCACTACACTAATTTCTTTGCCGAGTGCTTTCTTTTGGCACTCGGCAAACCGACCGTCAAGTTTTCCATTCCGTTTATCGCTTTTTTTCGCCGAGTGTCAACTTTTACACTCGGTAACACCTATTCGCCGAGTGCCAGACAAAAAACACTCGGCGAAGTGTTGTTCGCCGAGAACATTTTTACCGAGAGTTCTTTGCCGAGTGCAACACTCGGCGAAGCGTTTGCCGAGCGCAAACAAAGCTTCGCCGAGTGCCTTTGGCACTCGGCAAATAAGAAGTCTCCCGTAGTGAGTGAGATGTGTGTATGTATGTGTAGGGATGGAAATGGACCCGTTCCCTGTCCACGGCGGCGGGGATGGGGATGGGGGAAATCCCGTCCCCGCGGGGGACAAATGGGGAAAATCCTATCTTGGTTCCTCGTTAATATACCCACGAAAATTGATATGTGGGTCCATATTCTCTCTCTATAGAAAAAACCCTACATCACCGCCCCAATTTCTTCTCTAGTTCTACTGCGCTTCCTCAAGGCCCGAACATGCGGACACGCCCTCTTCTCGGTTGTGCCCCTCTGCCCACCGGCGTCCACTGCTCACCCACGCCCTTCGCCCGTGGATGTCATCATTGGTGAGGTCTTCGCTGCTCACTGCCATTGGTGGGTGGAGGATTTAGGGTTTTAGCGGTGGAGTCGATGGCGGCGATGGCGACGACGGCGAGGATGCGAATGGAGATTGGAGAGGGATTGTCGTACGCCTTGGTCGCACCCCTCTGTTTTGGCCTACAACATCCTCCTTGTGTCGCTCAGATGTCACCCTCCCCCGTCATCATCGTTTCCAAGCCACCACCTGCTATCGCTGTCGACGGGGATTTTCTACCCGATAGATACCCGAATCCTTGACGGGGAGTAGGGACGGGAAAAAATAATCCCCAGAGCGGAGGAACAAAGAATTTTTGTTCCAGCAGGAATGGGAAAAAACAATCCCTAAAACCGGGAATCATCCCTTTTGCCATCCCTGTATATGTGATGCATATTCACCATCGATCCCAAGCGCCAATTAAGTACTATGCATGTAGATGGCTTCATTCTTGAAACACCAAGCAACCATGCAGAGAATAACTAAACATGCACGCACTAGATTAATCACACTTACCTTAGGGCTGGTCTGTTCTATTTGTTTCTACTTTTGGTAGCTGCATCTACTTCTACGATTTGAATCTGAAAATAAACTATTTATATTCTGAATCTAAATTATGAAAATCAGTAGTTGTAGAATCTAAAATCGATAACTAGTTTATCTAGATTCTCTACTCAAACTATATAGCTACTAAGACCAGTTATATACTATTACCTTTGTTCCAGAATGTAAGTCATTGTGACTTTCGCCAGATTCCATTGCAGATTGATGAATCTGAACATATATGTATCCACATTCATCGATCTATAGATGAATTTGATAAATGCTTTGATAAATGTTAGAATAACTTACGTTTCTAAAACGGAGAGAATAAGAATTTTCAACGGCTAGAAACTCTGAAATAAATAAGACCTTATATGGCTAACCTGTGTTCATAGAACGATATGTACGTACGTTTGGAATCAGTTAATAGACGTGGCGCGTATTGCGAGCTATATATAGCTATCTAGGGATTCTAGTCTCCATGCCTCCGAAAATCAATAGCTCTCCCAATTAAAGCAAGCCGCCAGGTTAAAGTAGATCTAGGATCGAGCAAGCAAGGTAGCTGCTCCTGTACGTTCGTCCTAACACGGCGCACGAGATCAGAGTTTCTAGCAACCGAAGCTATTTATAGAACATTTGAAACTGAAATAAACTGTTTAGATTTTAAATTTAAATTGTAAAAATCGATAAATGCAGAATCTACAAATCAGTAACCATCTCGTAATCTACAAATAAATTAGAATCAACAAGCTAAAAATATCAACTTCCTTAGGTATATACTTAAACTAGTTAAACTAGCTAGTTACTCTCAAACCAACAGGCCTAATTAGCATGGAATCTTCGCCGGCCGAGCCAGCCTGCTGCTGCACGCACTGCACGGCACGACAGGCCGGCGGTGGAATTAGCGAATGCATGCGGCTGTGTCAGAGCAGAAGCCCTCTCGCTCGCGGGCGCGGCGCGCAAGAGAGGAATGGATCGGCAGATCTCGCCCGGAATTTCTGCGCGTACGATCGACACGGTAATACGGCCGCCCATATGGGACACGCGCGCGCCGCGGCGAGCGCGCGTATGTAGCGGCATCTGCAGCTTGCGCCGCGCGAATCCTATCCGCGCGCCTAGCTTAGCTAGCTAGCTTACTGTGTCGGTGCGGTGCGGCCGGTCGTCGTCGTCGTCAACCACTCCACCGCGCACGCGCACGGCGCGATCCACCGATCGATCAAACGGTCGGCGAGGCGAGAACATTCTCTCATCTCTCTCCGGCCGGCCGGGCGGGGCGACGTGGCGGCATGGATGGGTTAGCTATCTGCAGCCTGCAGGTTGAATTGATCGGCCTCGCATGAAAACAGTAACGTGAGAGCTGCAGCGAGCTGAGGTATGTAGCGAGCAGCAGTGATGGAATGCGATGACGACGACAGATCGATGTTCTCCTAATTAATTAACAACTCGATCGATCAGGCCCATCGCGGTTTGTTTATGTTTATATCTGGCAGATCGACGTGAACTGTGCGACGACAATAACAGATATTGCACGCACTGATCGAGCACACACACCTATAGTCAGATCTCCAGACGACATGGACAATAATAAGGCGTTGTCTGTTTATTTCTGACTTTCTGTAACACTATTATTCCTGTGAGCTTGATATGTTTGGACAAGAACAGCGATGCATGCAGCATGGTCCCAGCTGGTTCTGAGCATACACCGGGATAGATTATATTGATTGTTTCCTTCCTCGACCAAAAATTGACGCAGCAGCAGGCACACACATCTCCCTCCGGATCCAATATGCACACCTGTTTCTGGACATTAAACTAACTACATACTCGTACTACTCCTATCAGTTCGTTCCAGAGAATTGAAAAAGAAACGGAGCAGCCGCTAATAAGCAATCAAGCAGCAACTTAACCTAGAGGAACGTACAGTCTCCAACATCGCGCCATGCATGTGCAGCGAGCTGAGACCGGCCCGGCCGGCCGGCCTCGGACGGAGCTGTAAATGACAAGTGGAGCAACATATATAATACCCAAGGAGCGGGGTTGCCTGCATCTGCATGGATGGCCGCTTGCCCCCACCTATATATCATATATGACCGTGCCCTGGTCATCACCCTACCGACAGTCAAAATTACACCCCCTGCTCACAATTTGACCGCCATATTAGATTATCTGATTCCTCCACATGACGTAAATTGAGATGTTAGATAGAATTCTCATGGAAATAACTTTGAAAATCACCTCTAATTAACGAATTTATTTCCACAGTACAGCACTGTGGGTATGCTAGCACTGCCTGTTCTTATCTTGAGCCGACTGTAGTCCACACTCACACGCACCTAGCTAGGCCATCCACATCAGTGATGTGGATTTGATAATCTGAACACCAGATTCCATGTACAGACAGGATGAATAATTCTTAATTAATGATGTGGACATAGAGAAATGACTGACAGGTCAAAGCAGGACCAAAAATAATAATGCCCAGGGTATAAATTACTGGATTCATCAGCAATTGATAAGACTGACAATAGAAGCCACTACAGAACAAAACTCTGATTTGATCTAGCTAGTAAGCAGGAATAAGATATATATCATGATGCCGACAAGGAATATGATTGTATAATCATTGTATTACCAGACCTTGATTTACTTAGGCCAGTAGATTATGCTTAGTTTAAGGAGGATATGGATGACTAAGCAATGCATACCGTTGGTGTTAATGGCGCATGAGAAGATCGAATAACTTAATCTTTGCGGGTGATTTTACGGTTCTCGAGGAGGTACGTAACAGGAGGCATCATATCGTTCAGTGTTAATTTTAGTATCTTTTAGTATCTCATGTGCCGGGAGGTATTAAAATTAGAGGAATTTTACCATCCTTGAGAGGGAAAAGGTACCAAATCTGAGGCGTTGATCACCCACATCTAACGGCTTAGATTAGGCAGTACCTACTAATATTGTCGGTTCAAAAAATAGTATCTCTACTTTAAGAACAAGGTGGAAAGGCATTCTCGTAAATGGGTAAAAAAGTGCACATGAACCAAGTTGAGACTAGAGCGCACGGCTTGGCTGACGGCACGGCGGCGACAAGGTGGCGGGTGGCTTGGCGGCGTGGGAGCAGGGCACCGACGGCGGTGCCCTGGATGCTTCCGTCGAATGGCGGCCGCTCATTTTTTTCCTATTTTTCCCATCACACCCCTACAAAATCAATGACTAGATTTGATTTGGTATTTTTTCTAATCTTTGCTTATTTATATGGGCTGACCGATAGTGAGAAATTTGATAATTTACCACTTTTAAAAAATAGCTTTGTATTTTTATCATCCTGACCCACATTCAACAATACTCATGATTCTACGTGAGAATAGCATCATAATCTAATGTGCATCTTGAGAGTAGAAAATGATCGGTATCTTAGATATACTAAAATTTATAATACCTCTTTAAAAAACATAAAATTTATTTTCATCGATATTCATCCACGGTTGTATACTCCTGAGTTGTGAGCATGTAGTTTAAGATATGGAGGCCTTGAACTTTGTGGCCTTAATGGTTTTACTTTTGTCCCCCGTTCAGAGTGTGGTCACATCTTGTTGAGGATTTTGATAGCCATTCATGGGCAGGCAGACGAGGCAGAAGGCATGCAACAATTTATTCGCAAAGGTACGCCACCAGCAGTGTCCATTACTTGCTTGGCACGGCCATGGACCTGTGCAGTGGTGACCCCAAGCATGTTGGCAGTCCAGCAATTCTACTATGCACTTCATTTGAGATTGATGTCCATGCAAGGGGAACGCCAAAAGCTGTAGGAAGCCAAGATTTGGCTCCATGGCAGGCTCAATTTAATCATACCAATATATATGCAGATCACTTGCAGATACCATCAGGCTAGCTAGCAGTCAAAATATCGAGATAAGATGCACTACCACACAGATAATGACCTTTAGTGATGGATAAAAGATACACGTCACTAATTTACCTTTAGTGACGAAAATATTTATAACCGTAACTAAAGACCTACATTTAATGACGGGTCTCAATGATATACATCACTAATTAATTACCAAATTCTAAATTGATTTTTAGTGACGGGTAACGTTGAGACACGTCACTGAAAATCTACTTTTTGTGACGCGTGTGAGACCCATCACTAAAAACCTACTTTTAGTGACGTGTGAATATCTAAATCTGTCACTAAAGACTGACACATACGAATTTTTGAAAATTTAGGTGGGCAGAAGAACACTAGCCCGAAAATATATTCACACTATTATAAAGCTCTGTCTTCTCTCTTCAATCTTTACTCTCGACCATTCTATAATTTACTTCTCCATTCGACTATGAGCTCATCGGTATTGAACTGCTTTAACAAAAGGTATATAGTTATTACAATTGCTTCACCGAATCCTATTTCTTGCTCTCCTCTATGTTATCGTCTCTTTATCTCTTTTTTATCACCGTCTCTCCTCCTCTATTTTGTCTCAAGGGGGTCTCACCGACGATAACCACATTGAAAGCATATCGAGACAACGACAAAAATAATGGAAAGAGCACCTCCATGACCATCTCGGATCTATTCTTCTTCATCATAATCATCGCCTCTCTTCCTCTATTGTGGATCGGGGTAGAGGTCTCACTGATAATAACTACACAGAAATCACATCGGAACAATGATAAAAATAACGAAAAGAGGTCCTTTATGATCATTTTGGATCTAATCGTTAACTCGTTCGAACTAAAATAAACTAAATGAAACTGTATAGAACATATATGAAATTTAAAAAATCTACCTTTAGTGACGCATGAACAAATATACTTATCTTTAATGGTCCATCTTTAGTGACGTGTGAACATCTATATCCGTCACAATCACTTTTAGTGACGGGTATGATGACCATTAACTATTATGACCTATCATTAATGACTTTTTTTTAGGCAGTGATGTAAAAACTAGAAGTTGCAAGTGTTTTTTTAGGTGAAAAATGTACATGAGCAACACAGTTGCAGATTGTGATTTCTAGCTCCTTTATTCCTTCTGTTAGCCCACTTTCGATAGAATATGATTTATTCGAGCATTTTCATGGGCTTCATTATACATCATCACAAAGCATCTACTTTGTTGCATACAATCAGTGCTAGTGATATCCTGTCAGCTAGCATCAGTCAATTTATTAACAAATCAAAGTTATCAACACATCCGGAGGCAAATGTGAAATGTGATCTTCTGAGATTTACATACCGGTAGAAAGTCAATCGTATTTTACATATCCGACGATTTCCTTCCGTAAGGGGAGCAGCGAACACGTCGAGGTTTTCTTTCAGAATTGGGATGCTAACACCAACCACCAACCGGATTCCGGCAAATGTTTTGGGCCTGGACTTGACTTTGTTACGTGTCCGATTGTTGGGCCAGAAAGCTCGTTCAGTCTCTGGGCCCTTGCTGCAGCGCCCACTTACTGCTTTCATCTGAATTCTGAAGATCCAAGTAGCTGTTTGCTCTTATTTCTTTAGACCCTGTTTGCTACAGATTAATCGCTGTTTCGGCGCGGACCGAAATGGTGCGGATGTCTGTAAAAGGTGTGGAGGTACGCGTGAGCCACTAGTGAAGTCTCTTCTAATATTTATCGGATCGAAATCTAAAGCGTGTTTAGATTATGGGGCTAAATTTTAGCTCTCGCGAGATGAATCTAATGATCCTAATTACGTCATGATTTGATAATGTGATGCTATATAATATTCGCTAACCATGGATTAATTGAGATTAATAAAACCGTCTCGCGAATTATCCTCTGATTCTTCAATTATTTTTATAATTAGTTCACGTTTAGTCTTTCAAATTGATGTCCAAATATCTGATGTGACACGTGCTAAAATTTAGCCC